>CM030368.1:180829880-181429880 GCA_017893485.1 Hemerocallis citrina | reverse complement strand
ACCCGTAGACTTCTCTCACCAATAGAGAGAACAAACACACTCTTCCACCAAGAGTGAAAACCTGACTCTACAACCTAGAGCCCTACTCTTGAACCGAGATGACCACTCTCACAACCGAGAGTAAAAAGAAAACAATAAAATGTTACAATCAACCTATAGCCTTATTTTGTGATTGTGATTTTTATACGTGGCTAATCAGTCAACTTCTGAATTCAGTCCAAAACGAATTCACTGTTATATTGGACTGAAAATCAGAAAATCAAGACTTAAAAGATTGGAGTGCTAGTTTTGAATGTCTGTTCTTTTGAAAGCAAAAAACCTTAAAATTTGTTTATCAAATGCTTGGAAAAGAAGTAACTTTTTACCAAGTGATTTCTACACTCTATTTATAGAGTTAGAATCACTAGATGTTGAGAAACAGTTGTACCAACTGTCAACTAACAGAAATAAAAATTTTGATTTTGAAAAACGAGTTTTGAAATCAGTTAACTGGTGAAACGACTTGAACAGTCGACTGGCCAGAGTTTAAAAGAGTTATGACAGTTTTGTACTGGTACAGTCGACTTGTGCCATAAGTAAGTCGACTGGTACTCAACAGCTGATCTAATTCAAAATGTTTCAACCTTTAATCTTTTAAAAAATACTCAATTTTAAAGATGTGTGAGTGTGTGTGTGTGTGACAAGTCTGTTACATCAATCTAAGACTCAAAAAAGAAAAATTACAATTGTTTTACAAGACATGTAATATAACATATTGAAGCATAGGTTTTGTCTTGAGTCTTGGGTCTTGAGTATTGAGATAGAGCTTTTAGCCTTTGTCTTTGTCTTTGAAGCTTGCAACCTTATAGCTTTCTTGATCAATTTGCTTTGAGAGCTTTGTTTATAGCTTTGCTTAATCAACTTGCTTTGAGAACTTTGTTTTGTACACTTTGTCTTTTTGTAGTAAAACCTGCAATATATAAAATGTAGCACAACTACTTTGCATTGTGTTGTAATCATCAAAACCAAGAATCAACACTTCCATGTCATTTAGAGCGGGTACAACTATAAAATCTATACCTTCAACTGATATGACAACTAAAATCACAGTAACATCTTGAAATAATTATTGGGAAATTCCCTTCTCATTTGAAGAGTAAACCAGTTGAAAAGCAAAAAAGCTTATGAAGATCATCAGTAGCAACTAAACAAAACTACACTGTATCAGCAAACTTTAGGCATTTTAAGAGTGTCGCGTGAGAACTAAATAGGGATGGATGAAAACAAATCTTACAATCAATCTAGCAGCCTTCTCATTGACAATTGATCCATCTTTACGAGTGCGAGTATTAATGTAAATCTCTTTACGTTGAGGTGATAATCCTTTGCCTTTTTTTTTTCTTCTGAAACCAAACAAACAAGTTATATGTATTTTGTTTTGTAATTACATTTTACTCAATGAAAAATACAAATTTAAACAAACCTTTTCATTAATCAGTTTTGGGAGACTTTTTGTACCCATACAATGGAGATCTTCAAACTTAGCACAATTCTGTTGATTAATTTTACTTACTTTCTACAAATGATACAACAAATTATTAGACGAATGAAGAAACCAAAGTCAAAATATTACTCATAATATGCAAGAATCTATTTGCTATATGACTTACTTGTCCTTCTTCAGAAAACCAATAACAAACTCATTCACGATATTGATTTCGGTCAACCCTATCATCCGGTAATGCAAATGCAACTTCTTCTTCCGTTTTACTTGGGTTATATGCCACTGACTTTAAATCGCTCTTCCATTGCCTCCACTTTCCATTCAACTCAGATTTCAACATTTCTCTTGTTATGTCATTTATAGGAGGAACAAATTCAAATTTGGACTAAACAAAGAAAGATGTTAAATAAATACAACATAAAAGGAGTCATATTACAGCTTTTGATATAATATAATTTAAGTATACAATTATAATACCTCTATTATTCCCAACATCGCAACTTTGTCCTCCTTTGGCATGTCATTCCAGGATTTGTAGCTGATGGGAGCATATTGATGCCTTCGAGCCATACTGCCTATGAAACGAGTAAGAGTTGTCCCTTCCTCAACAACGGGTCGACCGTACTTGTCTAAATTAACAATTATGAAATCACCATCTTCCATGTCCCACACATCTAACATTTTTGTTGGGCCTCTCAACCGTTTAGGTTCCGCATCTATAAGTAAAACAAAACTTAAATTGTTATAGATAAATAAAGTATAAATCCATTAATGGCTACTAAAGTCAATTAAGCCCAAAGACAAAACCCACCAGAAATCCATTAATCAATTAAGCATGCAGCATGACAAAAAAATAATGAATCTAATTTACATTTACATTTGCACAAAAAAACAATGAACCCCAAGCCATTATATATTGTTAAATGAACAGTTAAGAAAGGCAATTATATATCTTATTAGAACCCCAAGCCCAGAACACCATTTCTGCAACAACTGAACAAATATTTTGCTGCTACTTAGAACATGGTTCTTATCAATGATTCGATCTTATTATGCACACCGTAACAAGATGCACGTATATCAAAACTACAGGGGTTTGATATGAACAAGAAAGGTGCTTCTTGTAATACGATAGAAAATTTGCTCATAAATGATCTGTCAACTTGGAAAATTGAAAAGATGTAAACATTAATTTAGGCTTAGTGATAACCTCATCATAACCAAGTATATATTATTGTTAATAAGCACAGAAAATGGAGCATAAGCAAACTTGAATGACAAAGCAATTTTATTGCAATTCTTTCAGAATTTTCCATTATCTTTGACATAATTAGATGTCCCACAACATCAGGGTACCTCACGTGAGAAAGCAGCAATTGAATATACTGAGTGATGCACTTATTATTCAAAGGATTCAGAAGATTAGATTGCAAGTTAAGACTTAAGCCTCCTATTAGGACAGTCATATAACCCATTTCTACATGAGAAACAAGACATTAAGAAAACTGCAACCTGCACATGGTCCAGTCGGTTTTGTTTGCTGTTGTTCTCTTGTTCACCACCATTAATAATATTCTGACCTATTCCATGTTCTATAGGTAATATTTTTATTATGTGGCAGATTTAAAAAGTAAATTTGTAGATTTCTATGATCTTCAGCAAATTGTAAATCAAAATCATGCACTGTAATTTCTTAAATCAGGATATAATAGGATGCATGTTCTCCTTTGCCATACTCCTAAATTTTTAAGTTGCAATTTTTACTACAAAGCATCATATAATTGACAATTAACTTGGGGAACTTTCTTTCGAACATCAAACTAAAGGCTAGATGACTAGTAACATGAAGCAGCCATATGGAAAAAAAATAAAAAGCAGTTTCAGCGTCTTTGCTAGTTATAATTGACAACTATCCTGATAAAGCTCTGTATAGATTCCAATCAAACAATTGTTATTCAGCTGATAATTTAGATTTCTGGTCAGCTGTCTCAAATGATCTACTTTCCCTTCATCAACATATACCAGCAATACTTTCCTCAGAATGAAAAAAAATTACCAGCAATACCTGGCAAAGTGACTCGTACAGGTGTGTCTGAGTGTCCATTTACTGGGATTTCAACAAATATGATACAGTGACAAGTCTGTATCTCTGTATCATTGTATGTATGAATTTTCTGTGTACTAATGGTTCTACATATAGCGAGAGTAAGTTATACTATTTGTATACTAGCATACATAGTTTACAAAAAAAATGCAGTTTGTGACTGATAGCCAGAGCAAAAGAACATAACACTCTACACAACTTATTATGTTCATTGATAGAAAGCATTTTAAACTATTAGGTGTGGATAATTTTAGGCGATTTATATGAAAGAGAAAGAAAACTAGAATAGATAAATGTGATGGATCCTAGTCCTTGCATAAGAGGTAAATGTTCACAGATAAGCTTGGATAAGAATTAACAGGTCACCTAATCACAGATTAATGCATTCTTTTTACTACTGAACTTGACCAAACAAATGTCCAATATAATTGCAGTAAATTGAGAGACATCTGATATCACAGGTCACAATATTGAGGCTAAGGAATTACGATGGGTGGGTTGATTGACACAATTCAATTCTCTTTTTTCGTAAATTAATGTCATTTATCTTCCATGTCAGCATATCTCACTTTCTTGAGAACTATTCTAAATGATACTTATATAGTTACTAGTATCATGCACATGCGATGCACGTGGAGGAAGAAGGAAAAAGACAAAAAAAAGAAAAATAATTTCCAAACCGATCCACTTTCGAAAATATTTACCAAACTGGTCCACTTTCGAAAATATTTACCAAAGTGAGTCATTTTGTCAACACGTGCAGCTGCACGTGTTGGCTTCAAAATGACAAAATGACAAAAAAAAAAAAAAAATTGATGACAAATACCACTAAGGCCTTCTCCCATTATAATAGTAGAGATAAGGTAAGTCATATCTAGAGCACATAACACTTATTTTCACCTAAAAACTAGTTTTAAGATTTCATATCAAGGAAGACAACTGCATGGCAAGAGAGCTCCTGAGTAAATCTAAATTTAGAATAGGACATTAATAACAGCTATTAGAACCTCTTCTTATCTAAAACCTAGTACCTAATTATTTTTAAAACCTTCTGACTACTGGAAGACCTTTTTAGATCTATAAAAAACCCCATTAAGTTTTTCATCTTCTTCTCATTACATATTCACATAATAACTACACAGCTTCCATTGCCTATCTTGGTGGCATAAAACAAAACTTATTCTCAAAAACAATTGTATCTTTATGAATCTTCCTGAAACAGAAGAAGACTATAACAATAAATTCATGAACCATAATCTCTATGTCTAAAATGGCAATTTATTGATGTGAAGCAATTCATTGTAGCTAATTCCAATTAGATTATTGACCACAAAACTCACCCAATAACAAGACTAAATATTGCAATAAAGGAGAAAGAGAGTTATAAAGACCCCAGATTCGAGATTGGAACCTGAGAGAAACGAAGACAGTGGGAGAGGGACGATGATGGCGAAGTGGCGGCAAGACGACGACAGAGGGGCGGGTCGATGATTCGAGATTGAGAGAGAGAGAGAGAGAGATCAAGGTAGGGTTTGAGATGTGGCTGGGGGCGGCACGGTGGCGGGGAGGGGGGCACGACGGTGGGAAAGGGGGCATGGCGGCGGGAGGAGGGGGATTTGGAGATAGGGTTTGGTGAGTGAGAGCATCCACAGTCGTTCAATGGGAAAAATGGCAAAATGCATATTTTAGCAATTCATTTCTTCGTTTTGCTGCAGTCGTCGAATGGTAAAAAGTGGATAAGTTTGTTAAAAAACTATCAGACGAAGCATGATGTTTCGTCTCATAATAGAAAAATAATTTATACGGGCCGAAAGTTAGAAAATAATAATAAAAAATACGGGACGAAACATGATGTTTCGTCCCAAAGAAAAAAAATATAAAAAATAAAAAATGAAAGTCAAACGAAGCATGATGTTTATTCCGAAATTAAAAAAAAAATTGCAAAGATGGGTTGGGACGACACATGATGTGTCGTCCGAGATTTGTTTAATTTTTTTTGTTTAATTTTTTGGTGTCATTTGGTTTAATTTTTGTTTAATTTGGTGTTATTTGGATTAATTTTTTTTGGTTTAATTCCTTTAAAGGTCAGACGAAGGTGTTTGTGTTTAATTAGTTAAGTGATTTTTGTTTAAATCCTTTCAAGACATGTCAGACGAAGGTCACATTTGGTTTTTGTTTAATTTTTTTTTTCTTTCAAGGTCAGACGAAGGTGTCATTTGGTTTTTGTTTAATTTTTTTTTTTCAAGGAATGGGACGAAACATGATGTTTCGTCCATGTTTCGTCCCATCCTTAAAAGTTATTTTATTCGGTTTTTATATTTTTTTTTAATTCGGATGAAACATCATGTTTCGTCCGATCAATTAACAATATAATTAAATAATCCAAACGAAACATGATATTTCGTCAGCTATAATATGCATTTTGCTATTTCGATTGCTATTTCTCCCTTTCTACTGTAGCGCTTTTGCCAAAAAATGGCAAAATAGCAAACGACTGTAAGCGCTACAGTAGCAAAAAAATGGCAAAAATGGCAAATAAGCAAACGACTGTGGATGCTCTGAGAGGATTAAAATCTTCAAATCTTCTAATCTTCACCATTTAGTATTTTACCCCGTCAGTATAACTTATAGTTACAGATTAAAAGCTCTAAAGCTATAGGATACTTATACCCACAGTTTACTACACGTTGGTAAGTATATGATGCCTATACCCAAGGTTTTAGTAACCCATCACTACAGGTATCCGTTGGTATATGTCAAATTTCTTGTAGTGTCAGTAGGAAACTTTATGAATTTAAAGACATCAAACGTTACTTGCTCATCCTCAACCCTCAAAATAAGTTTTCCTTGTTGTTTATCAATCAAAGCTCTTCCCGTAGCTAGAAAAGGTCACCCCAAAATTAACGGAATTTGTTCATCTTCCTCCATATCAAGGACTACGAAATCAGCTTGAAATATAAACTTGTCTACCTTTACTAAAACATCTTTAATTATTCCTCTTGGGTACTTGATAGATCTGTCCGCCAATGGCAAAGAAATTGTAGTGGGCTTTGCTTCTCCAATATATAGCTTCCCGATAACCGAAAAAGACATAAGATTAATACTTGCTCCTAAATCACACAAAGCTTTATCAAAATAAAAATTTCTAATAGTGCAAGGTATCGTAAAACTCCCCGGATCTTTAAGTTTAGGAGGCAACTTCTTTTGTAATATTGCACTACTATCTTCGGTTAGCATATCTGTCTCATGTTCCTCCAACTTCTTCTTGTTTGATAAAATATCCTTAACAAATTTAGCATATTTAAGCATATATTCTAAAGCTTCAATAAGAGGAATATTGATATACAATTTCTTTAAACTACTTAAAAATTTCGAGAATTGATTTTCAAGATTATTCTTTTTAAGTCTTTGCAGAAAAGGAATCGGGGATCATAAGGAGATTTAGGATAAGTTTCAGAATTAAACTCTATGGAAATCGTTGCATTTGAAGCACCTTTGCTTTTGTTAGTATTCTCAATATGGTGGTCACTTGCTGCGTTTGTTCCTCCAAAATTTGCTCGAATTCATCTTGCTTTTCAACCACATGTTGTTCGGCAATGTCTTCTTGTCGCTGCTCAATTGTTCTCCTGCTTCTTATTGTTATTGCTTTGACATGTTCCTTGGGATTGGTCACAGTGGTACTGGGTAAGGTTTCCGATGTTTTCTCTGTAAGAATATTTGAAACTTGACCAATTTGAACCTCAAGGCTACGAATTGAAGTTGTATTATTTGTATTGCCAAATTTGTCTTCTGCATGTATTGCATGAACATTTTCTCAAGTATCGGCTTCTTTTGTTGTTGTGCAAAATTTTGATGTGGTCTAATTGCTCCTTAATTGTTGTTCCAAGATAAATTGTAGTGATTTCTCCATCTTTGATTATACGTGTTCGGATAAGGATTGTTTTAATGTTGGAAATTGGACACATAATTTGCTTGATAGGAATGTGGTTGAGCAAATGTATTTCCCACTTGGCAATCCACACTTGAGTGATTTCCTGCACAATGATCACAAATAATATTAGTTTGAATATTAACATTCATTACATAATTGTTTAGATAAAATATCAATTTGTGCAGTCAATATGGTAATAGGATCAAGCTCAAAAACTACAGCCACTTTTCTTGGCATTGCTCTTTCTGAAGACCATTGATAACTGTTAGATGTCATCTCCTCTAAAAGTTCATAGGCATCTTCATGTGTTTTGCTCATAAGAGCTCCTTCAGCTGCTGCATCTACCTTAGATCGATTTGTAACTCCCAAACCGTTATAGAAAATTTGAATTTAAAGTCATTCGGTAGTTCATGATGATGACACTTTCTCAATAACTCTTTATCTCTCTCATGCACCATACAAAGACCCAGTCTCAAATTGAGTGAATGTGGTAATATCATTCCTTAGCTTCCCTGTCTTTGCCGGCAAAAAATACTTAGCCAAAATTTTTTGTGCAAATCCCTCCCAAGTAGTAACACCACCGGGTGGTAGAAAATTTAGCCAAGTCTTCGCCTTATCTCTTAGTGAAAATTGAAAGAGTCCCAATCGAATTGCATCATCTGATACTCCATTATGCTTGAAAGTGTCACAAACTTCTAGAAAGTTTGCAATGTGAACATTAGGATCCTCGTGTGATAGTCCCCCATATTGAACAGTCTGTTGAATCATTTGAATGATTGTCGGTTTAATTTCAAAATTGTTCGCTTCAATAGTAGACATCTTTATACTTGATGTTGCTCCATTAAACGAGGGCATAGCATATTCTCTCAAAGCTTTGTTTTCTTCTCCATTAATCTCGTTTGCCATGGTGATGTACTTCTATGTCCTGAAATAGATCTATTAAAAAAAACTAAAAAAATTAAAAAATAAAATAACAATACTAAAAATTAAAAATTAAAAATCCAAATTAGTAACAATGTAGCAATTATCAATATCAATAAAAAAATAATTAGTCCCCGGCAACAGCGCCAAAAACAATGAGAATATTTGCAAGTGTACAAAATCGCAACAAGTAATATAGTTTAAGTGAAAAGAGTGTTGAACCCACAAGGACTAATTATTTTATTGAATACCGAAATTCACCAGATTAACTGATACCTGGAAAATCGATATTTGATAAAGAAAGCAACTAAATTAGATTAATCTAAAGAACTAACTAAACTACTTAAAAAGAACGAGATCTAAAATTTTGTTGTTTATTAATTGCAAAAACTAGTTCTAGGGGTGTAGTGCCCCGGATTCCCGTTACTGGACAACCGTGACACAACCAAAATCTTTTCCTTCAAATGCATCTCAACACAGTAAATAACACGGAATATATATAAAAAAAATTATTGCAATCAGAGTTATTACACCATTAGTTACAACCGTTGTACTTCTCATAAATAAGGAATGCAAATTACATTAACTCGTTACAGATACTACAATGTAATGATTACCGTCTGCCACCCAAAATGGTAACCAACAACTTTCTACTGGAAGCTCCACCGAGCAGTCATGCTGCTTCCCTGAGATGCGCCCTGTAGTTCGGACCTCCTGCTGCACTACTTTGATGTTCCGGCATTTGCTCGAATGGTAGGCATGTACACTGCCACTCCACCTGGATGCCCTGTTGGTCTTGGGTTTCCCTGCACTCGCGACCCGGTATCCAGTACCTAATTGAGTGGGCACGTTAGTAATTCTACTGACGCAATGCTGATAAGAAAACAACGATCTCCGAACTAGATAAATCAAGATTGAATGCAAATAGAAAAGTGACTAAAAGGAACGAAGGTGGAGTCGGGTCAAGGGTGTCCGTGTACGATAAGCCCTAGTAATCTATGCACAGGTCAGAATGTACTTAAACTAAATCCAAGCGAGACTTTAGAAATGTATGCATCCCATACTACATATGTAACGCCCCGAATTCCAAATCACTGAATTCGAGATGTTCTACAGGATCTTTTCACTTTCTTTAAGTACAATTTTACAAGGAAATTCAAACTTTTCTTTTTACATCAGAGTTTACATCATATTACATTTACATTTGCACAGCGGAAGCAAAATATACAACATTTACATAAATATACAACAACATGATAAGATCTTTATGCATCCATTCCTCTTTACATGTAATTTATCCTGCATACAAAACTGTGGGTACGTCAGTTTATTCAACCGACGATAATTATACATGGCCATCCTCTCTATGCCAGAAACAGTATAACGAATCTCATTTCTTAACAATCACAAACTTGTTCAATATAAGCATGTAAATCAAAAGGGAACTCTTAAAGATGTCGTGTCGTGATTGTGCACTTAATTCTTAATGCAATTATTTAATTTTACATGACACTAATGCGCACTTGTTCGGATTCTATGCATCCCATACTACATAGGTCCGAGGGCAAGCCTCTTAATCGTTCTTCATTTTCATAGGGTTCAATCCCTCGCCATGACTTACTTTACTACTGTAATTACGGTAAGTATCTTAGATGTTTTCTGACCTACGAACTCATGTCTAGGCACTCTGGAGTAGTATCCTCACCCAGACTCGTCATGGGAATTCCTGGGATACGCTCTCACCATAAACATGACACCACCCGTAGTCTTCGAACATCCCACGAGCGTCGCCACTGGGACGGTACTCTGGAGTAGTATCCTCACCCAGACTCATCATGGGAATTCCTGGGATACACTCTCGCCATTACCCAATAACCCTCATACTCAATGTTTGTCTCTTACTTTCATCACATCTCCACTATGTACTAGTCCTTATTTTAATAGAATCATGAATAAAATCAAAGCTCTAGAGTTAGCCTCTCCCTAAACCGGACTTACTCATTCATTTCAATACATGACCGACCCTGGTCTTCTTTTCAATTTCAATTCCATTGCCGGGGGAGACTTAGCTACTCTTTCGTTCCAATTTCAAATTCACAATTTCCAGTTTGAGCAAATCTAATTCATGAATTCATTTTTCAGTGCTTCAGCATATCATGTTCTTTAATTTTCATATTCATGTAATTCTTTATTCAAGCATGACTCATTTCATGTGAGTTTCTCAATTCAGAAATACGATTCATTTCATATACATTCATGCAACAGCAGAATAGATTCTAACAACATCAGTCACAATTCTTTAACAGTAATCAAAATAAAACTTCTGTCATATCAAATTCCACTCTGTGCAGTCGACTTGGAAAAGGACCAGTCGACTGTTACAGTCAAATCAGATTCTTCATAAAAAAATACTCGGGAGAGTCAACTGCTGCACTTGGCCAGTCGGCTGTCTCGCAACTTTTCATGTTCACAGTATTGTCCTCGTGACAGTCGACTGTTATCTCATCAGTCGTCTGTCTTGGGGTTTTTAGCAGTTCATTTCTACGTTCAGCTCAGTCGACTTGCTACGCGCATTCGGTCGACTGGACAGATCCATACTTCAAATTAAGAGATTATCTAACAGCTCTTACGTGCACTTGCATCATGATATCAACTTACAATATACATATATTCATGTTTCATAAACAGTTTCTCTTTTTGTTCAGTAACATCACAACCATGAAACTTCAAGTTACGAATGTTATCTCTTCTTCGAGGGAATATTTTCAAACATGCATTCGCACTTATTCATAACTTCCTTACGAAGATGAAGATATAATTCTCAATTCATTACACTAGGTCAACATGATGGAATATCTCAGTACATGGAATTTCCAAATAACCATAATTAAATTGAAGCACCAGTCGGCTGAACACAGTGTTCAGCCGACTGCTCCGACGGTTCTTAATTTTATTAATCATCGCTAGTTCTTTTCATTCATTTACCTTCCCTCCATCATATGTGTCATAGGGAAAATACAAACTTAGTAATCACACCATTAGGTCTATCTGTACACCTGTTTATCACCACATCACAAAATAATTGTCTCGTACCAGTCGACTTGTCTACACGACAGTCGACTGCACCGACGCAATTCATCTTTGTTTTCCGTGCCATTTCTACACTATTAATCCTCCATAATTATCAACAATAAACATGCTCAAGCATTTCTATTACGTACTATCTTACTCCTCAAGAGTACAGTAACAAACATTATATTTACGGCATGTTTTCTACATTAGAAGTCCTGAGAAACACCCACCTTATTTGACGAAGTAATCGAATCCAGCAAGGTCCTCAATGCGGTGCAGCACTTCTTGCTCCTTACTCCTTGTTCCACACCGAAATCCTTCAGAGTACTCTTTCGGCCTCCACAGAAAAACTCCCACACACAACTCTCACAAAACCTCTCTTATAAAATTAATCTAGTGTAAAAAAAATAGAGAATAAGAGGGGGTATTTATACTAGAATATAGGTGGAATGGAGGGTTAGGATGCACTAGGGAGTTGGATGATCAAGGGCTAAGATTTACTAGGAAGTTGTGAAAACTACCCACACCTTGCATAACCGCCCACATCTCATCCCCACTACTCACCCAATCCGGCCATACTTGTGTGCTTGTGCACGTGTACATTGAATGCACGTGCACACACAAACCACTCTACAAAATTGTACATCAAATACCCGGAAATAAAAGAAAAGATGCTACACATACAAGTTGTAGGAAAATAATACAAGAGGTTTAAATCCATGGGCTTAAATTAATTGGGCCAAAAATAAATATTTTTAAAAGAAGATAAGTAAATTAACCTTTGGGCTTTAGGGAAAATCCTTATAGAAAACAATATGCTTATTCATCATGTTGAAAAATAATAATAAACAAATATTACACATGCATACCATATGTAAAAATAAATAATCTTTATATATTAGGAAAATTCAGGGTATTACATCACTCCCTCCTTAGAATAGTTCCGTCCCCGGAACTACAACCAAGAGCGAGAAAACAGAAAACAAAACAAGAAAACAAAAGATACAAGGATACAATCAAGCAAAAAGCTCAGGGTAGTCCTTCAACATTCTCTCCTCAGATTCCCAAGTAGCCTCTTCAACCAAGTGGTTTCTCCAGACTACTTTGACCATCGGTATCGTCTTATTCCTCAAGACTTTCTCCCTACGGTCAACAATCTCGACAGGAGACTCGATGTAATTCAGGTCTAACTGCAAACCCTCCGGCACTTCTGACAAATGATGACTCGGATCTGGAATATAACCTCTCAGCATAGACACATGGAAGACATTGTGCACCTGAGACAACTCTTCTGGTAATTCAAGCCGGTACGCAGTTTTCCCGATCCTTTTCAATATCTTATATGGGCCTATAAACCTCGGGGCTAACTTCCCGCCTTTGCCAAAACGAACCACACCTTTACTGGGCGATACCTTTAGAAAGACGAAGTCACCAACCTCAAACTCAAGGTCCCTTCTCCGGTTGTCTGCATAGCTTTTCTGCCTGCTCTGAGCTTCCACCAACCTTTTCCTGATCAGATCAATCTTCTCAAAAGTTAGCTGCACAAGCTCAGGACCAAACAACTGACGTTCCCCTACTTCATACCAACAAACAGGAGTCCTGCACTTCTTGCCATACAAAGCTTCGTACGGCGTCATCCCAATGCTAGCTTGAAAACTGTTGTTGTAGGCAAACTCTACCAAAGGTAAATGCCTTTTCCAACTGCCTCCAAAGTCTAGTATACAACACCGAAGCATATCCTCAAGAATACGATTGACTCTCTCGGTCTGCACATCGGTCTGTAGATGAAAAGCAGTGCTGAAATCTGTCTTGGTACCCAAAGCTGCCTGAAGACTCCTCCAGAAATGCGAAGTAAACCGCGCATCTCGATCAGACACAATAGTTGACGGAACGCCATGAAGTCTGACAATCTCACCAACATACATCTCAGCCAACTTGTCCATCGAAGCAGTGAGTTTCATCGCCAAAAAGTGAGCGGACTTGGTAAGTCGATCGACTATAACCCAAATCGCATCGTTGCCTTTAGAACTCTTAGGCAATCCCGTGATGAAATCCATACTGATGTTATCCAACTTCCATTCCGGAATAGGTAACGGCTGTAATAGACCTCCGGGTCTCTGATTTTCGGCTTTGACTTGCTGACAAACCTCACACTTCGCGACAAATTCAGCCACATTCCGCTTCAAACCTGACCACCAGAAATGCTGTTTGATGTCCTTGTACATCTTAGTACTCCCAGGATGTACCGACAAAAGAGTAGCATGCGCCTCCTGAAGAATACTCTCTTTCAGGTCCGCCTGATTTGAAACGCACAGCCTATCTCCGAACCACAGCACTCCATCCATGGTTTGAAATCCGGGCAACCTGCCAGCACTAACCTGCTCCTTCATCTCCAAGATATCAGCATCAACCTCCTGACTTGCAATGATACTTGTATTCAAAGTAGGCTGAAGCCTCAACTGAGCCAAAGATGCTCCCAATCCTTGTAAGACAACCTCAATACCTGCTCGGTCCAACTCCTCAATCAGATGCCTCTGAGTTGTAATCAGACTGGCCAAACTGCTCTTGCGACTAAGTGCATCAGCCACAATATCAGCCTTTCCAGGATGATACTTGATCTCAGGTCGCATATCCTCGAGCACTTCCAACCATCTCCGCTGCCTCAGATTGAGATCCCTCTGCTGATATATATACTTCAAGCTCTTGTGGTCCGTGTACATGTTCAACTTCTCACCGTACACGTAGTGCCTCCATTGCTTCAGAGCAAAAATAATCGCAGCCAACTCTAGATCATGAGTCGGGTAATTCTTCTCATGCGGTCGTAGTTGCCTAGACCCATAAGCGATTACTCTACCCTCTTGCATTAAGACACAACCAAGCCCACGATGTGAAGCATCGCTGTAAACATCGTACTCAACACCTGCTCTAGGCAAAGCCAAAATAGGTGCAGTAGTCAGCCTATCTTTCAACTCCTGAAAGCTCGCCTCACATTGCTCGGTCCACTTGAAGCTCACATTCTTCTTGGTCAGTCCAGTAAGCGGTACAGCTATCTGAGCATAATCTTGAATGAATCTCCGATAGTACCCAGTCATCCCAAGAAAACTTCTGACTTCCTTCACTGTAGTAGGCCTAGCCCAATCTCTCACTGCCTCTATCTTCTGAGGGTCAGTTGTCACTCCCTCCTTAGAAAGGATGTGACCTAGGAATGCCACTTCAGATTTCCAGAAATCACACTTGGATAACTTGACATACAACTTCTGCTCTTCCATCTTCTGCAAAACTGCTGCCAGATGCTCGGTGTGCTCCTCCTCAGACTTGGAGTACACGAGAATATCGTCGATAAACACCACGACGAAAGAATCAATAAACGGCCTCAGAACTCTGTTCATCAAGTCCATGAAGATCGCGGGTGCATTTGTCACTCCAAATGGCATAACTAAGAATTCGTAATGCCCATGCCGAGTTCTAAATGCAGTTTTGTGCACATCTTCAGCTTTCACTCGAACTTGGTGGTAACCTGATCGAATATCTATTTTGGAGAAAACAGCTGCTCCTTGTAGACGATCGAACAAATCATCAATTCGAGGAATCGGATACTTATTCTGAACAGTGACCTTATTCAGCTCTCGGTAATCGATACACATCCTCATCGATCCATCCTTCTTCTTTACCAAAAGCACTGGTGCTCCCCAAGGTGACGCACTAGGTTGAATAAAGCCTTTCTCCAACAGTTCCTCAATCTGCCGTTTCACCTCATCCTGTTCTACTGGAGCCATCCTATACGGTGCCTTAGAAATGGGTGCACTTCCCGGTTGAACAGTGATGCTGAACTCTACATCACGATGCAGGGGTAACCCAGGAAAATCTTCCAAGAACACAGTCGGATAGTCCCGAACCACAGGAATCCCTTGCAATTCTACAGGAGTCTCTTCCTTGCGGATAGTTGCCACCAGCTTAGAACACTTCTGCTTCCCTTGGAAAGCGACTTCAGGTCCACCTGGAGCCTTCACTGTTACCGTCTTGGTCTTACACTCGATGCTCGCACTGTACACCGACATCCAATCAATGCCAATGATAACATCGACTCCCAAGATAGTCAACTCGATTAGATCAATGCCAAAGATTCGATCCCCAATCACAATCTCGCAATCAGCATAATACCGATCAGTGGTCAAAGTTTTCCCTGATGGAGTAGCTACTGCTAAGATCTTGCCTGGAAAAATCTTCGGTTCAACTCCCAACACTTTAGCAAATCTAGGAGACACAAAAGTATGAGAGGATCCAGTATCGAACAATACAACAGCTTTCTTTCCATTAAGATAGAGTTTGCCTGTTACATAATACACACCATTACATAACAGTTTCACAATATAAACGGGAAGGAGAAATGACAAAACCACTAAACATCAGCCCTCGTACCAGAGATGACCTGATCTGCCTCATCAGCATCAGCTTCCGTCAAAGCAAATACTCGCCCTGACTGGTACGGCCTCTTCCCAGTCTGCTGTATTAGCACATTATGATTGCCAGCCCGTGGTTGAAGACATTGAGATTTGTAATGTCCAGTCTCACCACAGTTGTAACAGGTGACTGCAGAAGGTCTCCCCACATTGTTTCCAGGTCCTCCAGCCACACTAACAGCGTTCGCCCCTGTCGGTTTGAACCTCTGTGCACATGGTTGCCCCTTGAAACTCCCCGAATGTGCAGGCCTCTTCCCGGACTGCCAGTTGTTCCTCCGGTTCTGAACAACATGGAACTGCTCCATATCCGCCTCCATCGCTGCCGCCCTCTTGACCAGCTTATCGAATCTTCTGATACCAAGAGGTATCATCCGGGATCTCAAGCTCGGCCTCAACCCATGCTCGAATTTGTGAGCCTTCTTTGCCTCATCCATCACCAGTTCTGGAGCATACCTAGAGAGCTGAGTAAACTTAGTCTCATACTCCCTCACTGACATGCTGCCTTGCTGAAGTGACAGAAACTCCATTGCCTTCTTCTCCTGGACGTCGGAGGGAAAATAGTGGCTGTGGAATTCTTTCAAAAATTCCTCCCAGCCGAGCAACAAGCCTCCCATAGTCCTCTTCATCGACTGCCACCAAACAGCCGCATCCTTCTCCAACTGCAAAGTCGCCAACTTGACCTTGCTGCCCTCCGGTGTCTCCAACACCTCAAAGATCGTTTCCACTTGACGGATCCAGTTTCAGCCGCATCTGGTTCTGACTTTCCCTCGAACACTGGTGGTTTCATTCTCTTGAACGATTCCACTAGCTTAATTGCCTCAGGTACTGGATTCACCGGCCCCCTTCCTTGGTTTCCAGCCACTGCATTCAGCGTCTGGTAGACCCTTGCAAGTTCAGTCTCCAGGTCCAAACCTTCACCATTCCTTGCCCCTCTTCTCGACATATTCTGATGCAAAAGATCCGTCAAATTCGAAGTATATGACAAGAATTTAAACCAACTTGCATTTCATTGAATTCCAAAGTTTATACATTCGAATTTAAAAACATTTTTGACATCAGAAATGAAGAAAATAGAAGCTACAACAATCTAACTCCTACGGGTCCTCTTCGCTGCTCGAAGTTCTTCCCGTAATTCATCCACTTCATCTTTCAGCACATCAGTCAGGTTCTTTCTCTTCTCAAGTTCCCACACTCGGTGACTGAGAACAGAGAAATCGTCCTTCCGCTGCGCCAGCTGAGCTTCCAAAACTCCAACTCTCTCCTTCAGGGTCTCAACTTGCCTCTGAAGAGAAGCCACAGTGCCACTCAGAGCTGGTCCCTCTTCTTCATCGGAAGAAGAATTGTCAGATGAATCCGGCGGTGGGGTAATCTCTCGAGATTCAGGCCACTCCTCATCATCAGAATCTGCTTGCCCAGGGTGATACTCGTCCTCAGAATCAGCCTGTCCAGGATGGTACTCTTCCTCAATGATATGCCAGTCGTCGCCTCCAGCAGGGTCGAAGTGATCAGCCATCTTAGAAATAGAGAGGAAGAAGCATAAATCTTAGAGCAACACAAATGTAAGTCACTTACATTTAAATCTCTAGACTCAAACACACACTCTAATGTCCACTTCTAGGGTGTCGTTCCCTATAAATTTATACAAGTGTGAAAAGTGTAGAAAGCCGAGATCTGATACCACTCTGTAACGCCCCGAATCCCAAATCACTGAATTCGAGATGTTCTACAGGATCTTTTCACTTTCTTTAAGTACAATTTTACAAGGAAATTCAAACTTTTCTTTTTACATCAGAGTTTACATCATATTACATTTACATTTGCACAGCGGAAGCAAAATATACAACATTTACATAAATATACAACAACATGATAAGATCTTTATGCATCCATTCCTCTTTACATGTAATTTATCCTGCATACAAAACTGTGGGTACGTCAGTTTATTCAACCGACGATAATTATACATGGCCATCATCTCTATGCCAGAAACAGTATAACGAATCTCATTTCTTAACAATCACAAACTTGTTCAATATAAGCATGTAAATCAAAAGGGAACTCTTAAAGATGTCGTGTCGTGATTGTGCACTTAATTCTTAATGCAATTATTTAATTTTACATGACACTAATGCGCACTTGTTCGGATTCTATGCATCCCATACTACATAGGTCCGAGGGCAAGCCTCTTAATCGTTCTTCATTTTCATAGGGTTCAATCCCTCGCCATGACTTACTCTACTACTGTAATTACGGTAAGTATCTTAGATGTTTTCTGACCTACGAACTCATATCTAGGCACTCTGGAGTAGTATCCTCACCCAGACTCGTCATGGGAATTCCTGGGATATGCTCTCACCATAAACATGACACCACCCGTAGTCTTCGAACATCCCACGAGCGTCGCCACTGGGACGGTACTCTGGAGTAGTATCCTCACCCAGACTCATCATGGGAATTCCTGGGATACACTCTCGCCATTACCCAATAGCCCTCATACTCAATGTTTGTCTCTTACTTTCATCACATCTCCACTATGTACTAGTCCTTATTTTAATAGAATCATGAATAAAATCAAAGCTCTAGAGTTAGCCTCTCCCTAAACCGGACTTACTCATTCATTTCAATACATGACCGACCCTGGTCTTCTTTTCAATTTCAATTCCATTGCCGGGGGAGACTTAGCTACTCTTTCGTTCCAATTTCAAATTCACAATTTCCAGTTTGAGCAAATCTAACTCATGAATTCATTTTTCAGTGCTTCAGCATATCATGTTCTTTAATTTTCATATTCATGTAATTCTTTATTCAAGCATGACTCATTTCATGTGAGTTTCTCAATTCAGAAATACGATTCATTTCATATACATTCATGCAACAGCAGAATAGATTCTAACAACATCAGTCACAATTCTTTAACAGTAATCAAAATAAAACTTCTGTCATATCAAATTCCACTCTGTGCAGTCGACTTGGAAAAGGACCAGTCGACTGTTACAGTCAAATCAGATTCTTCATAAAAAAATACTCGGGAGAGTCAACTGCTGCACTTGGCCAGTCGGCTGTCCCGCAACTTTTCATGTTCACAGTATTGTCCTCGTGACAGTCGACTGTTATCTCATCAGTCGTCTGTCCTGGGGTTTTTAGCAGTTCATTTCTACGTTCAGCTCAGTCGACTTGCTACGCGCATTCGGTCGACTAGACAGATCCATACTTCAAATTAAGAGATTATCTAACAGCTCTTACGTGCACTTGCATCATGATATCAACTTACAATATACATATATTCATGTTTCATAAACAGTGTCTCTTTTTGTTCAGTAACATCACAACCATGAAACTTCAAGTTACGAATGTTATCTCTTCTTCGAGGGAATATTTTCAAACATGCATTCGCACTTATTCATAACTTCCTTACGAAGATGAAGATATAATTCTCAATTCATTACACTAGGTCAACATGATGGAATATCTCATTACATGGAATTTCCAAATAACCATAATTAAATTGAAGCACCAGTCGGCTGAACACAGTGTCAGTCGACTGCTCCGACAGTTCTTAATTTTATTAATCATCGCTAGTTCTTTTCATTCATTTACCTTCCCTCCATCATATGTGTCATAGGGAAAATACAAACTTAGTAATCACACCATTAGGTCTATCTGCACACATGTTTATCACCACATCACAAAATAATTGTCTCGTACCAGTCGACTTGTCTACACGACAGTCGACTGTACCGACGCAATTCATCTTTGTTTTCTGTGCCATTTCTACACTATTAATCCTCCATAATTATCAACAATAAACATGCTCAAGCATTTCTATTACGTACTATCTTA
This sequence comes from Hemerocallis citrina, assembly GCA_017893485.1. Taxonomy (NCBI): domain Eukaryota; kingdom Viridiplantae; phylum Streptophyta; class Magnoliopsida; order Asparagales; family Asphodelaceae; genus Hemerocallis; species Hemerocallis citrina. Next base: position 181,410,069 of record CM030368.1, on the reverse strand, counting down.
CTCCTCAAGAGTACAGTAACAAACATTATATTTACGGCATGTTTTCTACATTAGAAGTCCTGAGAAACACCCACCTTATTTGACGAAGTAATCGAATCCAGCAAGGTCCTCAATGCGGTGCAGCACTTCTTGCTCCTTACTCCTTGTTCCACACCGAAATCCTTCAGAGTACTCTTTCGGCCTCCACAGAAAAACTCCCACACACAACTCTCACAAAACCTCTCTTATAAAATTAATCTAGTGTAAAAGAAATAGAGAATAAGATGGGGTATTTATACTAGAATATAGGTGGAATGGAGGGTTAGGATGCACTAGGGAGTTGGATGATCAAGGGCTAAGATTTACTAGGAAGTTGTGAAAACTACCCACACCTTGCATAACCGCCCACATCTCATCCCCACTACTCACCCAATCCGGCCATACTTGTGTGCTTGTGCACGTGTACATTGAATGCACGTGCACACACAAACCACTCTACAAAATTGTACATCAAATACCCGGAAATAAAAGAAAAGATGCTACACATACAAGTTGTAGGAAAATAATACAAGAGGTTTAAATCCATGGGCTTAAATTAATTGGGCCAAAAATAAATATTTTTAAAAGAAGATAAGTAAATTAACCTTTGGGCTTTGGGGAAAATCCTTATAGAAAACAATATGCTTATTCATCATGTTGAAAAATAATAATAAACAAATATTACACATGCATACCATATGTAAAAATAAATAATCTTTATATATTAGGAAAATTCAGGGTATTACAACATACTTTCCAAATCAAGTCGTTGTCTCCAAGTTCAGGGTTTTGAACCCTCGCCATGCATCCTACTCTTGTATTCGTCCTGTTTCCGATAGATAGATCGTGGTTGATGAGGTTGCAGATTAATCGGTCACATCCGTTTCTGCAATCACTTAGCGGTGTCTCGGTTTTCCACTAGTGCCCGACTCTCGGACCCCACTCAAAAATCGTGACGAACTTAAAGATACAATGCAACATACCTATCGCGCCAAAGATTCACAAGACCATGTGACCCGTTCGTGTCCACCAGCATAGAACTTGACGGCTTCGAAGGTCTAATTCCCCCTATCCGCCAGGAAATCCCATTCTGTTCTTACCATGGTACTTTAGGAATCAAAAGTGCAAGATACGCATCGCAGCACGTATCCCTAATGACAGGAGAGTACAACATCGACTACTAGTCGCTAGAAACTAATGCAGCTTATAGGTGATGGCAAAATCTAACTGACATTAAGTCTACCTAGACATGTTACAAGGGCATGGTCACCAACTGATTCCTAGTCTAAGTTATGCCTAGTCTCAAGCAGTTTCCCTACTAAAAACCCTCGTTCCTATATATCAACAAGCGGCTCCGGCGACGCGATCACTTGCTCGCCACTTCCCCTATTTAGTCCCGTCCTCAAACTCGGCCCGTGATCATCTCCCATAATTTCGTCTGCGCCCGAGTTAGACACTTTCAATCGTTAAGGCGGAAGTCCCCACGTTGGTCTAATGGTTGATAAGTGTAGGCAACTAACTTAGATAAGGTTGATGACTCAAATATCATTCAAGTCACTACCCGTGTTTTAACAACCTAAGACACCAAAATAACAAGTGTTGGGGTATAGAAATACCCCCTAACTCTCAATTCAACACTTGAGAGTTGAGGACAAGTCATATACATGCAAAAGGACCACTTCTAAAGGTGGCTGGATCTGTCCAGCACTTTCAAAAATCATACATGGTGTTGATCAACAATGTCGAGCCTGACTGGTCTGTCAAAATAACAATAATCACGGGAATCACACTCACCGATTCCCAATATCTTCACATGTCATCGACCATAACCCCGGCCCGTGACTCTCAGCGAGTAGTCCAGCGGCGCCCAAAAGATACATAAAAACTGTGAATAAGGTAACATACACAAACACCAATCCTTTGACCATTGACAGACTCCGGCATCAAGACACCAGATCACAAGATCGACCATATAACCATACTCTCAACTCACTCATGTCCACCATGAGGGCTAAGCATAGGAAACTTATTTAAGTTCCATGAAGTGCTTAAAGCATCTTAAATTCAATAGCTCAAGGTCACCCTACTGCGTCATGCAGAGAAATTCCTTATCAATCTTTCAATCATAATCTGTTATGGCGACTCAAGCTGCACTCATCGAAATCCAACATAATTTGGTTTTTTAGAAGGGTAGGAGACTCTACTGCAATCCCCTAGTAGACAATATCCTCAAATTCCCCATGGAACTCAAGTCCCCTGAGTTAATAATGCCTGAAGTCGATCAAGGCAACAGGTTGCCGAACTTGCAACACCCATATCTTCCAAGATATAATTCAAAATTGCTTGATACCACCCACTCTGGAAAGCTAAGACCCTAGGGTATAACTTTCTAGTTAACTATTTCCTTAAATTCAATCGTCTTGATACTATAAAAACCCAATACCTCTCAGCTGTGCGTTCCTTCCTACACTTGTTGCACTTTTTCAATAGCATAAAAATTTGCCCACTCATCGGAATTACTCGATTCTGGATTCTATGGAAAGGTGGGAGTGTCTACTACAACTTCCTAGTTGAACACATCCTCAAATTCAATCATTAGAGTCCTCAAAAACATCAATTTCTAGCAGGTGCACAGACAGACCAAAATTGATTCATTCAGCAACAAAGTCTCAATCTTGACTGGATCTGCCCCAGTTTTAGGAAAATCATAACTTCCAAACCATAAACTGGAATTATATAATTTCAGATTTTTTGGAAAGCTATGACTCCCTACTACAAATCTCTAGTTGATTGTTCTTCCAAATTCTCAACACATAAATCCAGAATTACGCGAATTTACTGATTACTCAAAATTGGACTGAACTGAACATACCGTACTCAAAAACCAATATCGATTCAACCACAAGTCCAATGCTTATAAAATTTTAGATTCAATAACTAGACATATACAAGAGAAATAACCCAAAATTTTAGCTCCTAACTCATAATATCCTAGGAGTTATGCAATTTTGAACATGGATCAAAATCAGCCATCACAACACAGATACAGCAGCTCTCCTTCATGCTGCGCTATTTTGTAACGATCAAATAGGGTATTAAATCTTCTTCAAAAATTCTCAAATTTGGTACAATAATAGTAGACATATACAAGATGCCATATTCCAAATTTCATCACAAAATTCCATACCAATTGAGTGATACAATTTTTCAAAGTTCACACTTCCATCTACTAAGCTGCAGTTTCCCCCACTCAAACAATCGAGCAAACAAATATATTATTAGGAGGTGACGCTGCCAACCGGTCCATATAGGCTTTCCGCTCCTCTCGATTCGCCGGTGGTAGTTTAGGCACGTTTAAAATGATGTCGACGCATACCTGAGCGTGGCCATGTCGACATCGTTGGAGAATTTAATGGGTTGGGTTCCGGGGGCAGCGCATTTCTTGATGGAGAGAAATGGGTTGGGACCCGGATCCGATAGGGTGCGGGGGCGCCGGCGGCGGTCGAGGGAGAAAATTGGCTGGTGATGGAGGATTCGAAGAGCCATTAAAGTTGGATGAGGGATTTTGAAAGTGGGATGATAAGAGACAAGATGAGGGTTTTTTTTTTAATAATCTAAAAATTGAGTACACGGGGTTAGCATGTGTTAATTCTTACTTTTGCTCTCCTTTCTCTATTTCAAAATGGAGAAAGGCGAGAGGGGTAGGCCTATTAGCTTAAGGTTTATATTTATATATAAATATATATATATATATATATATGGAAAAAAGGGGTATGAGCAACTTGCTCATTTAGTAAATAAGCAATTGATGATGTGGCATACATGTGATTGGAATAGCATTAAATGGGTTAGTTGTCCAATGTATCACATGCATGCCACATAATCAATTGCTCATTTACTAAATGAGCAAGTTGCTCATATCCCTTTTACCCTATATATATATATATATATATATATATATATATATATATATATATATATATATATATATATATATATATATATATATATATATATTAGTAACACGTGCGATGCACGTTTTTATAAATATAATTTTTTAAAAAAAATTAAGACATTGTCTGGCATCGAACCTAAAACCTCATTTATATTAGTTATGCATGTGCATTGTACGTGTTTGTTTGGTTACATAACCCCAACTCTCCCATTAAAATATTATATATATATATATATATATATATATATATATATATAGTAATGCTCCATTGCAAACGGGTATGCAAACCACTAAAGTTGTACTTTCAAAACAACAACTTCGGTTATAAACCTAAGCCGTTGTTCCGAACAATGGTTTAGGTCCTGATATGGCAAAAAATGGTATTAAATCGAGACTGTTCAAACCGAGCACGAATATTAAAGCTCACAGGGGTAAGACGGTAATTTCACCTACAAATGGGTCTGAAATGGGAACTGGGTCTCTCTACAAAGCCCAATAGCCCGAAAACGGATCTGTCCCATTGGGCATGGGTGGCAACCCGCTTCAATCCAGCCCAGACATTTGATGAGTAATTCAAATTCGTGATTATCTCTAAGAGGCGGTTTAAACCGCCTCTCTTATCATGAAACGAGTTTAAACTCTACATCTTATCCAAAAACACCGGGACATAGGGATAAATGATTATCTATAAAATGTCTCTAAAGACGACTATAAATACCCCTCTCCCCCACCATAAAAAAGGCAATCAATATTTTTTCAAAAAAACGCTCTTTCATAATCTTCCTGATTACTGATTTAAGCGTCGGAGGGTTCGTCGCCGGGATCCATCCCGGTCTATCGAACTTTTTGCAGGTTAACGGCAGCGGCAAGGAATAGTCAAACGCCAGTGAAAGTAACAGGTTTGCCTTTATTGTTTCCAAAATAATCCACAAATACATTTGTTTGCTCCAACACCAAAATCAGTAGCAACAGGTTGGCGCCGTCTGTGGGATACGAAAAATCAATCCAGCCTTACGGCACCGTTGAAGTTAATTTCCAAGCCATGCCCTCAAAGAAGGGAAAGGCAGCGGCCTCCAGCCGTAGAGCCACTCCTCTTCCTCCTCCTCCTCCACTCCGTGATGTTCCTCTTCAACTCAACCAGCAAGCTTAGCAGCCGCAGCATGAACAACCTCTTTCCCAACAGCCTCCTCCTCTACAGGCCCCTCCTGGGTCTCGGGGGGCTGCTTCAGGCGGCTCTCGTCGAAGTCGTCCCCAGCAACACCCTCATCATAATCATGTCTCGGTTCACAAAGCCTCCTCTGACTCCATGGCCTCCTACAGTCTCCCAGGGCCGCGAGGCCTTTGTCAGGTCATCGTCGACCGTTAGTAGGGGATAGATCTCCGAACTCACTTGAATGAGAGACGAAACGCCGAGGAAATCCCTCACCCTGAGTGCCAATGGGTTTCTAGAGGACGGTCCCTGTCACGTCCCGCTTCCCAAAAAGGAATACGGAATACAGATACGTGACTAAGCCCAGTGAATGATTTTCATCATCCATAAGCTGTCAGGATCTTTAAAACATTTCACAACAATAATTAGAGTAGGATTCAAGAGAAGTCAACCATGCATGCATAAATAAATCAATATACCAACAGGATTACTTGAAACCAAAATATAATAATCTCAAATAATCCAGATCTGAACAAGTCAGTAATTTCGAGTCACGTTGCTGAATACAAAATAATCCAAGTAACAGATACAATTATTCAAAAGCAACAGGAAATAATAATAACAAAACTCCAGCAACTAAAATCTCATATCACCTACTCCATCGGGCTGCTGATCTCCATAATCTGCAATTTAATAAATTGCAGGAAGAGGAAAAAGAACACAAAATGCCCGTCAATACAAGTTACGGGCCGCTTGTAGTGCAGGCACAAGTACAGGAAAAGAACAAACAAATATAGAGTAACAGCAGAAGCAAACATAGCATGGAATAGATATGACAGAGCAAAACAGTATGTCTAACATAAATCAGAAAACAAAATCAAGTAACATGGTATGTTAATAGGTACAGGTGATATGTATCAGATGTCAAGTGTCAGATGGTATGCAGACAGATATAATGGTAACAGATGTCAGATAACAGATAAAGGCAAACAGGTAACAGATATCATGTTATTACAGGTCTTGTGTTATTACTATTTAGGTAGCACTTCATGCGTCCTAAAATTTTACCACATGGTTGCTACATTCAAAAAAGTTACGTTTAGATTTCGTAGGGGCTTCTATAGGGCCGTGTACTCAGGTATCAGACAGATATCAGATGCAGATCCAGACAGACAGATAGAACCTATGGGTTCTCTTCTGAGTACACCTTCCTATAGGGAAGTGTGCAGTCAGGGTAATCAGACAGACAGAGTCGTGTATCATGTAGTCATGAACACGTAGCAGATAATCCTGTGGGAAACATGGGCCCCCTCCAAGTACACATTTCTATATTATCCACTACTAGATCTTTTCCTTAACCTCGACTTGATTATTTTATTATTATTATCAGATAGGCATGTATGTGTCACAAACCGGGCAAGAATAACATGGCATGAACAAGTAATAGGTACAAGATGAGAGATAAACATGTACGGGAGAAAGACAACTCATAAAAGGGTAGGACAACAAAAAATCTAGTTCAGGACAGCAAGACAGTACTGCACTAAATCTAGAATTTCCGTTGCTACAATTGTGCAAATTTGGATCCGTCAGAAAATCTGGAAAATAGACTCCCGGCCGAATTTAGCAAATATATATAAGTCATATGGTATTTCACAAAAATAAGTCTCAAAACATATTTGTATCCAGAAAATGTGTTCAGCCAGAAATCAGAAGTTTGTATTCATAAACAGGAAAACAACATCAAAACATATTGATTAAATCCTAGAAAAACCTGGGGTATTCCTTAGTATGTTTAGTAACAGAAAATAAAGTTTCATAATTTTCCAACATAGACAGAATAGTCAATTAAAATCAGAAAGCAGCAAGATATAGCAGTTTTGTAAATCTGGAATCATAAATATTGCAGTACTAAAACAACAATATCTCACAAAATATAAATCTAAATCCATATCCGTCAAAATGGTGATAAAGTAGATACAGTAGGATAAAATTCATATTCACAAAGTTTTTATATACAGCAAATAGAATCAGGTTGAAATTTTGTTTCTTTACTAAAAAGTATGAAAATTCTGCAAGTATAGTAGTTGTTTGCAAGCACAAAATGGTTTTTAAATGTTATCAATTAAATCCATAAAAATTAGGGGTTAATCCCCATCAAGTCTGGTTATAACCAGCAAAATATTGGATCAAAATATTGTCTTTAACATTAGTTGATAAATAGTTTACGAAAATTTTAAATACAGAAAATACGTATTTGGGAAAACAGTGGTTACAAATCCTACCCACCTTACAACAAAATTTCGTCCTTGAAATTTGCTTAGGCTGTACATAGGACAAGGCAAAAGCAAACTTGGGGAAAGGTAACAAAACAGAGAATTAGGAAACAAAAATGAAATGGGGGCAACACCAGAAAAATAGGGAAGAAGTGGATAACAATGATGTCAATGGAATGCATGAAAGAGAATAAATAGTATCAAAAGGAAAGAACAGCTCAAGATGATAAAGTAAGATAGGGAGTAGGTAGAACTGGAATCAAGGATAGAATGGACAGGGAAGAATTGAATCAAATAATGAATTGGTGCATGATGGCAAAATAGAATGTAAGAGAGAAGTAACCGGTATCAAAAATAAAGAAGAAACAACAAAAGACTTGCAAAATAACAAACAAAGAGATGAAGAAATAAATAGAGTTGGAATCGAAGAAAGGATGGACAAGGAAGAGTTAGACCAGCCAATGAGTCAACGAATGAAGACGAGTATAAGGGATGGAAAGAAGCAAACAATGCAAGGAATAGAGAGAAGCAAACAATACAAAGGAGGAGAAGCGACAAGAGGCTCCTGGGACCTGTGGGTTTTGGGCCCACACGCTTCCGCTGCGCCTCTCTGATCGGGGAAGACTCTGCCAATAACATCTATTAACTCCAGCAGTCTGCTTCGTGACTCACCGTGTCCTCGACACGTCCAAATGGCATCTCACTAGCATGAAGTTCGAACTCCTAGCAACTTCAAATTCTGAACACTTCCTGAGATCCTGGTACTCTGCATGCACGTTTCGGAGCAAAAGACGACACTCCTTCCCTAGTGATGATCCAAGCTGCTAAAAATTCGTAGTAGAACCAGCGATGCCGACTAACGGACCAAGTAGAAAATAGAAAAAGAATGGATGGCATCAAAATCAGAAAGATATGGGTACGAAAAGAATGAATTCATACCCAAGAAGAAATCAATTAAAGAGGATGACTGAAAAAGATGGAAGAATCAAGGAATCAAGGGATCGAATAAGAAGGGATCAAAATGAATGGAATAAGACTAGTATCCAGCTCAATGTTGATAATAATTCATTCATGTATGCATGGTCGGTGTACTGTTGAGCCAATCCTTGATCGAGCCCAAACTTGTCTAATATATTAGTCAAACTAATATATTAGCCAAACCTGGGCTCTGATACCACTAAAAACCTTGTCATGCCCCGCTTCCATAAGTTGTCAGGGTCTTTACAACATTTCACAAGAATAATCAGAGTAGAAAGCAAGAGGAGTCAACCACGCATGCATAAATAAATCAATATACCAACAGGATTACTGGAAACCAAAATATAATAATCTCAAATACCCCAGATCTGAACAAGTCAATAATTTCGGGCCACATTGCCAAAAACAAAATAATCCAAGTAACAGATACAATTATTCAAAAGCAATAGAAAATAATAATAACAAAACTCCAGCAACTAAAATCTCAAATCACCTACTCTATCGGACTGCTGATCTCCATAATCTACAATTTAATAAATTGCAGGATGAGGAAAAAGAAAACAAAACGCTCGTCAATGCAAGTTACAGGCCGCTTGTAGTGCAGGCACAAGTACAGGAAAAGAATAAACAAATATAGAGTAACAGCGGAAGCAAATATAGCATGGAATAGATATGATAGAACAAAACAGTATGTCTAACATAAATCAGAAAATAGAATCAAGTAACATGGTATGCTAATAGGTACAGGTGATATGTATCAGATGTCAAGTGTCAGATGGTATGCAGATAGATATACAGGTAACAGATGTCAGATAACAAATACAAGTAAACAGGTAACAGATATCATGTTATTACAGGTCTTGTGTTATTACTATCTAGGTAGCACTTCATGCATCCCAAACTTTTACCACATGGTTACTACATTCAAACAAGTTACGTTTAGATTTCGTAGGAAATTCTGTAGGGCCGTGTACTCACGTATCAGACAGACAAATATCAGATGCAGATCCGGACAGACAGATAGAACCTACGGGTTCTCTTCTGAGTACACCTTCCTATAGGGAAGTGTGCAGTCAGGATAATCAGACAGACAGTCGTGTATCATGTAGTCATGAACATGTAGCAGATAATCTTGTGGGAAATACAGGCTCCCTTCCAAGTACACATTTCTATATTATCCACTACTAATTATTTCCCTTAACCCCGGCTCGATTATTTTTTATTATTATCAGACAGGCATGTATGTGTCACAAACCGGGCAAGAATAAAATGACATGAACAAGTAACAGATACACGATGAGAGATAAACATGTACACGTGAAACACAACTCATAAAAAGGTAGGACAACGAAAATTCTAGTTCAGGACAGCAAGACAGTACTGCACTAAATCTGGAATTTCCGTTGCTACAATTGTGCAAATCTGGATCTGTTAGAAAATCTGGAAAATAGACTCTCAGCCTAATCCTGCAAATATATATAAGTCATATGGTATTTCACAAAATAAGTCTCAAAACATATTTGTATCCAAAAAACGTGTTCAGCCAGAAATCAGAAGTTTGTATTCATAAACAGGAAAACAGCATCAAAACATATTGATTAAATCCAAGAAAATTCTGGGGTATTCCCTAGTATGTTTAGTAATAAATAATAAAGTTTCATAATTGTCCAATATAGATAGAATAGTCAATTAAAATCAGAAAGCATCAAGATACAATAGTTTTATAAATCTGGAATCATAAACACTACAGTACTAAAACAGCAATATCTCACAAAATATAAATCGAAATCTAGATCCGTCAAAAGGGTGATAAAGTAGATATAGTAGGATAAAATTCATATTCACAAAGTTTTTATATACAACAAATAGAATCAGGTTGAAATTTTGTTTCTTTACATAAAAGAATGAAAATTCTGCAAGTATAGTAGTTGTTTGTAAGCATAAAATGGTTATAAATGTTATCAATTAAATCCATAAAAATTAGAGGTTAATCCCCATCTAGTCTAGTTATAACGAGCAAAATATTGGATCAAAATATTATCTTTAACATTAGTAGAAAAATAATTGATGAAAATTTTAAATATAGAAAATACTTATTTGGAAAAACAGGGGTTACAGTCCCCCCCATAGGCCAGGGCCTAGAAGATCGCACTCCCCCAGGAGGTGAAGAGAATCTCCTCCCCGTCGTTGCCGGAGGAGCCGTACCCCGATAAGTCGGCCAACACCCAGGGACCACCGAGATGCATGTCACTCGGGCAGAGCTCCGGGATTTCAAGGACAACATTCTTCGAGCCCTCAATATCGCCACTATTCGTGATCTTGCCATGCTCCAAGTCATCACCAACACACACCTAGTCCTCGTCGCATCGCTCCTCATGAAGGAGAATCCTGGGGGTCGGGTAGATCCCACCAGGTGGAAAACTCGGTTCGTCGCCGTCTCCATGAGATGGAGAGGCACCTTGGCAGACTAGACAAAGAAAAAGAGTAGCGGGCGAGGAACTTCTGCCTGAGCAGGCCTCCATTCTCTCGAACCATCATGAAAGCTCTGGTCCCAGAAAACTTCAAACCCCCTCACTTTGAGTCATACAATGGGGAGTCAGACCCCGCTGACCACATCGAGAGTTTCAAAACTCTCATAATGATCCACAAGGCTTCGGATGCGCTCCTTTGCAAAACCTTCCCGGCCATGCTGAAGGTACCTGCGAGAGAATGGTATTTCCGACTTGCCCCTGCCTTCATCTTCTCCTTCGATCAGTTTGAGGAGCTCTTCCTTACCCAATTTGTGAGTAGCCGTCATGCCGAAAAGACAAACACATCTTTGCTGGCACTCAGTCAAAGGAAGGGCAAGCGGTTAAGGGACTTTGTCAAGTGCTTCACTACCGAGGCCCGGTCTATCGCCTCACTAGACCAGTTGGTAGCCTCTACTGCGTTCCGACACAACATCAACCACACCGACTTGAAGGCATCTCTCGCTAAAAAGCCGCCTCGAGACTTCTCAGAACTCCTACTGAGAAGCGAGAAATATATTAGAGCGGAGGAGGACCTCTTCCCACTTGATCAGAAAGAGTCCCTGTCGAGGAACAAACGGAAGGGTGCTGAAGAAGAAGGGGATAAGATGCTTCAGAAAGATAATGGTGGTCAGCGCCGCCCTCCTCCCCATTTTGAGAAGTTACCCCACTTAATGCTAGTGTTTAAGTCATCCTAATGGAGGTCGGGAAAGAAAGACCGCTCCCACCACCTCCGAAGTTGAATACACCAGGAAAGAAAAGGAACAGGGACAAATGGTGCCACTTCCATAGGGATCATAGCCACAACACAGATGATTGTCGGGCCCTCAAAGACGAGATTGAAGCCCTCATTCAGAGGGGGAAACTCTCTAGGTTCTTAAGGAAAGACGGGGTAGATCCTCCTCCGCCTTCCCGAGGGGCTAATAAGATAACTGAGCGACCTGTTAAGACCCCAGATTCCGAAGCTGAAGTTGTCCTACACCTCGTTCAAGGAGGCCCAATGGGGGGAGATTCGAACTCCTCCCGAAAAGCCTTCGAGTGAACTCAGTGCAGAATCATCCCCCCCCAAGGGCCTTGGGGTTCCTGTTACCATTTCAGACAATGATTTGGAAGGCATCCAAATGCCTCATTGTGATGCTCTGGTGATAAACCTCCATATGGTCAACTTCGAAGTACGCCGAGTCCTGGTCGAAAATGGAAGTTCGGTTAACATCCTTTTTCTAGAAGCCTTCTGGGCCTCAAGTTGTCTAGGGATCGCCTCAAGCCCGCCGGCTACACTTTCCACGGCTTCTCCAGGGTGCCAATGACGATCGAGGGAGTTACAATGTAACCGCTGGCAAAACTCCGACCACTCGAACCAAACCGATGGATTTCATGGTGGTAGACGTAACCGCTTACATTGTCATTTTGGGCTGACCCGGCCTAGCTGCTCTTCAAGCCGTACCCTCAACCTACCATATGAAGATGAAATTCCCCACCACAGCTGGGGTGGGAGAAGCCAGAGGGGGCCAGGAGATGGCTCGTAAATGTTACATGACTTCGGTAGGAGGGCCGGTCCTCTCTCTTGAAGCCCTCGAGCTTCCTCAAGAGACTAGCTAAGCTATCTCAGAGCCGGTCAATGAGTTGGAAGAAATAGTCTTCTCAGAAGGAGATCCAACCAGGACATTCCAAATTAGTAAGGTCCTTCCCCCTCTCGTCAAAACTGACATTTTCCGATGCATAAGGGAAAATCGCGACCTATTCGCTTGGACCGCGACCGACATGCCTGTAATCTCCGAAGAACTTCTCATGCATCACCTTAGCGTTGCTCCCGAGATCGAACCTGTCCAGCAAAAGTGACGCAAGTTCACGCCAGAATGCCAGCAGGAAATGAAAGAAGAAGTAGAGAAACTTTTGAATGCTCGGTTTATACAGGCGGTCAACTATCCTGAATGGTTGTCCAATGTTGTGATGGTAAAAAAGGCCATCGGGAGCGGGAGAATTTGTATTGATTTCACAGATCTGAACTAATCTAGTCTGAAAGATTTGTTCCCGCTCCCAAGCATTGATGCTGTGATTGATGCAACCTCCGGCCATGAACTCTTGAGTTTCAGGACGCCTTCTCCAGGTACAACCAGATCAGGATGTTCCCCCCGAATATTCTTGTTAGATCTGTAGGCACTATAGGGGGGCGGGGGGCGGTGAATAGTGTTGTATAAAAATTAATTAAAAACTTGAACTTTTCGTACTGTTAAGTCGACTGAAAATAGATATACAGTCGACTGTTGCGTCATATAAAAAGAGTATTTTAGTGAAGAGTTACAAGTCTGATTAGTCAACTTATAGCGGAAAATCAGTCGACTTACCAGATAAGTTTTTGTAATAAAACTCAGAGAAATTGTAATTGCAAGTTGAGAGAATACAACCACAGATAGTCAATCATAGTCAAACACAATGATGTATCCTGGTTCGGTCCTCCCGACCTACATCCAGTCCTCAAGCAACCCACTTGAGATTTTTCACTATTCTTGAAAAAATACAAGAATACTCTATGGCCTTTGACAACAACAATGTCAAATTCGTAGACCTCTCTCACCACTAGAGAGAGCAAACCCACTCTACACCCTAGAGTGAAACCGACTCTAAAACCAAGAGTCCTACTCTCCAACCGAGATGACCACTCTCACAACCCGAGAGTGAAAACAACAACAAAAATTGAGTTGACAACAACCTACAGCCTTGTATGTGATAGTGCTTTTGTATAGTGGCTATTAGGTCAACTTCTGAATTCAGTCTAAAACGAAATCAATGTTATATTAGACTGAAATTCAGAGTACCAAGTCTTAGAGAATTTGTATGCTTTTGAAACACTTGTTCTTATTGAAAACAAAAGACTTGAAAGTTAAAGAATGCTTGGAAAAATTTCCAAATGATTCCTATACTCTATTTATAGAGTAAGAATCAATGAACGTTTGTAAAACAATTCCATAAACCGTAATAAAATGGATATAAAAGATTTGAATTTGAAAAACAAGTTTTAAATTCAGAAAACTATCGAAACGGCTTGAACAGTCGACTGGGTTTCCATAATGAGTCGACTGGCCAGAGCTTGTATGAGTTCAGGCAGTTTCGTACTATGACAGTCGACTAGTTCCAAGGAGCGGTTGATTGGTACTCATACAGCTGAACTTATTCAAGCTTGTTTTGATATTTTGATTTTGTAAAACACTCAGATTATTGAAAGTATGTGTGAGTGTGTGTGTGACAAGGCTATTACAAGTTTCTAAGACTCAAAGAATTAAGAATACAATATTACAAGACACTTTGTTTAAACATTTGAAGCACTTTGAATCTTGTCTTGAACTTGAGTCTTTGCCTTGAGCTTAAGCCTTTGTCTTGATGTCTTGAAGCTTGATCAATTACTCTTGAAAGCTTCATCAGATTGTGTTGCCTTTGTGTATTTCACCATGGTATTGACTTTGATACACTCTGCAAGAGATATGTGGTAGAACAACTTCGTATTGTGTTGTAGTCATCAAAACCAAGAATCAACAATTCTGAAGACTTCGATCGTAACCGACCAAGGCCTATACTGCTACTGGGTCATGCCTTTCGGGCTAAAGAACGTCGGTGCAGCTTATCAGCGCCTTATCAACAAGGTCTTTAGAGAACAGATCGATCAGAACATGGAGGTCTATGTGGACGACATGTTGGTAAAAAGCATCAGCAAATTGAACCATGTGTTCGACCTTCAGGATGCCTTCGATGTGTTGCAGAGTCACAACATGAGACTAAACCCGAACAAGTGTGCCTTCGGTGTCTCATCCGGCAAATTCCTTGGGTTCATGGTTAGCCAAAGAGACATAGAAGCCAACCCGGAAAAGATTCAGGCCATACTAAACATGGCTCCCCTTTCCAGTGTCAAAGACATACAAAGACTCACAGGACGCCTCGCGGCCATAAGGCATTTTCTCTCCAAGTCAGGAGAAAAGTGTCTCCCGTTCTTCAAGGCCCTTAGAGGGACGAAAGACTTCGAGTGGGGGCAACAACAGCAGGAGTCCTTCAATCAATTTAAAGCCTATTTGGTCAACCCCCACTCTTGAGCAAGCCAAAGCTCGGGGAAGTCCTCTACATATACCTCGCCACCTCAGAACAGACCTTCAGCGTCGTCCTGGTAAGAGAAAAAGATTAGATGCAAAAGCCAATCTACTATATGAGTAAGGTCCTCAGGGATGCCGAACTCCGTTATCCAAAGGTAGAAAAGATAGCCTATGCGTTAGTCATGGCAGCCCGAAAGCTCCGCCCCTACTTCTAGTCCCATTCAGTGGTCGTTCTTACCGACCAGCCACTCAAGCAAGTGCTCCACAAGCCCAAAACTTCGGGGCGTCTTATGAAGTGATCTATAGAGCTGAGCCAACATAATATCAACTATCAGTCCAGAACCACTATCAAGGCAGAAGTCCTGACAGAATTTATAGTAGTGAGCATTATACCTGACCCTGGTGAGGCAATAGAGGAACCCCCATTTTGGATCGTGTTATGTTGATGGGTCCTCACGTGCTAATGGGACTGGGGCAGGGGTCATCCTGATTGGCCCTGATGACTTCTTTCTTCAGTACTCATTCCGCATTAATTTTCGGGCATCAAACAATGATGCGGAATATGAGGCTCTCATAGCTAGCCTGTGTATGGCGCATAAGGCTGGGGCCCAATGCGTTAAAATATTCAGTGATTCACAGCTGGTAGTGAACCAGGTATCAGGAGAGTATGAGGAAAGAGATGATCGCATGGTCAAATATTTGGCCAAGTTCAAAGAGCTGCTTGCTACTTTCAAAGATGCACAACTCCAACGAATCCCCCGAGAGGAAAATGCGTAGGCATATGCCCTCTCAAAGCTGGCTTCCTCTTTCCTCCAGGGGTTAGAATGAACCGTCTTGAGAGAAGTCCTCTTAAAACCCAACATCGAGGAAGAAGGTCCCGAGCTGATGGAGATGCTGCCCTTAGCACACGGGGAGAATTGGATGACACCCCTGCTCGAGTTTCTTAAAGACAGAATCCTCCCTTTAGACCCTAAAGAGGCTAGAAGAATCAGAACCAGAGCTGAGCAATACACGCTCATCGAAGGGGTCATGTACAGGCGCTCTTACACTCAAGTGGACGGCAGACCCTATTTGAGATGCCTCTCCCCCGAGGAGGCCCAGTACGCTCTAAAGGAGGCCAATGAAGGGATGTGTGGCACTCATTTCGGGGTAAGGTCCCTCGCTCGCAAAATCTTAAACTATGGCTATTTCTGGCGTACACTCCTTAGCGACGCCGAACAACACATTCACCAATGCACCCCTGCCAAAAGTTCTCAATAATTCGGCGCTTACCACAAGCCCAGTTGTCCTCCTTATCCAGTCTGACCCCTTTCGCAATGTGGGGGATGGACTTGCTCAAGCCATTCCCTCCAGTGCCGGGTTAGCTGAAGTTCCTTGTTGTTGCAATCGACTACTTCTTCAAATGGATTGAAGTCGAGCCTTTAGCGACAATCACTGAGAACAGAGTCCAATGGTTCCTTTGGAAGAACATCATCTGCAGATTCGGTATACCTCAAGTCTTAGTAACGGACAATGGGACCCAATTTACGGGGGAAGCCATCCGCAATTTTTGCACGGACCTTGGTATCCAGAACGATTCTCCTCAATATCCCACCCGCAATCCAACGGTCAAACTAAGAACGCCAATCAGCAAATTCTCTCCGGCCTAAAAAAGAGACTGGATAAATCCACCATGGGATTATGGGTCGAACAACTCCCCAATGTGCTCTGGAGCTACTGCACTACTAAGAGGACCCCCACAGGAGAATCTCCCTTCAACCTTACTTACGGCTCCGAAGCCGTCATCCCACTGGAAGTTGGCCTACCTTCTCCCCGCTTGATTGCCTTCAATGAAGAGCAAAATTCGAACCAACTTCGGGGCAACTTGGACCTCATCGATGAGATTCGAGAAAGATCCTCCATCCGTCAAGAGATCTATCGGCGTAGGATAGAGCAGTCCTACAACAAGAGAGTCCGACCCACTAATCTTAAAGAAGGAGATATGGTTCTTAGAAAACTATAAATTTCTTTCCCGAGCAAGAAAGGAAAACCATCTCCTGATTGGGAAGGGCCGTATAGGATCTCAAAAGTTGTTCGCTCTGGCGCTTATCAACTTGAAGACCCGGGGGGAGGGGGGGGGGCAAGAGAGTACCAAGAACATGGAACGCAGAACACTTGTTGAAGTACCAAGAGGGTGTTTAAACACCGCTCCAAGTAACTTCTAATCCTAGAGCATTTCTAAGTTTGTTTTTCTTCTTATTTAGTTGATTTTTTCAAATGTAATAATGGCTTACAACTCAGAAGCAGCTACTTAGTTCTCTTTAATAAAAACAGTTTATTTCTCAGAAGACCTATTCTCTAAATGTTCTGGTTATCTTACCCCAAAACACACACTCTAAGTACGAAAAGTCTCTTAAAACGACAAGTTCGGAGTCCAACACTTGGTTCGATGCCACTTTAGCTACTTGAGAACATGCAAGTGCAAAGTAGCTCACCATTCGGAATTGCTCCCACAACTGTTGAAACTCTCTTAAAACGACAACTTTGGAGTCCAACACTTGGTTCGATGCCACTTTAGCTACTTGCGAACAAGCAAGTGCAAAGTAGCTCAACATTCGAAATTGCTCCCACAACTATTGAAACTCTCTTAACGAAAAGTTCAGAGTTCAACACTTGGTTCGATGCCATTTAAGCTACTTGCGAACAAGCAAGTACGAAGTAGCTCACCATTCAAAATTGCTCCCACAACAATTGAAAACTCTCTTGAACACAAAGTGTTAGTAGGCGAAAGAATCTCATTACAAGATCGAAAGATGCAATCAACAAAAACATTCCTCAAATACTACAAATATCTTATTCCATTAAAAGTCGGGATACAAGTCTTATTCAAAGACCATACTACAAACATTTTATTCCGCCAAAGACGGGGATACAAGTCCTATTTGAGGCTAAAGACTCCTACAAAACTACGAAGCATCACCCTTAACTTCTCCTTAGAAGGGAGACACTCCTATTAAGAGATACACGAGGACGACGAGCATTTTTACGCTCCCTCGTCGCTTCGGAAGAAATCTATAGGCCGGCAAGCCGAGTTGTACCCTCGGGGCCCATAGACCTAGCCGCTGCCCCAACAAATGCTCCGCTCGACGAGCCGGCCACTCCGCTTTGAGCATCCCCAAGGTTCCGCGGAGCATTTGCTATGCGTAGTGCCAACTCATGGAACGATCCCCCCTGGGCGTACTCCTTACGAGGGCAAGAGGTGCTCCTGACGTTGTTCCTTCGCAAAGGCACTTTAAGCGAAGATTCTCTACCTCCAATTCGACGAGTCGCTCTTTAAGGGAGTCGTCTGTCACTCTAAGATTCAAACGTGGTACCCCACTTGTGCTCCCTCCTCGTGAGAACTCCGAAATGGTCCTCCGCAGATGGGCCACCTCTAAGCTCTTCTCGAGCACCACGTTCTTCAACTCGTCCCTCTCCGACCTCACTTCGAACAAAGAATTTCTTAGCTCTTCCCTCTCGGTTCTCACCGCGAATAAAGAATGCCGATGGAATTTTAACCTTGAGGCCTTGCCAGCAACCATCGAAGAGCCGACTTCCCCTCCCTCAAGGGCCACTTCTTGGAGAGTCTCTTCAAGGTGCTTTACTTCAATGTTTCGGCGAGCCCAGACCAATCTCAGGTGACAAAGCTCTAACTCTGTCTTGGAGTGCTTCTCCCGAGATTGAACAAATCCTAGCTTAGCAACCCAGAGTTGGGTGCGAAGATGCGAAGCCTCGCTACCCAGGGGAAGTTAACCAAAGAGAGAAGCGTAAATCAATCCAAGTCTAAACAAAGCTACTAGATGGTCCTAAGATCAAGTGTAGCTACAAGACAAGGCTAAATTTGAATAAGAGCTACAAGATGGTTCTATATTTGAATAAAAAGGCACAAGAACTAAGTCATGCTTCCCCACAAACATAATTCATTACTAGAGTAAAGATATAAAAGCGGTGGTCAGTCCGCTATAAGGCATCAATACAAAAGCATCCAAAATAAAAGAAGACAACTGAAAAAGAAAAGTGACGAAGATATGAAATAGGTCAAGGGACCACTACAGTTGACGCCTCTTGGGGGACAACGACCTCGCGACCATCTTCCTCGGTCGCCACCGGTACCTCCACCATGGCAGACTGAGAGTCCGCAGCGACGTCCTCCTCCTCCTCCTCCTCCTCCTCCTCCTCCTCTTCTTCTTCTTCTTCTTCTTCTTCAACCGCCTCCTTAGCTCTCGGGGCAGTCTCACCTTCAAGAAGGTCGTACAGGCTGTACCCCAAGCCGTCAAAGTCGGGGATGCGTGCCTCTACATGCTTTAGCACCCGAGCACAGGACTACTCCAAGTTCGAGCGCAAATGCAACTTCGCTTCAACCCTAACCGCCTTTGTAGTTGCTTCCATGGCCTCTCAGCGGCCTTCATAGCCAACTTCCTCTCCTTATCGGCTCTCTCCCTTTCCTTGTCCGCCCTCTCTTTCTCCACGGCATCTTGCTTGTTCGCCTTCGCCAACACGGCCTCGAGGAGAGTAATCTGAACAGCTTGAGACTCAGTCAACCGCTTCTCAGTCTCAAACATTTTCACAGCCCTGGCTCGCTCCAATCGATCTCTGTCGCTCGCCACCTTGATCTCCTCTTGCTCGGCGAACTGCTCCAACATGTGGCTGAAGTGTCAGGTGATCTACAAGGATATATAAAAAAAATTAAAAAAATCATCTAAGTGTGAAAGTCAAGAAAAATTTCTTATTCATAAGAAACAAGTTCTCACTTACCGCCATAGTCGCTTTGGCAATCTCGAGAGCATCGTCGCTGGCCGTACCTGCCTTCAACGCAGTACGGTTCTTCAGGGTTGGCAAGTGCCGCACCGCTTGCATACAGCTGGTGGAGTCCCTGAGGAAACCGTCGTGCTTTATCACACGCCAGTCGGGGACGAAGAGCTTCTTGTGCTCTTCAGTAAGGATTGCCTCCGTCGCAGTTGTGAGAGGCGGGGCTTCAAGCGCCAGCACGTCCCCAAAAGAGAATCCTCTGGTGGACGGAGCCGGAGAGACAGGCGAGGCAGGAAGGGCATACTCTAAGTTGACCACCGGAGTCGTCACCACCGTAGCCTTCGGGGTTTTGGCGGACGATGGCCCCGAGGTTGTCCTCTTCCTCTTTTTCCCTTCCGGAGCCTTATTGGCCACTCCCACCTGGTCGAGCAACATTGCCCTGAAATCCATGTCCGGAGCTTCTGTAAAAAGAAAAATTGAGGAAATGGGCATGTGAATGAGTTAAATTGAAATTAAAAACAAAGAAAAATATGGAGCATACTAGGGTCGATCGGAATGAGACCCCCACCGAAGAGGATCTTCTCGGATAACTCTTTCCAACCCAAGGGTTCACGAGCAAGGAGTTTGGATATGACCTCCCCTTCCTCTGGAGTCAACACCGGCTCAGCCTTTGCCCACTTCGGCACTTCCTCCCTCCACCTCGTGGGAATACTCCACGGTGCGCTACCTCGGATTAAGAAATACTTCTCCTTCCAAAATTTGATGGAGTCGGGGTTGTCTATCAGCTTCACACCCCGGCGTGGCAATAAATAGTACCAGTACTCCACCTTGCTCTTTCGATGGATACGGTAGAGCCTTCAGAGAATGGTGAGCTGAGGCATGACCCTTATCGCTTGGCATTGAAGGACGAAGCCGTTGACGTGCCTCCACATGTTCGGCATATATTGGACGGGGCTCAAACCATACCACTGCAGCACCTCAGTCACGAACGGTGAAAGAGGCAGACGGAGACCGGCGTAGAAGGCGTCGAAGGGGAAAATGCACAGGAGAGGTCGGTGAACAGGCTTGGATACCGGGACCCAGGAGAAGAAGACCGAGTTCCTTAAGTATCATGAAATTATTCCGAATCCGTACCAAGTCCTTCTCCATCAGCATGGAGGGGATGTTGTCAACTTCAGAGTGTTCCCTTAGCCTGCTCTCCTCATACGAGGCCAACATCCCGTACACCACCTTGGCTAGAAGGTCGTCGGAGTATTCTCGAACTCCAGTAAGGTTCGACAAAGGGCCTGGAAGCCTGCCCAATGCCCCTGCTTGCCTCTCCTTCTCCACTATCGTCTCGGATGTCACCGAAACTACCACCCCTTTTCCCTTGTCCACTGTTGGAGCCACTACCAATGGCTGATGCCCTTCGTGGTCACGGGTGGAGGTCTCACTCCCCGAAGAAACCCTAGACATCTCGTAAAATATATAAAAGAGAATATATATTTACCTTGATGTGGCAGCTACGGTCAGAATATATCGCCGGAAAATCAAACGCTTGGCCGCGACCGCTAGTTGAGCCACCCAAGAGTAAAAGTAAAGAATGAGAGAATTGAGTGGGTGGAGAAAACTTACAGTAAGTGAGGGGCGTCGCTTGGGCTTCTGAGACCTTTGGGTCCCCAAGACCAGTAAAAAGCCCAAGAGAACGTCGAATACTAAGTGACAGAGTACGTAGAGGCGGAATTTCAAGCAACACCAACAGACTTGTTGACCGGTCAACCGCCAAAATAGAAAACACCATCTCAATATTCGGGCCTGATCAAGATCAAACGGCCCAGATGTTGCTACGTCCCTCGGAACCAACATCCGAGCAAACGTGTCCCCGAACGCGAAATTGGGGAAAACTCCATCTCAATATTCGCCTGATCAAGATCAAACGGCCCAGATGTTGCCACCTCCCTCGGAACCAACATCCGAGCAAACGTGTCCCCGAACGCGAAATTGGGGAAAACTCCATCTCAATATTCGCACCAGATCAAGATAAAATGGCCCAGATGTTACCATGTCCCTTGAAACCAACATCCGAGCAAACGTGTCCCCGAACGCGAAATTGGGAAAAACTTTGTCTCAATATTTGCGCCTGATCAAGATCAAATAGCCCAGATGTTGCCACGTCCCTCGGAACCAACATCTGAGCAAACGTGTCCTCGAACGCAAAATTGGGGAAAACTCCATCTCAATATTCGCGCCTGATCAATATCAAACGGACCAGATGTTGCCACGTCCCTCGGAACCAAATTCTGAGCAAACGTGGCTCCAAGCGTGAAATGGGGAAAAATATTGCCCCAAGATTCGTGCTTGATCAAGATCAAATGGCTCAGATTGAGCCACATCCCTCGGATCCAAATTCTAAGCAAACGTGGCTCCATGCGTGAAAATGGGGAAAAACACTGCCCCAAGATTTGCGCTTAATCAAGATCAAACGACTCAGGTTTAGCCACGTCCCTCTGAACCAAATTTCGAGCAAACGTGGCTCCGAGCATGAAAATGGGGAAAAACATTGCCCCAAGATTTGCGCTTGATCAAGATCAAACGGCTCAGATTGAGCCACGTCCCTCGGAACCAAATTCCGAGCAAACGTGGCTCCGAGCGTCAAAATGGTGAAAAAACATCACCTCAAGATTCGCGCTTGATCAAGATCAAACGGCTCAGATTGAGCCACGTCTCTGAACCAAATTCCGAGCAAACGTAGCTCCGAGCGTAAAAATGGGGGAAAACATCGCTTCAAGATTCGCACTTGATCAAGATCAAACAGCTCAGATTGAGCCACATCGCTCGAAACCAAATTCTGAGCAAACGTGGCTCCGAGCGTGGAAGAGGGGGAAACGCCTCCCTCCTGATGCGCACTCACAATCAGAGCGTCCAGATTAAGCCACGTCATCAAACGCCAGATCAATCGTCTGATCGTTCGGAAAATTGTGCCAATGACGTGATCGACATTCCAGATTGCACCACGTCGGTATTTAATTGATTAATTCTTTTATTTTTATTATTAAATCGAATTAATTATTTAAAAATTGGGGAAAATAATTAAAAAATTACGAAAATTAATTAAAAATTTTAAAAAATAATTATAAATTTAGGAAAAATAATTTTGAGCTCCTGGAAAAATAATTATTAATTAGAATAATTAATACTTTTTGAAAATAGATTGTTACTTCGCAAAATTGAGTAAATAATTCGAAAAATAATTAAAACATTAGAAAAAATCAATGGGAAATCCAGAAGATCTCACCAACACATTTGAATATAAGGCTGGCTCAATTAAACGCTGTTAAGCCTCGTGTGCGATTCGGAAGCTCCTAAAGAACTCCGATAAAATCTCGTACGCCATTAAAATTAGAAAACTACTCCCAAAAGGCTGTTAAACTCAGTCTTCAGGAGTGGGGGGCTTGTGATATGGCAAAAAATGGGATTAAATCGAGACCGTTCAAATCGAGCACTAATCTTAAAGCTCTCAGGGGTAAGACGGTAATTTCACCTACAAACGGGTCTGAAATGGAAACTGAGTCTCTCTACAAAGCCCAGTAGCCCAAAAACGGATCTGTCCCATTGGGCGTGGGTGGCAATCCGCTTCAAACCAGCCCAGACATTTGATGAGTAATGCAAATTCGTGATTATCTCTAAGAGACGGTTTAAACCGCTCTTTTATCATAAAACGAGTTTAAACTCTACATCTTATCCAAAAATACCGGGACATAGGGATAAATGATTATATATAAAATGTCTCTAAAGGCGACTATAAATACCCCTCTCCCCCACCATAAAAAAGATAATCAATATTTTTCCACATAAACGCTCTTTCATAATCATCCTGATTAGCGTCAGAGGGCTCGTCGCCGGGATCCATCCCGGTGTATCGAACTTTTTTTGCAGGTCAACGACAGCGGCAAGGAATAGTCAAACGCTAGTGAAAGTAACAAGTTTGCCTTTATTGTTTCCAAAAGAATCCACAAATACATTTGTTTGCTCCCATACCAAAATCAGCAGCAACAGGTTCAAAATAAACGAAGTCGTTGTTCCGAACAACGGTTTTAGTGGTTTGTAATGGAGAATTGCATATATATATATATATATATATATATATATATATATATATATATATAGTCGGCTCTTTGCGATCAAATTTTCTGTTCCCTATCTATGAATTTTTCTCTAACCAACAGGTGCCAATTAAAGGGCACTAGTAATTTACATGTGCAATGCACATTTTGATGAAGAATTGAAGTTGAACGTGTGATACACGTAAGTCGGTAGTAATTAGCATGTGCAATGAATGTCTTCTTTTTATAAAAAAAAAAATGGAGTTGAATGGACGAAACATGTAATTTAAAAAAAATAGAAGGAAAAGCTTTGAATTGCATGTGTTGCACGTGTTAAGAAATATATTTGGAGTTGCATATGCAATATGCGGAATTGTTTGACGACAAAGTATTGTTTGTTCGAATAAATTGGATTCGAACGGCGATAACAGTAATTGCAAAAAAATTGTATAAAAAACTTTGTTGCACGGTTAATAAGTACAGTTGGAGTTGCACGTGCAACACACGTGCTTGTTCTGTGACAAAAAAAAATTATTCAAAAATTGTTTGTTTATTTGACCACTCTCCCATTAAAGATATATATATATATATTAAGATAAGATAATAAACTATATGGAAGCTCACAAGAAGATGCGATAAGTTGAATGTTTCAACTCTCACCCTCTCAGTATCCAGGTCATCGGTCAGCCAACAGAACACCGCAACACAAAAGGTGACAATTTGCACTTGGTGCTGCTTAGTACAATAGATATCCATATAACACAAAGCATGCCTCTAAAGATACCCATGAAAAACCACCTCACTAGTTTAGGAATTCAAACAGCATCAAAATGCATCCTTAGAACAAAAAAAGCCAACTACATGCTGAAAGGAGTCCGAAATCTACTCGATGAAATTCCATGAAAGCTAATTTACTACATGTTGGCCATGGCCTAAAATCAGTTTTTTGGAGAAGCTTTTGATGCACCGGTTGGAACAGCTGGAGATGCAGCAGCAGCAGTAGAATCGTATGCACCACCAGTACCACCATCATTCGAATACGCAGAAGGCTGCTGTGAATAAGCAGCACCAGCATAACCTGGCTGACTCAGTGGTGGTCCACTAGCATAGTACTGTTGCTGATTATACCCCGAAGGTGGCTGCCCGTAGCCCATTGCAGGCTGACCATAAGTCGGTAGCTGCATTGTCTGTGAAGCCGACTGCATGTAACCACTAACTGGCTGGGCTTGGCTTCCATATCCGGATTGTTGACCATTATATCCTTGTTGATGGGTTGCTGCAGAAGGAGCCTGAACAGCTGGAGTGGGCCCACCCTGAGTTTGAGTTGGGTAAGCATATCCAGGCTGAATCTGGTAGCTACTGGGATAGCCATCCTGCACGTAACTTTGCTGCGGTCCTCCAGCAATAGGCTGAGAGTACGAAGGGTCAGCATATGAACCCTGCGAGCTGTAGCTAGGAGGCTGATGACCATAGTTGTAGCTATTGCCGTCAGAAGGAGCAGAGGACCCCACAACTGGCTGTTGTTGTTGCTGGCTATAGTAATCATATCCAGCTGCGGTAGGAGTCTGCTGGGTTTGCTGCTGAGTAGATGATTGGTCGGGATATTGTGATGGATACCCTCCATAAGATGGCTGCACTGTGCTGTACTGAGGTGGCTGAGAAGGATATGCAGCTGGTTGTTGTATGTAACCATAACTGGGCTGCTGCTGCTGCATCTGGGGAGCTCCTCCTGGAGGACCCCACGTAGGAGCCAGGGGCTGAGAGTATCCCCCTGACATGGGTTGATTCCTCCCACGCTGCAAGAGAAGAATGCACTTAGATAAACTAGACTAGCAATGTTGTTACTTATGCACGTAAAAATGACAAATAAAAATATGAAACACACACAATAATATTGAAGAACATACTAGGATATACTTAGAAATTCGAGGGTGATTGGTCCAGACTTCAGGATAGATTATTACATCCATTTGGAAAGAAATAAAACTACTTACCGCACTTGAGTAGAAGAGTTCCCAGGCTACATCTGCAGTGCGATCCTCTTCCCCATTCCAAAATTATTTGAAACTAATCGAAAAGTCTTGATCTAGACAAGCATTTTCATAGCACAATATACTGACATAGACAATAATATTCTATTTCTACAACCTAGAGAATTAATTCATGTAGAGTCAAGATATTAAGTTATCATTAACAATAAACAAACCTCAATTAGATGAATGCTTTAGAAGTCCAGCCTGCACAACTGAAGATTCCGATACATGGAATTGAACAGATTGGCAACCAAGTGAAGGATAAAATGAAGGAGATTCACATTATTGTTTTGTTATCGACAGAGAGGTCTATACCTAAAATGGATATCCAATCCACAACCAAACTATCCTACGTAGAGTATCCCCCTGACATGGGTTGATTCCTCCCATGCTGCAAGAGAAGAATGCACTTAGATAAACTAGACTAGCAATGTTGTTACTTATGCACGTAAAAATGATAAATAAAAATATGAAACACACACAATAATAATGAAGAACATGCTAGGATATACTTAGAAGTTCAAGGATGATTGGTCCAGACTTCAGGATAGATTATTACATCCATTTGGAAAGAAATAAAACTCTTAACTTACCGCACTTGAGTAGAAGAGTTCCCAGGCTACATCTGCAGTGCGATCCTCTTCCCCATTCCAAAATTATTTGAAACTAATCGAAAAGTCTTGATCTAGACAAGCATTTTCATAGCACAATATACTGACAGAGACAATAATATTCTATTTCTACAACCTAGAGAATTAATTCATGTAGAGTCAAGATATTAAGTTTATCATTAACAATAAACAAACCTCAATTAGATGAATGCTTTAGAAGTCCAGCCTGCACAACTGAAGATTCCGATACATGGAATTGAACAGATTGGCAACCAAGTGAAGGATAAAATGAAGGAGATTCACATTATTGGTTTGTTATCGACAGAGAGGTATATGCCTAAAATGGATATCTAATCCACAACCAAACTATCCTATATCAATCTGAAAGAGCTGCAAAAGGGATATTAACAACAAAATTTCTACATTAACATACATCTCACCTGGACATCACGACAGATATCTAATGATTCTGCAGGTATCGTTTAACATATTATAATTTATATCATTTAATAGTATGCCAGCATCATATACACCCTGCAACTATGATATTGACAACATACTATATGAATGGAGACAGTAAAGGTTAACATACAAGTTCTACAAGGTTGCATAAGAACAACTATACTGCCTATAAAATTACAGGAATAATTTTCATAGAAAGGTATAATAATATCAAATCCAACAAAAGGAAGATATTCAGGATAAATTTCAGACGTCTCAACTTGTTCTTGCTTAGTGTACAAAATAATTGTCGGGTAAACTTCCCAGCAGATTATTCTGCATGGTCAAGAAAAATAACAAACAAAACTAATCCAGTAAAAATATAAACAGGGAGGCTAGCTTCAAAATTGGACGAGATATAAATTAAAATATAAACAGGGAGGCTAGCTTCAAAATTGGACGACATACAAGATGATCCGGCACCGTCAATAGTTACCTAGTTTACTATGACATTCATCAACGCAAGAAGCAGTAGCCACTTGCCATTTAACCAATAAAAATTCCAGGCAGTAACCATCAAAACCTCTCAACCTGGATAACGCAGTTAAACTTGGGGATGGACGTCGCATATGCAGGGTCAGGACATAATCAAAATAATAGGCCTTTCTCGAGTACAATCTATCTTTTTCTCTACAACATATCTCAAATAAATATAATTCCCATGCCTATAAGACCGCGAGAAGCCTCTGGGAAAAGTGGCTAGAGTGCAAATTTTTTATACAAGTTTGAAATACCATGTCAGATAATCATAAGCTTTGCAGTGATTTTTAAAAGACCATCAAAGTTGATAGCAATAATGTCTATAACAACATATAACAATTAATCTCCATAACTAGACATAAATTACTATAAACCAATGTTTTAGATTCAGGATAGAAATTTGAAAAGTGCATTTAAAAATCTCACAAGTAAAACTTGTACTGGATTCCATTACAAAGTAATTGCACGAGGAGTCAATAAAGGCGGAGAAGCTCGAGATTTGCATGTTCACAAATATAATTTGTAATATCAGGGTCCGCCATTATAAAGGAGAAAGTCAGAGAATATTATTTAACAAAACTGAATTAATTGACAGTACCCTTGCAACATTAAGTAACTTGACAAAGTAACCCTTATGGATGATGGAGTCCCAATAAACAAAGATTCACATGGTCAGGCAAACAGAGAACTTATAGCTTCCAATAAAATTTAATCGTGCACGGCTCCATTGATAGATCAGAAACTACAACAGTGTAGGCCAAAAGACCCCAATTATTTCAACCATAGAATACCAAAATGGCTTTCCTATACCCTCGCATCCAGTTGCTAACAACAATACAAGTTAAGCCTACAAGAATTCCAATTGATAAGTTCCTACTCAAGTGATCCTTCAATCTATAATTACTTCCAAAACTGCCCAAAATCTTTCAAATTTATAATTACTTCCAAAACTTCCAGCTATAGCAGAACTAACCTGGCCAAGCGAGCACCAACCTTCTATACAATAAATTCAGATTTCACATGTAATCCAATAGAAGAATGCATACTCTGGAACTGATATACAAGATGCTTTCGGAAGTACAAGGAGAAAGTTTTCAAGAAATGATATGCATTCATTGGCTGGAGCAATTCATAAACGGAACATGAACAATTGCACATTTAAGATTGAATCTAGCAAATCAAACGTACTAGCTGATGACTAAAATACATCATTAAGAAAGAACATGTAAAACATCTCTGAGAAGATATTAGCATTATAAAAATATTTCCTACAAATCCTTCCAAACATCACCATAATAAGTTAATATAATTGGTAGCAGGTTGGTATATGGTTTTTGGTTATCGACTTAAAGAGTACTTGGTAATGAAATTTTTCAACGAGCACAATGTAACAAACCTTTGAACAACCACACGACTAAAAACAGTAAAGCTTGGTTGGATGCACTTTCTTTCAGGCATGTAGAATATGCTGCACCTTGAACTCGATTACATTTTCCTTGCTCCAATGCAACAATCTACATACTGTACTAGTATACAAACAATTGTCCTATTTATAAATAACAGACTCTGTCACCGCGAGTACTAGACAAGTCATAATGAATCAATGATAGGTGTAAATCAAACATGTCATGGTTGAACTTCTCCTGTTCTTATGCAATAGGTGCAATTACATGTGCAGCTAATATTCTTATAGAAACCGTCTCAAAAGAAATATTCTTTTTACAAATAATCCCCTATTCGTTCAGCAAGGGTTCTGGACATATTATAATGGTTCGTGCAGATCCAGTGGGTAATGGCCAACTTTCTTAATCAAATAATTCCATAAGTGTGTCATCATGCTTTCATAAAGGTTACATTTCAAATTTCACGATAAGATTGTCAATGCAATACCACATAAGGTACTAATAGAAAACTTCTCTGAAATGTGATGACTTGATGGTATCGTGTCATTATTTGTAAGCCAGACAAACTGTCGAGAGGCTGAACAGTTTCAAACATGGACCTGCCGAATTGGTGGAGAGGAGCTAATACCTGGAGCGCAGCGAATGAAGCACAAATAAGATAAGGATACAAGTATGGATAAGGGGCACGCTCCAAAAAGTTATGACAACAGCCTAACCCTTTTCTTTGATCCATCAACTTCATTCCTATAACCCTTCCTACCTAAACAGCATAAGCATGCATGACAAACCATCTCAATCCATTCTCCTCCCCTTCATTCCAATCAAGCTACTTCCAGTACACCACATGTAGAATACTTAATTGATCACATGTGTAACATTTGATCATTCAATTTACAACTACTTGAATTGGTAATAAGTTACATCAGTTTACACGAAATTAATGTTCTTTTTAAGGCACAACGGTGTTGAATTGAAGATCTTACATTCAGTTGGGTGTATACCGGGGCGGCCCTGGGGGTGGGCGGGTGGTGCAACCGCACAGGGCCCAAATTTTCAAGGGCCCCTAAATATTTAGTATATTATATGAATATTAAATTATTAAATAAGTAATAAAAAAATTGTTGTATTAATAGTTGTTATTGTTGCTTAAGGCTTACGAAGAATGTTGAAGGGGTGTGGGTTCGAATCACGCCACGTCCTAATTTTTTCTTTTTTTTCCTAGCAACCCTATCATTAAAAGGAAACTAAAATTGCATGTACAACTCATTCCCCAAAAGGGCATGACCCCAATTCTCCTAGTCGCTCAGAATTCCCAAAAAGAAACAAAACTGCCAGTCCCCCAACCAGGAACAGTAAAAGAAAAAAACACTCTTTTTCATAATTTTTTCACTTTCTCACACTTAAATCAAAGGTACAATCTTTATCATTGATTCAACATCATCTACATCACTCTCTGTAACTTGTAACTGATTATCATCCTCGAAACTCCAAAGTCTGCAATTCTCAAATGTAATTTGCTGCGATCCTTTTTTCTTCCAGAGTTATTCTTCAACTGAGTTAATTCTTTGTGCAATCATTCTTGATATGAATCTATTAGATTTAGGGGTCTAAACATATTGAAATCATTCGATGTTGATATAGCTATGTTCTATGTTTTTTCTCTCCTATGATGTATTTCTAGAAATCTAGAATGTCTCCCATTACGATATATAATTCTGGTCATGCTAAATGCCTAAATCGAAGAAAAGCAGCGCAATTGGTTGAGGGTCAAAGAGGAGCTCTTGATAGATTTGTTGTCAAACAACGACGATGTCCAGTCAATGAAGATTCGATTAGTGTACAGCAAAATGTTGTCAAAGAGATGAATGATTTGGAATTGAATAATATTGAAAATAAGGGGGAGGAATATTGTTAACTATTCAGAAGCTTTTCAAAACTAAAAATATTGAAACCTTACTTGCGATTAACCATGTTGCAAGAAAGATAAATGGATTAGCTTTGATTTCAATTGAAAATGAGGTTTTAGAAAAACTTGATTATGAAAATTTAATTGATAATTTTGCTTCTAGGAATGCAAGAAGATCAATTTTTAGAAATTAGTAATACACAAGGCACTGGCTGTCATTTTTTTTCCCTCTTGGTAAAAGTTTAGTAATAGTTTCGATTGTTGAAGATCCAACGGAAATGCATAGTAATTTTCAAGTAAGGTTTTATTGTTAATTTTAGTTTTAATCACTGTGGCTACTACTCATTTGGGCACTGATTCTTTTATTATTTGTTCTCATGAACAGATTGATTGTAGGAAGTTTGGAGACAAGATTTTGACGGTCAGTCGTCTATCTAAAGACTTTGGTGATTTTGTTTAGTGACTACAGATGGATTCAGTTATAATAGAAAATTAGAATTGCCTCTTTTAAAAATTACTTTTGTTTGAACATCTTAGTTATATTTTGCTTTATGAGAACAATCAAGCCATAAAACAATAAATCGATATTACATTAGGGCCCAATCTTAAGTTCTGCACAAAGCCTGAAATTTCTCAGGACTGCCCTGGGTGAATAGATAATTTAGATCACCATAGTAGGAAGTTTCCTTCTATAATGAGGGTTGACTTCCATTATATATATATATATATATATATATAAGCAATGCTCCATTGCAAACCACTGAAGTTGTTGTTCGGAACAACCACTTCGTTTATTTTGAACCTAAGTCGTTGTTCCGAACAACAGCTTAGATTTATAACCTAAGCCGTTGTTTCCAACAACGGCTTAAGTGGTTTGTATACCCGTTTGCAATGGAGCACTGCTCTCTCTCTCTCTCTCTCTCTCTCTCTCTCTCTCTATATATATATATATATAGCGTATTAACCATTTGTCAAATAATGTATCTCAGAGAAACATCAGTAACTATAGGATTCCAAGACCGAACTACAATGTTCCAACAAACCACTAGAAATTTGAGATAAACAACCCAAACTTTCAGAAAGTTGACCCCGCCACTTTCTATACGCCAAAATAGGAAAAAACTTAAACAAATGAGCATGCTCAAAAACCAATTTTATAGCCAAATAAGCTACTCTGGTGTGTGTGTGGTATTTGAAACCCAAGCATATTGTACAACTATGTGAAACTTCTACCATTGCTTTAAAATGACACTCACAATTCAAAAACTATGTGGAAACAAACCATCTTACTTGGTTAAGGAAATTAAATTTGCCATATTAAGACTCAGCATTTGGTTCAATTCTTCATTCATCATACAAACTTTGTTTAGCTGAGAACATTGTTCTAAATAGCTGTATAAGATATGCTGCAACCCATCCAACTCAAGCAAAATAACAACCAATTTAAGGTGTATCCATACCTCACTACTAGTGACTTCAATGATTAACTGTTTTGCTGATTCAATTTGTTCCTTTGTACCATCTATATGCACTGTTCTCTCCTGTGATGTATCACCAGGTGGCAGATGTAAGGGAATAATCTGCAGGAAAGACATGTCACGTTAAGGTACAACTACAACGTAATATGTTAAAAACTATACGATGATCAAATAACAAGAAGTGGAAGTGAGCGCAGACAAGTACGAAAAGTTCTAAGTTCCTTCCAAAAAGAAAAAAAAATATAAGCATCCTCCAAAATTTAGGCTCTGTTTGTTTAGTATTTGCTAGTATGTGCTGTGAATAAAAAGTGCTTTCGCTGAAAAGTGTTGTTACCAAATATGTGGTTACACGAATTATGTTTAACTTCAAAATGTTCCAAGTAAAAGCACTTTTTCCTAGCAAGTAAAAGCATTTTTTGAAAAGCTCAACACACCGCTATAGGTGCTTTGAGGAAAAAAAAGGCTTAAAATAGTAGTTTTAGAAGATGTAGTTTTGGTTAAACACACTTTTAATTAAGTTTGTCAAACACCTATTTTGCGCCTTAAAGAGCTTTTAAACCCAAAAGCACTCTCCAAAAGTAATGCCAGACGCAACCTTAGTGGTAACTCAAAAGCTATAT
Organism: Hemerocallis citrina; assembly: GCA_017893485.1. Taxonomy (NCBI): domain Eukaryota; kingdom Viridiplantae; phylum Streptophyta; class Magnoliopsida; order Asparagales; family Asphodelaceae; genus Hemerocallis; species Hemerocallis citrina. The sequence goes on along the minus strand of CM030368.1, from coordinate 181,377,225 downwards.
AAATCATAACAACCATGTTCCAATAGAATCAGAAAAGAACAGAAGAATCACACAGGAGTGCAAAAAAATGCTGACCCTATCTAGCATACTTAATTTTTAAAAAAGCAAACCTGGATATGCGCCCCAGACTTAGCCTGCAAGGTTTTTATCGTCTCACCACCTTTACCAATGACCAATCCAACCTGGACAATTGCAATAATCATCAAAATCAAAATAAAATAGCTGAAGATTGATTATGACAACTTGAATCTTAAATATTCATATACCCTATTGTTAGGAACTTTCATTACAAATTGTTCTGCACCAATTGGCACATTTCCAACTCTTCGTGCAGGAATACTACCAGAACCCCCAGCTTCGGCCTTTACAAAATATCAAGTTAAATATGTAGAGCATGATAAAAATCTATAAACTAAAAGGATTATATTGTAGATATAACAGAAACTAGTACCTCAGCAAGGCAATCATTGATTAACTGCTCAGCCCTGCTAATTTGTTCAGTATTGCCAACAAGTTCGACCAATCTAGTCTGTGAATTAGGATCAACATCCATATCTCTAGTTACTTGTATCTTGGCTCCTGACTGTGCCTGTAGACACTTGATAGTCTCTCCACCTTTTCCAATGATAACTCCAACCTGAACAAAAACATTCATACAAATTTGAGGCAGCTGGAGATAGATCTCCAAAACCATGATGGAGAATGAGACACAGAGAGAACTGCACCCTTCCATTTGGAATTTCTATCTTTTTGCTTGGGCCTTGATAGCCATATGCAGCAACATTTGAAGGTGTCATCCCAACATGTGACACGAAAGGCTGGAACGAGGGCTTTTGTGAATAATCTGGTAAACACAGCGGGGGTGGGGGGGGGGGGGGGGGGGGGGGGGGGGGGGGGGGGGAAACAAAGTTAAAAGAAAAAAAAACACGTAAATCTCAATAGCCCTTCACAGTTGTCATAAGATGCAAGACAATAGTTGGTACCCTATATTAAAATATTGACATTTATTGTTAGGCTTTGTTAGTAAGGAAATATCTCTAACAATTATAAAATAGGTATCATCAAAATACTTTACTTTCGAGACTAGAGGTCCTCAACATCTTTCCATTTATTACAGACTTGACTTGTTGAAGTAACTCATAAAGCTTTTCCTCCTACTTACGCCACACCCACCATACAAAAGCAAACCAAACAGAATATCAACAAAAGTAGACAGAAGCAATTATGTGCAACAGATGCATGGTAGCTAACTCCTCCTTATTCCATCTAATCATTCTTAATGATCAACAATAGAGCAACGTCACTAAGCTCCTGAAAGTAACCAACGTAGTCATTAAATTTAAACCAGAAGTAGACAAGTGCAAACGAGAAACTAATTATGTGCAAGTTCTACCAAGCATGGGTACCTTATGTAACTAGCCGTACCCGTATCGGGTACGTGCCGGATATTTATATGGGTACCCATCAGCATGGGTACCGTGCAGGGTACAACAAACAAGTACAGAGGGTTTTTTTTTTATAAAAAAATAACCTCATTGGGTGTGAAAAATAAACGGTCTTTTTAGTGTACGTTTGTACGGATAATGAAGTATGCCATATTTCGTAACTAAAATAGACATGACTAAGAGTATAAACTTTTGTTATGATTAGATGACTTATTTTCAATATTTCAAAAGTTCAATGTTGAGTGCATTTTGGATTTTTTTTTTTTAACGTTTTTCCAGGAACTTCAACAATTCAACTGCTTCAGCTTAATCTTGAATAAGCCCTAAAAGTTATGGGGTCATTCGAGATTATGGGGAGGAACCACTACAATGTGTCACTTCCCCCTTTGCTTTTGAGGAAATTATGTTGTCATATCAACAAAATATCCCATTCATATAACGGGGGCATCCCATTCAAGTGCGTCAACATGTAAAGAAGACCACTTACAAGATACAATTGTCCCTCATGATAGTGATAATTCCATAGGTTGACATAATCTAATTCTCAACTGCGAGCAGCCGAACCGCTTAAAACATAAGTGGAGTAATTTTCATTATTGCTCAACCTCCATTTGCGAAATCCTACCTTTGTTCCCAACCCCTGACTTTTAACAACAAAAACCCTACTATTTCAAAAGATTTAAGCTTCACCTTAAAATTACCCAAAATGAAAGATGACAACAAATACATAAACATAATCGATTTCAAGATCATTACAAACCAGAGGAGAAGCCAGACTGGTGGTAGTTGTTGTCATCGGCGCCGTCGTTCTTGGATCGCTTGGCCTCGGCGTTGCTGAAGATGCGAGCAGCGATCTCCTGCGCGCGTTTCTTGGCGACCTCGAAGTCGTCGACGGGAGGGGGGACGGTGTTGTACGATGGTGGGGGAGGGGGGGAAGCGGCGGGGGGAGCGGATGAGAAGCCGGTAGGGCGACGGGGAGGCGGAGGAGGAGAAGCGCCATGGTCGTCGAATTTGCGCTTGGAGGAGGAGGAGAAGTGGAGCTCGTCCGCCATTAGAGATAGGTAGGTTAGGGTTTGCCGGTTTGGTGAGGTTTTCTCGGGGAGGAATTATGAGGAAGGGGGGTTATTTATGTTTGTTTGTTTATAAACGTGCAATGCTCGTGAATTCAAAATTATCTGTGGCGTGGGTTGCATATTAGAATTTTTTACCAAACTATCCCACATTTTTTAAGTATGTACCAAACTATCCCTGTTTGAAAATTTAATACCAAAAACTCCCTATCGCTAACTGAGTTAGCACGCCTAGTAATTTTCTTCGCGCTATTTCAGTTAGCGTGTGCCAAGAGATACAACTTTTCCCCTCAAGTGGGGGTGTACGAAAAAACTCACCAAATATAGACACGCTAACTCCGTTAGCGCGCCTATTTAAACCACTCGCGCTAACGGGGTTAGCGTTCGTTGATGGGACAGTAGGGGAGCTTACTCCTCAAGTAGGAGTGTAGGCAAAAAAATCTGAGTATAGGCACGCTAACCCCGTTAGCACGCCTCTTTATACCAGGCACGCTAACCTGGTTAGCGTGTATCGATTGAGATTTAATACGATCCCAATTGAGATTTAATAGCGTGTCGAGTGAGAGTGGGTGACTCTGCTCTGTTTCTCTTTGGTTGTGTTTGCAAGGCATTGACAAGGATGTTGATATTTGTCTCTTGTCTGATCGCTATTCTGTTGCCTGAGTTTAGGGTTAGGCCCAATGCGGTTTGCGCTCTTTTGTTATATCTTGGCTTGGTTTTTTTGTGGTTGTTACAGTGGGTGGTGGGAGCCAGCTTCAGGTTGTGTTTCGGCTTGGTTTGCTCTGCCCCCATTGGTTGCGTGTTTCTGCTGTTTGGGATTGGTACCGGGCCCTTCACGGTGGCTTGTTCCTGTACCGATGCTGTCTTGAGGGGTTGTATCGATGGCCGGTATTGGTAGTGCTTGGCTGGGCTTTGTCTTTGGAGTTAGGTTTTGCCTGGAACGTTGTTCTGATTGTATTCTGGGCTTGGTTTTGTTCTTTGTTGTTTATTCGCTAGTTGTGTTGTCTCCTTGTTTTTCTCCTTGTGAACTGGATTTCTGTATGATACTCTTTATTTATTGCAATATAATTTTGTGGCTGGAGCCGTAAGGCTCTATCCGTCTTTCAAAAAAAAAATACGATCCCAATCAACACATGCTAACCAGGTTAGCGTGTCTGGTATAAAGAGGCGCTAACGGGGTTAGCGTGCCTATACTTGAGGGTTTTTGCCTACACCCCTACTTGAGGAGTAGGCTCCCCTACTGTCTACCTATCACGTTAACCCCGTTAACGCGAGTGGTTTAAAGAGGAATGCTAACGGAGATAGCGTGTATATAATTGGTGGATTTTTTCGCACACCCCCACTTGAGGGAAAAAGTTGTATCCCCTAAAACACGCTAACTGAGATAGCACGAATAAAATTACTAGGTGCGCTAACTCAGTTAGCAATAGGGAGTTTTTGGTATTAAATTTTCAAACAGAGATAGTTTGGTACATACTTACAAAAAGTGGGATAGTTTGGTAAAAATTCTTGCATATTATTGGCAAGACATAAACTTTTAGTTTTTAAAGTAATCTTAGATTATCTCTACTATTTTAAATAGAGAGTTTGTTACTAAACAAATTTATTTTATAACCAAATAAATACGTACATCATAATCCAACAAATACGTGCAATGCACATGCATAACTAATATAAAAGAGGTCTTAGGTTTGATGTCAAACAACATCAGAATTTTCTTTTTAAAAATATATATATTTATAAAGACGTGCATCGCACGTGTAAATTACTAGTCTTTGTAATCAAATTCCTCTATTAGGTTTAGGGCGGATTAGTAGTTCCCTATAAAAGTGTGGTATTTGTGAATTTCCTTATTATATAGAGCTTGAAAATAATGCATACCAAAATTGCGAGCAATAGTTAAAGATTATAAGGAGATGCAATATATTATACCAAACACCATAATACAACATTACAGGGTTCTCACATTTCCTGTAATTCATCTAATCCCTGCAATCCTCAACTCTATGTACCAAACGTGCTCTAAAGAAAATGTATTAGACATTGGTTCTGTCACACGCCACAAATAACTTCTATTTTGTGGGATAAATTTATAGTTTTATGGATAGAGCGAGCTACATAAAATTGGAGGGGGGTTGTTGGAGAAAAAAAAAATCATATGATCAATTGTGCATTCAAAGAAAGTGTGAGAAAAATATAAGCCTTTGATTCTCCTTCAAACCCCCCCCCCCCCCCCCCCCCAACGAAAATGTCTTAGGATCCGAGAAAAATCCTATAGGAGGACGGTCTTTCAGAAGAATCAAAAGGAATCAAAGGCTAAGATCTTTTGCCATACTTCTTTTCTATGCAGAATTGGTTATATTATTTTTTTCTGATTTCTAGCCAGCACCTTTCAGCTTCAGAACTATGATGACAAGGAAATAGAATTTTGGCCCACCATCGAATAGTCGTCCCATCCTCTAGGGATGTTTGAGGAAATTGATTCTTTGTTATTATTCTTTAGTTTGTTTTTATTTAAGGTGAAGAACAAAATTGTAGATTCTTGATTTTGATGGATACAACACAATACACAATTGTTCTATCCTACATATTTTTTGCAGTGTGTAAAGCATTCAAGGCCAAATACAATGATGAAGCATGCAAGGCCAAGCCACAAAGACAAGATCAAGCCACAAGACTCAAGATCAAGACTAAGTGCCTTCAAGAGCTTTCAAGTTTCAAGACAAAGACTTTCAAGTGCTTCATGTGATTAGCTACTTTGAACAAATGTCTTGTAATTGTGTTTGTAATATTTGTGAGTCTTAGAATCTTGTAAAAGCCTTGTCACACACACACTCACATATTCCCTAAATAAAGAAAATATTTTACAAAATCAAAATGTCAAAACAAAGCTTGTATAAGTTCAGCTGATTGAGTACCAGTCGACTTACTCTTGAAAGCAGTCGACTATTAGAGTACGAAACTAACTGAACTCATTCAACTCTGACCAATCGACTCATATGGCAACCCAGTCGACTGTTCAAGCAGTTTTTGATAGTTTTCTGAATTTAAAACTTGTTTTTCAAATTCAAACTCTTATATCCATTTTATGGCAGTTTGTGGAATGGATTCTCAACGTCCAGTGATTCTAACTCTATACATATAGTATAGAATTCATATGGAAAAGGTTCCTCAACTTTTTCATTCAAGTCTTTTTGCTTTTGTAATCCCTGTTTTCCCAAAAATGTATTTTTGTGTATTTTCTGTATTTAAAAATTTTCGCAAATTTTTTTTTGGTTTTCAAATTCTTTTGTCAAAATGTAGTGTTCGGTCTTCTATTAAAATTTATTTCGATCGATAATTTTATTTGTAAATCTTATTATTGTTATAAACACTTTGATTTGTATTATTATTATTTTATTGTTATTGTTATTGTTTTTATTTTAATTATTTTTATTTTTATAAAATCCCAATTGTATATTCTTATTAGTTATTTATTTTTCCAAAACCCAACATTGTTTAAAATCCCCTTTAACCCATTTCCAAATCCAATTACCCTTTGAACTTAACCCAGACCCACTTAAAATCCTCTAAACCCAAATAACTCAACCCGCTACCCGTTAAGCCCTTTTAACCTAAACCCTATATACATCCCTATATATACCCATCTGCCTTTTTACCTTGCGTCTGTTCTCCTTCTCCATTATTCCCAACTGCCTCCTAAAACCCATCCCTCCCTCCTGGCTTCTTCGGTTCTCTCTCCCCCTGCCCTGTCCCCCACTGCCAGCCCTGCGTCACACCACCCCTGCCGCTTTGTCTACCTCTCTCCCGACTTCGTCTACCTAGCCGCCTTCCTCATCAACCGCAAACCCATCCTCCACCCTTGTTGCGCCGCTTATGCACCTTCCACCCATGCAGCCGCCCCTTCGCCCACCTCCTGTCTCTCCCCTCTCCTCCCTGTCTGCCTTTTGTCACACTGCTAGACTCCGACAGCCACCCTCCCTGACTCCGCTCTCCCTCATGTCGCATCACGCGACTGCAGCGCCTAGCAGCGACAACCTCAGACAGCAGCATCACGACATCTACCTCCCTGTGTAGCCAGTCTTCCTTCTCCTCCTGAGTGTCGACACCCCCCCTGCAGTGGCCACAGCAACTTCAGCCATCCCGACGTTGTGCAGCCTGACGTTCCCTGTGCGCTGTCCCTTTTGGACCAACAACGACAGTAACTTGCTGCAGTTGTTGGGTCTTGGAGTGCGTGCATGATCTCGTGGTGTTCGTGCACTCATTATTGTGTTCGTGTTAGTTCGTGGTTTTCGTTCGTGGGTTCGTTGATTTCTCGTTCGTGGATTTTGTTCGTTGCCGGAATCCGTTCCCGTTATTCTTATTGTTCTTCATTTTTGTCTTCGGTTAAGGCAAGTAACTTGTACTTAATTCCTTAGTATGATACAAGTCATAAATACCGCTTGTAATGTAGAAGGGTTCTAGTGACTATTCGTGTGTGTGTTATCTTTGATGAGTATTGTCTCTATAGTGCTATTGACCATAGTTGCCTTACGACACAAATTTGACATGAAACAACTTAGGTTTGATCGTTCTTGATCTATTCATCTATGTGAGATAATTAGGTAAAATTATATGTTTGATGAGATCCATGTGATGTGATGGTTGCGAATATGTTATATACCCTATTTCATGATATTTGGACACTTAGTAGACTCTATACCATGCTTGATTGTGATTGGAACGAGTTTCGTGTGGTTTATGTTGATTTTGTTTTCAAGAGAAAATCTGTATTTTGTCGAGGGTCAGCTTTGATTGGTAATTTAGACCATATTAAGGTCAGTATCTTAATTTCAGTATAAAACATGATTTTTAGAGGAATCCATCTTCTTTCCAACCCCTCTGACCTTGATCGATTTCATTTTCATATGTGTGAGATATGGTTGTTTTACTACAGAGGTGTATTTCATTTTCAGATTTCGTTTCTTGATGATTCTAATGACTAAACTATTTTGATACCTGTGCTACACATATTATTTTGAGCTAAAACTTTGGTCAGTATTTCCATATCTATCTAGGGAGTACCCAGAATTATGGTGGATATTATTGATGAGTTTTATACGCCGTTTCATGCTTGTTTATGAAAGCTATGCTTGCTGTATTTTGCTCGCTGTTCTGTAAAGAATCGTATTTTCACCCTATTTTCTTCTACTGTATGGAAAATATTTATCAAATATGAAAGTTATATTATTTTGTCTATTTTCATCTCCCTTTGGCTGATTTGGATTTCGTTTCACGGTTTGCGAGATATTTCAGTTTTCGTACAATAGTGTTGGGAATTCCAGATTTGCCAAACTATCGTTTCTTGAGGTTTTCCGATTTTTGTTGACTGAACTAATTTTACTGGAATATTATGAAACTTTATATTCGGATACTAGACATATAGGGAAATACTCCAGATTTTGCCTGGATTTATTTGAAGTGTTTTGATGCTGTTTTCCTGACTGAGAATTCGATTTACTGATTTCTGGCTGAACGTATTTTCTGGATTCAAATCAGTTTTGAGTTATGATTGTGTGAAATACTATATGGCTTATTTATAATCTCTGGATTCGTGTGGAAGTCTATTTTCCAGATTCTTTGATGGATTCAGATTTGGATTTCTGTAGTAACGGTAATCACTATTTTAGTACTGTACTGTCATGCAATCCTGAATATGAACATACACTGTTTTGCTCGTTTATGTGTCCGTATATCATCTATGAATGTTTATTTGTTTCCCTGAACCTAATACTGATTGTACCATGTTAGTATGATACTATTTCATGTGCTATCATGTCTGTTGATAACCATAATAAAAGTAATCAAGCCTGGGTTTAAGGGAAAGATCTAGTAGTGGGAAATTATAGAAATGTGTACTTGGAAGTGGGCCCGTGTTTCCCATACTGAGCATCTGTTATAATTTTATAATGATTACCTGACTGAACACTTCCCTATAGGAAGGTGTACTCGGAGGAGGACCAATAGGTTCTGACTGTTTGATTACTGTTACTGATTACCTGACTGCACACTTTCCTATAGGAAGGTGTAATCGGAGGAGGACCACTAGGTTCTGACTGTTACTGCCACTGATACTGTTACTGATACCTGAGTACACGGCCCTATATGATCCCATATGAAATATAAAGCGAAATTGTTTATTGTAGCAACCATGTGTTATGTTTTTGGGGCGCATGAAGTGCTACCTAGATAGTAATCACACAAGACTTATAAGAATATGACATTTGTATCTGTATCTGAATCTGATATCTGTTATTTGTATCTGATTATTTGATTACCTGTTATCTGTCTGACACTACCATGTGACACCATTACTTGTGTAGCGCCCCAAATTTCTAATATAATATCTTAGAAAATACGTGGCACAATCCCAGCATCAACTTCAATGTAACATTAAACACAACCAACTCCACTAAAATTTTCAGCTTTTATTACAACAATCTTTTACATAGCACAGCGGAATTTAAAACATCTCAATCGTAGTTTCCTTTTATTTACAACACAGTCTTTTTGTAACACTGCTTTACAAATTTTCACAAAACTCTAATAAATCAATTTATCTCAAAACTATCTCAAGCATCCAAACCTCCAATCTCTAAGCAACAACCTGCAACACATGAGGCTAGAGATGATCCCTAACCCCCAAAACTAAAGGGGCCAGCCATAAATGGTGTGAGTGACATAAAAGCAAACAACATAAATGAACATTAAGCATGGATTCTTAAACAACACGTAATAAACAAGAATACCTAAATTATGATATAGCTAGGAAACATGTAAACAACAAGTGTAACTAAACTAAGTGTCAAGTGTAGAAAACAGGAAAACCACATACATAAAACCAAGTCAGGAAAACATAATTTCTATATGCGAACTCTCTAATGCGTACTTGTCGAAGTCTATACATCCCACTCTACATTGGTCCGGTGCAAGCCCTTAACGTCTTCACTTCATAGGGTTCAATCCCCCGCTATGCAACTAATCCTATCACGATGACTACTACGAGATAAAGATAAACTGTGAGTATTAGCCCATGCCCCGATAATTCCGGAGATAGATCCCACATCTCAGGTAATTTACCTGGATAATTCCGGAGATCATCCCACACCGAAACATTGACACATCATCACATGAATACCACATGTGTGTCGCCTCGACCCCGATAATTCCGGAGATCAATCCCACACCACAAGTAATTACCGTGATAATTCCGGAGATAAATCCCACACCACAAGTAATCTACCGTGATAATTCCGGAGATATATCCCACACCACAAGTAATCTACCGTGATAATTCCGGAGATTAAATCCCACACCGAAAGCTATACTGAGGTACTTGACCCATGCTCTCGTTCATCATATCACCACTAGTGCCTGTCCTTATTATTCTTGGGTTACTTAATTACTCAACGAATCTCCTAGAGTTGGCGTACCCTACCGGACTTAACTCAAAACTGAACAACTGAAATGCCTCAACGGGTCTCAACAAAATAACTCAACGCCGGTATCCTAGGGTCACACACCTCCTCTAAAGACTCAAACTCAAATGTCTAAACCAACTTTCCACCATAAATAGCTCAACTGAAATCTTAAAATCATATGCTAACAGAAGACAAAGTATAGGCTAAAATATCTGAAGACCAATCATTCGAAAAACATTCGAGTTTATGAAGACTCATCAGTACCAGTCGACTTATTACTGTAGTAAGTCGACTGTCCAGAGGAAAAATATCCATGATTCTAAGAAAATAAGTTAAGTAATCTAAGTCGACTTAAAAGATCATCAGTCGACTTACTCGAGACAAATTCCAATAATTTTCTAGAAAATATTCTAAGTATTATAAGTCGACTTAAAGGGGTCATAGGTCGACTGTCCAGAAAAGGTACTGCAATAACTTTGCAAAATAAGTTCTAAGTACACCAGTCGACTGAACAAGGGTCCAAGTCGACTGTCCAGAACGGATTTTCAAAAATCTAAAGACACAGCAGCTGGGTCATACCAGTCGACTGAAAAGTCTACCAGTCGACTGTCGGCCTATAGTTTGCATAATTTAAGTCTATATACAATAATCAAAATTTGAGTTTTTCTAAAGATTCATTGTTTGTGAAAATAATTCGTATTCAGGTAAAAATGACAATCTCAAAGTGTCCTCAGATTGGATACAATCCTCAAATCAACCAATTTCCTCAAAATCTCAATCTTCATGTTCTAAATTCCTAATTCTTCCATTAGGGTTCTCAATACTGAATTTCTTTCACAACTCAAAACCAAAATCTGATTTGTAATCACAAGATCCAGATGTTCATCCATCCAATCCCTTGTTATCATAACCATACTCATATCTTAAACATGCTTTCTAGCAATACCAATTCATAAACCAAGATTTACTAAACATTCATGGTTATCACATACATAATACGACAACAATTATTTCATTGCTCAAACAAACATGTCAAAACAAACAACTAAACAATCATTCACATAAATCAACAACAATCCGAATTCACATCAGTCACCTTTATCAAACAACAAAACAAATTTCATATCACTCACATAAAACATACACAAAACAAAACAACATGTCACTCACCTTAGGAATGAAGAGATCCAACGAAAAAGCCTTCTTTTTGCGAGATCCAAATTCCTCTTCTTGCTCCTCCAAAAATATCACAAAATTCTATACTGTGCAGCAAATGACGGCTGCAAATTCCTTTTAAATATCCGGGATAAGAGTTTAGGGTTTTACCCACTTTTGCAAAATAATCCCTTCAAAATACAACTTTATATATATATAGCTCTATTCTTGGAAATTCAATCAAATTCATTTAAATTATGATTTAAAAGTAAAATATAATCCTAAATCTCAACCGGTACTGTTCAAAACATCCAGAAAATACATCTTATATTTTAACCCCTAAAAATGACAAATTTGCAAAAAGGTCCTTCTTTTCTCATAAATTTGCAAATAGTTCCAATTAATTTCAGAAAAATCTGGAAAAATACTAAATGAATCCCAAATATTAAATAATGATTTTTCATGAAGAAAACTTGACTTTCAAACTTCTCAAGAAAGCATTTGCACGTGTTTTGCACGTGTAAAAAGATAAATTTTTCTGAAAATGTTCATAAATTCTCCAAAAATCATTTTAGTCATTTATAAACCTTTAAAAATAATATTTTAAAATTACGGGGTTCTACATCACTCCCTCCTTAGAAGAGTTCTGTCCTCAGAACTACTACTAATGAGTCCAAACAACTCACCAACAAAGAAAACAATATTTCATAAATGGAAACATAGTCCAAACAATTGCATATGAGAACATTACCAAAATAGAAGGAATACAACTTAACTCAATCAATGGTACAAACATTCAAAAGAATTACAATCACATAAAAGAAATACACTCATACAAAAAGCTCGGGAAAATCCTTCTGCATGCGATCCTCTGGCTCCCAAGTAGCCTCCTCGAACTGCTGATTCCTCCACAGTACCTTGACCATAGGTATCACCTTACTCCTAAGAACTTTCTCCCTACAATCAACGATCTCAACAGGCCGTTCTTTGTAACTCAAGTTCACCTGTAAATCTTCAGGAATCTCTACCAACTGATGATTCTGATCTAGCACATACTTCCTCAACAATGACACATGGAATACATCATGCACTTGTGCCAACTCCTCTGGAAGCTTCAATATATATGCGGTCTTGCCAATCAGCTCCATGATCCTATATAGCCCAATATACCTTGGCGCCAACTTGCCTCCCTTACCGAACCTGATCACTCCTTTGGTCGGAGACACCTTGAGGAAAACTGCATCCCCAACCTCAAACTCCAAGTCTCTTCGTCGAGTATCAGCATAACTCTTCTGCCGACTCTGAGCCTCGACTAACCTCTTGCGAATAGCTCAATCTGCTCCGATGTCTACTGCACGATCTCAAAACCATACATCTGCCTCTCTCCAACCTCGTACCAACAAACAGGTGTCCTGCACCTCCGCCCGTACAAAGCCTCATACGGTGCCATCCCAATACTCGCATGGTAACTGTTGTTATAAGCAAACTCAACCAATGCCAAGTATCTCTCCCAACTACCACCGAAATCCATAACACAAGCCCTCAGCATATCTTCCAGCACTCGATTCACCCTCTCAGTCTGACCATCGGTCTGTGGATGAAACGCGGTACTGAAATCAGTTCTGGTGCCTAAAGCTGCTTGTAGGCTCTTCCAAAATCTTGAAGTGAACCTTGCATCTCTGCCGGATACAATCGACACAGGAACTCCATGAAGTCTCACAATTTCTCCAATGTACAACTCAGCCAATTTCTCCATCGATCAAGTAATCTTCATGGCTAGAAAGTGAGCCGACTTAGTCAAACGGTCCACAATAATCCAAATCGAGTCATTGCCCTTCGAACTCCTCGGTAAACCCGTAATGAAATCCATACTAATATTCTCCCATTTCCACTCCGGAATGGGCAACGGCTGTAACAAACCTCCAGGTCTCTGATTTTCTGCTTTGATCTGCTGACAAGTCAGACACCTTGCCACGAAATCTGCCACATCCCTCTTCATACCAGACCACCAAAAGTGCTGTTTGATGTCCCTGCACATCTTCGTGCCTCCTGGATGAACTGACAACAAGGTACTGTGTGCTTCTTGCAAGATACTATCTCTCAAATCTGCATTATCTGGAACACACAATCTCTCACCCAACCAAAGAATTCCATCTTGGACACGAAACTCTGATAGTCTGCCCTTTGAAACCTGTTGCAATATCTTCTGAATCTCTGAATCTGATCTCTGACCTTCCACAATCCTTTCTCTCAAGGACGGCTGCAGCCTCAACTGAGCCAAAGATGCCCCTAAACCCTGCAGCACCACCTCGATACCTGCCTGATCGATCTCTGCTGCCAACTCACTTCGAGTAGTGATCAAACTTGATAAACTACTCTTCCTGCTAAGTCCATCAGCTACCACATTCGCCTTGCCTGGATGATACTTGATCTCAGGACGAATGTCTTCCAATACCTCCAACCACCTTCTTTGCCTAAGATTTAGATCCTTCTGTTGATAAATGTACTTCAGGCTCTTATGGTCAGTGTACATGTTAACCTTCTCACCATAAACATAATGCCTCCACTGCTTCAAGGCATAAATGATAACTGCTAGCTCCAAATCATGCTTCGGATAATTCTTCTCATGCGGACGCAATTGCCTCGAACCATAAGCAATAACCTTGCCTTCTTGCATCAAGACACAACCCAAACCTCTAAGAGATGCATCACTGAAGATATCATAATCCTTCCCAGCTTGTGGCAAAGCTAAGATAGGTGTAGTAGTCAACCTCTCCTTTAATTCAAGGAAACTCTCCTCACACTTATTAGTCCATGAAAATGCCACATTCTTCCGGGTCAAACCTGTCAAAGAAACTGCAATCTGAGAATAACCCTGGATGAATCTCCTGTAGTAACCAGCTAAACCCAAGAAACTTCTGACTTCCTTCACAGGCGTTGGCTTGGGCCAATCCTTCACTGCTTCAACTTTTTGAGGATCAGTGGCCACCCCTCCTTAGAAAGGATATGACCAAGGAAAGCTACCTCAGGCTTCCAAAACTCACACTTCGACAACTTGGCATACAAGCTATGCTCCTGCAATTTCTGTAATACCACTGTCAAGTGCGTAGAATGATCCTCCTCCGACTTCGAATACACCAAGATATCGTCGATGAAAACCACCACGAAGGAGTCAATAAATGGCCTCAAAACCCGATTCATCATATCCATGAACACTGCTGGTGCATTTGTCAACCCGAATGGCATTACCAAAAACTCATAGAGTCCATGACGAGTCCTGAAAGATGTCTTACTCACATCTTCCTCCTTGACTTGAACCTGATGATACCCTGATCTCAAATCAATCTTCGAAAACACCGCTGCTCCTCGAAGCCTGTCGAACAAATCATCAATCCGCGGCAGTGGATACTTGTTCTGAATAGTCACCCTATTCAACTCCCGATAGTCAATGCACATCCTCATTGACCCATCCTTCTTCTTGACCAACAACACTGGCGCTCCCCACGAAGAAGAACTCGGCCTAATAAGCCCTTTGCTCAATAGCTCCTCAATCTGCTTCTTCACTTCATCCTGCTCTACAGGTGCCATCCTATACGGAGCCTTGGAAATCGGCGCACTCCCCGGCTGAACGTTGATGCAAAACTCCACATCTCTCTGCGGCGGTAATCCTGGAAAATCTTCCAAGAACACCTTAGGAAAATCTCGGACAACCGGAATGCCCTTGACTTCATCTGAAATAACCATCTTGGATACCATTACAGCCACCTTCGGAATCTTCTTCTTCCCTTGGAAAGTCACTGCGGGTCCACCTGGTGCTTTCACCAACACCTCCTTCTTCTTGCATTCAATTGTGGCATCATATATTGCCATCCAATCAATGCCCACGATGACATCCACACCCAAGACTTGCAGCTCGATCAAATCAATGCCGAACAACCTCCCACAAATCTCGATATCACAGCCCTCGTAATATCGATCCGCAATCAACTCTTCACCTGACGGCGTTGCCACCGACAAAACCCTGTCTGGAAACAACTTAGGCTCCACACCTAAGATCTTTGCAAAATTTGGCGATACAAAAGTATGCGATGAACCAGTATCAAATAAAACCTTTGCCTTTATTCCATTAATTAAAATAATTCCTGTTACAAGAAGAGTGATACTCAATCTCCTATTATTCTCGAATAAAGGTTTTACTTATTACATTGATTTAAAAATAAAATCAGAATTCTTGCATACCCTGTATTACATCTTCCGAGTTACCCGCGTCCTCCTCGGTTAATGCAAATACTCGCCCTTGCCTCTGGAATTTGCTTCCACCCGAACCATCCTTCCTCAATTGTGGACAATGGGGCTTAGAATGTCCTGCCTGCCCACACTGGGAACAAATCTGCTTCGCCAACTTCGGACACGCTGACCTGTAATGACCTGCCTCCTTGCAGTAATAACAAGTCACTCCCTGAGTTGCAGGTGCCTTCTGCACCGGATCACTGAACTTGATCTGCTTCGCGGGGAATCCCTTCCCACTCTGACCTGATGCTGGCCTCTTGTTCCGGTTCCATGTATCTTGCTTTCTCTGGAACTGGTCCATGTCCTCCTCAGTCATAGCTGCTCTCCTGACCAGCTTGTCGAACCTTCTAATGCCCAACGGAATCATCCTCGACCTCAAGTTTGGCCTCAAGCCCTGCTCAAACTTCTTGGCCTTCTTCGCCTCGTCAACGACCAACTCTGGTGCATACCTCGAAAGGTGAGCAAACTTGGTCTCATACTCCCGCACGGTCATGCTACCCTGCTGAAGGTTCAAGAACTCGGTCGCCTTCTTCTCCTGAACATTTAGGGGAAAGAAGCGATCCCTGAATTCCTCCAGAAAAGCTTCCCAAGTCATCGGCTGGTCTCCCAAAGTCCTTTTCAGCGATTCCCACCAGACACCAGCGTCCTTTTCCAGCTGCATCGTAGCCAACTTCACCTTATTGGCTACCGGAGTCTCCTATACCTCGAAGATTGTCTCCATCCTCCTAATCCAATCATCAGCAGTAGTTGGATCAGATTGCCCCTCAAAAACTGGCGGCCTCATCCTCTTAAAGGACTCGATCTGCTTGATAGGATCGGTGTTAACCAATCCCTGTCCAGCTCCATGATTTTGCTGCTGATTCTGCTGTTGATTCTGACTTTGCGCCAAATTAAATGTCATTAGCGCATTCAAAGTTTGATACACCTTGGCGAATTCGGCCTCAAGATCGATTCCAATTCCTCGAGAACTACCAGACCCATCCTCATTGTTACCACCATTCCTGGGCCTGGGTGCAACCATTCTGAATACTGCAAAACGAGGAAAAAGTTAGAGCACCACACACAATTCAAACTCATATCAATATCCTTTGGCAAAACCTCAATTGTATACCAAAGGTAAAACATCATGTTTCAGTTCTATGTGATACTCACTCTTTAATGTCCACACCTAGGTACTCACACTCTAGTGTCCACACCTAGGTTATTTTTATGCCGTGTTTATTATTACTATTGAAGCATGCTCTGATACCAATCTCTGTAGCGCCCCGAATTTCTAATATAATATTTTAGAAAATACGTGGCACAATCCCAGCATCAACTTCAATGTAACATTAAACAAACCAACTCCACTAAAATTTTTAGCTTTTATTACAACAATCTTTTACATAGCACAGCGGAATTTAAAACATATCAATCATAGTTTCCTTTTATTTACAACACAGTCTTTTAACAAAACTGCTTTACAAATTTTCACAAAACTCTAATAAATCAATTTATCTCAAAACTATCTCAAGCATCCAAACCTCCAATCTCTAAGCAACAACCTGCAACACATGAGGCTAGAGATGATCCCTAACCCCCAAAACTAAAGGGGTCAGCCATAAATGGTGTGAGTGACATAAAAGCAAACAACATAAATGAACATTAAGCATGGATTCTTAAACAACACGTAATAAACAAGAATACCTAAAATATGATATAGCTAGGAAACATGTAAACAACAAGTGTAACTAAACTAAGTGTCAAGTGTAGAAAACAGGAAAACCACATACATAAAACCGAGTAAGAAAAACACAATTTCTATATGCGGACTCTCTAATGCGTACTTGTCGAAGTCTATGTATCCCACTCTACATAGGTCCGGTGCAAGCCCTTAACGTCTTCACTTCATAGGGTTCAATCCCCCGCTATGCAACTAATCCTATCACGATGACTACTACGAGATAAAGATAAACTGCGAGTGTTAGCCCATGTCCCGATAATTCCGGAGATAGATCCCACATCTCAGGTAATTTACCTGGATAATTCCGGAGATCATCCCACACCGAAACATTGACACATCATCACATGAATACCACATGTGCGTCGCCTCGACCCCGATAATTCCAGAGATCAATCCCACACCACAAGTAATTACTGTGATAATTCCGGAGATAAATCCCACACCACAAGTAATCTACCGTGATAATTCCGGAGATATATCCCACACCACAAGTAATCGACCGTGATAATTCCGGAGATTAAATCCCACACCGAAAGCCATACTGAGGTACTTGACCCATGTTCTCGTTCATCATATCACCACTAGTGCCTGTCCTTATTATTCTTGGGTTACTTAATTACTCAACGAATCTCCTAGAGTTGGCGTACCCTACCGGACTTAACTCAAAACTGAACAACTGAAATGCCTCAACGGGTCTCAACAAAATAACTCAACGCCGGTATCCTAGGGTCACACACCTCCTCTAGAGACTCAAACTCAAATGTCTAAACCAACTTTCCACCATAAATAGCTCAACTGAAATCTTAAAATCATATGCTTAACAGAAGACAAAGTATAGGCTAAAATATCTGAAGACCAATCATTCGAAAAACATTCGAGTTTATGAAGACTCATCAGTACCAGTCGACTTATTACTGTAGTAAGTCGACTGTCCAGAGGAAAAATATCCATGATTCTAAGAAAATAAGTTAAGTAATCTAAGTCGACTTAAAAGATCATCAGTCGACTTACTCGAGACAAATTCCAATAATTTTCGAGAAAATATTCTAAGTATTATAAGTCGACTTAAAGGGGTCATACGTCGACAGTCCAGAAAAGGTACTGCAATAACTTTGCAAAATAAGTTCTAAGTACACCAGTCGACTGAACAAGGGTCTACGTCGACTGTCCAGAACAGATTTTCAAAAATCTAAAGACACAGCAGCTGGGTCATACCAGTCGACTGAAAAGTCTACCAGTCGACTGTCGACCTATAGTTTGCATAATTTAGGTCTGTATACAATAATCAAAATTTGAGTTTTTCTAAAGATTCATTGTTTGTGAAAATAATTCGTATTCAGGTAAAAATGACAATCTCAAAGTGTCCTCAGATTGGATACAATTCTCAAATCAACCAATTTCCTCAAAATCTCAATCTTCATAATCTAAATTCCTAATTCTTCCATTAGGGTTCTCAATACTGAATTTCTTTCACAACTCAAAACCAAAATCTGATTTGTAATCACAAGATCCAGATGTTCATCCATCCAATCCCTTGTTATCATAACCATACTCATATCTTAAATATGCTTTCTAGCTATACCAATTCATAAACCAAGATTTACTAAACATTCATGGTTATCACATACATAATACGACAACAATCATTTCATTGCTCAAACAAACATGTCAAAACAAACAACTAAACAATCATTCACATAAATCAACAACAATCCGAATTCACATCAGTCACCTAAATCAAACAACAAAACAAATTTTATATCACTCACATAAAACATACACAAAACAAAACATAATGTCACTCACCTTAGGAATGAAGAGATCCAACGAAAAAGCCTTCTTTTTGCGAGATCCAAATTCCTCTTCTTGCTCCTCCAAAAATATCACAAAATTCTATACTGTGCAGCAAATGACGGCTGCAAATTCCTTTTAAATATCCGGGATAAGAGTTTAGGGTTTTACCCACTTTTGCAAAATAATCCCTTCAAAATACAACTTTATATATATATAGCTTTATTCTTGGAAATTCAATAAAATTCATTTAAATTAGGATTTAAAAGTAAAATATAATCCTAAATCTCAACCAGTACTGTTCAAAATGTCCAGAAAATACATTTTACATTTTAACCCCTAAAAATGACAAATTTGCAAAAAGGTCATTCTTTCCTCAAAATTTGCAAATAGTTTCAATTAATTTCAGAAAAATCTGGAAAAATACTAAATGAATTCCAAATATTAAATAATGATTTTTTATGAAGAAAACTTGACTTTCAAACTTCTCAAGAAATCATTTGCACGTGTTTTGCACGTGTAAAAAGATAAATTTTTCTGAAAATGTTCATAAATTCTCCAAAAATCATTTTAGTCATTTATAAACCTTTAAAAATAATATTTTAAAAATACGGGGTTCTACAACTTGACACTATCTGTATATCTGTCTACATGTTATTTGACTTTTGACACTTGACACCTGTTAGTATACCATGCTAGATGATTCGGTTATGCCTGTACCATGCTATAGCTGTTTCTGTTATTATTTAGTTTTGATTAGTTTTTTCCATGTACTTGTATCCTACATTATAAGTAGCC
Organism: Hemerocallis citrina; assembly: GCA_017893485.1. Classification (NCBI taxonomy): domain Eukaryota; kingdom Viridiplantae; phylum Streptophyta; class Magnoliopsida; order Asparagales; family Asphodelaceae; genus Hemerocallis; species Hemerocallis citrina. Next base: position 181,357,493 of record CM030368.1, on the reverse strand, counting down.
CGTAACTTGCAATTGATGGGTACTTGTTTTCTCTTTTCTTCGCCTGAAATTATCAATTGCAGATTTTGGTGATCAGCTGCCCGATGGAGTATGTGATCTAAAGTTCTAGTTGGCTAGAGCTTTTGCTATCTTCATTTATTTCATGTTTCTTATTTTTGAACAATGTATCTGATACTTGGATTCTTTGTATTTGGGCGATGTGACCCAGGATTTTTGACTTGTTCAGATCTAATTTATTTGAGATTAATACATTTTGTTTCAAGTAAATTTCTGTTGATCTATTTGATTCAATTGTGCATGATTGGTTGATTCTTTTGCTTCCGACTCTGATTAATTTGTGAGATGTTGTAAAGATTCTTGAACAGGTTATGGATGATGAAAATCATTCGTTGGGCCAATGTTACGTACTAGTATTCCGTATTTTCGGGAAGCGGGGCGTGACAGCTTTTTTAAAAAAAAGGAGAACAAGTTTACAAAGCACATACTTTCTTTAAGATTTGGTTCTCTGATTTCAGTCTTGTATATCATTGAATTCGTTCTAGACTGATGTCAGAAGTCAACCTATAGCCACTATACCAAAAGTACTATCAAATACAAGGCTTTAGGTTGTTGTAATCTCATTTTTTTTGTTGTTTCACTCTCGGGTTGTGAGAGCGGTCCTCTCGGTTGGAAAGTAGGACTCTTGGTTTAGAGTCGGTTTCACTCTAGGTTGTAGAGTGGGTTTTTTGCTCTCTCTAGTGGTGAGAGAGGTCTACGGATTCGACATAGATGTTGTCAAAGGTCGTAGAGTATTCTTGTATTTTTTTAAGAATAGTGAAAAATCTCAAGTGGGTTGCTTGGGGACTGGATGTAGGTCGGGAGAACCGAACCAAGATACATCGTGGTGTTTGCAGTGTTGATTCTCTGTGGTTGTATTCTCTAAACTTGCATTTTTACTTTCTCTGAGTTTATTGTAAATCGAGTCTGGTCAGGCGACTGCATTTCTCCCTAAATCGACTTAACAGATTTGTTAATCTTCAGTTAAATTACTTTTCTTATCTGATGCTTTAGTCGACTGCCTTCCTTATCCAGTTGACTTTACAGTGCGAAAATTTTAATTTACTGTTTAATTTTTATACAACACTATTCACCCCCCCCCTCTAGTGTTATTTGCCTTGCATACAGGATCCAACAGAAATAACACCCAACGTTTATCTTAATTCTCAAATAGCACCGAAAGTTTTTATAATACCCAAATAACACTCGAAGTTTTTAAAATAGGACCAAAAAAATAGTTCTGTTAATTTTTGAACGGAAAGAATGTGAAATTACCATGCAGTTCTTCTTCTTCCTTTTTCAGTTCTTCTTCTTCTTCTTCTTCTTCTTCTTCCTTTTTTAAAAAAAAGAAAGAGGGAGAGGGGAGGGGAGGGGGTTCGAATTTTCGATGGAGACGAAGGTGATGGTGATGAGTTTCGAAGGTGGTGAAGATGGTGGCCGGAGATGGTGGTGTAGATGGTTTTCAGTGGTGGTGATGGTGGTCGGTGGTGGAGATGGTGGTTGGAGTTGTTGGAGATGATGGAGATGGTGGCTGGAGATGATGGTCGGTGGTGGTCATGGTGTTTGAAGATGATGGAGACGGTGAAGATGGTGGTCGGTGGTGATGGTGGTCGAAGTTGTTGGAGATGCTGGAGATGGTGGAAATAGTTGTCACGCTCCGCTTTCCAAAATACGGGAATACGAGCACGTAACAAAGGCCCAGCGAATGATGTGTACATCATCCACAAGCTGTAACAGATTAACTCAACAATATGAAATATGATCACAACCAAGCATGAATAATTAATCACATAAACAGTGAATGAACTTCAATAATCCATGAAATAAATCCATAAAAAAATATCCAACATATGGGATAAGAAATAAACTTCGGGTCATAAAAGCCCATGATACAAAGTAAGACAATAATAACAATGCTAGAGAGGAAATAACAAGAACGAAATAATTATAGCAGTCTAATAATTCAGCTCCGCCCTCTAAATGATTTGCTCACTGAGTCCTTCAGTCAAATCTCCTCCTGTACATGCAAACTCATCAACGAGAGATTTGGGGGAGGGGGGGTTCGTTAGAGCAAGTTACGGACAATAAGCAGTAGCAAGCAAGGAGCAAGAAAACATGGTGTATCAAGAAATAATGAACTAGATCAAAGTCAAGATCAATAACAAGGGATGATAATAAAATCTAAGGTCTAGAATTAACGATGCAATAATCAATAACTGCGATCAATGATTCAAGATCAATAACAATAATCATGATCAAGAATTCACATGTCAATCTAAGTCTATTAATCTTTTATTATCCAATTTAATGCACGTAATTTTGTCTTCTTGTAACGCCACACTTCCCAAAAAGAATACGGAATACGGTACGTGACTAAGCCCAGCGGATATTTTTCACCATCCATAAGCTGTACGGACCTACTTGACTCGTTACAACAGTAAATATAACAATATACGCAACCAGGCATGCATAAACAATTATAATTCAACATTATTTATTCGCATCAATAATGAATATCCCAAACAAATACGAGATCTGAAACAAAATAATATCCTGGGACTACAAACCCAATACGAGTCACAATACAGTTCACGAATAAAATTGTTCAACACAAAACATTAAGCAAATTTTTCTAATGCGCAGCTCAAAACTTTGGCTCACCAACTCCAGTAGGCAATTGATCAACAAAACCTGCTCATATAGCAATTACAGAAAAAAAGGAAGACAGGAAAAATATAATGTCTGTTAGATGCCAGTTTCGGGCCACAAGTAGTACGAGCAAGAAAAAGGAAAGGGAAAACTAAAACAAAACATAAGTACTAACATGGAGATAAGCAACAAAGGTGACAATCTACGGATAACTGGGATAGCAGGATAACGGTAAAAAGTGTAGTAATAACAGTAACAGTGAAGTCAACAGTAACCGTAACAGAATGTGACAGTGAAAATAGTTATTCTTATGTCTAATGTTCATTACTATCTAGTTAGCACTTCATGCGTCCCAAATTATACCACATGGTTGCTACATCAAACAGTTTCGTTTTAAGATTTCGTAATGGAACATATAGGGCAGTATATTCAGACAAACAGAAATAGTAACAGTAATAGCAAACAGTGTCATGGATCATGCCATCAAGCATCCAGAGATAAACGGTGGGTACCATAGTAAACAGTGGGGAAAATGTGTTCCCTTCTGAAAACGCATTTCTATATTGTTCACTACTAGATCTTACCCTTTAAAACCCCGGCTTAATTAGTTTTCATTATTATTAAACAGGTGTGAACGAATACAAACAGGGCAAAAGACATGTCAAGAACAAAGGATAAGTCTAAGATGAATAGGAAACACAAACGGCAACAAAAACAACTCATACAGTCAAAATAACGAAACTTCCAGTTCTGGACAGCAAGACACTACTGTAGCAAATATGAGATTTCCATTGATACAGAACTGAAAATCTAGATCAGTTAGAAAATCTGGAAACTAGATTCTCTACCGAATCCAGCGCATATATACAAGACACACATCAGCCACAAAAACAGGGTTTAAAACAACGTTTAATATAAAAGTTATGTTCAGCCAGAAAATGCAAAATCTTGTTTATAAACATAAAAAGGATTTGAAAACATCATAATTAATTCTGAGAAAAAATCTGGAAGATTCCCTAATATATCTAGTCTCAAAATATAGAATATCATCAAATTATATTACAGATAGTATAGTCAGTATAATTGGGAAAACAAAGTAATGCAACAAATCTTCGAATCTAAAAGTTCAGACATAGCAGTACCAAAAAAGCGATAATTCACAAAATATAATTCTAAACCTAGATCTGTCAAAAGGGTGATAAAATAGACAAATCAGGCTACAGTTCTTATTCACAAAGTTTTTATAAAAAACGAATAGAATCAGGTTGGAAACATAATTCTTTACTGAACAGCATGCAGTTTGGAAATATATCGATTGGTTTCATAAGCATGAAACGAGAAACAAAAGTCATTAATTAATTCCACAAAAATTAGGGATTGATCCCATTCATGTCTAAATATACTCAGCAAAATATAGAGTTCAAAATTCTACTTAAGTTTCAAAATAATATTTCATACAAAATACATATAGTTCAGAATCTAGAATATACGATATGACTACAGTAAAACTGCAATAACTCATGCATCAAAAACTAGAATTCAGATCCGTCAAAAGTTTTGAAAACTAGAAAATAAAGCCTACAAATCATGTTCACAAATTTATTTATTTTACTGATGTTATCAGGGTCAAAATTTATGTACAAAAATAAGGCAGTAGTGAAACAAAACTTCTTTTATGCATTTTATCGAATAGTTTAATTGCAAACGATCCAAACTAAGATGGCATAAAAAGCATGGAATATGGGCAAATCAAATCAGAATAGCATGTGAATAAATAGTCTATAATAAGATAATACATCATACAAACATCCATGTAGCAATCATCTACAACATACGATATGTCACAACAAGCACATACAACAAGATGTCCGTCTAATCTAATATTTTCATGCAACAGGTGTCAAATACTGTGAACAACTCATGATCAAGAGATAAAGGAATGGATCAACTAATAAAATATGGTCATCATGAGGGTACTAACAATTTCATGTGAGACTACTTACGGTATTTAACTTGTATGACAAAAAAAAATACATACAAGCTACTTGCCTGAAAACAACGACGAGATGAAGAACAGAATAATGGGAACGGATCTTGAACGACTAGCACAACGAATAAGAGAACGCACAAACAAGAGCAAGATCCAACCAACGATAATATGGCGGTGCACGTGTTCTCACACACACGCACACGAAGCAGCAACAATAGCAAGGGTGGACGACTGCAACACGGGTGTCGGCCACGGCAAGAAGGAAGGCGACGACAGTGATGGAACGGGTGGTGCGGTGCTCGGCACTATCGGCCACAGACGAAGACGACGACAGCGCAAGGGCTTGGGGCGCGTTGCGGTAAGGACAGGGGATCAGGGGGCAAGGGGGGTGAGCAGCGGAAAGGGGAAGAGGAGAAGGGGTGGTCTGCCGGCGTCGGGTGTAGGGCGACGACGGGGGCAGTAGAGGAACGATAGAGAGAGAGAGAGATCGGGAGTAGGGGAGAGAGAGAGACAACGTGTAACACCTGTTTTCCATTTCGTGTATTTTTTAGTGTATTTTTTTCCGTTTTGGTGTATTTCTCTTTGTATTCCTCTTGTATTTTCTCTTGGACTGTATTGGGTTTTATTTTCAACATTCATTTTATTATTTTTGTCTTCTTTATTTGATTCTTGGTTCTTTTGTCCGTCTTTTGTTTCGTTCCATTTAATTGGGCCATTATTTTGATTCCAAACATTTTAATTGTTTCATGTCCTATTCTTGTTATTATTCGATGCTCCTATATTTCTTGTTTTGGGATCTTTAGATCCTATTGGACCCTAATTTATACCCATACCCATTTAGAACTCTTAATCCCAATCTATTTATTTATATATCCATAACCCATTTTCCTAAACTATCCAAACCCACTTAACTTTATACCATACCCTGTCCTATTAATCAAAACCCAACTATACCCTTCTGTTTAACCCATGCATACCTGACCCGTTTACCTGTGCCGCCTCCCACCTTCAACCTAACCCTAATAGCTTACCCTATATATAAGAACCCATGCATTCTTTTCCCCTGTTCTCATTCCCTAGCTGCCACTTTCCAACAACCCTAGCACACCCCGACCTCTTGCTCTCTCTCTCTCACCCTGCACCTCTCCCGACAGCTTGCCGTCTCTCTCCCATCCTGCCCCTTCTGTTGTCTTGCTTCCCTGACCGCGCAGTAACAGGCAGCAGCACTCCGCCGCTGTGCTTTACCTCTGTGTGATGCCACCAGGTCTAGTCGCACCCGGTTGTGCTGCTCCGTCGCCCGACCGCAAGATCAACCCTACCTCCTTCGACAGCGAGCTTCCCTCACTGTGTTGCCATTCCTCCCCCGCCGTTACCTCTTTGTGGGTGTGGTTCGTGGATTGTGTGATTGGTTCGTGTGTTTTTGGTGTTCGTGGGTTGTTCGCTTATTGAGTTCGTGTGCTCGTTTTGAGTTCGCAGGTTCGTAGTTGAGTTCATTGCTCGTTTTGGTTCGTGGACTTGTAGTCGTTCGTTGAGTTCGTTCCCGGAATTCGTTCCCATTATTCTTGCTTGGAGTTATTTTTGTCATCGGTTAAGGCAAGTAACTTGTATTCTTTTCTTTGTGTAATACAAGTACTAAATACCGCCTGTAGTGTAGTTGGGTTCTAGAGACAATTTGTATGTGAAACCCCTTGTTGATATTGTCTCTATAGTGATGATTTGACCAATAGTTGCCTGACGACATACATGACATGATATAACCTAGGATTAACCACATCTTGTTGTATATATGTGTGTTGTTCATATGTTATCATATGCTCGTTCGTGTTATTTGTAGTAGACTTGTTGTGGACTTGTGAAGTACCCTATACCATGTTACTTGGACATCTTGTACACCATATTTCATTTTGTTTGTGTTTTGGATGAGTTTATATGAACTAGTGGATTTTGTGCATTGGAGATATTTTCAGTTTTGCTGGTTTTCTTGTCTTGATCAGTATTTTAGACCCTATTAAGGTCAGCATTTGAAAATATTTTGTGAACATGATTTGTAAAAATTTCTGTCCATTTTCTAACCCTTTTAATAGATCTCAGTTTCGTTTTACGGTTTGTGAGTTATGTCTATTTTACTACAGTGGTGTCGAAAGATTTTCATATTTTGTTTTTTATGAATTCTGAAGAGTAATCTATTTTTATTTTGGTGTTAAAATTATTATTTTGATTTAAAATTTTGCTCAGTACTTCTATAATTAATTGGGGTTTACCCAGAATTTTGGTGGATTTATTTGAGAAGTTTTACAAACCTTTTCATGCTTACAAATAAAGATTTTTACAAGCAGAATTTTACTACTGTTCAGTAAAGAACCTGATTTTAGACCTATTTCTACTTGCTGTTTCTAAAATATTTCTGAATAAGAAAGTTAGCTTACTTATCTATTTTACTACCCTCTTGGTGGATTTGGATTTCAAATTATGGTTTGCGAGATATTGCTGTTTTCATACTGCAGTGTTTGTGATTTCAGATTTACAAAACTACTGCAACTTGATGTTTTCTGATTTTACTTGACTACTCTATTTTTATTGAAAAATTATGAAACTTGATTTTATATTACTATACATATAGGGCAATACCCCAGATTTTTCGTGGATTTAATTATTAATCTGTTTTTCTGCTCTTGAATACAATCTTCTGATTTCTGGCTGAACATGTTTTCTGGATTCAAATCGGTTTTGAGTTATGTTTTCTGAAATATTATATGACTTATATATGTTTTCTGGATTTAGCTGGGAGTCTATTTTCTAGACCTTTTGACAGATTCAGGTTTGCATGCTTGTAGCAACGAAATTCTCAGTTTTAGTGCAGTACTGTCTTGCTGTCCTGAACCAGAAATCTCGTTATTTTATCCTTTTGTGTGTTATCTTTCACCCGTACATGTGTATCTTGATACTTGAACTTATTACTTGTTCGTGTCATGCTATACTTGCCCTGATTGTGACACATACATGTTTGTTTGACATTAATAATAAAATAACCAAGTCGGGATTTAAAGGGAAAGATCGAATAGTGGAAAATACAAAAACGTGTACTCGGAAGAGGATCTATTGATTCTATGTGATACTTGGCTTGATACTTGATACTTGGCTTGTTACTTGATACTTGAGGTTTGATATTTCACACTTGAGGCTTGTTACTTGACACTTGAGGCTTGATATTTCACTTGAGGATTGATACTTGATACTTGATACTTGATTCTTGAGGCTTGTCCCTGAGTACACTGCCCTATATGATCCATTATGAAATCTAAAACGAAACTGCATTGACTATAGCAACCATGTAGTAAAAGTATGGATGCATGAAGTGCTACCTAGATAGTAATAAATACAAGACTTGAACATGATCACTTGACACTTGCTACATGATACTCGATTCTCGACACTTGTTAGATACTTGTTTACATTATACTTATTTACTTGACACTTGATACATGTTACTTGCACTTGTTCATCTTGCCATGCTAGTTGTTATATTTTGTTATCATGCCTATTCCATGTTATTAGTTAGTTTTTTCCACGTACTTGTATCCAAACTACAAGCGGCCCGTAACTTACATTGATAGGAGTTTGTTTTCTTTTTCCTATTCTTGCAATTGTTAAATTGCAAATTTTGGAACACAGGTACCAGATGGTGTTGGTGAGATGAGATATTAGTGCTGAATTTTGCTATTATTATTTCTTGTTTCTTATTTGAACAATTGTACTTGATTACTTGGATTTATTTGTATTTGGGCAATGTGACACAGGATATTGACTTATTCAGATCTGGATTATTTGAGATTAATATATTTTGTTTCAAGTATTCTTATTGGTATTTTGGTTCATATGTGCTGCTTGGTTGATTCTTTTGCTTCCGACTCTGATTATTCTTGGGAGATGTTGTAAATATTCCGAACAGCTTATGAATGATGAAAATCATTCGCTGGGCTTTTGTCGCGTACCCGTATTCGTATTCTCCTTTTTGGGAAGCGGGGCGTGACACAACGGTTGTAGGTTAGAGGGAGAGAGTTTAGGGTTTTGTAATTAGGGTTAGGGTACAATTGGGGAGGTTATATAGAGTCAATATGGCTTTGGGTTAACTGGGTAGTATCCAATAGGAATAAAAGAGTCTAATAAGAGACTATTAGGCCATGAAATAGGTTTAAACAATAACAAAGACAAGAACCAATTTGTAGATCATAAAGGCTGAATCAAACAGAATTGAATCACAAAGAGAACGACAACATACAATTAAAAGGGACGAAACTCAACAAAATCAAAAATAAAATAAAATATTCATGAATTTAATTAAATACAAATAAAAATACAAAAATTAGTAACATGGGTTACAAATCCTACCCACCTAATTTCGTCCTCGAAATTCAACAAGAAGTACATCGGGTAACCCCAAAAGAAAAAGAAAAACAATAAAGCAAAAATAACAAAACAAGAGTTACACAAACAAATGAGGAAACCTCCGCTGGATATCGTCCTCCAGCTCCCAAGTCGACTCACCCAGCGAGTGAGGATTCCAAGAAACACGAACAAGCTGGATCACCTTGTTCTTCAAAACCTTCTCCCGCCGATCCAAGATAGCAACTGGCGGAATTTCACAAGACAAATCTGGCCTTACAGATAACTCCGAGTAGTCAATCACGTGGATCTCATCACGGATATACTTCCTCAGTTGCGAGACATAGAAGACGTGCACTCCAGATAAAGCCGGTGGCAATGCCAGATGATAGGCCACATTGCCTACTCGTTCCACAATGTCAAACGGTCCGATGAACCTAGGGCTCAACTTGCCTCCGCCACCAAAATGAATGACACCCCGCCATGGCAATACCTTAAGGAAACATGGTCTCCCACCTCAAACTCCAAGGCTCTCCGATGAACATCAACCAATCTCTTCTATCTGTCTTGCGCGGCTTGAAGATGCTTCCTGATCTGACTCACTGCATCCACCGTCCTGGCGATCAACTATGGGCCCAACAATTTCCTCTCACCAATGTCATCCCAGCACACCGGCGACCGACACTTACGACCATACAGTGCCTTGAGCAACTTTTAGACTGGCCTGAAAGCTGTTATTGTACGAGAACTCTACAAGATGCAAGTGGTCCTCCTAAGAACCTCCAAATTGCAGCACACAGGACCTCAACATGTCCTATAGAGTCTGGATGGTCCTCTCTGACTGTCCATCGGTCTGAGGGTGAAAAGTTGTGCTGTACTTCAACTTACTCCCCAGACTACTCTGAAGACTCTTCCAAAACTGCGACCTAAACCTTGTATCCCTGTCGGATACAATACTGAATGGAACCCCATGAAGTCTGACAATCTCTTGCAGGTACTTCTCAGCTAGGCTCTCAGTAGACTGCCAAACTCTGAAGGGAACGCAGTTAGCACTCTTCGTCAACCTGTCCACAATCACCTAAATGGCGTTGTGACCCTTAGGACTCCTCGGTAAAGCGATCAAAAAATCTATGGTGATATGCTCACACTTCCACTCCGAAATGGGAAGAGGCTGAAGAAGTTTGGCGGTCCTCTGATGCTCTGCCTTTACCTACTGGCAGATCAAGCACTGCGACATAAATATCGCCATGGCCCTATTCATACCATGCCACCAAAAGTGAAGCTTCAAGTCCCTGGTACATCTTCGTACGACCAGGATGAATAGAGTACGACGATTGGTGGGCTTCCTCAAGCAACTTCTGACGAACCTCACCCTTCGGAACACACAACTTAGACCCAGAATGAAGAGATCCATCTGAGTGAACAACCATATCGGTCCTCGTACCCGCTTCAACTTCGGCTCTGAACCCTTGTAATTGCTCATCACCTGCCCGAGCCTCTTTAATCTGCTCAACAAGAGACGACTGCAATTGAAGCACCATGCAACTCCGATCAGAACTTGGCAAGATCACATCCAAATCCAACCTCCTCATTTGCTCAATAAGCTCTCTCTGCTGAGTCAGGAACATGGCGACTGGTCTCCTACTCAAAGCATCTGGCACCAAGTTTACTTTACCAGGATGGTATTGCAAACTGATGTCATAGTCAGCCATCAACTCCAACCAGTGCCTCTGTCTCATGTTCGGTTCCTTCTGAGTGAAGACATACTTTTGACTTTTGTGGTCAGTAAAGATTTCCACTCGGTCACCAAATAGATAGTGTCTCCACAGTTTCAAAGCAAAGATCACCGCAGCTAACTCCAAATCATGGGTATGGTAGTTCTTCTCGTGCAACCTCAACTGTCGGGATGCATAAGCAACAACTCGGCCCTTCTGCATCAACACTGCACCTAGGCCCTTGCCAGAAGCGTCACAGTGAACCACAAAACCACCCGAACCATCTGGAATAGTCAACACTAGCGCTGACGTTGACCGGCCCTTCAACTCTGCAAAAGCTCCTCTGCAAGCTCCATCCCAGACAAACTTCTGATCCTTCCCTGTCAGCTTGGTAAATGGACCAGCTATCTTCAAAAAGTCTTGGATATACTTCCGACAATACCCAGCCAAACCAAGGAAACTTTTCACTTTCGAAACTGACTAAGGAAGAGGCCAATCCTTGACCGCAGAAATCTTGGTCGGATCAACAGAGATACCATCACCTGAGATAATGTGCCCTAAAAAGGTAACTCGATCAAGCCAGAACTCACACTTGCTGAGTTTCCCATAGAGCTGATTCTCCCTCAAGATTTGCAGAACCAACCTAAGATGATCAGCATGATCCTTCCGATTCCGAGAATACACACCAGAATGTCGTCTATGAAGACCACCACAAATCTGTCTAGAAATGGAGAGAAAACTATGTTCATCAGACTCATGAACACTACTGGCGCATTTGTGACTACGAAAGGCATCACTAGGAACTCGTAGTGCCCGTATCTGGTCCTGAACGCAGTCTTTTGCACATCAGCTGCCTTCACCTTCACTTGATGATAACCCGAGCGAAGGTCCAACTTCGAAAAGATAGTAGCTCCACCTAGCTGATCAAACAAATCATCGATCCTGGGTAGCAGATACCGGTTCTTCACTGTAACACTGTTCAGCTCACAGTAATCCACACACAGGCGACGACTTCCGTCCTTCTTGCTGACAAACAAGACAGGAGCGCCCCACGGGGACACACTGGGCCTGATGAAGCCCAAATCTAGCAATCCTTGAACCTGCACCTTCAGCTCTGCTAGTTCAACTGGTGCCATCCGGTAAGGACTCTTCGATATCGGCGTAGTACCTGGCTGAACCTCAATATCGAATTCCACTTCCCTATCCGGGGGTAGTCCTGGCAACTCCTCTAGAAACACATCCAGAAATTCCCGCACTACAAGAGGCACAGCCTCACAGCCTGAGTGCAACTCCATTGCACAACCTGCATCGACAACTACTTCCAGACCACGCCCTAAGGGTAACTCCCCAGCATGGAACTTAAACTCCGCATGGCATGGCATCCTAAAAACAACCTTCTTCGCTCGACAATCAATGATCGCGTGGGTCTCACCCAACCAATCCATACCGAGAATCACATCGAACCCTGAACTACCGATCACAATCAGATCTGCTCTGAAATCAGCACTTCCAATTACCATGGGACTCTGCTTGCACTCCTGGGAAAAAACGACAACACCGCCATCCGTGGTAATGTTCCAAGCTAGTGGCATCACACTGCACTCCAACTGATGCTGATCCACACAGCAAGAGGAGACGAAGGAATGGGTTTCCTCGGAATAAAAAAGAACACGAGCAGGAAAGAAATGAACAAGGATAACACCTAAGATAGAGTCAAAACAAGGGAAGAGATGAACAGATGACTAGTAACCAAGAAATATGAAAATATGGTGCAGGAAAGATAACATGAAGAAAGATGCAAGAGAAATAAATAAAACAAGGAACAAATAACAGAACAACAAAAGAAAACACAAAAGAATACCTGCAACGAATTCTTCCGCGGTCTCAGCTTCCTCTGCTGTCAAGTTAAAAGCCTGACATCTCCGTTGAGCAGCAGTCCTTTGACCGACGATCTGAGGCTGAGGGGGAAGTGGCGGTCTGGCCTGACTACGAACTGGCGCGACTGCGGCCTGGTCGTACCTCCTCCAAGGACAATCTCGGACCAAGTGGTCGGCAGCACCACAACCGAGACACCGGTGGTTGGCCTTCTTGCAATCCTTGCGAAAATGCCCAGGGGTCTGGCAAAAGTCGCAAACAACATCCCTTCGTGGAGGAGCAAGATGGTAGGGAGCTGTCCTGACGACAAGGACCGGAGCTAGCCTCCTGATCGGACCTCCAGTAGGCCTAGCAGCAACAACAGCGGGGTACTGCGAAACCTGCTGAGAAGGGCTCTCTCGAGCTCGAGTCTGCTCTGCGCTTGAGTTGACTCCAAGGCATCCACATATGTACGGAGACGATGGGCGGCCAAGTGCACCTGAATACCCTGATCAAGACCCAAAAGGAACCTCCGAGCATGAACCTCCTCATTCGCCAACAAGGTTGTAGCAAAGCGGCTAAGCCTGGTGAACTCCGTGGCGTACTCGTCCACGGATCTAGAGCCCTGTTCCAAGAAAAACTTGGTGTTACAATACTACTTATATAATATGTAACAAAATCTCAAAACACGGTACTAATAAATCAACCAGACAACCAACCAACCAACCTGCTTCAGGGCAAGAAACTGATGCACCATTTCTACCCGGGTGATGCGGGGGAAGAATTTCTCCAGGAAGCTCTGAGAGAAAGTAGCCCAAGCAATAGGCCGCTCTAGCCTCTCGGATTCCGCCCTCCACCAGATGTGGGCCAAATCCACCAACTAGATGCATACCACATCCATACGGTCAGCATCGGCGACCCTAGCTGCGTGTAGCAGACTCTCCGTCCGTATCAGCCACTGCTCAGCCTCGAGCAGTGTCTCAGTACCAGCGAACTTATCAGGGTGAAGCCTTATGAAATCCACAACGGTACCTGGATGAGGGGGCAAAACTACAGGGGCAGGCACAACGGGGGTCGGAATAGCATTACGGTTAGCAGCCTCCAAAGCGGCCTTAACCAGTTTGCTGTGCTCCTGTTGCATCTGAGCAATCTGCTGGAGCACCTGAGTTACAGCTACCAACTCAAGATGGTCATCTTGCGATCGAGAAGTTGAAGCATTCCCATGAGCCATAGTCTACACAAAACCCAAAATAATTAGCATTCAGATCAAGTTGATTATCAATGTTTGTGCAATGCATGAACTGTTGGTAGTTAAGTAAATCCCGATCGAGTCAAGCCTGTCTAATGTATTAGTCAAACTAACACATTAGCCAAACCTGAGGTTCTGATACCACTAAAAACCTTGTCACGCCCCGCTTCCCAAAAAGAATATGGAATACGGTATGTGACTAAGCCCAGAGTATAGTTTTCACCATCTATAAGCTGTACAAATCTACTTGACTCGTCACAACAGTAAATATAACAATATACTCAACCAGGCATGCATAAACAATTATAATTCAACAGTATTTATTCGCAACAATAATGAATATCCCAAACAAATACGAGATCTGAAACAAGATAATATCCTGGGACTACAAACCCAATACAAGTTTCAATACAGTTCACGAATAAAATAGTTCAACACAAAACATTAAGCAAATTTTTCCAATGCGCAGCTCAAAACTTTGGCTCACCAACTCCAGTAGGCAATTGATCAACAAAACCTGCTCATATAGCAATTACAGAAAAAAAGGAAAACAGGAAAAATATAATGTCTGTTAGATGCCAGTTTTGGGCCGCAAGTAGTACGAGCAAGAAAAAGGAAAAGGAAAACTAAAACAAAACATAAGTACTAACATGGAGATAAGCAACAAAGGTGACAATCTACGGATAACAGGGATAGCAGGATAACAGTAAAAAGTGTAGTAATAACAGTAACAGTGAAGTCAACAGTAACCGTAACAGAATGTGACAGTGAAAATAGTTATTCTTATGTCTAATGTTCATTACTATCTGATTAGCACTTCATGCGTCCCAAATTATACCACATGGTTGCTACATCAAATAGTTTCGTTTTAAGATTTCGTAATGGAACATATAGGGCAGTATATTCAGACAAACAAAAATAGTAACAGTAATAACAAACAGTGTCATGGATCATGCCATCAAGCATCCAGAGATAAACGGTGGGTAACATAGTAAACAGTGGGGAAAATGTGTTCCCTTCTGAAAACGCATTTCTATATTGTCCACTACTAGATCTTACCCTTAAAAACCCCGGCTTGATTAGTTTTCATTATTATTAAACAGGTGTGAACGAATACAAACAGGGCAAAAGACATGTCTAGAACAAAGGATAAGTCTAAGATGAATAGGAAATACAAACGACAACAAAAACAACTCATACAGTCAAAATAACGAAACTTCCAGTTCTGGACAGCAAGACACTACTGTAGCAAATCTGAGATTCCCATTGCTACAGAACTGAAAATCTAAATCCGTCAGAAAATCTGGAAACTAGATTCTCTGCCGAATCCAGTGCATATATACAAGACACACATCAGCCACAAAAAACAGGGTTTAAAACAACGTTTAATATAGAAGTTATGTTCAGCCAGAAAATGCAAAATCTTGTTTATAAACATAAAAAGGATTTGAAAACATTATAATTAATTCTGAGAAAATCTGGAAGATATCCTAACATATCTAGTCTCAAAATATAGAATATCATCAAAATGTAGTACAGATAGTATAGTCAATATAATTGGGAAAACAGAGTAATCCAACAAATCTTCGAATCTGAAAGTTCAGACACACAAGTACCAAAGCAGAGATAATTCACAAAATATAATTCGAAATCCAGATCTGTCAAAAGGGTGACAAAATAGAAAAATCAGGCTACAGTTCTTTTTCACAAAGTTTTCATCAAAAACGAATAGAATCAGGTTGGAAACATAATTCTTTACTGAATAGCATGCAGTTTGAAAATATATCGATTGGTTTCATAAGCATGAAATGAGATACAAAAGTCATTAATTAATTCCACAAAAATTAGGGATTGATCTTAGTCATGTCTAAACATACTTAGAAAAATATAGAGTTCAAAATTCTACGTTTAGTATCAGTTTCAAAATAATATTTCACACAGAATACATATAGTTCAAAATCTGGAATATACGATATGACTGCAGTAAAACAACAATAACTTATGCATCGAAAATCGGAATTCAGATCCGCCAAAAGTTCTGAAAACTAGAAAACAAATCCTACAAATCATGTTCACAAATTTATTTATTTTACTGATGTTAACAGGGTCAAAATTTCTATACAAAAATAGGGCAACAGTGAAACAAAATTCTTTTATACATTTTATCGAATAGTTTAATTGCAAATGATCCAAACTAAGATGACATACAATGCATGGTATATGGGCAACTCAAATAAGCATAGAATGTGAATAAATAGTCTATAATAAGATAATACATCATACAAATATCCATGTAGCAATCATCTACAACATACGATATGTCACAACAAGCACATACAGCAAGATGTCCGTCTAATCTAATGTTTTCATGCAACAGGTGTCAACTACTGTGAATTACTCATGATCAAGAGATGAAGGAATAGATCAACTAACAATATATGGTCATCATGAGGGTACTAACTGTAGCACCCCGAATTTCCAATATAATATCTCAAAAATACGTTGCACAATTCCTAGCATCAACCTTAATTGTAATAGTAAACATAGCCAAAACACAGATAATTCTTTCAACTTATATTACATCAATTCATTACAAAGCACAGTGAAAAACAAACACTTTGAATTACAATTTCTTTTTCTTTTACACTACATTCCTTTAAAATTTACCTAAGCCACATTATCATTCTACCACATGTATCCAATCCCAAGCTAACCGTACCTACCTATAAAATATGATGTTAGAGATAACCCTAACCCCCAAAACTACAGGGGTCACCCATAACGATGTGAGTGACATCAAAAGAAATACAACATGAAAAACATAAAGTCATGAACAACATATTTCAACAGTAGGAATAAATGAAAAGAATATGAAATAACAATAAATAAAACATGAAAACATCAAGTGAAACTAGACTAAGTGTCAAGTGTAGGAAAACAGAAAACAAGACCAAGTCAAGAAAACACCAATGCTATATGCTGACTCTGTAATGCATATTTGTCAGATTCTTTGCTCCCACTCTACATAGGTCCGGTGCAAGCCCTTATCATTCTCCACTTGATAGGGTTTAATCCCCTGTTATGCAACTAATCCTACTACGATGACTACTATGAGATCTAGATAACTATGAGTATTAGCCCATGCCTTGATAATTCCGGAGGTCAATCTCTATCCACAGATAATTTCGGAGACTTTCACTCACACTTGGGAATCTTCGAGAATACCCCACACCGCAAGCTATGGTGCCTCATCACACGAATACCCCATGAGTGTCGCCTCGAACCTGATAGTTCTGGAGATCAATCCTACACCGTAGGTAATTTCGGAGACTATTCACTCACACCTCAATAATTCCGGGGATTATCTCACACCGCAAGGACATACTGAGGTCCATAATCCATGTTCTCATTTCATCATATCACCATCTAGTGTCTGTCCTTATTTTGTTAAGTTAATTAATTGTTTAATAGATTGCGAATCTCTTAGAGTTGGTGTACCCTACTGGGCTTAACTCAACTGAACAACAACTCTCAACCGCCGGTAGCTAAGGCCCCACTCAATCTCTAAAGACTCATAACTCAACCATCAATACCAAAACTTTCAATAAAACTCATAAATCCATTGTCAAAATGTTTATAATAAGAATTCGACAAAAATTCCAAATCCATTTAATGTACTCATGAAATTCCAGAATTTAAATAAAAATATTAAATCCATTAAATAGCACAAATCATATTTTTAAGTCGTAGAATATCACAAAACATCAATTCTTTGAAAACCACATATATCTCTTTTTATAAAGTCATAGGAATGTAATTTAAATTCTATTATAAACAAATATAACTTTCTGTAAAATACTGTAATCTGTAGCAAACGTCATTTAAAACAGTAGATTAATAATCCACAATATCGAAGAACCAATCGTTTAATGAAAACATCAGAAAACTCAAGAAACCCATCAGCCAGAACAATGACAGTCGACTCTCGGAAATAGCCGGTCGACTGTCTTGCGATAATTTGAACTCAAGAAAACCCATCAGCCAGAACAATGACAGTCGACTGTCGAAAATAGCCGGTCGACTGTCCTACGAAAATTCAAACTCAAGAAAACCCATCAGCTAGAATAATGACAGTAGACTGTCGAAAATAGCCAGTCGACCTTCCTACGAAAATTCAAAACTCATGAACTGACAGTCGACTGTCGCTTTTGAACTCTTTAGTTCAAAAGCGAAGCAGTCGACTGTAAATTCCAACAGACAGCAGTTTTGAAATTTCGTGCATGTTTTACTGATACATGCATAGTTCTTTGTAAAATCTTAAATTTGAAAAACCAATTTCCTGATATGCTAAAATATGACTTGTACAACATATATGAGTTTATTAAATACATCAAAATCGCTTTAAGATCGTACACGAGCAAATTTAGTTAAAATCTTCAAAATAGTGCATATATAGATGTAGATGTGCATATGTGTATAACTGCATCAATGAAAGCCTCGAAATTTCATCAATTAAAGTCAGTAAAATGTTCCAACAATCTCAGTACCAAAATAACTCAAATCTAATCGAAAACATCAAAACATCAAAAGTCCAATTTTCGGTTTGCATAAAATCAGACCCGAAAACTCAAAGCTCCTCTTTTACTTCAAAAAATTTGATTCTTTTGATCCAATAACTGTCACGCCCCGCTTCCCAAAATACGGGAATACGATTCCGTGACTGAGGCCCAGCGAATGATGCGAATACACCATTCATAAGCTGTACAGGTAACTCAATAACAAAATAGCAAAACAAACCACGCAGGCATGTAAAGTCACAATGGGATAACAAAAGTACATGACATAATCCATAACATAACCAACAGCTGGAAATAAAAACATAGTTATGGGTCAAACATGCCCAGAATACAATAAAAAGTAGCATGAAATAAAACATGAACTAAAACAACATGAAAATAATAAGACTAAAACACTTGATCAGCAACACCTTCTAGTAACTCTTCATTCGGGCCTGCAAGTACATTATTATAAAAATAAGAAACAAGAAGATACCTGTTAATGCAAGTCACGGGCCGCAAGTGGTACAAGCTAAGAGGACAAGTATAAAATGAAACAAGAAGCAGGAAAAATATTATGGAGTCAAGAATCATGTAATAGGAGAAATACAATATGTAAATAAGATCATGAACAAGACATCATGAAACAAGTGGCATGTAAATAAGTAATCAAGTAAACAAGTCAACAAGAATATGTAACATGTAATTGGATCATGCAAGTGTACGTGTTAATCTTATGTATTTTATTTAATTTTATCTAGGTAGTACTTCATACATCCATACTTTTACTACATGGTTGCTACATACAATCAGTTACGCTTAGGCCTAGTGGTAGATTTTATAGGGCGGTGTATTCAGGTATCAAGTATCAAGCAAGCATGGTTCATGAATATGAAAATAAAGTAACAAGTTCACGAAGCAAGTTCGTGAATACCAACAAGTTCAAGAACCACACAGTGGGTTCATGAATACAACAAGTTCACGAGCCAAGTAATGGCTTCATAAATACATTAAGTTCAACAAGTTCATGAACCATGTACTGGGAAACACGGGCCCCCTTCCGAGTACACTTACCTAAATTGTCCACTACTATGGTCTTTTCCTTAAACCCGACTTGTTACTTTTATTAATTTTAAATCAACAAAAACAAGATATCATATTTAAACTACTACCACAGGTTAAACAATCCTGCATATAAACATGTATAATCCTAAGAGTACATATGTGTGTATTAATCGTATTCATGTAATGCATGTGGCAACAAAGTATTCACAATCATATGCGAATACGGGATCGACGGATCATGTATACCAATAGGTTTTGATTCGACCGAAGAATACGAATTAGAGTCAAAGAATATATATACTTGCAGTATTTTGCAAAGAAAGCTTGTACGAGAACAAACGGATTGTACAAGAGGTTACTTGCCTGCTAACCAACGATGATGATATCGAATACCAGAATAACGGGATCAGAATCCCGGGCGACGCCCCAAAATTACGTGCGAGACACATACAAAGCACCAAACGGCAACCACAAAACCAAACAGCAAACAACTCACCACAAGCACACCAGATCTCCAAGCACACACACAGAACACCAATACACCGGATCAGGATCTACTGTGCCCAGAACACCAAATGGAAAAACGTACCAATGACAACCCTTCCTCTTCCTTTCGACAGAGAGAGAGAATGGGCGGGAAAGCAAGTTGTGACGGAAATTGGCAACGACTGGCGATGGGTGGCACGACCGGAGGTCGCGACGCTGGTGATGAGGCAGCGACGGTAGGGAGGTTGACGGGGGTGGCAGAAGAGTGGGCGGCACTCTGATGGGTTGCGGGGCTCTATTTGGAAAGGGAAAATAGAGGAGGATGGAGAGGCAAAGCGCCGAGGGCTGCCTTTGCGACCTACTACTGTCAAAAGGGAAACCGGGTGGTGTAGCGCTGCTGCAGTCGGAGGGGAGGTAGTGCAGGGGCTGGCGAGGCACCGGGAGGACAGGGAAGCTATCGAGGCGATTAGCTGCGCTCGAGAGAGAGAGGGCAGCGCGAAGGTGGGTTAAAGGTAGAGGAGGATGGAGTTTGATGGGTTCGACGAAGAGGCTTGCGGCAGTGCACAGGTGAAGAAGAGGGGCGACGGGAGTTGGAGGCAGTGCTCCGACGAGGTTAAGGGAACAGGGTGGAGGCACGAGGTGGTTGAGGGGACTCGGAGGTGGGTCAAGGCGGTGATGGGTTGATGGTGGTGAGGGAGATGAGGGGTCGTTCGGAGGTAGGGGATGACGAGATGGTGGAGGAGGAGCGAGGGCAGGCGGCAATGTCGAGTGGCGGTGCATCTTGACGGCAATGGCGGAAAGAGGAGGATGGCGGGGTGGTTGCAAGGAGGAGGGGCAATGGTGAGGCGCGAGGGAGACGAGGGGAATGGGGCTACTATTGGTTTTTTATAACAAAGAGGGGGAGAGAGGAAGACGAAGTGGGGGAGGGTTATGTTTCAGTTTCGAAATAGAGAGAGAGAGAGAGAGAGAGAGAGAGAGAGAGAGAGAGAGAGAGAGCGGGAGAAGGAAGAGATGGAAGAGAGAGGGACGGGGTGAGAGAAAGAATAGGGAGGGGTGGGTTTTTTATATAAATTAAAAAAATATAATAAATATAATAATGGGTGAAGTAGTGGGGTAGTTATGAGATGTAGGGGGTTTTGGAGTTACGGAAAGTGAAGAGGGGGGAATGTGAGGGGGGTTGTGTACGGGTAGGTTAATATTGTGGGAAAATAATATAATCATATAGGATGGAGCCTATAGAAAAATATATGAGTACTGGATTGGATTTGGGCTTGGTTTATGGGCTTAAAACAATTTAAATAAATTGATTATGATATTGGGCTTATGATAAACAATTGGGCTCAGTTAAAATAAGAAATAAGAAATTGGGGCTTTAAAATAAACATTTGGGTTTTATACTAAATAGTTAAACAATTGTATATTGGGCTTCATAAAAGTAGTTTGAATAATATAATTAAAAAATAATAGTTACTAGATACTAAGGATTTAAAATACGGAAAAAAAATACTTGAAAAAAATACATATTAACGGGAACAGGGGTTACAATAACTATTCTTGTAATTCCTTAAATACATATACAACTACTCACATCAGTTTACTCATGAATAAAAGCAACTTTTGACATGTATTAATCAAGTTATACTCATCAAAACTTCAAGAACAGACCATATGCATTCATACACAGTAAAACTAGGTTTTATTCACTCTTTTGCAATAACCAACATAAAACTTATTAAACTCAAACAAATCAGCGAGCATATGATAGAAAATAACATACTCATGATTTTTATTAGGTTCTTTAACAATCTCAAGTCTTCTAGGTGCAGTTTACTCATCATTAGCATAGTTCCAAGTAAAGATTCAATTTTTAACTCATCTACTCATCAAATTCATCATATCTTCATACAATATCTAGCATGCTTTCTAATAAAAAAATCATTACATACAACATGCTTAGAACAATACAAAAACAAACCTTTGTCACTTACCTTTTTGAAGAACCAACCGAAGATAATAAAGAGAATAAGAAAATCTTTCCTTTAATAGGCCGAAAATTCGAATTCTAGGGTTTTTGAATAGATTTGTAAAATATCTCTTTTAAATATATCCTTACACATATAAATCTTTATACTTGGAAATTAGATTAAACCAATTCAATTTAAATTCAAAAACAAAATAATTACACTAACATCTGGCCAGCACTGTTTGTAAAACCCAGAAAACGAAATTTTACTTTTTGCCCTCTAAGTGCCAATATTGCAAAAAGACCCTTCTTTATCAAAACTTGCAAAATAAACCAAATTTGTTAAAACAAAAGTAAAATATTTACCTCTGAGTTGACTAGGCATCATGCTCAGCCCAAAAATCTGAATCTGGAGTTTTCACTCCAAGTGGTAATTTTGCACAAAGGTCCCTCTTTTTGTAATATTTGCAAATAAAACAAATAATTATCAGAAAAATCCAGAAAATTTACAAATAATATCTAATAATAAATAATGGGCTTCTCCAAAATAATTTTTTACTTTGAACTTTCCAAGAATATATTTGCACGTGTTTTGCACGTGTAAAAAGGTAAATTTCAGAAAAATATTTATTAAATCACCAAAAATCATTTTAATTCACTTATTAATCTTTAAAGTATTATTAAAAAATCTGGGGTATTACACTAAAAATTTCATGTTAGACTACTTACGATATTTAACTTGTATGACAAAAAAAATACATACAAGCTACTTGCCTGAAAACAACGACGAAGAGGAAGAACAGAATAATGTGAACGGATCCCGAATGACTAGCACAACGAACAAGAGAACGCACAAACAAGAGCAAGATCCAACCAACGATAATACGGTGGTGCACGTGTTCTCACACATGCACACAAAGCAGCAACAATAGTAAGGGTGGACGAAAGCAACACGGGTGTCGGCCTCGGTAAGAAGGAAGGCGACGACAGCGACGGAACGGGCAGCACGGTGCTCGGCACTGTCGACCACAGACAAAGGCAACGACAGCACGAGGCCTTGGGGCACGCTGCGGCAAGGTCAGGGGATCGGGGGCACGGGGGTGAGCAGCGAAGAGGGGAAGAGGAGAGGGGGTGGTCTGCCGGCAGTCGGGTGTAGGACGACGACAGGAGCAGTAGAGGAACGGGAAAGAGAGAGAGAGAGATCGGGAGTAGGGGAGAGAGAGACGACGGTTGTAGGAAAGAGGGAGAGAGTTTAGGGTTTTGTAATTAGGGTTAGGATACAATTAGGGGGGTTATAGAGTCAATATGGGTTTGGGTTAACTGGGTAGTATCCAATAGGAATAAAAGAGTCCAATAAGAGACGATTAGGCCATGAAATAGGTTTAAACAATAACAAAGACAAGAACCAATTTGTAGATCAAATAAATGAGAATATAAAGGCCGAATCAAACAGAAATGAATCACAAGGAGAACGACAGCATACAATTCAAAGGGACGAAACTCAACAAAATCAGAAATAAAATAAAATACTCATGAATTTAATTAAATACAAATAAAAATACAAATATGAGTAATAGGGGTTACAGTTCTGATATAGCTAAAAATGGGATTAAATTAGGACCGTTCAAATCGGACACGAATCTTAAAGCTCAAGGGTAAAATAGTAATTTCACCTACAAGCGGGTCTGAAATGGAAACTGGGTCTTTCTTCAAAGCTCAATAACCCATAAACGGATCTATCTTACTGGGTACGGGTCCCAACCCGTTACAAATCAGTTCAGAAGGATAAAGAAGAATTCAGATTCATAATTATCCCTAAGAAGTGATCTTAACCGCTTTTATCTATTCACACCGAGAAGTAGAGATATGTTCTTATCTTGAAACGGATCCCTAAAGCGATTATAAATACCCTTCTCCCCCCACTGTTACTAGGTAATCAATCTTTTGCCAATAAAAGCTCATTCATAATCTTTCTGATTACTGACTTGAGCGTCGAAGGGTGCGTCACCGGGATCAACCCCGGTGTTTCACACTTTTTGCAGGTGAACGGTGGGAGTCAACGGTCAAACTCCGGCGAAAAGGTTTCAGGTTTGGCTATTCTGTTTCCCTAAGAATCCACAAATTCTATCTGTTTGCCCTCACACCAGATTTAGCGGTAATAGATTGGCGCCGTCTGCGGGAAACCGAAAAAGCAACCCAACCTAACTTCATCAGCAAGACTAGTTTCAAGCCATGCATATAAAACAGAAGGGGAAGGCAGCGGTCTCCAGCCGAAAAACCACTTCTCTTCCTCCTCCTCCTCCTCCAGCTCAAGGTGCTCCTTCTTAACAGGCCCCTCCTGGGTCTCGGGGGGCTGCCCAGGGGGGCTCTCATCAGAGTCGTTCGAAGCAACATCCTCCTCATGACCATGTCGCGGGTCCCAATCCTTCAGTTGAATCTATGGCTTCTCGAAGCCCTCCCGAGCGGGATCTTCGTCAAGTGATTGCCAACCGCCAAAAGGGGGTCGACCTCCGAACTCGCCTGAATGGATGGCGAGCCCTTTGCGGGAGTCCATCAACCTGAGCACCCAGGGGCCTCAAGAGTCCGGACCCCCTGCCGACCGAGGACTAGAAGATCCCCTCTCCCGAGGAGGCGAAGAGAGTCCCCTCAGTGTCATCGACGAGAACTCATTCTCCAGTAAGCCGAGCCACACATAGGGACCGCCAAGCTAGAGAGGCACCAGTCACAAGGGCCGAGCTTCAAGACTTCCAAGCGACAGTCTTACGAGTCCCTCAATATCGCCCCAAAAAATGACCAGAGGCCACCTACTCATGAGCCAGCTAGGAGCCACCGTCTTCACCATCCCTGTCCTCCTCCATCTCCAAGCTACCATCGCAGCAGCCCCAGTCCGCCCCCGTACGAAGATGAGTCCCGAGGCTTGGCAAGATATGATCAAAGAGAAGACTCGGTCTACCGCCGTCTCCACGAGATGGAGAGGTGCATCGGCCGAATTGACAGGGAAGAAGAGCAACGGGCGATAAACCTCCGCCCGAGCAGACCTCCATTCTCCCGTACCATTATGCAGGCCCCCATCCCAGAGAACTTCAAGCTGCCTCACTTTGAGTCATATACCGGGGAGTCGGACCCCGCGGATCACATAGAGAGTTTCAAAACTCTCATGATGATCCACCATGCTTCAGATGCCCTCCTCTACAAGATATTCCCTGCCACGCTGAAGGGGCCTGCGGGAGAATGGTACTCTCGGCTTGCCCCGACCTCCATCTTCTCATTCGATCAGTTCGAAGGGCTCTTCCTTACCCATTTTGTGAGTAGCCGCCGGGCGGAGAAAACAAGTGTATCTCTGGTGACCCTCAACCAAGAAAAGGGTGAATGCCTAAAGGATTACGTTCGATGCTTCACCGCCGAAGCCCGGTCCATTCCCTCCCTCAACCAATCAGTAGCCTCTGCCGCATTCGAGCGCAATGTCACTAACGCTCGCCTCAAGGTGTCCCTTGCCAAGAAGCCTCCTCGGGACTTCTCAGAACTCCTACTTAGGGTGGAGAAGTACATACGGGTGGAAGAGGCTCTCAACCCCCCTATTCTTGAAGAATCATCCTCCGGGAACAAACGGAAGAATACAGGCGAAGAGGAGTCCCAAAAATCCCAGAAGGACGGCAATGGTCAGCGCCGCCTGACTCCTCGTTTTGAGAAGTTCACCCCCCTCATTGCTAATATATTAGAAGTCCTTATGGAGGTGGACAAGGAAGAGCTACTCCGCGCTCCCCCTAGAATGAATACCCCTGGCAAGAAGATGAACAAGGATAAGTGGTGCCGCTTTCACAGGGACCACGGCCACGACACGGATGATTGTCAGGCTCTCAAGGAGGAGATCAAAGAACTCATACAGCGGGGACACCTGACCAAGTTCGTCCAAAAAGATGGGGCCGAGCTTCCCCCCTGAGGAGCCTACAAACGAACAGAAAGGCCCACCGAGCTTCAAGACTCAGAATCTGGGGCCGTCTTCCACCTTATCCAAGGAGGTCCAATGGAGGGAGAACCCAGCTCCTCCCAAGAGGTCTTCACTTTATCGTAGAAGTAGGATCTTGATTTTCAATAAGGCCGATGCTTGTAACCCGGCCAATAGCATGTAATAATGGCTCGCCCTATTGAAGCAGCCACTCAGTTTATCTCAATAAAACTTTACATTTTTTATTGAAAATTATTGCTCTTGCTTTATCTCTATCTCTCTGAGTCATATCTACGATTCGTTAAATGGTGAGTTCAGAATCCAGCCTCTCCTACATGGCTGCTCCCACAACTTACTAAGCTCCAACAACGAGTTCGGAGTCCAACACTTGACTCGATTCTGCTTCAAATTACTCGCTCATAAGCAGGTAAGAAGTGGTTTGCCATTCAGAATTGCTCCTACATCTCGTTAACCCCTTTAAAAAATGAGTTCGGAGTCCAACACTTGGCTCGATTCCGCTTCAAATTGCTCACTCATAAGCGGGTAAGAAGTGGTTCGCCATTCGGAATTGCTCGTACAACTCGTTAATCCCCTCCAACAACGAGTTCGGAGTCCAACACTTGGATTGATTCCGCTTCAAATTACTCGCTCATAAGCAGGTAAGAAGTGGTTCGCCATTCGGAACTGCTCCCATAACCGTTGAATCTCTCTTAAACGACGAGTTCAGAGTCCAACACTTGGCTCGATTTTGCTTCAAATTACTCGCTCATAAGCAAGTAAGAAGTGGTTCGCCATTCGGAACTGCTCCCATAACCGTTGAACAACAAGTTCGGAGCTCGCAACTCTCTCCTAGAGTTGCTCCACAAACTCGTCTCCCAAATGTCTCTCTCTAACTGCCAAGCTCTTCGCTCCGCTCACCTCCAAAGCGGACCTCTTCTAAGCGAGTTCGGAGCTCACAACTCTCTCCTAGAGTTGCTCCTCAAACTCGTCTCCCAAGTGGCTCTCTCCTAGAGCCAAGCTCTTTCGCTCTGCTCACCTCCAAAGCGAACCTTTTCTCAACGAGTTCAGAGCTCACAACTCTCTCCTAGAGTTGCTCCTCAAACTCGTCTCCCAAATGGCTCTCTCCTAGAGGCAATCTCTTCGCTCCGCTCCCCTCCAAAGTGGACCTCTTCTAAATGAGTTCGGAGCTCACAACTCTCTCCTAGAGTTGCTCCTCAAACTTGTCTCCCAAGTGGCTCTCTCCAAGAGCCAAGCTCTTCGCTCCGCTCACCTCCAAAGCGGACCTCTTCTCAACATGTTCGGAGCTCACAACTCTCTCCTAGAGTTGCTCCTCCAAACTCGTCTCCCAAGTGGCCCTCTCCTAGAGCCAAGCTCTTCGCTCCGCTCACCTCCAAAGCGGACCTCTTCTCAACGAGTTCGGAGCTCACAACTCTCTCCTAGAGTTGTTCCTCAAACTCGTCTCCCAAATGGCTTTCTCCTAGAGCCAAGCTCTTCCTCCGCTCGCCTCCAAAGCAGGCCTCTTCTAAACGAGCTCCGAGCTAAAACTCTCCTCAAGAGTTGCTCCTTGCACTCACCCCCAAGAATGGATCTTCCCATGTATCTTACGAGGATCTTCGTAGCCCATCTTCTTCCCTCCTAGGAGTGGAGCTCCTCTTCGAAAATTTTGAAGACCAAAACACTCCCCAACTTCATGAAGACAAGAATGTTGCGGGGCTATTTTGACCATGAAGAAGGGTGATTCTTCAGCCCATTCCTAAAGAGAAGTTGTGGATCTTCGAGTTAGCTTCGAAATGAGGGGTCGCACGCCCCGATCAGACCTCCGTAGCACCGGAAAAGTGGATCTCAACACAGCTATGCTGAGCTAACGAGCTACAATGACGAGCTACCGGGGTACCGACCTCCGTATTAGGAAAAAAACACCCCCGAGCTCCTTGGACCGTCAGATCGTCCAGATATTCGCGCCATGGCTGATGGATGGCTCAGATTTCGCTACGTCCACAAAACGACAAAATCACATTTTCTCATGATCTGAGCCCACAAAACGACAGAATCATGTTTTCTCGTGATCCGCACCTTCGTGCCTTGTGATTCGCACCATGATCATGATTAACCGTCCAGATGGAGCCACGTAGCTCGGATATGAAATCCGAGCTACCGATCTACCGAACTGCAAAATGGTCAAAAATGTACCTCAAAATCCGTGCTCAGATTCGCCGAACAAGCAAGCAGATAAAGAGGAAGGAAAAAAAAAAGAGGCTAACGGGTCGAGTTCGGATCCGATACCCACAATCCCACCCGTACCCTCTTCATTCTTCTCCTTCTTCTTCAGCATTTTCCCGCCAAAACCAAGGGAACTAAAAGCCAACCTCTTCTTCAAAGCTCAGAGTCCTCGCCACCTCCATCGTCGAGCTCACCTTGGCTTCACCAAACCCAATGTCGAGCTCACCCCTCACCGAGCTCGACCCCATCTCCTTCAACACCGAGCTCACCTCCATTCCTCCCCGAGCTCCAATATGCCGTCCCCATTCCTAGCCGAGCTCCAAGGTTCCGACCCCTCCTCCGTCGTCGAGCCCACCTCGATGAGTTCCGCCATGGCTGAGCTCCACTTTGTCGAGCTCTGCCTAGACTACTCCCCAAGCTCCTTCTCCAGCTTCGCCGAAGCTCTCCTCCTCCGTCGGCGAAGCACAGCTGCTCCAACCCAACACTGCGAGCATGCCTCCACCATTACCGAGCTCCATTCCAGTCGAGCTCCTCTCCATTATCGTCGAGCTCACCTCCTTCAACCAGAGCTCTCCCTTGTGCAAAAGCTCTCCTCTGCCATTGCCGACCTCGAGCTGTGTCTCCTCCACTGCGTCGAGCCACCACAGTCGAAGCTCGAACTCCGCCAACTCCGCCATGGCCGAGCTCTAACCTCAGTCTCCGCCGAACTCCGCCAACTCCGCCACGTGGCGTCTTCTGAGGGGTTGGCGCCGTTGCCGAGCTACCGACCCACCGAGCTCGAAATTGAAGATAAAACGCTGCCGACCTACACGCGCCGTTTGATCATCTCAAAATTCGCACCACAACACGATCGACGCTCAGAAACGCACCACGTATCCAGAAAATGATCCACTTTGCGATGCGCGCCATCTGATCATGATCGACGTCCAGAAATACGCCACGTGTCTAGAGCATGATCTGCTTTGCGATGCGCGCCATCTGATCACGATCGACATCCAGAAATGTGCCACGTGTCCAGGTAATATTTAATTAATTAATTAATTTATTTATTTGATTTAATTATTTAAAAAAATCCGAAAAATTAATTAAAAATCAAAAAAAATAATTTAAAATTTCTAAAAATAATTATTAATTCGGAAAATTATTTTAAAATTCTGAAAAATATAATTGTTAAATTAGAATAACTAATTAATTTTTTCGATAATTAATTATTTAATTCAGAAAATGAATAAAAAATTCAAAAAAATGAGAAAAAATTCAGAAAAATCTGGAAAAATCACAAAAAATCCAAAAATTTAAGGATATTTTTGGACATTTTACAAGCCCAGAGTAACATCGTTACACCCCGAGCAAGATCCAAACCCCCTTAAGAACACCGATAAAATCCCGTATGCCATTAGAACAACAAAACTACTCCTCAAAAAGACTGTAAAACTCAGTCTCCAGGAGTGGGGGGATCGTGATATGGCTAAAAATGGGATTAAATCGGGACCATTCAAATTGGAAACGAATCTTAAAGCTCAGGGGTAAAACGGTAATTTCACCTACAAACGGGTCTGAAATGGGAACTGGGTTTTTCTTCAAAGCCCAATAACCCATAAACGGATCTATCTTACTGGGTACGGGTTCCAACCCGTTACAAACCAGTTTAGAAGGATAAAGAAGAATTCAGATTCATAATTATCCCTAAGAAGTGATCTTAACCGCTTCTATCCATTCACACCGGGAAGTAGAGATATGTTCTTATCTTAAAACGGATCCCTAAGGTAACTATAAATACCCCTCCCCCCCACTGTTACCAGGTAATCAATCTTTTGCCAATAAAAGCTCATTCATAATCTTTCTGATTACTGACTTGAGCGTCGGAGGGTGCGTCGCCGGGATCAACCCCGGTGTTTCGTACTTTTTGCAGGTGAACGACGGGAGTCAACGGTCAAACTCCGGCAGAAAGTTTTCAGGTTTGGCTATTCGGTTTTCCTAAGAATCCACAAATTCTATCTGTTTGCCTCCACACCAGATTTAGCGGTAACAAGTTCCATACCACAGGTTCGGTGCATGCAAACAGTGATCATTTAGACTATAGTGGTGAACTCTACAAGTCGTGTACTCGGCACAATAATCAATAATCAACAATCAATAACCCACAATCCATAACAATAATCAATTGAACAATAAGGGATCCTTCCCTGTGTACAATCTTCGATTGTTCACTATCAAGTCGACCCTTATTACTCCGGCTTGTTATTATTTTATTATACTCAAATGTGGACATGCAATGGGTATAGAAGTATCTAGGCGATGTCAAGAATGTATCAAGGCTATGCAATGCATGGTATAATATTCACTAGATGCAAAATCAACATGGTTATACTTAATAACACAAAGACACAAATTCTATACAGCAAGACATTGTTGTACAAAAATTCACTTTTCCATCGCCACGGGAAAGTAAATCAGGTTCTGTCCGGAGTTCTGGAAACTAGACTCCCTGCCGGTTCCAACACATACTCACATGACATATTATAATCACAGTAGTTATGCATAAAATTTCATTCTTACTGGTTTTATGTTCAAGCAGCAAGTTAGGGTCAAACTCTTATATATAAAATTTGATTGTAAATTCATTTAAAAATCTTATAATAATCATAATTTAGTTCTTAATAGTGTTCAATAACAACACGATTAATCTCAGGTCTAAATTCTTAATTCAATCTATTCTTTCAATTAGTTAAACATGGTAATGTATTTTCATATTCTATTCTTGAATTCAGACGTTACACCACGAGATTTGAATATCTTGCAATCTGTATATCAGATTGCAAAATCGTCAGATATTCTGGATTCCAGACACATAGAGCTACAACTCTCATTTAATAAGTTTTAAATTATATTATCTGCAGCATGGTCAAAAGTCTGGTTCTTTACTGAACTAGTGCTCTGGCAGCTACCTAGAGTCATGTTCTCATATATATGGTCCGAGAAGTTCAGCAAGTAATCTTACAAAATTTTCAAAGTGACTCCTAATCATGTCTAGTCACAACCTAGTTAATCTAAAGTATTCATTTACTGATAATACACTATTTTAAAGGGTGAACGACCTATTGGTACCCAAAGTTAGTAATAATATCCTATACACACCTGAAGTTACAATAATACCCCAATGATACCCCAATGATACCCAAAGTCTTGAAAATTGGACCTACAGGCACTCGCCGTTCATTTATCAGTTAAGTTAGTAGAATATTCGTGGTATATACCTCTTAACGGGTTCATACCCGTTAAGAAGCATGTGAAAAGACCAAAATGCCTCCGATCTCTTCATCCTCTATTCTTCTTATACAAATATCTCATCCTCCCTTTTCTAAACCCTAACTATCATCTCTTAAAATTTCTAAATCCTAATTCGAAACCCTAAGTACTGTATATCTCTCATCTCTCATCTTCGACACCCCGTACATCCTCAATCTCTTTCTTTTTTTGTGAGGACCGCTGTCGAATACCCACCTACAACCACTGTCGAATGCCCACCTAATGTATGAGGGTCAGAGTTGGGTTTTTGAAATAGCGTATGCCATTTGATAATATGAAACTAGAGGTAAGTGTTTGATTCTCAGTTACAATTTTGTCATACAATATTGTTTAATATCTTGCAAATTATTTTGGATTTTCAGTAAGCAATGATGAGTCACACAAAATAATATTGTTTGTTTCTTATATGATACTTAGTTGCTTGTTCTTGATTGTGGATGGAAGTCATATAATATTCATCGAAAATAATATGGGTTGGGAATTATCTTGGATTCTTAGTGGGCATTTGAACTGATGCTTTTGATTTTGCTTAGGCTTTTGTTGCTGCTGCTTATGCATAGGGCTGCTGCTCATGCTTTGGCTGCTTTTTTTATGCTTAGTTGCTTCTGATTTTGCTATTGTTGCTTCTGATTTTTGCTGTTGCTGCTGAACTAGTTGGCATGACATTACAATGCAGCCCTAGTGACACCATTTTTTATATATTTGCTGAACTGATATTACTGTAATTGGCAAGTTTGATCTGTCCGTGCTGATTGTGTTCTGAGCCTGCTAGTAATCGTTTAATGTATTGTTTAGTATCATGTACATATAGATACATGAATATTGAGCTAAACCCCTGTTTTTTTGTTTTTGTTTTTTTTTGTGGTTGGCAGAAGAAGAAGAAAAAACTGGTTTTTTTGTGGTTGATAGAAGAAGAAAAAGAAGCAGCAGCAGCAGTAGCTATAACTAGTATATTGAAGCAGCTGAACCTGAAGAAGTAGTAGCATGCTTGTATTGAAGAATTAGCAGTTTGCTTGTATTGAAGAAGCAGAATAAGAACAGAATTTAGAAATGTCGTCTGATTTTTGTTCTTTTAATTTTTTTTATTAGCATAGTATTTGCAAGTTCTTTAGAATTTAATAGTTCTTTGCAATGTAATAAAAGAACAAGATTTAGAATTGTATCAATATTTGCCAATTCTTCAATAATATTATTTTGTCATCTCTTTCATATAGTATTTATTGAGTAATAATTAAGCTTATTGAACAAACTATAATGACCATACTTTGCTGTAAAATTTTGCAATGCTTCTAAAGATAGTTGAAGCATTTACATCCTTGAAGCACTGTAATAAAGGGAACATTCATTTATTCGTGGGGCACATCATTGAAAAGGAAAAAAAAGGAATATTAATTTAATCGTACAAGTAAAGACATACATTTTACAAGTTTATATATACCTATCTGATCATACATACGCCATCATTTCACAAGTTTATATTTACATATTTGATCATAGATACACAAGTCAAATATACAAGTTTTTTATGCTTTTAATTATTGTTGCAACTGCTATTTCTGATTTTTTCTGCAGCTGCTTCTGATTTTGTTGTTGTTGCTGCTGCTTCTAATTTTCCTGTTGCTGTTGTTACTACTTCTGATCTTTGCTGCTGTTTCTGATTTTGCTGTTGTTGCTGCTTTTGATTATTGCTGCTGTTGCTGCTTTTGATTTTTGCTGATGCTGCTTCTAATTTTTGAGAAGTTTATCAATTTGTAGAGATATTTGATAAGTTCATATATACATACATACACCATCATTTCACAAGTTCATATATACATATCTGATCATAGATACACAAGTAAAATATATAAGTTTTTGCTGATTTTGATTATTGCTGCTGCTGCTGCTTGTAATTTTTGCTGCTGCTGCTTCTGGTTTTGCTGTTGTTGTTGCTGCTTTTGATCTTTGTTGTTGTTGTTTCTAATTTTGCTGCTGTTACTGCTGCAGCTTCTAATTTATGTTGCTGCTGCTTCTGATTTTGCTGTTGCTGTGGCTACTTTTGATCTTTGCTGCTATTTCTGATTTTGCTGCTATTGCTGCTTTTGATTATTGTTGTTGTTGCTGCTGCTTCTGATTTTTGTTGATGTTGCTTCTAATTTTTGAGAAGTGTATCAATATTTTTGACTTTTTGATTTGTGTATCAATGGTAGGGCTTTGTTGTTTATGGAGTAGATGCATCAATAAACAATTCATTCATTAATGAACAATTTATTAATCTTTTGGCAGCTTCTTCATTTTATAGTCTTGGAAATGCTATATATACCTAATTCAACTAGTGTGTTGGTCATCATATTTCTATTGAATATGATACTAAAAAAGAAAAGAAAGAAGATGAAGAAAAGAAAAAGAAAGAAGATGAAAAAAAGAAAAATAGAAGATGAAGAAAAGAAAAGAAATAAGAAGAAGATGAAAATGAAGTAAAGAAAGAAAGAAGAAAATAAAGAAGATGTTGAAATATGAGTTTAAGGAGAGATATAGATACATGTCCATGTTAGCATACAAGTACATGCTGAGTTTTCCTCAATGGGTAGGGAAGACTACTGACTCTGCCTCTTTTCTTTCTTTTTTTTTCAATTTTTTTTAAATGTTAAAGTAGCTCTTCTCATCCCTTCTTACACTTCCATCCACCACCTTCAGACAGAGTGCAAAAATTCTCTGGCTACGGAGGATGGAGTAGTAGTGGGTGTCACAATGTATTCATGCTACTCTTGAACTTCTTGACATGAACACCTGACAAACATGCAACAAATATCATGAATAGGAGGAGTGCGTGTCAAAAAGTTATTAAGTACTTTGAATATACTGTTACACCTGCTACTTCTCTAACTCCGAACCAGAGAATTGTTGCCTCTGTCTAATGGCGGTGAATGAAAATGTATGCAGGGGGGATAACTGCTCTTTATGCATTCAAAAAGATGCAGAGTCAGTAGTCCTTCGTACCCGTTGAGAAGAATCCCAGCATGTACTTGTATACTAAATTAATTGTGAAATTTACTCAAGTCTACTAGAAGTGTCAAAAATCAATTTGCAATAGCAATTAACTTTAGTAATGTATGCATTGTATGTATGTTCAATCTACATGTATTTGCCAGTTTGTAATGTATGAAGTACAAAGCTAGTATAATGTGTTCAATCTATATTTTAATTTCAATCCAAAATTCCAAATTTCTAACTCGGAATCCCTGCAACAAATCCCAAATAAATAACTCGGAATCTGAATTACAATCCAAAATTCATAATTGCAACAAATCGGAATCCTAACTCAACCCTAATAACAATCCCAAATTCAATCCTAAATTGAAGGAAAGATACTGCAACCATCAAGAATAACCGACAATTAAGAGTAATTCTATAATTAAAACCCAAATTAATCTACAAATAATCCATAAAGACTATGGGACGAGTTCATCAAATGCAAAGATGAGAGATTCCCCACCTTTTGATGCATCTGCTGCTTGTGTGCCACTGCCTACCGCCTGACGTGCCGCCACCGCCTGCCACCTCACGCGCCGCTAGCCCCCTCCTTCGCCTCCGCCCCTGCCCCTCACTTTGCTTCTTTTCGAAAGAGAGGAGAAGAAGATAACATAGAGAATTAAAGAGGCAAGGGGTAAAAAAGTAAATTCACGCTATATCTATTAATAACTTAACGGAAATGAACGGCGGATGCCTATAGGTCCAATTTTCAAAACTTTGGGTGTCGTTGGGGTATTACTGTAACTTCAGGTATGTATAGGGTATTATTACTAACTTTGGGTGCGAGTAGGTCATTCACCCTTATTTTAAAATACTAAATAGTGTCGATGTGTTCTAAACAGGAATCGGGAATTAAAATCTAGCAGTATTAAAAATAGCATAACTTATAGTCTACAAATCAGAATTCATATCCGTAAAAAGTATGGAAAATAGATTCATAGGGCTATAAATGTCATTTACAAAGTTCTACTTAATTATAACTGCAACTGGATCAATAGCTCAAAACAACATGGAATAAACAGCAGGCCAGCAAGTTGATTATTATTAATTAGCAACAAAAGAGATACAAAAGTATATAACTTTATGAAAATAATTAATAGGAAATTATACTCAATTATTAGGGTGGAATTCTACTATTAACAAGACAAGATTATTATTAACATAGCATTAAATTCATGAATCTAGTTATAACATCATATCCAAAACATTCAAATCACCATTCTTCTATATAACATGTTTCTAGTCTATGTATTCATGTAGTGTATGCATATGACGATATATAACAAGACTTGGATTTGAGTCAAGGGAATGACATGAAAATAAAACTATTACTTGATTTCGCAGATGAATCCGTAATGGCTTCTTTGAGAGTTATCAAGCAAATAAAATACGATAATTGAAATAGGAACTACTTGTGGAGATCAAATGATTCTTGAACTTAGTTCAAGGGAAACTTACCTCTATACGATGTTTGCACGTGCAATGAGAAGCGATGGGAGGAAGAACGGTCGCACAACACACCACAAGCAGCGGCAGCGCATGCAAGAACGACAGCGACAGCACACAACAAGAACAACAACCACACACAGCAAGCGACGACGGTAGCGACCATGAAAGAGGGCTACGGCAAGTTGGCTTCGGGATGGCAGCGAGGGGATACAGCAGTGGTGGAAGACGACGATGGGCATTGGCTGCGGGGGAGCGCAGTCGAGATAGAAGGAGTGAAGACGGGACAGCAAGGGCCGCGGGTGCTGTCGTCGAAGGCAGCGAGAAAGGTGGAGCAACGAGGGGGAAGTAGCAAGCAGAGGTGGTGATTTCAGGATGGTGGCAGCAAGGTGCAATAGTGGGCAGAGGGCTGCGAGGGGTGATGGTGAGGATGACGGTGCTGGATGATGGAGGTGGTGCGGCTTGGAGATGTCGCTGAGGAAGGCGACGACAATGGAAGAGCTTCGGGGCTGCAAGTGGCGGCGAGGTGAGGAGGAGATTGGGGGGTGAGGGCGTCGGGGTGTGCTGGTGATGGTGGTTGGAGGCTCGGGGCGCAACGAGAGGGGGCTTGACAGCGGCTGGAGGTGAGGCTGTTTAGTGGTCGCAAGGTAGAGGAGGCTGGCGATGATCGGAGATGGCGATGGTGAGCGGGTGGAAGAGCAGCGGGAGGGCCAGGTCGCGTTGAGGGAGAGTCAATGGGTTCAGGATCGCAATGGAGAAAGAAGAAGAAAGGAGGGGGGGGGGGGGATTAGCAGTTGAGAGATAAGAGATTAGGTTAATTAATATTAGGGTTTAGGTTAATTAATATATATAGGGTAATTAGGTCATTGGGTTTTAGGTACCGAGTTGGCGGGTATGGATCAAGGAAAATAATAAATCATTTAATGGGTTTAATAAAAGAAATCAAATAATAATCTATATAATAAGACACAAAGAAAGCTATCAAGTGGCTCTCCTTCAATCCCCCCAAAATCAAAGGCCCAGATCTAACATCACAAAACACATTTTCCCCCCAAAAGTTTCTCCCCAAAACTCAAATTTAAATCCCCCCAAAACAACTCCTTTATTTATTTAATTATTTCTCTCTTTCTTTCTTTCTCTCTCTCTCTCTCTTTCTCTCTCTCTCTCTCTCTCTCTACAGCATATGAACGATACAACATATGAAAAGCCTTGTAAACAGTAAATCAATAATTATGTAGCTCAAGTTTGAATAGTAAGACAATAATTAGTTGTAAATAAAAGTTCATATTTCCATATATATATATATATATATATATGATGTGAATATTTGCAAGTGTACAAAATCGCAACAAGTAGTATAGTTTTAGTGAAAAGAGTGTCGAACCCACAGGGACTAATTATGATATTGAGTACCGAATTTACTAGATGAATCACTATTTGGAAAATCGAATTTTTAATAAAGAAAATAAGTAAATTAAACTAATATAAAGAACTAACTAAATTAATTAAGAAGGCGAAATCTGAAAATTGTTGTTTGCAAAATTAATTCTATGACTTTTGATTTCACCTAGTTTATCCCACACAATTTATAATTCCATATGAATAAAAAGATTATTTTTCCAAGTTGTATACCGAAATCCCCTAAGTATTCAATGCTTTCTCTCGAACAACACCAAAAATATCTCCAACTAACAGTTTGTCATAGTTCATGCACAAATTTAATTAATTGAAGACTCATTAAGTTCTGTGGATTTCTTAACAGTCACATCAATCGCGGTAAATCATCTCTAATTTCGCTCAATCAATGATGTTTAGTTTTATAGTTCTAAATCACAAATTACCTCTCGGTCTCTCCATGATCCAATAAATCATATAGATGTCTGTCAACCAATTGTACGCATTAAGATAAAAAATTAAACACACACCATGGAAAAATAGAAAAATAATATGGAATTAAATTTGTGTTCTCAAAACTAGGCTACATCAAAACCCTAGAAAAATAAAACTTAGTTCGTAATGAAATTGCAACTAACAAATATTTTCTTGGATTGCATTATAAAATTAGAGAAAGAAAAAAGATACAAAATGGACTGTTTTTGTAGAAAAATTGCAAACCAAACGCCTCGAAAAGCGCGCAGCCCAGTTAAATCTGTTCTTTCTCTCCTTTGTCTGCACTGTTTCGAAAACTGGGTCTGCTGACGTCAGCGTGCCACGTCAGCGCAACCAGTTTTCTGTTTCTTCATTTTTCGCGCACAGACCCTCCTCGCCACGTCAGCATCTGTCGGGTCCCGCTGCCACGTCAACACGCTGCCCACTTCTGTTTCGTCTTCTTGGCGTTTTGCACGCCACGTCAGCGTGGGACCTGCAAGGATTTCTCCGCTGTTTCGTCGCTTGAGCACGCCCCTGACTCCCTCTGTCGTCTCTCCCAACGCTGTCTCTTTCGTCCCTTTTTTAAAAAAAAAATTACATATATATATTTAAATTTATGATAGGGTTAGCCGTCGCTCTTCCCTTCATTAAGCGCTCCCCCTTCTCTTATTTTGCTCTTGTATTTATAGGCGTAGGAGATATAGGAATGAGGGTTTAATTTTGCAGAAAACCCCCTATTCTTTCTTTATTTCCTTCCTTCTTTAATTTTCTCTTTTCTTTCTTGCTTCTTTTTATTTTCTTTCACGTGCTGCACATACAAAATAAAATCAGTAATTAGGATTTAAAAATAGAAATAGAAATAAAATTAATTAGTTTAAAATTAATTAAACTAACTAAAAATCATATTAGCTCATTTAAACCCTTCTAAAATTGTTTATTGCACTTTCACCTCTATTGGCAAATTAAAATTTATATTTTTCTTTTTACAAGGCCAAATTGTAAAATTTAAAATTCAACAAATCAATAAAAAATAATAAATCATTCTATTTGTTTTGTTTGTTGATTTTTACCAAAAGTCTTCACATTTTGCATAAAAAATCTTATTTCTTCAAAAATAATTAATTACTTGAAATCTTATGGAAATAAGACGAATTATAAACAAGATAAACGAATCTTATGGAAACAAGACGAATTATAAACAAGATAAACGAATACAAGCAATTTTTATGGGTAAATAAGTACAAATATTTATATATAAATTAGACACAACAAATACCCACAAACTTAAGATTTCTTGTCCTCGAGCAAAAAGTAAAATCATGAATAAAGGAATAATAATCAATAATAGGCCCAACTCATCACATTAGAGATCTTATCATGCAAGCATCATAATTTCAATTTAAAATATAAACAATAGCAAATAAAGTCAAATCAAGCATATTCACTTTCTCTAGTGCAATTATTCATTCATAATTCCAAATTCAATCATAATTGTATGCAATTAATATAATTATAGTATGTAACAACTTCATCTGTGATTTTCCCTTCTCACTACTACAAACCGAGTAGCAAACTAGAGTTTTTTTTAAAATTTTATTTATTATTATTTAATTTTTTTTGTCTCTTCTCTAAGTTGTCACTTGCCTTTTTACGCGAATATAAACATTTGTGATGAATTCACCCGGTTACTCAACAAGTCACAAACTTAGAGTGTTTTGCATACTCATATTTCATGTTGTCGTTTGACGTAAAAGTAAACATTGGTGATGAATACCCCTAGTTATCAAGCAACTCAAAACATTGGAGTAGATAGAATTTTTTTTTCTTCTCATTATTACTCTATTTACTTAAACTCTATTCAGGACTAGATCAAAGGGGATAATCATAAGAAAACACATCACATTTTTCTTTTATGTATAATCACATGACTGTCACAATTGTGTAAGAAATTTTGAAATTCAATAATTCTAAAGTAAATAAGTATGCTTACTCTTGCTTTATAAGATATTTTCTATCCTAAAAAAAATATTTCAATGCTTTAGCACAATAAAGAACTCAAAAGTGTAATTGGTGAGCTCAATTGAAATCCATTTTATTTTTGTTTTTCTTTCAAATATATAAAATAAAAAATAAATTTGTAACCCCTCCTCCAAATTTGAATATCACATTGTCCTCAATAGGAAAAGAAAAAGAAAACAAAAAGAATTCAAAAAGTTCAGAATTTCTCCCCTAATTCGTCTTAAAATTCTACACGCGCGATGTTCTGTGTTTCAGCGATATCTGGAGCTGTAGGTGTCCAAATGGGCTGATTTCTTTTTGCTGGAAAGCTAAGACAATGGTCTACAATTTCTCTTCGAAGCACGTTTCCAGATTCTGACTCCATCCTGCTAAAAAACAGTCATCAATGTATGTGTAGAAAACAGCTCCGCTTAGCGACTTTAAACTCATGTGCAATCCTACAAAATAAAATCAAAAATTAAAATTATAATAAACTAAAAGAAAGTGAAAATCTAAATGCAGTAAAAGAAAACATGGGTTGCCTCCCAAGAAGCACTAAGTTTAAAGTCTTCAGCCAGACTTGGTGGCTGATATGGTCATGTAACGCCAAGATCCAACAACATACGTGCTTCTTTTCCAATAATTCTCATCATATGTGGATTAGATATTTCCCGTGCATCCGTCAAGCTTGATGGTAGTGGCTCGAATTTTAGTCGTTTCTTTCTGGAAGATGGAGTCTTTGATATCCCCACATCCTTGAATGTCAGCTGAGAAATTGGATGAATAAATAGTGCAGCATCCAAATACATAACATATTCAAAAATATTTTCTTTCTCAGATTCAAGAGTTTCTGAATTTGCTGGATATACTTCGATTGACAACTTTTCAATTTCAACACTATGTTTCTTGCCCACAATTAAATCAGTTTTACTTACTTGAAAAGATGACTGTTCTTCGGTAGGAAACTCCATGGATTTAAAAATATCAAATGTTACTTGCTCATGCAGCATTTGTTCCTCCACAATTGGTTCGTACTATTCTTCATTTTCAACTACATTTTGTTCGCCATTTTCTTCTTGTGGTTGCTCAATTGTCCTCCCGCTTATTAGTTTTATTACTTTGACATGCTCATTGGGGTTGACCATTGTATTGCTTGGTAATGTTCCTGCCGTTCTTTCGTTAAGAATATTTGAAATTTGACCAATTTGAACCTCAAGATTGCGAATTGAAGCTGAAGTTGAAGTTGCAACATTTTGGATTGACATATCTGTCTTCTGCATGTATTGCTCTGTCTTCTACATGTAGTGCATAAACATATCTTCAACTGTTGGCTTCTTTTCTTGCTGTGGAAATTTTTTAGGTGGTCTAATTGCTCTTCCTTGATCATTGTTCCATAGACAATTGGGGTGGTTTCTCCATCCTGGATTGTATGTGTTTGCATAATGATTGTTTTGCATTTAAAAGGTTGACACAAAATGTCATGTTCGGCATTTTATGGAGCAAAAGGGTTTCCCACTTGGCAATCTGCACTTGAATGATTTCCTGCACAAAAATCACAAATAATATTAGTTTGAATAGCATTAAAATTCATATTGCCTAATTGTTTAGATAAAATATTAATTTGTGCAGTTAAAGTAGTAATAGGATCAAGTTCAAAAACTCCAGCGACTTCTTGGCATTGTTCTCTCTGAAGACCACTCGTAATTATTTGATGCCATCTCCTCTACAAGTTCATAGGCTGCTTCGTGAGTTTTGCTCATAAGTGCACCTCCAGCTGCTGCGTCAACCATAGATCGATGTGCAACTCCCAACCTATTATAGAATATTTGAATTTGCAGCCATTTTGGTAGTTCATGATGAGGACACTTTCTTAATAACTCTTTGTACCTCTCTCATGCATCATACAAAGACTCAGTCTCAAACTGAATGAATGTGGTAATATCATTTCTTAACTTTGCTATCTTTGCCGGTGGAAAATACTTAGCCAGAAATTTTTGTGCAAGTCCCTCCCAAGTAGTAATACTACCGGGTGGTAGATAATTTAGTCAAGCCTTCGCCTTATCTCGTAGTGAAAAAGGAAGAGTCTCAATTTGATTGCATTATTTGATACTCCTTTGCACTTAAAAGTGTCACAAATTTCTAGAAAGTTTGCAATGTGAACATAAGGATCCCTGCGCGGTAGTCCCCAAAATTGAACAGTCTGTTGAATCATTTGAATAGTGGCCGGTTTAATCTCAAAATCGTTAGCATCAATAACCGGCCTCTTTATGCTTGATGTTGCTCCATTAATTGAGGGCATAGCATAGTCTCTCAAAGACTTGTTCTCATAGTTTGCCATGATAAAGTACTTGTATGTCCTGAAATATAAGTATAAAAAAATAAAAAAAAACTAAAAAAAAAAATGAAAATAAAGTGAGCCAAAAAAAAAATAAAGAGCTAAAATAATAATAAAACAAAAATAAAAATAAAAATCCAAACTAGTAACAGTCTAGCAATTTTCAATATCAATAAAAGAATAACTAGTCCCCGACAGCGGAGCCAAATACTTGATGTGAATATTTGCATGTGTACAAAATCGCAACAGGTAGTATAGTTTTAGTAAAAAGAGTGTCTAACCCACAAGGACTAATTATGTTATTGAGTACCGATTTACTAGATGAATCACTATTTGGAAAATCGAATTTTTAATAAAGAAAACAACTAAATTAAACTAATATAAAGAACTAACTAAATTAATTAAGAGGGCGAAATCTGAAAATTGATATTTATTAATTGCAAAATTAATTCTAGGGCTTTTGATTTCACCTAGTTTATCTCACACAATTTATAATTCCATATGAATAAAAAGATTATTTTTCCAAGTTGTATACCGAAATCCTCTAAGTATTCAATGCTTTCTCTCGAACAACACCAAAAATATCTCCAACTAACAGTTTGTCATAGTTCATGCACAAATTTAATTAATTGAAGACTCATTAAGTTCTGTGGATTTCTTAACAGTCACATCAATCGCGGTAAATCATCTCTAATTTCGCTCAATCAATGATGTTTAGTTTTATAGTTCTAAATCACAAATTACCTCTCGGTCTCTCCATGATCCAATAAATCATACAGACGTCTGTCAACCAATTGTACGCATTAAGATAAAAAATTAAACACACACCATGGAAAAATAGAAAAATAATATGGAATTAAAATTGTGTTCTCAAAACTAGGCTACATCAAAACCCTAGAAAAATAAAACTTAGTTCATAATGAAATTGCAACTAACAAATATTTTCTTGGATTGCATTATAAAATTAGAGAAAGAAAAAAGATACAAAATGGACTGTTTTTGTAGAAAAATTGCAAACCAAATGCCTCGAAAAGCGCGCAGCCCAGTTAAATCTGTTCTTTCTCTCCTTTGTCTGCACTGTTTCGAAAACTGGGTCTGCTGACGTCAGCGTGCCACGTCAGCGCACCCAGTTTTTTGTTTCTTCGTTTTCCGCGCATAGACCCTCCTCACCACGTCAGCGTCTGCCGGGTCCTGCTGCCACGTCAACACGCTGCCCACTTCTGTTTCATCTTCTTGGCATTTTGCACGCCACGTTAGCGTGGGACCCACCAAGCTTTCTCCGTTGTTTCGTCGCTTGAGCACGCCCCGGACTCTCTTTGTCGTCTCTCCCAACGCTGTCTCTTTCGTCCCTTTTTGTTGTTGTTGTTGTTGTTGTTGTTGTTGTTGTTGTTTTCTTCTTCTTCTCTTCTTCTTCTTCTTCTTCTTCCTCTTCTCTAATGATATAGAGGGTTGGCCATCTCTCTTCCCTTCATTAAGCGCTCTTTTTTTTTTTTTTTGCTCTTGTATTTATAGGCGTATGAGACATAGGAATTATGGTTTAATTTTGCAGAAAACCCCTATTCTTTCTTTATTTCCTTCCTTCTTTAATTTGCTCTTTTCTTTCTTGTTTCTTTTTCTTCTCTTTCACGTGCTGCAGACACAAAATAAAAAGTAATTCGGATTTAAAAATAAAAATAAAAATAAAATTAATTAGTTTAAAATTAATTAAACTAACTAAAAATCATATTAGCTCATTTAAACCCTTCTAAA
The DNA here is from genome assembly GCA_017893485.1 of Hemerocallis citrina. Classification (NCBI taxonomy): domain Eukaryota; kingdom Viridiplantae; phylum Streptophyta; class Magnoliopsida; order Asparagales; family Asphodelaceae; genus Hemerocallis; species Hemerocallis citrina. The sequence continues at coordinate 181,313,663 of CM030368.1, read as the reverse complement.
ATTGTTTATTGCACTTTCACCTCTATTGGCAAATTAAAATTTATATTTTGCTTTTTACAAGGCCAAATTGTAAACTTAAAATTCAACAAATCAATAAAAATTAATAAATCATTCTGTTTGTTTTGTTTGTTGATTTTTACAAAAAATCTTCACATTTTGCATCAAAAATCTTATTTCTTCAAAAATAATTAATTACTTGAAATCTTATGGAAATAAGACAAATTATAAACAAGATAAACGAATACAAGCAATTTTTATGGGCAAATGAGTACAAATATTTATATATAAATTAGATACATATATATATAAATTAGATACATATATATATATATATATATATATATATATATATATATATATATATATATATATATATATATAGAAATATGGACTTTTATTTACAACTAATTATTGTCATACTATTCAAACTTGAGCTACATAATTGTTGATTTACTGTTTACAAGGCTTTTCATATACTGTATATCATTCTGAAGATGTGCCGTAGGCACGTGCCCACGGGCAAATCTAGTAATATAATATAATAAATGAATTAAACACCCAATAGACAATAAATAAAATAAAGTGTTTTGAAAAACCAGGGTTCATGCCAAAAGAATTCGTATGATCAAAAGAGAACAAAATGGTTCAAAGAATAGCAAGATTTATCTATATAATAAAACACAAAGAAAGCTATCAGGTGGCTCTCCTTCAATCCCCCCAAAATCAAAGGCCCAGATCTAACCTCACAAAACACATTCCCCCCCTCCCCCCCCCCCTCCCCAAAACTCAAATTCAAATCCCCCCAAAACAACTCCTTTATTTATTTAATTATTTTTTTCTCTCTCTGTATATATATATATATATATATATATATATATGGAAACATGGACTTTTATACTCCAATTTATAATTATTTTTCAACATATACTAATGAAACATGGACTTTTATTTACAACTAATTATTGTCATACTATTCAAACTTGAGATATATAATTGTTGATTTACTGTTTACAAGGCTTTCTGTATGCTGTATCGTTCTGAAGACGTGCCGTAGGCACGTGCCCATGGGCAAATCTATTTATTAAATAAATCAGAATACAAGAATTTAAGAAAAATAAGAATTACAAATAGAAATCCATAAAATGGGAAACAAGGGCTACAATGGTGGTTGGAGATGGTGGTCGGTGGTGGAGATGATGTTGGTCGGTTTTGTAATTTGTATAAGGAGATGAGGACAATTTCGATATTTCACTTGCTTCTTAATGGGATTAAACCCGTTAAGAGGTATATGTAGGGAATATTCATTTACCTTAACGGAAAACTTAACGGCATGTGTTTTTTGGTCATATTTTAACAACTTTGGGTCTATTTGGGTAGTATAAAAAGTTTGTGTGCTATTTGAAAATTAGGATAAAGTTTGGGTATCATTTCATCTTTAACCATTTTATTTATTACTATCCTCCACAGATGTTAATGGTAGATTGTTTTGTTTTCTTATTTCTCTATATCCCTATCTAATTAAAAAGGGGGCTAAATTTGAAGGAAAAAAAAAACCTTGAACTATGGTCTTTATCCAGAAAAACCCCTGACCTTTTTTTAATGCAGAAAATCCCCCTGAACTATTGTTGCAATAAACTCACCCCGCCAACGTGAGATTTCTGTTAAAGTTGAGGGAGGTTTTTGACAATAATGCAAAAGACAGATTATTTTTTTGAAACAACTAGCAAAAATGAATGGGGTTATCTGATACAAGTAGAAAAGTTAGATGTGGTTTTTTGAAATACTTCAGGTGTTTTTTTTTGCAACAACCATACTTCAGGGGGGTTTTCTACATAAAAAAAAGGTCAGGGGAATTTTCTGCATAAAGACCATAGTTCAAGGGGGTTTTTTTCCTTCCAAATTTAGCCTAGAAAGGGATCTTTCTCCTTTTTTATGGCTAAATTTGAAGAAAAAAACCCCTTGAACTATCCCCTTTATTTAGAAAACCTCGCTGAACTATTTTTTATGCAGAAACCCCCTGAAGTATGGTTGCAAAAAACCCACTCCGATGGTGTGAGATTTCTGCTAAATTGAGTGAGGTTTTTGACAATAATGAGAAAGATGCATGATGTTTTCTAAACCAACTTGCAAAGATGAATGAGGTTATCTAATACAAGCATAAAAGTTAGATGTGTTTTTTTGAAAATATACTTCATGGGGTTTTTTTGAAAATATACTTCAGGGAGGTTTTCTGCATAAAAAATAGTTCAGTGAGATTTTCTGCATAATGAAGATAGTTCAAGGGGTTATTTTCAAATTTAGCCTTTTTTTTAATCTACTCTTTCTTTTCATTGTATTTTGCTTCATTCCCCAATTTTTTTTGACTCCTATTGCTTCCTTCGGAATCACTGGGTTGTTTTTTTTTCTCACTTTCTTCTTATTAATGAAACATTGTGGATCTGTGGCTATACTCAACTTGTCCTTGAAGCCCCATAATATGTGCCGTATCAATCGGCTTCCTCCAATCATCCTACACCAGTTATTTTGTAGGTGCAATGCAAAGTGAATGGTGAGAAAGTGCACATTCTAAAATTCGGCTTTCTTTCTTCTTCTTTGTTGTTTGATCTTCCAGTTTAAATGGACACTTGATAATTTGACATAGATTAAAAATTTTAATCTATGACTGCAGATGCATGATTTAAGTGGATGATTTATATTGAATGGTGTTTTAGACCTGTCAATTAGGTTTAAGTGTATAGTTATTACATATTTGAGTATATTTGAGTATTTGATGTTTGGTTGAGACTCGAAACTTTCAGCTCCCAATAATTTATACACCTATAGGAGCCAAGTAGATCTTATCAAAGTAATGGCACCCGAGATGATTAAATCAGAATCATGCACAAGATCGAGCAAAACTTTGAACTCTATGCATTTTGGTTGGGCAATAAGCTAAGCACAACAAATCCAGCATCTTCTCCAACAAAATGCTACCAAAAGTAACCCCTTCAGAGATACCCAGGCAAGATGCAACTTCTCAATGTGTCGAAGATGGTTCATTTATCATTATCAAAACCACAACAACCCCTCCATATGTATAACAAGTCTTTCTAGAAAGAAAAAAAAAGAACTTCGCCCGCAAAAAATCTAACATAACTCCCCCCGAGGTCATGAGGATGGTACAAGTAACTACCCAAAAGGAGACCCGAAATTGAAATACATCCAGCCTCGGAGTACAGACAAACAAAAGTAAACCCCATGTAACCCCTGTTCCTGATGTATGGATTTTGTTTTGTATTTTCTTCGTATTCTTGTATTTCAATTTTTCCATAAATCTTTCTATTCTTTTGAGTACAATTACACTCATTTGAATATTCGATTATTTTGTTAGGACCTGAATCCTATTTCATTCTACAATTTTATTCATTTTCTCTTGATTTTATATTTTGACACAATCTTATTCCATTCTATAATCTTACCTCTTTTCTTTTTATTATTTGTAAATTTATGAAACCCAATATATATATATATATATATATATATATATATATATATATATATATATAATATTGTTGCCGCTAAATCTGGTGTGGGGTCAAACAGATAGTATTTGTGGATTCTTAGGAAAACCGAATAGCAAACCTGTATACCTGTTCCGTCGGAGTTTGACGCTGACCTCCGCCGTACACCTGCAAAAAGTGCGAGACACCGGGGTTGTTCCCGGCGACGCACCCTCCGACGCTCAAGTCAGTAACCAGGGATGATTATGAAAGAGCGTAAATTGGAAAAAGATTGATTACCTCTTAATGGAGATGGGTGGGTGGTATTTATAGGCGTCTTAGGGATCAGATTAAGAATGTAATCTCCGTGATCTGATAAGGAATATTCTCCTTGTAAACAGATTAGGAATGTAATCCCTAATTTCCAGTGGAGGGATAGGCATGAATCAGGGCCGTTGATTAGGATTTAATCAGAAACCCTAATTCTATCCCTCTGGATCGGGCTTTCTGCTGGTTGAAACCCGCATCCGATTGAGGTGGATCCGTTTGTGGGTTATTGGATCTTTGAAAAGATCCAGTACCCATCTCAGACCCGTTGGTAGGTGAAATTACCGTTTTACCCCTGGCCTTCAGGATTCGTGCCCGATTTGGACGGTTCCGATTAATCCCTATTTTTAGCCATATCACGAGCCCCCCACTCTCGAAGACTAAGCTTGATCAGCCTTTGAGGAGTAGTTTTACTGCTTTAATGGCTAGAGGAGTTGTATCGGAGCCCAAACGGAAGGCTTTGAATCTTGAAGGAGGTAGTGCGGTGATTTTTCAAGTGGATTGAGCTCTGAGTCGCTCCTGAGCTCTCATGGTCGTATGGTGTTCCCGTAGGAATATCCTTTTAACTTTGCGAGGTGCCAATTCGTCGTTCGGGGGTCTTAGAAGATTGTTCTTGGCAACAATCACTTGTTTGGGGACTAGAAAATGCTTCCCCACTTCTACAATTGTTTTCCAGGAGTTCTTCCTTACTTTCCTGAATTTTTAATTATTTTTTTCGCGATCTCTTGGTGGACAGTTCGGCCCTTTTACCTTCGTTGTGTGGCCTACATGCTTGTTTCACACTTCTGACCCCTTTCAGTGCTCGCCGCCAAGGAGGCCGAGGTCTGTTGGCGGTTCGACATCTTTTTCCGAAGAGGAGAGGGACCTCAGCTAGGTTGTGAGTGCTGAGAAGGAGTTCGGCGAAGTCCGAGGTCCAATTTTCCCCCCATAACGGGGTCGGTGTCAAGAGCGCTCGGCAGCTGGTGCCGAACCCCAATTTTTCCCCCATAACGGGGTCGGTGACAAGAACGCTCGGCAGCTGGTGCCGAACCCCAATTTTTCTCCCATAACGGGGTCGGTGTCAAGAGCGCTCGATAGCTGGTGTCGAACCCCGACTTTTCCCCCATAACGGGGTCGGTGTCAAGAGCGCTCGGCAGCTGGTGCCGAACCCCAATTTTTCCCCCATAACGGGGTCGGTGCCAAGAGCGCTCGGCAGCTGGTGCCGAACCCCAATTTTCCCCCCATAACGGGGTCGGTGCCAAGAGCGCTCGGCAACTGGTGCCGAACCCCAATTTTTCCCTCATAACGGGGTCGGTGTCAAGAGCGCTCGGCAGCTGGTGCCGAACCCCGACTTTTCCCCCATAACGGGGTCAGTGTCAAGAGCGCTCGGTAGCTGGTGCCGAGCCCTAATTTTTCCCCCATAATGGGGTCGGTGCCAAGAGCGCTCGGCAGCTGGTGTCGAACCCCAAATTTTCCCCTATAACGGGGTCGGTGTCAAGAGTGCTCGGCAGCTGGTGCCGAACCCCGACTTTTCCCCCATAACGGGGTCGGTGTCAAGAGCGCTCGGCAGCTGGTGCCGAAGTCCCTGACTTGTCTTTTTCTGGCTCAGCGTTGGTGGTTTCTGCGCTCTTGGCTGACGTGGCGGCCATTAAATGCGATGGCTTCTGAACTTCTAATAGCTCTAACGGATGAGATGCTCATTTAATGCTGTGACCTCTGAGCTTCTGCCAGATGGGACAGTAATTAATGCGATGTATGGCTTGGCGTGGTGAACAAGGCGACGATTGAGGTCGCTTTTGTCGTTTTGTGTGAATGGGCCGGTAGTACAAGCCCATTAAGCTTGTTTGTCGCGCCTTTCTCTATAAACCCCCCCCCCTCTCATTTTTCACTTCTCTTCTCTTTTGCTCAGGCAATCTTTTGTGCTAAGCGAGTGTTTTCGGTGGTCGACGTTCTTTTTCTGGTGAAGTTTTCAGCAGCTGATCTTTTAAGGTAACTTATCCTCAGTTTACTTCATAAACTATGTCTCTTGCTTCTGTCTCCGAGTCGACCTCTTGGTCCGAGCCCTCCCTTGAAGTTGTCGAAGATCATACTCCGACCAAGGGCAAGAAGGTGTTCGGCAAAGATTCGATTGTGGAGGATCCGAAGCGTATGGGGGAGTTCAGAAGATTGCCGGGGCAGCTGACTGGGCTTCACAGAGTTCGGGAGCTTCCGGAGGATCAAGCCGAGCGAATTGTTCATGGGAGGGGGAGGTCCTTCAAGGAGAATGCAGCGAGGGAGACGACGGAGGCGGACGAGACGGTGTCGATCCTTCGCGAAGAGGACTTGGGAGTGATCCGGGACTGTTTCCAAATCCCGGATGAGTACGAGCTCATGTTGCCGGGTCTCGAGGTTAGGGCCAACTCGCCGCTGCCAGTGACCATGTGTTGCTAGCCGTTCGCCTTCATCGCCAGGGCTCGGCTACCTCTCCATACGTTCGCTGTCACTGTGCTGAGTTGGTTCGGGGTTAGCCCCATCCAACTCATGCCGAACGCATGGAGCATGATAAATGGCTTCGTACTGCACTGCCAAGCTGCGGGGATCGAGCCGGAGCTGAACGTGCTTCGGACACTCTATCGGCTACACCAGGGGAACAAGTCAGAGTACTGATACTATTTGGCTCCGAGGCACGGTGGCAGGCTCGTCATATGCCCTGACTCCATCAAGCACTGGCGTGACAAGTTCTTGATAGTGCGGAGTCCGGAGGCCTGGCCGATCCCCTCCGGTTGGGTGGAAGGGGTGCCGAAGAGGACGAGGGCGCCGCCCAAGCTTCGTCCTGAGGAAGAAGAGGCAGTCCGGACACTTCACGATTGGCCGAAGTAGGATTGGAAGGAGCTGACCGAGGACGTCCTGTTCAAGGGGGGGCTCTGCCGCGTAGATCCCAGTACGCGGCTTCTTTTTGCTTTGTTTTTCATATCTTATTTTGCATGAGTCCCGTTGTTCTGACGAACTTTGTTTTTAATGCAGAGGCGATAGACTACGACGCGGTGCTAGCTTTGAGAGCAGGCTTCGCCAGCAAGGCTCTGAAGAAGCCCAAGAGGGTGGCTACCAAGTTGCCGACCCCAAAGACTCCGAGGGTCACGGAGACGATCGAGGTGATAGAGACCCTCAGTAGTCTGGTCGTTGCTGGTGCAGGGGCCTCGACATCAAATGCTGGGGGCGCGTTCCCCATCGCCGCAGCCCTTGGGATGACGACGCCGCCGCTGACAGTGGCTGCCGAGGAGCTCCTGACAGAGGAGCACCGGAGGATCCATATTCCAGACTGGCAAGTTCGGAAGCACGATGGATTCCTCGGCAACACCTTGGCGAGCATGCAGGCCGTCAAGCACCTCGCCATGCCGAAGGACCGGGCCGCCATGGAGGCCGGGCAGGAAGGCGACGACATCATTGAGATTGCTCGTTCGGCGGTCTCGGTAAGTGTTAGATTTTTTCTGTCGTTGAATTTCTTTAGCTATAATTTTTCTAACCCTTTCAATCCTTCTTTCTTTGTCGCAGATCATCGTCCATTTCGGATACCTCACCGAGAGGTTGACAGCTCTGGAGAAGGAGCTGAAGCAGGAGTCCGACCAGGCTCGGAATGAGAAGGCTCGGATGGGGAACGAGCTCGACAAGCTCACGGTCGAGTTCGAGGCGAAGTCGACGAGGGTCGGCTACCTCGAGGGGCAGGTCGCGAAGCTGGAGAGCGACCTTCTCCGCCAGAAGGAGGAGATGGCCAGACGATTGGCCGAAGCTGAGGAGGCAAAGGCGGCGGCGGTGAAAGCGGCATAGGACGCGACCTTGGCGAAGGCGCAGGGTTACCTCGCCCAAAACATGGCCAAGGTTTATGCCCAAGCCATCGCCCGGGTGACGGAGACGTACCCCGACGTGGACTGCTCGGGATGGAGACTATTCCCGGGACACGTTGAGGGCTTTGACCCCGAATCCGAGGGGGAAGAAGAAGAAGAAGGGGAGGACGAACCCGAGACCGAAGTCGCAGTCACCGGCGAGGTCCCGAACACCGCGGTTACTCCGCTGGCGGTGGTGCCCCCTTCGGAGACGTCGACCCCGACCCACGCTCGCGCCCTGGGAAAGAGGTCGCGCCCTGACTCCGCTTGTTTTTTCCTTCTTTTTCTTTTTTTTTTGAAGTGTAATGCCTAATAGCGGACTGGCCACCACTGTTTTGAAATGAATGAAAAATTTTTGAAGTGTTGGAATTCGGCTCTGTGTCTTTGTCTTTTCTCACCAATTGTTGAAAGTTTGTTTGAAAATTTTTGAAGTGTTGGAGTCCGGCAGTGCGCTTAAAAACTTATTTTTTGTCTCGACTTCTTTTCAGCTTGCGGTGGTAACTCAAGCTGTCGAGCCCATTCGCTCAGACAACAACGCTCGGGCCGAGGCTGGCTTAGGGGCGACGAGGCTGTGCTTGGTGAGGTGTTGGGAGCGGCTCTACAAAGTCGAGTTGGGACTGCGCCGAGCTGAAAGTGAGCAGAACCATCTTCAACTCATCCTAGGTCGGCGGGACATCGAGATTCGGCGTCTGGAGAGCAGGATCGCCGAGATGACCCCCCTAGGAGAGGACGAAGGTTTGCCGACCGCCTTTAGCAACGGGCTTTGGATCCAGTGCATTCGGCACAATTTGTCAAACATAACAGCGGAGAGGGATGACCTGCTTTTCGAGATCCGCCACCTGCAGGCTGTAGAGACGGAGCTTCGGACGGAGGGAGAGGGGCTGACGGCCGAAGTGGCCAAGCTGACGACTGAACGGGACGAGCTGACGGTCGAGGTCGACGCATTGAAGAGGGCTACGGTTGACAAAAGCATCGAAGTCACTTATCTTCGCCGTCTCATAGCCAGTCGCTCTGGTGTGCCGGACTCCGCGATACCCCCTCGCTTTGAGGTCGACGTAAAAGACGACTCTCTGAGGGAGCGGATTTCCAAGCTAGAGGCGGAGGTCGCTCGCCTGAAACCGCGCTCGGGTCCAATCAACGTTAGGAGCACTTCGTGTACTCGCACGGAGAGCGATCGAGGCATCACGTTCTACGAGCTCGCGACCCGTCAGCGCATCGGCCATCCCAGTCCGGGGGACGCGCAAAGCGCTGTGGCCATCTCGTCGAGCGGAGCATCCGTCGGAGCGGCTGCTAGGAGCGGTGCCGAGGACACGTCTCAATTTGCTGGATTGGGGTCGAGCTCCGGAGATAAACGTCGCCGCCCTCGAGTGTCTTTGAAGCGGAACGCCCCGGTGCCACGGAAGCGCTGAAGACCTTGTTTTTGGAGCTTTTGTATTTAGCCAAAGTGTAATAAGTCGGCATTATAACTTTCGCTTTTCAACGCCTTGTAATCTTTGTTGTATGGAAGAGTCGCTTTGTACGGCGTCCCAATTATTAATAATATTTCTTTCTCAAACTTGCGTGCTTCTTGTAGCTTTGTGTAGTTGTTTCGTTTGTGACTGTGTTCATCGTGCCGTGGTCTCTGAGTTAGTCTTTTGCTCATGTGGGGGTCGGCGACATGAGCGTTGGGCCGGCAGTGCCGAACTGCGCTTCGGTCACTCACTCTCGTGAACTGGCGAGCTACTTCTAGCTCGCTTAGAAGCGAACTCGCAAAGTAGAATCGATAACCTAAGTTGAACGGTTGTGGGAGCAATTCCGAATGGCAAACTACTTCTAGTTCGCTTAGGAGCGAACTTGCGAAGTAGAATCGAGCCAAGTATTGAACTCCGAACCATCGTTAGATTAGTTCAACGGTTGTGGGAGCAATTCCGAATGGCGAACTACTTCTAGGTCGCTTAGGAGCGAACTTTGCGAAGTAGAATCGAGCCAAGTGTTGGACTCCGAACCATCGTTAGAGTAGTTCAACGGTTGTGGGAGCAATTCCGAATGGCGAACTACTTCTAGGTTGCTTAGGAGCGAACTTTGCGAAGTAGAATCGAGCCAAGTGTTGGACTCCGAACCATCGTTAGAGTAGTTCAACGATTGTGGGAGCAATTCCGAATGGCGAACTACCTCTAGTTCGCTTAGAAGCGAACTTGCGAAGTAGAATCGAGCCAAGTATTGGACTCCGAACCATCGTTAGAGTAGTTCAACGGTTGTGGGAGCAATTCCGAACGGCAACCTACTTCTAGCTCGCTTACGAGCGAACTTGTGAAGTAGGGTCGAGCCGAGTGTTGGACTCCGAACCATCGTTAGAGTAGTTCAATGGTTGTGGGAGCAATTCCAAACGACGACCTACTTCTAGCTCGCTTACAAGCGAACTTGTGAAGTAGGGTCGAGCTGAGTGTTGGACTCCGAACCATCATTAGATTAGTTCAACGGTTGTGGGAGCAATTCCGAACGGAGACCTACTTCTAGCTCGCTTACGAGCAAACTTGTGAAGTAGGGTCGAGCCGAGTGTTGGACTCCGAACCATCGGTTGAGTTGTTCAACGGTTGTGGGAGCAGTTCCGAATGGCGAACTACTTCTAGGTCGCTTAGGAGCGAACTTTGCGAAGTAGAATCGAGCCAAGTGTTGGACTCCAAACCATCGTTAGAGTAGTTCAACGGTTGTGGGAGCAATTCCGAAAGGCGAACTACTTCTAGGTTGCTTAGGAGTGAACTTTGCGAAGTAGAATCGAGCCAAGTGTTGGACTCCGAACCATCGTTAGAGTAGTTCAACGGTTGTGGGAGCAATTCCGAATGGCGAACTACCTCTAGTTAGCTTAGAAGCGAACTTGCGAAGTAGAATCGAGCCAAGTGTTGGACTCCGAACCATCGTTAGAGTAGTTCAACGGTTGTGGGAGCAATTCCGAACGGCGACCTACTTCTAGCTCGCTTACGAGCGAACTTGTGAAGTAGGGTCGAGCCGAGTGTTGGACTCCGAACCATCGGTTGAGTTGTTCAACGGTTGTTGGAGCAATTCCGAATGGCGAACTACCTCTAGTTCGCTTAGAAGAGAACTTGCAAAGTAGAATCGAGCCAAGTGTTGGACTCCGAACCATCGTTAGAGTAGTTCAACGGTTGTGGGAGCAATTCCAAACGGCGACCTACTTCTAGCTCGCTTACGAGCGAACTTGTGAAGTAGGGTCGAGCCGAGTGTTGGACTCCGAACCATCGTTAGAGTAGTTCAACGGTTGTGGGAGCAATTCCGAATGGCGAACTACTTCTAGGTTGCTTAGGAGCGAACTTTGCGAAGGAGAATCGAGCCAAGTGTTGGACTCCGAACCATCGTTAGAGTAGTTCAACGGTTGTGGGAGCAATTCCGAATGGCGAACTACCTCTAGTTCGCTTAGAAGCGAACTTGCGAAGTAGAATCGAGCCAAGTGTTGGACTCTGAACCATCGTTAGAGTAGTTCAACGGTTGTGGGAGCAATTCCGAACGGCGACCTACTTCTAGCTCGCTTACGAGCGAACTTGTGAAGTAGGGTCGAGCCGAGTGTTGGACTCCGAACCATCGGTTGAGTTGTTCAACGGTTGTGGGAGCAATTCCGAATGGCGAACTACCTCTAGTTCGCTTAGAAGCGAACTTGCGAAGTAGAATCGAGCCAAGTGTTGGACTCCGAACCATCGTTAGAGTAGTTCAACGGTTGTGGGAGCAATTCCAAACGGCGACCTACTTCTAGCCCGCTTACAAGCGAACTTGTGAAGTAGGGTCTAGCCGAGTGTTGGACTCCGAACCATCGGTTGAGTTGTTCAACGGTTGTGGGAGCAGTTCCGAACGGCGACCCACTTCTAGCTCGCTTACGAGCGAACTTGTGAAGTAGGGTCGAGCCGAGTGTTGGACTCCGAACCATCGGTGGTGTGAAGAGTAAAGGTAGAGAGATGTACGCAATTTTTACAAGTAAAATATGAAAAAACTTTCTTTATTGATGACTAAGCCGGCTGCTTCTAAAGTTGCGAGCCGTTATTACAAGAGAAAAATAAAAGAAAATTATTACAAGTAATAGGAGAGGAACGGTTCAACATCTCAAAGTGCTTAGAGAGGCGTTGGTGCTCTCTCTTGGTACTTTAAGAGATGGTCGGCATTCCATTTCCTAGGGATCTCCCTGCCTTTGAGGTCTTCTAGTCTGTATGTGCCGAGGCGGACTACTTTGGCGATCTTGTAAGGTTCCTCACAATTTGGGGCCAATTTGCTCTTCTGTCCTGGGAATGAGATGGCCAATTTTCTGAGGACTAGGTCTCCTTCTTTGAGGTCCGTGGGGCGGACTCTCTTGTTGTATGCCAACTCGATCCTTCTTCGGTAGCTTTGTTGACGAATGGCAGCTCTTTCTCGGATCTCATCTATCAGGTCTAGACTAGCTCGGAGATCTCTGGCGTTTTGCTCTTCTTCATAAGCTATCAGACGAGGAGAGGGTATTCCGACTTCTAGGGGGATGATGGCCTCGGACCCATAGGTGAGGTTAAATGGGCTCTCTCCTGTGGGGGTCCGTTTGGTGGTGCGGTAGTTCCACAGCACGTTGGGAAGCTGATCGACCCATAATCCTTTGGAACACTTATCTAACCTCTTCTTAATGCCGGAGAGGATCTGTCGGTTAGCATTTTCGGCTTGGCCATTCGACTGGGGATGAGAAACGGAGGAGAACCGGTGTTGGATGGCAAGGTCTTCGCATAGGGCTCGGAAGGCAGCCCCGGTGAATTGTGTTCCGTTGTCTGTTATCAGGACCCTAGGAACGCCGAATCGGCAGATCACGCTCTTCCAAAAGAACTGAACAACCTTGCTCTCGGTGATCGTGGCCAGGGACTCGGCCTCTATCCATTTCGAGAAGTAGTCGATCGCCACGACTAAGAATTTGAACTGTCCGGGAGCTGGTGGAAATGGCCCTAGTAAATCCATCCCCCACATTGCAAAGGGAATCGGACTTGATAGGGAAGTGAGCGGAGCTTGGGGGAGGCGTCGAACGTCGGAGTACTTCTGACAGGAGCTGCATTGCCGAACGTGCTGTTCGACGTCTCGTAGGAGAGTGGGCCAGAAGTATCCGTAATTCAACACTTTGCGGGCCAAGGATCTGGATCCCGAATGTGCCCCGCCGATGCCCTCGTGAAGCTCTTGTAGGGCGTAGTCTGCCTGCTCGGGGGAGGGGCATCTCAGGTAAGGCCGGCCGTCTACCTGTGTGAAGGAGCGTTTGTATAAGATTCCTCCGATCAGTGTGTAACGCTCAGCTCGGGTTCTCACTCTTCGAGCTTCCTTGGGATCTTCGGGGAGGAGTCCATCCCTTAAGAATTCGATGAGGGGTTTCATCCAGTTGTCTTCGAGCATGACAGGTAGCGACTCCATAGAGTCGAGAGTTTCGTCCTCAATACTCGGCTTCAGAAGGACCTCTATCAAGACGGTCTGCTCGAGACCTTGAAGGGAGGAAGAGGCTAGTTTGGAGAGGGCGTCGGCTTGAGCATTTTCTTCCCGGGGTATGAGTTGGATGAAGGCTTCTTCAAATAGTGTCATGAGGCTCTTCACCTTGGCTAAGTATTTAACCATCCTGTCATCACGTGCTTCATACTCGCCGAGGACCTGTTTTACGACTAGCTGAGAGTCGCTAAAAATTCGGAAGCATTGGGCCCCTGCGTTTCGAGCCATTCTAAGGCCGGCTATGAGTGCCTCGTATTCTGCTTTGTTGTTCGAGGCCTTGAAGTTGATACGGAGGGAGTATTGGAGGATGAAGTCATTTGGGCCTGCCAGAATGACCCCTGCCCCGCTTCCCTCATTGCAGGAGGATCCGTCCACATAAACCGACCAGACGGGTGGTCCCTTCACTGTTTGGCTGGACTCGGGGATGGTACTTTCAACTATGAATTCTGCTAAGGCCTGAGCCTTGATCGCGGTCCGAGGCTGATAAGTTATATCGTGCTGGCTCAGCTCGATAGACCATTTCATAAGGTGACCCGAGGTTTCTAGCTTGTGGAGGACCTGCTTCAGCGGTTGGTCGGTTAGAACGACCACCGAATGGGACTGAAAGTACGGGCGAAGTTTTTTCGCGGCCATCACCAGGGCATAAGCCATCTTTTATATTTTCGGATAGTGGAGCTCGGCATCCCGAAGTACCTTGCTCACGTAGTAAATGGGCTTTTGAGCCCGGTCTTCTTCCCTTACCAAAACTACACTGAGGGTCTGCTCGGAGGCTGCCAGGTAGAGGTAGAGGGGTTCACTAGGAGTTGGTTAGCTGAGGAGAGGGGGATTGACGAGGTAAGCCTTGAGCTGGTCGAAGGACTCTTGTTGCTGTTGTCCCCATTCAAAACCTTTAGCCCCCCTGAGGGCCTTAAAGAAGGGGAGGCATTTCTCCCCGGACTTCGAGAGAAAACGACCTATGGCGGCCAAGCGGCTTGTCAACCTCTGAACTTCCTTAACATTCTTGGGAGGGGCCATGTCTAATATGGCCTTGATTTTCTCAGGGTTTGCTTCAATTCCTCGTTGGCTAACCATGAAGCCGAGGAACTTTCCAGACGAGACTCCGAATGCACATTTATTCGGATTGAGTCTCATGTTGTGCTTTCTCAGAACATCAAATGCTTCTTGGAGGTCAGTCACATGATCGACACCTCGGATGCTTTTTACAAGCATGTCGTCAACATACTGTTGGATCCTGTAGGCGAGACAACAAACACTAGAGGGCGGGGGGGGGGGGGGGGGGGTGAATAGTGTTAATAAAAAACTGCGGAAATTTTCTTCGGTGCAGTCGACTTGGTTGTGAACCAGTCGACTGATATGATCAAATTAAAGCAAATACAATAACTCTGTGCAGTCGACTTATATATGAGACAGGCGACTGAAGACACAATGAAAGAATAACTTATATGAGACTGACCAGTCGACTGATAGTGCAAGGAGTCGACTGTCCAGACAATTTTTGCAGAACTTAAGTAAACAAAAGTAAATGCAAAATCAAGACAACCAATCACAGAGTACACAAGATATATCCTGGTTCGGTCCTCCCGACCTACATCCAGTCCCCAAGCAACCCACTTGAGATTTCCACTATTCTTGAAAAAGTTTACAAGAATACCCTACGACGTTAAGACAACAACCTTGTCTAACCCGTAGTCCTTTCTCTCAACCAGAGAAAGCAGACCCACTCTACTACCAAGAGTGAAACAAACCGAATCTACAACCTAGAGTCTAAACCGCTCTCCAACCGAGAGCAAAAGAAACAAGAAAAACTTTACAGTCAACCTATAGCCTTGTTGGTGTATTGTGTTGTTGCACGTGGCTAAAACAAGGTCGACTTCTATACCCAGTCCAGAACGAAATTGTTGTTATACTGGACTGAGTGTAGAGAACCACAGATTTGAACTTGAAAGCTTTTTCTCACTTTTCACTTAAAATTTCTCAAAGAATGCTCGGATCTTTTGAAAAGTTGTTGTAAGATCTTTTCAGTGAGATCTTGAACTCTATTTATAGAGTTTGATCTCCTGGACGTTGGGGGACAGTTATTCCAACTGTCAACCAACGGATCTTATAGCTTTTGATTTTGAAAAATCAATTTTGAAAACAAAAAAGGTCAAAAGCACTCGAACAGTCGACTGGGTTGCCATATGAGTCGACTGATTAGAGTTTGAATAAATTTAAACAGTTTTGTACTTGTCAGTCGACTGCCAGAGGTATCAGTCGACTGGTACTCAACAGTTAAATTATATCAAACTGTTTTGACTCTTTTGTTGTTTTTGAAAAACACACATTTATGAAATAGTGAGTGTATGTGTGTGTGACAAGGCTTTACAATCAGACTAAGACTCAACAAAAGTAAAAATAGAATGTTTTACAAGACACAACAATTTGACACATTTGAGCTTGAAGTCTTGAGTCTTGAATCTTGATTTGAGTCTTGAGTCTTTGAGCGAAGCTTAGGCCATTGTCTCTTATTTGGAGCTTTTGTGCTTGATCATTTGTTCAGCTGTATAATAGTAGGTCCTTTGTGTATAGCACCTGTAAGTTTAGCATTGATACATGTGCAGTGTGTTGTGATCATCAAAATCAAGAATCAACATTCTCCCCCTTTTTGATGATGACAACACAATAGCTGATAATAACAGATAATATACAAGCATAGTAATGATATGCTCCCCCTATTAAAAACACATTATGCATAAAAAAATGTATCATATCATAAAGTATGTATCAGTCGACTTAACAATAGATCAGGCGACTGAACAGACAAAAATATAGTATCACAGATGCAGTAATATCAGTCGACTGATAGGCTTTGAGCCAGTCGACTGACCAGAGAAATACTTCAATACACAGAAATATAATCAAACACAGAAAACACATACATCAAACACATACATATATTTGAATAAGAGGATATCTCTCCCCCTTTGTCATCAACAAAAAGCACAAAATAAACAGTCTTTGGCATTACAAAAAAAACATAGAAATAAACTAAGAAATGTTCTCATACATAAATAAGTTCATTAAGACAAAATAAAATTGAAAATTACATAATAGCTAAAAAAATAAAAGTCTTCAATTGTCCTCGTCTGAATCTTCATCGGCAGCATGAGAAGGAGGAGGAAATTGAGTTTGGAAAAGATCAGTGAGATGATCAAGTTTGGAATCAAGGGTGTGAATCTGAGAATCAACAGTCTGTGAATGTTTCATAAGATAGTTGACACATTCATAGAGAGTAGCGGGATCCTCATATTTAGCTTGAGGAAGGTCTGAACTAGAAGAGGCAGAGGGTCTAGAAGTTCTAGAGGTTGAAGCCAAAGGAACTTGAGAGAGTGGAGGAGACCTAGGGGTTGTTTTAGGAGGAGGATCAAGAAGTTTCATACGTGCTAAACTAGCACGATCGAAACACTCATAGTGTGTAACGACATTGGTCTCGGAATCGAGATCAATACCGAAAGCTTCAAAGACACGAGTGAGAAGCCCTCCGAAAGGTAAGAAGTGGGTGTGGTTTTGTTCAAATTTTGAAAAGATGACACGACCCCAATCTATAGCAATTTTACCAAATATTGCATAAACAGCTTTTTGTAATTCCAGAGAGTACTGGTCATAACTTCCTCTTTTGGGAAGGATGTTATAGGCTAGTATTCTGGCTACAAGCTTAGCAATAGGAGTAATATTTTTGCTAGTCATTGGAGGTCCTTGATTAGGCAAAAATATTTTAGATAAGATAGATGCATCATCAAGGATAATATCACTTAGATCTAATCCTCCGTCATCATTACCCATTATGAGATTGATTCTCTCGGGTGTGAGTGTCATTTTAACATTTTTGACAGATGAGCGGATAACTACATCCCCATCTTTCTTTTGTACAACCCTCATATTAGTGTAAAACAAATAGATGAGTTGGGGATAATAGTTGGGTTGATTAACTAAGGATAGATATTCATAAAGGCTACTATTTTGAAATAAAGGAACAAGATTAAATGGATCAAGATCATCAAAATTAACATATCTCCCGGGGAAGATGACAATGGTACACATAATGTACCATCGTTCAAGAAGATCGGGACTCAATAGAAATTGAGAATAATCTAGGGATGAAGAACTAGCATCACCACGAGTTCTCTTAGATTTCTTGGGTGCCATTGGAAAGAAGTGAGGGAAGGATTTTACCAAAAAATTGGAGAGAAAAACAGTCGATCTGTAACGCCCCGAATCCCAAATACACTGAATTCGAGATGTTCTACAGGATCTTTTCACTTTCTTCAGTACAACTTTACAAGGAATTTTAAACTTTTCACTTTACATCAGAGTTTACATCAATATTACACTTTTCATTTGCACAGCGGAAGTAAAATTTTACAACATTTAAATAAATGCACAACAACATGATATAATCTTTAAGCATCCTTTCCTCTTTATCTTTAACATGTCATTTACCTGCATATAAGACTGTGGGTACGTCAGTTTATTCAACCGACGATCATTATACACGGCCATCCTCTCTATGCCGGAAATAGTATAACTTAATTTTCCATATTTAGCAAACACAAACTTGTCACATTACAATTAAAGGGACTACCCTATTGATGTCGTGTTGTGATTGTGCACTTAATCCTTAATGCATTTATTTATGTTACATGACACTAATGCACACTTGTTCGGAGTCTATGCATCCCATACTACATAGGTCCGAGGACAAGCCTCTTAATCGTTCTTCATCTTTGTAGGGTTTAATCCCTCGCCATGACTTAATCTACTACTGTAACTACGGTAGTGTCTTAGATGATCTATGAGTGCAAGCACGTGTACAGAAACTAGAGGGGAATTCCACGTCATGTCACGACTCATCGTGAAGAACCTATGGACAATTCAGCCTCCTTCATGGCACACGATCCTCATGCAGTCACCAAACATCCCACAAGTGTCACCACAGGGACGGTACCCTGGAGCAGTATCCACGTCATGTCACGACGCATCGTGAAGAACCTGTGAAATACTCTCCGCCGCCACGGCACCCTGGAGCCGTATCCACGTCATGTCACGACTCATCGTGAAGAACCTGTGAAATACCCTCCGCCGCAATCCGATGGCTCTCACTCGTGTTTTTCTCCTACTTTCATCATATCTCCACTATGTACTAATCCTTAGTTTTTATTAGAATCATGAACAAAATCAAAGCTCTAGAGTTAGCCTCTCCACTAAACCGGACTTATTCATTCATTTCAACATGACCAACCTTGGTCTTTCTTTTCAATATTCATTTCATTTCTTTCCAAATGCCGGGGGAGATTTAGCTACTCTTTCATTTCAATTCCAATTCACAAATTCTAACATAATCTGAGCATTCCCAGCTCATGAGTTCATTTTTCATTACCTCAGCATATCATGATCTTAGCTTTCATATTCATGTAATTCTCACTTCAAATCTATGATTCATTTCATGTAAATTCTCAATTTAAAACTATAATTCATTTCATGTAAATTCATACAGCAATAAAAAAGAGTTCATCAACATCAATCATAAAGTTCACAATCCTCAACATAGACAGAATAATGTTCTCTGACATATCAAAACACTCTGGACAGTCGACTTGGATCTCTTCCAGTCGACTTGTTCAGTCAATTACAGTTATTCATAACCACTTGGGAGAGTCGACTGCTGCACATGGCAGTCGGCTGTTCCGCAGTGTTTCTGATTTCAATTATCAATCACAGGACAGTCGACTGCCGTTCAACACAGTCGGCTGTTCTGCAGAGTTCAATTATGTAATTTCTCAGTTCTATACAGTCGACTGCTACACACGTTAGGTCGACTGAACAGTTTAAAATCTCAAATTAAGGAATCACACATCATATTTGTCACGCTATTCTTCAACAAGAATAATTCACATTTCATGGTTATCACATTGTTCTCAAAATGAGAAGTACTAACGAATATTCATAATTCATGTTTTCATGCATCTATAATGTCACTTCAATCTTTACTATATTAATCTTCTTCATTTCTAGTTCTTTTGCAAGGTATAATTTCCCAAAAATACACATATCAAAATCATAGTTCTGATTACACCTTTTATTCTCAAATCACATTTTATTCCATGCAACAATTCCCAAATTATCTTTATAAAGTCTCATGTATTTCAAAAGAGTAGGACATTCGAGTTTATAAAAATGCATCAGTATCAGTCGACTTATACTATAGTAAGTCGACTGTTCAGGGGAAAACATCCATGATTTTAAGCAATAAATAGTTGACTTATAACAGCACCAGTCGACTTAGATGAGCATATAAGTCGACTTACCCGAAAGATTCCTTCTCGACATTTCTCAACAATTAAAGCCACTAATCTCTTTATCAGCCAAGTTCACATTCATGGTTATAATTAATCCATATCAACATAGATTTTTACCAATCCAATCACATACAATTGCATACTCGCATTCTAATCAATTTATAGGTCAATTCTCCAATCAAGAGTGTACTCTTATTAATATTTTTCATGCATCATTCTCAATATGATACTAGCATCAGTAATAAGGAAAATCAAACCCACTATCATTCATTCATTCTAGCAAGCATTTCTACTTTAGAAATATGGAAAATTTTACCCACCTTGTATGGAGAGAAAACAACACAATAGCAACGAAAGTCCTTTGCGAATGAAATGCACCTCCTCCTAGATGATGCGCGCACAAGCTCCACAACACCACCGAAAGCTTCCCTCCTTGAATAGCCGACCCTTCTCCTCCTTGTTGAAAGCAATACAATCCCACACAACCCTCTCAATCTTTTACTCACAACTTACTACTAAATTAGACTATAGTTTTAGAAAGATATAATTGCATATGAATATAGCCATGGGAGGGGGTATTTATACTAGAAATCAACTAGAATGGAGGGCTAGGATTAGTTGGTTGGTTGTAGGATGGAAGGCTAGGATGAGAGTAGAAGTTACCACAACTACCCACATTCACATAACTACCACACCATGACCACCACTAAACTTTTGAATCTCCCTCCAAAACAAAAGAATACAATCCGGCCATGAAGAGAGTGTGCTCTTGCACGTGTACGTGTAGTGCACGTGCAAGCAACTAGGCCCAAAATTGTGCATTTTAATTTGTACAAAAATAAAATAGACTTTTTAAATAAATTAATCCATGGGCTTAGTTTTATGGGCAAAAATAAATAAAATACGTTTTGGGCTTTAAGAAAAGGCTTTAAAATATGGCTTTCTATCCATTAAGAAAAGGGCTTTTCTATAAAAAATAATTTGAGAACACATATTTAAATATTCATACACATCACAATAAAAATAATTATAAGATTTAATTCAACCAAAATATTGCACGTGCACACTAAGTGCAAAATAAAATAATTTTTCATTAAATGAAAAATCAGGGTATTACAGCACTCCCTTCTTAGAATAGTTCCGTCCCCGGAACTACAATCAAGAGCGAGAAAACAAACAATACAACACAACAACAAGAACAAAAAGATACAAAAATACAATCAAGCAAAAAGCTCAGGATAGTCCTTCAACATCCTCTCCTCAGATTCCCAAGTAGCCTCTTCAACCAAATGGTTTCTCCAGACCACTTTGACCATCGGTATCGTCTTATTTCTCAAGACTTTCTCCCTACGGTCAACAATCTCAACAGGAGACTCGATGTAATTCAGGTCTAACTGCAAACCTTCCGGCACTTCAGGCAAATGATGACTCGGATCTGGAATATAACCTCTCAGCATAGACACATGAAAGACATTGTGCACCTGAGATAACTCTTCCGGTAATTCAAGCCGGTAAGCAGTTTTCCCGATCCTTTTCAATATCTTATACGGGCCTATAAACCTCGGGGCTAACTTCCCGCCTTTGCCAAAACGAACCACACCTTTACTGGGTGATACCTTCAGAAAGACGAAGTCACCAACCTCAAACTCAAGGTCCCTTCTCCGGTTGTCTGCATAGCTTTTCTGCCTGCTCTGAGCTTCCACCAACCTCTTCCTGATCAGAACAATCTTCTCAGAAGTTTGCTGCACAAGCTCAGGACCAAACAACTGACGCTCCCCAACTTCATACCAACAAACAGGAGTCCTGCACTTTCTGCCATACAAAGCTTCGTACGGCGCCATCCCGATGCTAGCCTGAAAACTGTTGTTGTAGGCAAACTCTACCAAGGGTAAATGCATTTCCCAACTGCCTCCAAAGTCTAGTATACAACACCGAAGCATATCCTCAAGAATACGGTTGACTTTCTCGGTCTGCCCATCGGTTTGCGGATGAAAAGCAGTGCTGAAATCTGTCTTGGTACCCAAAGCTGTCTGAAGACTCCTCCAGAAATGCGAAGTAAACCGTGCATCTCGATCAGACACAATAGTTGAGGGAACACCATGAAGCCTGACAATCTCACCAACATACATCTCAGCTAACTTGTCCATCGAAGCAGTGAGTTTCATCGCCAAAAAGTGAGCGGATTTGGTAAGTCGATCGACTATAACCCAAATTGCATCGTTGCCTTTAGAACTCTTAGGCAATCCCGTGATGAAGTCCATACTGATGTTATCCCACTTCCATTCCGGAATAGGTAACGGCTGTAATAGACCTCCGGGTCTCTGATTTTCGGCTTTGACTTGCTGACAAACCTCACACTTCGCAACAAATTCAGCCACATCCCGCTTCAAACCTGACCACCAGAAACGCTTTTTGATGTCCTTGTACATCTTAGTACTCCCAGGATGTACCGACAAAAGAGTAGCATGCGCCTCCTGAAGAATACTCTCTTTCAGGTCTGCCTGATTTGGAACGCACAGTCTATCTCCGAACCACAGCACTCCATCCCTGATTTGAAATCTGGGCAACCTGCCAGCACTAACCTGCTCCTTCATCTCCAAGATATCAGCATCAACCTCTTGACTTGCAACGATCTTTGCATTCAAAGTAGGCTGAAGCCTCAACTGAGCCAACGATGCTCCCAATCCTTGCAAGACAACCTCAATACCTACCCGATCCAACTCCTCAATCAGATGCCTCTGAGTTGTAATCAAACTAGCCAAACTGCTCTTGCAACTAAGTGCATCAGCAACAACATTAGCCTTTCCAGGATGATACTTGATCTCAGGTCGCATGTCCTCGAGCACTTCCAACCATCTCCGCTGCCTCAGATTCAGATCCCTCTGCTGATATATATACTTCAAGCTCTTGTGGTCCGTATACATATTCAACTTCTCACCGTACACGTAGTGCTTCCATTGCTTCAGGGCAAAGATAATCGCAGCCAACTCCAGATCATGAGTCGGGTAATTCTTCTCATGCGGTCGTAGTTGCCTAGACCCATAAGCGATTACTCTTCCTTCTTGCATTATGACACAACCAAGCCCACGATGTGAAGCATCGCTATAAACATCATATTCAACACCTGCTCTAGGCAAAGCCAGGATAGGTGCAGTAGTCAGCTTCTCTTTCAACTTCTGAAAGCTCGCCTCACATTGCTCGGTCCACTTGAAGCTCACATTCTTCTTGGTCAGTCCAGTAAGCGGTACAGCTATCTGAGCATAACCTTGAATGAATCTCCTGTAGTATCCAGTTATCCCAAGAAAACTTCTGACTTCCTTTACTGTAGTAGGCCTAGCCCAATCTCTCACTGCCTCTATCTTCTTAGGGTCAGTTGCCACTCCCTCCTTAGAAAGGATGTGACCTAGGAATGCCACTTCAGATTTCCAGAAATCACACTTGGATAACTTGGCATACAACTCCTGCTCTTCCAATTTCCTCAAAACTGCTGCCAGATGCTCAGTGTGCTCCTCCTCTGACTTGGAGTACACGAGGATATCGTCGATAAACACCACGACGAAAGAATCAATAAACGGCCTCAGAACTCTGTTCATCAAATCCATGAAGATTGCGGGTGCATTCGTCACTCCAAATGGCATAACTAAGAATTCATAATGCCCATGCCGAGTTCTAAATGCAGTTTTGTGCACATCTTCGACTTTCACTCGCACTTGGTGATATCCTGATCGAAGATCTATTTTGGAGAATACAGCTGCTCCTTGTAGACGATCGAACGAATCATCAATTCGAGGAATCGGATACTTATTCTGAACAGTGACCTTATTCAGCTCTCGGTAATCGATACACATTCTCATCGATCCATCCTTCTTCTTTACCAAAAGCACTGGTGCTCTCCAAGGTGACGCACTAGGTTGAATAAAGTCTTTCTCCAACAGTTCCTCAATCTGCCGTTTCACTTCATCCTGTTCCACTGGAGCCATCCTATAAGGTGCCTTAGAAATGGGTGCACTTCCCGGTTGAACAGTGATGCTGAACTCTACATCACGATGCGGAGGTAACCCAGGAAAATCTTCCAAGAACACTGTCGGATAGTCCCGAACCACAGGAATCCCTTGCACTTCCACAGGAGTCTCTTCCTTGCGAATAGTTGCCACCAGCTTAGAACATTTCTGCTTCCCTTGGAATGTGACTTCAGGTCCACCTGGAGCCTTCACTGTTACCGTCTTGGTCTTACACTCGATGCGTGCACTGTACACCGACATCCAATCAATGCCAATGATAACATCGACTCCCAAGATAGTCAGCTCGATCAGATCAATGCCAAAGATTCGGTCTCCAATCACAATCTCGCAATCAGCATAATACCGATCAGTGGTCAAAGTTTCCCCTGACGGAGTAGCTACTGCTAAGATCTTGCCTGGAAGAATCTTCGGTTCAACTCCCAACACTTTAGCAAATCTAGGAGACACAAATGTATGAGAGGATCCAGTATCGAACAATACAACAGCTTTCATTCCATTAAGATAAAGTTCTCCTGTTACATAATACACACCATTACATAACAGTTTCACAATATAAACGGGAAGAAGAAATGACAAAAATCACTAAACATCAGCCCTCGTACCAGAGATGACCTGTTCTGCTTCATCAGCATCAGCCTCCGTCAAGGCAAACACTCGCCCTGGCTGGTACGGCCTCTTCCCAGACTGCTGCATTGGTGCATTGCGATTACTGTTCCGTGGCTTGGAGCATTGAGACATGAAATGTCCCGTCTCACCACAGTTGAAGCAAGTCACCGTAGGAGGTCTCACCACATTATTCCCAGGTCCTCCAGCTACACTAATAGCATTTGCCCCTGCCGGTTTGAACCTTTGTGCAGATGGTTGCCCCTTGAAACTCCCAAAATTGGCGGGCCTCTTACCAGTCTGCCAGTTGTTCCTCCGGTTCTGAACAACATGGAACTGCTCTATATCCTCCTCCGTCGCTGCTGCCCTCTTGACCAGCTTGTCGAATCGCCTGATACCAAGGGGTATCATACGGGACCTCAAGCTTGGTCTCAGCCCATTCTCGAACTTGCGAGCCTTCTTCGCCTCATCCATCACCAGTTCTGGAGCATACCTAGAGAGCTGAGTGAACTTAGTCTCATACTCCCTCACTGACATGCTGCCTTGCTGAAGCGACAGAAACTTCATAGCCTTCTTCTCTTGAACGTCGGAGGGAAAATAGTGACTGCAGAATTCTTCCAGAAATTCCTCCCAGCCAAGCACTATGACTCCCATGGTCGTCTTCATGGATTGCCACCAAACCGCAGTATCCTTCTCCAGTTGCAAAGTCGCCAACTTGACCTTGCTGCCTTCCGGGGTCTCCAACACCTCAAAGATTGTCTCCACTTGCCGAATCCAGTTGTCAGCCGCATCTGAATCTGACTTTCCCTCGAATACAGGTGGTTTCATTCTCTTGAACGATTCCACCAGCTTAATCACCTCGGGCACTGGATTCGCCGGCCCTCTTCCTTGATTCATAGCCACTGCATTCAGCATCTGGTAGACCCTCGCAAGTTCGGTCTCCAGATCCAAACCTTCCCCATTCCTAGCTCCTCTTCTCGACATATTCTGATGCAAAAGATCCATTAAATTCGAAGTATAAGACAAGAATTTAAATCAACTTGCATTTCATTGAATTCCAAACTTTATACATTCGAATTAAAACATTTCTTAACATCAGAATGGAAGAAAATAGAAGCTACAACAATCTAACTCCTACGGGTCCTCTTCGCTGCTCGAAGTTCTTCCCGTAGTTCATCAACTTCATCCTTCAACACATCTGTCAGGTTCTTCCTCTTTTCAAGTTCCCATACCCGGTGACTGAGAACTGAAAAGTCGTCCTTCCGCTTCGCCAGTTGAGCTTCCAATACTCCAACTCTCTCTCGCAGAGTCTCCACCTGCCTCTGAAGAGAAGTCACAAGCCAATTGTCACCTCCAGCAGGGTCGAAGTGATCAGCCATCTTAGAAATAGAGAGGAAGAAGCATGAGTCATAAGCAACACAAATGTAAGTCACTTACAATTAAATCTCTTGACTCAAACACACACTCTAATGTCCACTTCTAGGGTGTCGTTCCTTATAAATTTGTACAAGTGTGGAAAGCGTAGAAAGCCTGGCTCTGATACCACTCTGTAACGCCCCGAATCCCAAATACACTGAATTCGAGATGTTCTACAGGATCTTTTCACTTTCTTCAGTACAACTTTACAAGGAATTTTAAACTTTTCACTTTACATCAGAGTTTACATCAATATTACACTTTTCATTTGCACAGCGGAAGTAAAATTTTACAACATTTAAATAAATGCACAACAACATGATATAATCTTTAAGCATCCTTTCCTCTTTATCTTTAACATGTCATTTACCTGCATATAAGACTGTGGGTACGTCAGTTTATTCAACCGACGATCATTATACACGGCCATCCTCTCTATGCTGGAAATAGTATAACTTAATTTTCCATATTTAGCAAACACAAACTTGTCACATTACAATTAAAGGGACTACCCTATTGATGTCGTGTTGTGATTGTGCACTTAATCCTTAATGCATTTATTTATGTTACATGACACTAATGCACACTTGTTCGGAGTCTATGCATCCCATACTACATAGGTCCGAGGGCAAGCCTCTTAATCGTTCTTCATCTTTGTAGGGTTCAATCCCTCGCCATGACTTAATCTACTACTGTAACTACGGTAGTGTCTTAGATGATCTATGAGTGCAAGCACGTGTACAGAAACTAGAGGGGAATCCCACGTCATGTCACGACTCATCGTGAAGAACCTATGGACAATTCAGCCTCCTTCATGGCACACGATCCTCATGCAGTCACCAAACATCCCACAAGTGTCACCACAGGGACGGTACCCTGGAGCAGTATCCACGTCATGTCACGACGCATCATGAAAAACCTGTGAAATACTCTCCGCCGCCACGGCACCCTGGAGCTGTATCCACGTCATGTCACGACTCATCGTGAAGAACCTGTGAAATACCCTCCGCCGCAATCCGATGGCTCTCACTCGTGTTTTTCTCCTACTTTCATCACATCTCCACTATGTACTAATCCTTAGTTTTTATTAGAATCATGAACAAAATCAAAGCTCTAGAGTTAGCCTCTCCACTAAACCGGACTTATTCATTCATTTCAACATGACCAACCTTGGTCTTTCTTTTCAATATTCATTTCATTTCTTTCCAAATGCCGGGGGAGATTTAGCTACTCTTTCATTTCAATTCCAATTCACAAATTCTAACATAATCTGAGCATTCCCAGCTCATGAGTTCATTTTTCATTGCCTCAGCATATCATGATCTTAGCTTTCATATTCATGTAATTCTCACTTCAAATCTATGATTCATTTCATGTAAATTCTCAATTTAAAACTATGATTCATTTCATGTAAATTCATACAGCAATAAAAAAGAGTTCATCAACATCAATCATAAAGTTCACAATCCTCAACATAGACAGAATAATGTTCTCTGACATATCAAAACACTCTGGACAGTCGACTTGGATCTCTTCCAGTCGACTTGTTCAGTCAATTACAGTTATTCATAACCACTTGGGAGAGTCGACTGCTGCACATGGCAGTCGGCTGTTCCGCAGTGTTTCTGATTTCAATTATCAATCACAGGACAGTCGACTGCCGTTCAACACAGTCGGCTGTTCTGCAGAGTTCAATTATGTAATTTCTCAGTTCTATACAGTCGACTGCTACACACGTTAGGTCGACTGAACAGTTTAAAATCTCAAATTAAGGAATCACACATCATATTTGTCACGCTATTCTTCAACAAGAATAATTCACATTTCATGGTTATCACATTGTTCTCAAAATGAGAAGTACTAACGAATATTCATAATTCATGTTTTCATGCATCTATAATGTCACTTCAATCTTTACTATATTAATCTTCTTCATTTCTAGTTCTTTTGCAAGGTATAATTTCCCAAAAATACACATATCAAAATCATAGTTCTGATTACACCTTTTATTCTCAAATCACATTTTATTCCATGCAACAATTCCCAAATTATCTTTATAAAGTCTCATGTATTTCAAAAGAGTAGGACATTCGAGTTTATAAAAATGCATCAGTATCAGTCGACTTATACTATAGTAAGTCGACTGTTCAGGGGAAAACATCCATGATTTTAAGCAATAAATAGTTGACTTATAACAGCACCAGTCGACTTAGATGAGCATATAAGTCGACTTACCCGAAAGATTCCTTCTCGACATTTCTCAACAATTAAAGCCACTAATCTCTTTATCAGCCAAGTTCACATTCATGGTTATAATTAATCCATATCAACATAGATTTTTACCAATCCAATCACATACAATTCCATACTCGCATTCTAATCAATTTATAGGTCAATTCTCCAATCAAGAGTGTACTCTTATTAATATTTTTCATGCATCATTCTCAATATGATACTAGCATCAGTAATAAGGAAAATCAAACCCACTATCATTCATTCATTCTAGCAAGCATTTCTACTTTAGAAATATGGAAAATTTTACCCACCTTGTATGGAGAGAAAACAACACAATAGCAACGAAAGTCCTTTGCGAATGAAATGCACCTCCTCCTAGATGATGCGCGCACAAGCTCCACAACACCACCGAAAGCTTCCCTCCTTGAATAGCCGGCCCTTCTCCTCCTTGTTGAAAGCAATACAATCCCACACAACCCTCTCAATCTTTTACTCACAACTTACTACTAAATTAGACTATAGTTTTAGAAAGATATAATTGCATATGAATATAGCCATGGGAGGGGGTATTTATACTAGAAATCAACTAGAATGGAGGGCTAGGATTAGTTGGTTGGTTGTAGGATGGAAGGCTAGGATGAGAGTAGAAGTTACCACAACTACCCACATTCACATAACTACCACACCATGACCACCACTAAACTTTTGAATCTCCCTCCAAAACAAAAGAATACAATCCGGCCATGAAGAGAGTGTGCTCTTGCACGTGTATGTGTAGTGCACGTGCAAGCAACTAGGCCCAAAATTGTGCATTTTAATTTGTACAAAAATAAAATAGACTTTTTAAATAAATTAATCCATGGGCTTAGTTTTATGGGCAAAAATAAATAAAATACGTTTTGGGCTTTAAGAAAAGGCTTTAAAATATGGCTTTCTATCCATTAAGAAAAGGGCTTTTGTATAAAAAATAATTTGAGAACACATATTTAAATATTCATACACATCACAATAAAAATAATTATAAGATTTAATTCAACCAAAATATTGCACGTGCACACTACGTGCAAAATAAAATAATTTTTCATTAAATGAAAAATCAGGATATTACACGATCAAACACCAGGGCAGCAATCGACTTCTTCTTCTTCTCTGGCTTAGGGTTTCAGATTTGGGGTAAAAGTAAAAGAGGATGGAGGCTGAGGTGAAAGGGTTTTTTTAACTGAAGATGGATGGCTGAGATTGAACGAGAACAGATCAATGGTTGAAAGGAGAGGTCACGGGTGAAAAAGTGAAGAGATGTTTATCTCAAAAGCTGCGATGAATAGTTGCTGAAGACATTTGAACTCGCGACAGTCGACTGGTAGGGTATATCAGTCGACTTAGTCGAGAAGAGATTAAATTTTGTATATCTGCTGATCAGTCGACTGTCATCAAGACCAGGCGACTGGTCAGAGAACAAAAAATAGATATGTTTTAAGTACAGTACAGTCGACTTACTCAAGAACACAGTCGACTTAACAGAAACAAATTTTCAATAAATATCAATAAAGTCACATATTCCTAGTTCTCTTCTTAAGTTAATGAAAGTATCTTCTTTAAGGGGTTTGGTAAATATGTCTGCTACTTGTTTATCAGTAGAGATAAAGTCTAAGGATATATCTCCTTTTAAAACATGATCACGTAAAAAATGATGTCGAATATCAATATGTTTCGTACGTGAATGTTGAATCGGATTTTTAGATAGATTAATTGTACTGGTATTATCACACATAATTGAGGGTTTCTCAAATGAAATACCATAATCTAATAAAGTTTGTTTCATCCACAAGATTTGTGCACATGCCAAACTTGCAGCGATATACTCAGCTTCTGTGGTTGATAGGGATACGGAATTTTGCTTTTTACTGCACCAAGAGACTAGGGAATGTCCCAAAAAGTGACATGTACCACTAGTACTCTTGTGATCAGTTTTGCTTCCAGCAAAATCAGCATCGCTATATGACAAAAGTTGAAAATTATCGGTGCGTGGATAAAATAAATCATATTCAGATGTGCCTTTAATATATCTTAAAATTCGTTTCACTGCTTTTAAATGAGACTCTTTAGGACTAGATTGATATCTAGCACATAAACATACGCTGAACATAATGTCTGGTCTACTTGTGGTAATATATAAGAGTGAACCAATCATACCTCGATAGAGTTTTTGGTCAACACTCTTACCTAATATATCTTTGTCAAGAGTAGTAGTAGTAGCCATAGGTGTGGATTTACTACTAGTACTATCCATGTTAAAACGTTTGAGTAATTCCTTTGCATATTTTCCTTGGTTGATAAATATGCCACTTGAGGACTGCTTAATTTGAAGTCCAAGGAAATAATTGAGTTCCCCCATGTGACTCATCTCAAACTCGTTTTTCATGGTATTAGCAAACTCTTGACATAGATTATTATTAGTAGAACCAAAAATTATATCATCAACATATATTTGTATGATTAAGATATCATTCTTAACTCTTTTGATAAACAACATAGTGTCTACTTTACCTATTTCAAATCCTGTTTCTAAAAGAAAAGTTTTCAAACGATCATACCAAGCACGAGGTGCTTGCTTAAGACCGTATAAAGCCTTTTTCAATTTATAAACATGATCTGGAAATCGTTCATGTTCAAAACCTGGTGGTTATTTAACATAAATATTTTCTTTAATAAACCCATTAAGAAAAGCACTTTTAACATCCATTTGATAAAGTATAAAATTCATAAAACAAGCAAAAGATAATAAAATACGAATAGATTCTAGTCTAGCAACAGGAGCATATGTTTCATCAAAATCTATACCTTCTTCTTGATTATACCCTTGAGCAACTAATCTAGCCTTGTTCCTTACAACTTGTCCTGATTCATCTAACTTATTTTTAAATACCCATTTGGTACCAATAATAGTCTGATCAGGAGGTCGAGGAACTAAATCTCATACATCATTCCTTATAAATTGGTTTAGTTCATCTTGCGTGGCATTCATCCAATATTCATTCTCACAAGCTTCTTGTATATTTTTCGGTTCAAAATCCGACAAGAATGCTGTATGAGAAATCATATTAACGTGTGAACGTGTCTGAATATCATGGGAGATGTCACCAATTATTAAGTCATGAGGATGATCTTTAACTTCAACAAATGATTTTGGTAAAGTTGAAGATATCACAATCGGATCAGTCAACTTGGTAGGTTCTTCAGTCGACTGCTTCACTTCAGTCGACTGGGAGTCCTTATCAGTCGACTTATCAGTCAGATTAGTTTGTTCTAAAGATTTAATCACATTATCTAAAGGTGATGAATCAGTTTCATCATCTTTATTTAAGGTTGATGAAGGCAGAGATTCATCGAATGTAACATGCATTGACTCTTCAATAGTCATTGTAGACTTATTGAAAATTCTATATGCTTTACTCCTATTTGAGTATCCTAAAAAGATACCCTCATTAGATCTAGGATCAAATTTGTCTAAATTATCTTTTGTGTTTAGAATAAAACACTTACAACCAAATGTCTTAAAGTAAGAGACTTTAGAAATTTTATTAAAAAATAACTCATAACAAGTCTTCTTTAGCTTAGGTCTTATAAGAATTCTATTTAAAACATAACAACCTGTAGCAACAGCTTCAGCCCAAAAGTGCTTTGGTAAATTGCTTTCAACAAGCATAGTACGTGCGCATTCTTGCAAAGTCCTATTTTTCCTTTCAACCACTCCATTTTGTGGTGAAGCTCTAGGAAATGCAAACGAGTGTGTTATACCATTCTTGTTGCAATATTCTGTAAATGTTTCATTTTCAAATTCTCCACCATGATCACTTCTAATAGTGACTATGGTTAGAGATCTTTGATTTTGAATACGTTTACAAAAATGTACAAATTCATCAAAAGCATCATTTTTATGTTTTAAAAAGAATGTCCAAGTGAATCTTGAAAAATCATCTACTAAAACAAATACATATCTACTTTTATTCAAAGAAGCAACTCTAGCAGGGCTAAATAAATCCATATGGATCAATTCGAGCGGTCTACTAGTAGAAATTACCTCTTTTGTTTTAAAAGTGGATTTGATTTGTTTTCCTAGTTGACATGCATCACATAACTTATCCTTTTTAAAGGATAGTTTTGGCAGTCATTTAACTAGGTTATACTTAGATAATTTTGAGAGATTTTTCATGTTCACATGTCCAAATCTTCTATGCCATAGCCAAGATTCATTGTTAGAAGCTATTAAACAAAAATCATTTGAAAATTCAATTGCATTTAAACACAATTCATAAATATTATTTTTACGAAAACCTTGAAAAATAACATTTTGCATAGTAAAATCATAAATCAAGCATGCATCTTTTTCAAATACTATTTTATACCCTTTATCACATAATTGACTAATGCTTAAAAGATTATGCTTTAAACCACTAACTAATAATACATTTTCTATGGTTGGTTAGAAGTTTTACCGACCATGCCGATACCTATGACTATGCCTTTGTTGTTATCTCCAAAGGTGACAGTTCCTCCATCTATGCTTTGAATGGTGGATAGCAGGTTGGCATGTCCTGTCATATGTTTTGAACACCCGCTGTCTAGTATCCAGCATTCTTTCTTGGGTACCTATAAAAAATTCAAGGTAAATATGGTACCCTTTTTATTGGGTCCAAAACATATTAGTTTGGAGGAAACCAAACCCATGAAGAGTTTGATCTTCCTCCATAAGCAGGAATATAATTAATAGAATTACACACATTAATACATATGAAGTAATACACGCAATTCTATCATTCTGATTTAAGCTGACTGGAACCCATACTAACTTGTTCTGTCCAGTCGACTTAACAGTATCCTTCAGTCGACTGTTAGTGTGAGTCAGTCGACTTGATGGTACATTAGGTCGACTTATATGAGGTTTTGATCTCGTTGAATGAGATTCAATTCCTCTGGACAGACGACTGGTAGATTGGTTCAGTCGACTTAACCGAACAGTAGTCTTGCTTTTATCACTAACATTTACAGCCTTAGGCTTTTCAAAAAATTCATACAACTTGTGTGTAACACTAGAAATAGATGCTGATTTATTTCTACTAGTGTTTTTAGCAGGAGATTCTTTTACAGAAGAATTTTTAAAACCAAGTCCATATTTTTGACTAGATTTTACTTGATGATGAAGCACATCATTTAAATTCTCTTTGCCTTTGTTAAACTTAGATACGTTCTTTGATATCTCTTCGTAATTCTTTTTGAGAGATTCAAGATCAGTATCTAAACTTGCAATGCGAGAATTTAAAGATTTTACTTCCTTATCAAGGTTAAGATTTTCTTGAGTAAGTGTTTGATTCACTTTCTCTAGATTCTTAACTCTAATCTTTTCCTTTTTTAACTCTTGAAATATTTCATTAAACGCATCAAGAAGATCTTCTGAGTCGTAATCATTACTTACATGATCTTGTGAAGCCATGAAGCACATGTTTGCCACTTCATTGTTTTCATCCGTTTCTTCTTCGGAAGACGAATCACTATCATCCCATGTAGCTTGATAGGCTTTCTTGTTCTTAGCAAACTTATTCTTTGAATATTTATCCTTTTTGAAGTTGGATGGTTTTCCCTTATTCTTTGCATTTTCAAGGGGACAATCCTTCTTCATGTGTCATGTTTTATTGCACCTGAAACATGTAGGAGGGTCATTAGAATCTCTATTTTTAGAATTAAACTTACCCTTCTTTAAGAATTTTTTGAATCTTCGAGTGAACATTGCTATCTCCTCTTCATCTTCTTCCTCATCTTCTGAGTCTGTCATGGCTTTAAAATCCAATGATTTCTTCTTTGCTTGGTGTGATTCTGTATCCTTCTTTCGATCTTCAAGTTGGACCTCGTATGGCATGAGATTGCCCACAAGATTCTCAAGAGAAAGTTGTGACAAGTCATTTGCTTCTTCTATTGCTGTGGTCTTCTTTTCCCATTCTGGAGTGAGTGCACGTAAGACTTTTCTAACCATCTCCGCTTGAGTGTAAATCTTTCCAAGTGCCACAAGAGAATTAGTGATATCAGTAAATCTGGTGATCATCTCGGATATGGTTTCATTGTCCTTCATTCTGAACATCTCAAACCTGTGAACAAGAACAGAAATTTTAGACTCCTTAACTTTATTTGTTCCTTCATGTGTTACCTCGAGTGTATGCCAGATTTGATGTGCAGTTGTAGCATTGGATACACGGTTGAATTCTTCCTTTGTGAGTGCACAAAATAAAGCATTCATTGCTTTGGCATTGTTCATCGTTTGGTTCTTTTGATCATCATTCCATTGTGCATATGGAATGGTAGGGGCAGTGAATTCCGTCTCTGTCATTTGCCATATCTCGTAGTTGATTGATTGGAGGTAGATTCTCATTCGGCACTTCCAATAATTGTAGTTAGTTCCATCGAATAGCGGTGGCCGTTGTGTAGATTGGCCTTCATGGTACTGATTTGTATTTGAAGTAGTTACCATAGCCTGTAACCAATGCTCTGATACCAAGTGTTGGATCCTATAGGCGAGACAACAAACACTAGAGGGGGGGGGGGTGAATAGCGTTAATAAAAAACTGCGGAAATTTTCTTCGGTGCAGTCGACTTGGTTGTGAACCAGTCGACTGATATGATCAAATTAAAGCAAATACAATAACTCTGTGCAGTCGACTTATATATGAGACAGGCGACTGAAGACACAATGAAAGAATAACTTATATGAGACTGACCAGTCGACTGATAGTGCAAGGAGTCGACTGTCCAGACAATTTTTGCAGAACTTAAGTAAACAAAAGTAAATGCAAAATCAAGACAACCAATCACAGAGTACACAAGATATATCCTGGTTCGGTCCTCCCGACCTACATCCAGTCCCCAAGCAACCCACTTGAGATTTCCACTATTCTTGAAAAAGTTTACAAGAATACCCTACGACGTTAAGACAACAACCTTGTCTAACCTGTAGTCCTTTCTCTCAACCAGAGAAAGCAGACCCACTCTACTACCAAGAGTGAAACAAACCGAATCTACAACCTAGAGTCTAAACCGCTCCAACCGAGAGCAAAAGAAACAAGAAAAACTTTACAGTCAACCTATAGCCTTGTTGGTGTATTGTGTTGTTGCACGTGGCTAAAACAAGGTCGACTTCTATACCCAGTCCAGAACGAAATTGTTGTTATACTGGACTGAGTGTAGAGAACCACAGATTTGAACTTGAAAGCTTTTTCTCAATTTTCACTTAAAATTTCTCAAAGAATGCTCGGATCTTTTGAAAAGTTGTTGTAAGATCTTTTCAGTGAGATCTTGAACTCTATTTATAGAGTTTGATCTCTTGGACGTTGGGGGACAGTTATTCCAACTGTCAACCAACGGATCTTATAGCTTTTGATTTTGAAAAATCAATTTTGAAAACAAAAAACGGTCAAAAGCACTCGAACAGTCGACTGGGTTGCCATATGACTCGACTGATCAGAGTTTGAATAAATTTAAACAGTTTTGTACTTGTCAGTCGACTGCCAGAGGTATCAGTCGACTGGTACTCAACAGTTAAATTATATCAAACTGTTTTGACTCTTTTGTTGTTTTTGAAAAACACACATTTATGAAATAGTGTGTATGTGTGTGTGACAAGGCTTTACAATCAGACTAAGACTCAACAAAAGTAAAAATACAATGTTTTACAAGACACAACAATTTGACACATTTGAGCTTGAAGTCTTGAGTCTTGAATCTTGATTTGAGTCTTGAGTCTTTGAGCGAAGCTTTGGCCATTGTCTCTTATTTGGAGCTTTTGTGCTTGATCATTTGTTCAGCTGTATAATAGTAGGTCCTTTGTGTATAGCACCTGTAAGTTTAGCATTGATACATGTGCAGTGTGTTGTGATCATCAAAATCAAGAATCAACACATACACCTCCATGTTTCGGCCGATTTGAGCGTGGAAAACCTTGTTGACGAGGCGTTGGTATGTGGCTCCTGCGTTCTTCAGACCGAAGGGCATAACCCTGTAGCAATAGAGGCCCTGATCGGTCACGAACGATGTCTTCGGGATATCCGGGGGGAACATCCGGATCTGGTTGTAGCCTGAGAAGGCGTCCATGAAGCTGAGGAGTTCATGTCCCGAGGTGGCATCGATCAAAGTGTCAATACTCGGAAGAGGGAAGGGATCCTTGGGGCAAGCCTTGTTGAGATCGGTAAAATCGATACAGATCCTCCAAGTCCCGTTCGACTTCTTTACCATTACTACATTCGACAACCACTCGGGGTAGTTCACCTCTTGTATGAACCGGGCCTTCAAGAGCTTGTCCACCTCCTCTTTTATAGCTAGCTGACGTTCGGGGGCGAACTTGCGCCTCTTCTGTTGAACCGGTTTGGACCCCTAAACAACGCTGAGGTGGTGGACTAAGAGCTCTTCGGAAATTCCGGGTATGTCTGCAGCTGACCAAGCAAAGAGGTCTCGGTTCCTTCGGATGCACTGTACAATGTCCGAGCATAAGGCAGACGGGAGGGTCTTGCTAACAAAGAACTTGCGAGTTGGATCCTGCTCAGAGAAGAGCACTTCCTCCAATTCATCCACCGGCTCGGACGTCGATCGGGCAGCATCTTGGGGGATTTCCAGAGTTTCTAAGGAGAGGACTGGTCCGAGGGTAGAGGTCATGTAGCACTTACGGGCCGTTTCCTGATTGCCCCTCACTTCCCCTACTCCGGCCCGGGTGGGGAATTTCATCTTAAGATGGTACGCCGAAGGAACAGCTTCTAGAGCTGCTAGGCCGGGTCGGCCTAGGATGACATTGTAAGCTGCAGGAACATCCACAACCATAAAATCTATCGCCTCCGTTCGGGTAGTAGGAGTTTTTCCAGCGGTTACGTCGAGGGTAATCACCCCTTCAATAGTCACTGGCACTCCCGTGAACCCATAGAGCGTGTAGCCGGCGGGCTTGAGTCTGTCTCGGGAGAGCTTTAGGCCTTTAAAAGCGGCGAGGAAGAGGATGTTAACGGAGCTGCCGTTGTCCACTAGGATCCTCTCCACTTTGAAGTTTGCCATGTGAAGGCTGATAACGAGTGCATCACAATGGGGCATCCGGACACCCTCGAGGTCTTCATCTGAGAATGTGACGGGCACTCCGAGGCCCTTAGGAGGAGGGTTGGCGCGGACCGAATTGACTTCTCTTATAAATGTCTTTAAAGAGAAGTTTGAGGAGCCCCCCATTGGGCCCCCATGAATGAGGTGCAGGACACGCTCCTCCTCGAAGTCGGGCATTTCATCGCGTTCCGGACGCTTATTAGCCCCCTGAGGCGGGGGAGGAAGTTCGGCTCGGTCCTTTCTGACGAACCTTGTCAGCTGCCCCCTCTGGATGAGGGCTTCTATCTCATTCTTCAGGACCCGACAATCGTTGGTGTCGTGGCCGTGGTCCCGATGATAACGGCACCACTTCTCTTTATCCCTTTTCTTGGCAGGGGTGTTCATCCTCGGAGCAGGAGGTATGATCCCTTCCTTCTCAACTTCCATCAGAATGGTAGAGACATTAGTGGTAAGGGGAGTAAACTTCTCGAATCTGGGGGGAGGTCGGCACTGGCCGGCATTATCCTTCTGGAGCTTCTTGGCTCCTTCCTCTTCTGTTCCCTTTCTCTTAAACCCGGAGGAAGACCCCTCCAAGTTGGGGCGGTGCTCGGCTTCTTCGGCCCGAATGTACTTTTCACTTCGGAGGAGGAGGTCAGAGAAGTTCTGTGGGGGATTCTTGGCGAGGGAGGAGCGGAGGTTGGAATTGAGGACATTGGACTGAAATGCTGTTGCAGCGACCGACTAGTCGAGGGATGCTATAGACCTGGCTTCAGCTGTGAACCTCTTCACATAGTCTCTCAACTTCTCACCCTTCTTCTGGTGGAGGTACAATAGCGAGATGCTGGTCTTCTCAGTTCTACGACTACTTACAAAATCGGTGACGAAGAGGGTTTCGAATTGCTCGAAGGAGAATATTGAGGATGGGGCGAGGCGAGAGTACCATTCTCGAGCCGGACCTTTGAGAGTTGCGGGGAAGGTTTTACAGAGCAGAGCATCGGAAGCTTGATGGATGAGCATTAGGGTCTTGAAGCTCTCGATGTGATCGACGGGGTCAGTTTCCCCGGAGTAGGTCTCAAATTGAGGAGGCTTGAAGCCGATTGGTACAGGTGCATCCATTATGGTTCGGGAAAAAGGAGGTCTGCTAGGACGAAGGGTCCTTCCTCTAAGTTCTTCTTCTAGGTCTAACTGACCCAAGCGCCTCTCCATCTCATGGAGATGGCGGTACACAGCATCGTCCCTTCGACGGTAATCAGCCGAGCCTCTAGACTCGTCTTCGTACGAGGGAGAGCGGGGGCTACGACGACGGTAGCTCCTGGAGCAGAGAGGACTTTGCACATGCCGGGAGTTGCTGGGAGCTGGAGGAGGAGATAGTGATCGTCGGCGAGGACTTCAGACCGGAGGAGGAGAGGGGATCTTGGGTGCATTGGTGTTGGGACGGAGATTGAGAGCTTGCAGGACGGTTGCTTGGAACTGCTGAAACTCGGCACGGGTGATGGGTGCCTCATCGTTCCTAGGCTGTTACCGACCTGCGGGGGAGTGTGGCCTTCTTCTGTAATGTTCGGGGGACTCTCTCCGCCCCTTTCGGGTAGGGGACCTTCTGTATTCTCGGCGGTGAGGAGACCGCTCATCCGGACGGTGTTGGCGGGAGGTTCCCTCTCGGGCCCGCTTTTCATCCAGATGGCGGCGAAGGTCCTCATCCTTCTGCCGATTGAGGACGGTGTGGTGGTGATCGGAAGCTCGGGGATGGTGAGGGGCCATAGAGTCCGAAGAGGCGTTATGGATGGAGACGTGATCCGGATGGAGAGGCTGTTTCTGCGGATTGGGACCCTTTGGAGGTTGTTGATTCTGCGGAGGAGGTAGGTCCTGTTGAAGAGGGTCCACGGCTTGAGGAGGAAGTTGTCCCTGCTGTTGAGCGGGCTGAGGGGGAACTTCCTGCTGCTGATCGGGATTGGGTCCTCGGTTGGACCCTCTGGATCTGACTTTCCTAGGAGGCATGGCTGGAGAGATCTGTACAACGAGAAGAGGGGAGGTTGCTATTCGTTAGTTTTCCACAGACGGCGCCAATCTGTTGCCGCTAAATCTGGTGTGGGGGCAAACAGATAGTATTTGTGGATTCTTATGAAAACTGAATAGCAAACCAGTATACTTGTTCCGTCGGAGTTTGACGCTGACCCCCGCCGTACACCTGCAAAAAGTGCGAGACACCGGGGTTGTTCCCGGTGACGCACCCTCCGACGCTCAAGTCAGTAACCAGGGATGATTATGAAAGAGCGTAAATTGGAAAAAGATTGATTACCTCTTAATGGAGATGGGTGGGGGGTATTTATAGGCATCTTAGGGATCAGATTAGGAATGTAATCCCCGTGATCTGATAAGGAATATTCTCCTTGTAAACAGATTAGGAATGTAAACCCTAATTCCCAGTGGAGGGATAGGCATGAATTAGGGCCGTTGATTAGGATTTAATCAGAAACCCTAATTCTATCCCTCTGGATCGGGCTTTCTGCTGGTTGAAACCCGCATCCGATTGAGGTAGATCCGTTTGTGGGTTATTGGATCTTTGAAAAGATCCAGTACCCATCTCAGACCCGTTGGTAGGTGAAATTACCGTTTTACCCCTGGGCTTCAGGATTCGTGCCCAATTTGGACGGTTCCGATTAACCCCCATTTTTAGCCATATCATATATATATATTGGGTTTCAAAATATAAAATCAAGATTGTGTCAAAATATAAAATCAAGATATATATATATATATATATATATATATATATATATATATATATATATATATATATAGGTAAAAGGGATATGAGCAACTTGCTCATTTAGTAAATGAACAAATGATTATGTGACATGCATGTGATACATTAGAAAACTAACCCTTTTTAATGATTTTCTAATCACATATATGCCACATCATCAATTGCTTATTTACTAAATGGGCAAGTTGCTCATACCCATTTTTCCCATATATATATATATATATATATATATATAAAATTTATTTGATTTATTATTTTTTAGGTCCAATTTAAACCCCAAGCTCACATACATACAATCTTAATCCCTATAAATTTCCTAGTCAAAATTAATTAACCCTAAACCTAATTATCCCTCACACGACCTTCTTCTTCTTCTTCTTTTGGTTCCCGAAACCCATCCATTGCCTTCTCTCCGCACCACCGCAGGGCCACCCAAGCCCATGTCTCCTACCCAAATAGTCTCCACCATCACCACCGCCCGCCCTCCTACCTCCCTGAGCCCTGCGCGCAATCAGTCTCTCCCTCTCCTCACCGAGCAATGACCACCCAGGAACCCATCCCGACACCAACCTGCACCATTCGAAGCACCTCACCCGAGCCTGCATTGAAGCTCTGACTGCCTCCCCTCGCTGCCATTACCCGGCCTCCCTCATTCCTCTTCTCCGAGCATCCTCCACTACACACCAGCGCCTCTTCGCTTCCACAATTGACAACACCCCGAGCTTGCTGCCTTCAACCCCGACAACTGTAACGCCCCTGCCCCTAGCTCAGATAATTTATACAATTTATAAGACAAATTAGATACTATGTAGTACAACTGCCCACCACAGGCTGCCTCTCAAAAGGTGGTTAACCGGATTGGTGACTCTTGATCATAGGCAATCATATATATATATATATATATATATATATATATATATATATATATATATATATATATATATATATATATATATATGGGTAAAAGGGATATGAGCAACTTGCTCATTTAGTAAATGAGCAATTGATGATGTGGCATGCATGTGATACATTGGACAACTATCCCTTTTAAGGCTTTTCCAATCACATGTATGCCACATCATCAATTGCTTATTTACTAAATGAGCAAGTTGCTCATACCCCTTTTTCCCTATATATATATATTATATTTAATCATTTTACCGATATAGGATTTAAACCATACCCACTCTCCCGAAGCACCCCCACATCTGCAGGCTTCAAACATCTCATCCGGTGGGCCCCTTAACAATGCCCTGTCATCCAAGATCTTTGACGAAGTCAAAGCAACACATTCAAACAAGGCATATTTGCTATTTTTAACAATATCGTGCTCCCCCCCCCCCCACCACACACACACACACCCCTTATAATACCATACCTTATACCAACCAGCCATATACTATTCAATATATATATTATATTATATTTTGAAATAACACGGGGTGTTATAGACACCCCCTTTCAGAAATCAGCGTCCTTGCTGAGCACGGGCATGCACAATCTAGTGCAGGATCTCCTTTCTAGCTGTTGTGGAGCATCTGCTCTTCTATCCGCCCTCCCTAGGCAACCACAGTCACGGAGATTCATCGCCGACTGTGTATATAGTCCCGGAGTTGATTGTTAGACTAATCATAATAAGCAACCACAGTCACGAAGATCCACCGCCGACTGGGTCTATAGCCACGGAGATCCACCGCCGACTATCTAGACATGCCCTACACTCGGTGTCAAAAGTTGGCTCTGATACCATTTGTAACGCCCCGAAATTTGAAATAAGATATAATATAGTATACATATATATGTTAAAGGTATAGGAAGGTATAGTTGGCTGTTGTTGAAATTTTTTTATTAATAATGTTGAAAATAATATTTATTGTGAAATGGGGGGGGGGGGGGCACGAAAATGGGGTATGCAGCCTTGTGTGCTGCTGTTGACTTGGTCAAAATGCCTTGTTGACGTGGCTTCATGTGATGGGGGCCCACCGCTGTTCTATTCTCTCAGAAGAGAGAGGTAGTAAGTGT
Organism: Hemerocallis citrina; assembly: GCA_017893485.1. Taxonomy (NCBI): domain Eukaryota; kingdom Viridiplantae; phylum Streptophyta; class Magnoliopsida; order Asparagales; family Asphodelaceae; genus Hemerocallis; species Hemerocallis citrina. The sequence continues at coordinate 181,272,059 of CM030368.1, read as the reverse complement.
TGTTTGAGAATAATGTCCCATATCGAGAATTAACATAGAAATAATGATATTAAAATATAATAGCCTATGATCAAGAGTCACCTAATCGGTTAACCAACTTTTGAGAGGCAGCCTGTGGTGGGCAGTTGTACTACATAGTATCTAATTTGTCTTATAAATTGTATAAATTGTCTGAGCTAGGGGCAGGGGCATTACAAATGGTATCAGAGTCGACTTTCGATACCGGGTGTGGGGTATGTCTATATAGTCGGACGGTGTACTCCGGGACTATAGATCCAATCGGGCGGTCTACTCCGTGACTGTGGTCAGCCCTCAATTAAATTTGGGATTGATATTGATCGGGCGGTGTACTCCGGGATCATAATTAGTCGGGGGGATAGGAGGGCGGCTCAATTAAAATCCGGGATCATGATTAATCGGGCGGTATACTCCGGGATCATGATTAATCGGGCGGTATACTCCGGAATCATGAATAATCGGGTGGATAGAAGAGCAGATGCTCCACAACGGCTAGAAGGGAGATCCTGCACTAGGTTGTGCATGCCCGTTCTCAGCGAGAACGCTGATTTCTAAAGCGGGGGGTGGGGAGGGGGGAGGGGGAGGTGTGTACCACCCCGTAATTTGAAATAAGATAATATATATATATATATATATATATATATATATATATATATATATATATATATATATATATATATGTTAAAGGTATAGAAAGGTATAGTTGGCTGTTGTTGAAAAAAAAAGTATTAATAATGTTGAAAATAATATGTATTGTGAAATGGGGGGGGGCATGGAAATGGGGTATGCAGCGGGGTATGCAGCCTTGTGTGCTGCCGTTGACTTGGTCAAAATGCCTTGTTGATGTGGCTTCATGTGATGGGGGCCCACCGTTGTTCTATACTCTCGGAAGAGAGAGGCAGTAAGTGATGTTTGAGAATAATGTCCCATATCTGGAATTAACATAGAAATAATAATATTAAAATATAATAGCCTATGATCAAGAGTCACCTAATCGGTTAACCACCTTTTGAGTGGCAGCATATGGTGGGAAGTTGTACTACATAGTATTCAATTTGTCTTATAAATTATATGAATTGTCTGAGCTAGGGGCAGATGTATTGGAATCCGTTATCATCCATATTCATGAAAACACTCTTTGAAGATCTCAATTGTTGAACCATCATATTGTTACATACTTGTGATCTTTCCGTATTTAAACCAACTGTTATATGTTGCATTGAATCATTCATTTGCCTTCGTTAATTCAATAACCACCGTAAGATCGTAAACTTCATTGTCACCATATACATTGCATGAACACGGGTTAAAGTTACATATAATATGCATATATAGATAAATATAGTGATTGAAGTGAATTTTGATTGTATATAGTATGGTATATCTGTAAATTAATATCGTAGAAATAATAACTCTCATCATGTTAATAATAAGAATTTATTCTAGTTACTAGATGTGAATGTATGTTCAATTCTAGATATTAGACTACATGTTTGTAAATCACAATCGTTACAGTTACCATTAGTATATTGTTGTCCTGCTGCTTACTTCAACTTGTAGTGAGATTATGACCTAGTTACTGATAATATAAATTAAAACTTTATAAATAAAAGTTATAGCCCTCTGTGTCTGGAATCTAGACCATCTAGCGGTTTTGCAATTCGACTTATGGATTGCAAGATATTTAGATTCTCGTTACGCAACGTCTGAATTCCACAATACATTGAAAATACATCTCCATGTTTAACTAGTTGAAATAATAGATTAAATTAAGAATTAGGGACCTGAGATTAATCATGTTATTACTGAACAATGTTACGAACTGGATTATGATTTTTATAAGATTTTTAAATGAATTTTTAGTCTGTTTATTTATATAAAAGTTTGACATTGAGTTGCTGCCTCAACAACAGACTCGTAAAGAACTAACTGGTTGATATAGTTAATATAATGAGAATGTGTCGTGTGAATATGCGTTGGAACCGACAGGGAGTCTAGTTTCTTGAATCTTGACAGAACCTGATTTGTTTTTCCGTAGTAGCGGAAAAGTTGGTTTTTGTACAACAACGTATTGTTATCCAGAATTGTGTTTCCATGTTTTTAAATATTTATTTTTTCACAATTAAAGAATTGAACTGATATAATAGATAGATTGTCACCCCCTGCTTCCCAAAAATACGGAATACGAGCGCGTGACAAAACCCTGCAAATGATTTTCATCATTCATGAGCTGTAGGATCGATTCAGCATCATAACATGAATATAACAAAATGTACACAACCACACATGCATGAATAATTTATTAATCAACAGAAAATAATTGAAACAAAATAATAATATCCCAACTAGTTTTCAAATCTGGATCAAAAGATAAAAACTCGGAACTATAAGCCTGTTACAAGTTTTAAGTAGAAAAAGGAATAAATAACTCAAAACAAAATATTTAAAGCAAGTCTTTTCTCCAAGCGAAGCCTAGAACGTTGCTCACCAATTTCAGTAGGCAATTCATCTCCAAAGTCTGTATATATAAATATAAAAAGAAAAAAAAAATAAAGAGAACAAGATAAACGCCCTTAGTGCAAGTTAGGGCTGCAAATAGAACAAGTAAGGGTATGAAAACAAGTGTAAGAAATATGGAACAAGATTTGGAATCAAGAATGTATAACATAATATAATAGGGACACAACAAGTAGTGGGATTTAAGAAATTAGCTAGCAAGAAAGACAACTCAAGTGACAAGATTTGGTAACAAGTACTAGTAGTAGAACAAGTGGCTAGTGAACATGTAATGGTATCAAGCATCAAGTAACAAGTATCACGTACAAGTGTCAAGTAACAAGTAACAAGTCTTAAGTAACAAGTCTCAAGTAACGAGCATCAAGTATGGTATCAAGTGTGTACAAGTGACAAGTTAATCTTAAGTTTAATATTTAATTCTATTTAGGTAGCACTTCATGCATCCATACTTTTATTACATGGTTGCTATATACAATCAGTTATGTTTAGGCCTAGTAGTGAATTTTATAGGGCAGTGTACTCAAGCATCAAGTGTCAAGCAAGCATGGTTCATGAATACAAAAATAATGTAACAAGTTCACGAACCAAGTTCGTGAATGCACTAACAAGTTCAAGAACCAACCGTGGGTTCATGAACCAAGTAATGGGTTCATGAATACGATCAAGATACAACAAGTTCATGAACCAAGTACTGGAAAATACGGGCTCCCTTCCGAGTACACTTACCTAAATTGTCCACTACTATGGTCTTTTCCTTAAACCCCTGGCTTATTATTCATTATTATTATCAACCAAGCATGAAAGTTTACGAAACAGGTCAAGTATACATGATCAACAATATGGGACAAGTCTAGGCTAGGTAGGATACATGTTCGAGGGTCAAAACAAATCAAAATATCAAGAACGACAAGAATTCCAAATCTGGACAGTATGACATTGCTGCACCAAAACTGCGATTCCCGTCGCTACAAGATAGAAAATGTGGATCCGTCAGAAGGTCTAAAAGTTAGACTCCTGCCCAGTTCCAACTCATATAATTAAGACACATACAAGTTGTAGTAATTGATGTCAAAACAGCAAACTATACAACGTTGGTGTTCAGCCAGAATTGGTAAAACTGAGTTTATACATATGAAACAGGGTTGAAACATCATTAATTAATTCTGAGAAAATTAGGGAATGTTCTCTACGGTGTCCAGTATCAGCATGCGAAATTTCAAGTCATTTACTTACTGGTAGCATAGTTAAAATAATTGTAAACCAAAGTGGTGCAGCAGTTTTTATGAAACTACGATTACAGACATAGCTGTAGTAAAACTGCGATATCTCCTAAACAGTAACTCGGAATTCAAAAATTCTGATGTTATTGGCAACCAGACACTTGGGACTACATTTCGTATTTAGGACTCAAGTTCAGATTCTAGTTTTATCTGGGTCGAAACAGCAAGCCAAGACAGAATAGAAAACAAATAAAACACCTTTTGGTATGAAATGAATCAAAATCTTACTAGTTGTGAACAAGTGTATCAACGAAAGGGTTGTGACTCTTAGATCATGTGATAGATAAGGCAAAACATGATATCATCAACGATAAACAAAACGGAATCACATTTACAACCTACTTACAGTATTTTCAAGGAAAAGTTGTATTAGAAAACGAAATGTACAAGAAGATACTTGCCTTAGGGTGTAGACGATGAATCGAAGAAGGAATAATGAGAATGGATCCCGGGCGATGAGCACGATCGGCACGGATCTCGATAATGATCATGATCAAGATGAAGATCAAGCGAATCCAGTGGTCGAGATCAAAAATAAAACATATAAGAATTAGAAGAGTACCAAAAGAGTAATTATACTATGATTGACAATTGATGAATAAGAACAAAAGGTGGATCAAATGTTTAACTCACCAAGTAGAAGACGAACGAGACGATCAATGACTGAGATCAAGTTGATCAGCCAATCGATGGTCGAGATCAAAGATAGGGAAGATGATGATCAGATCTGGAAATCAAGATCTTGATAATGATCAAGATCACCAAGGCGATCGGATGGTCCAACTCAGATGATGGAGATCATGATGATCATGATGATGATGATGGTGATGATTTGATCACGATGCAGGATCAGACGGCCCAAAATCAACTAGATGATGATAATGGAGATCCCGATCGCTATGGGGATCGGACGGCCACTAATCAAGCCATGATAAAAAACCTACAGCAACTGCAGTGGCTGCAGAGGGCAACTAGATAGGGCAGCGACGGACTAACACAGTGCGAGGAGCGTGCTGGCGGTAGCACTGGAGGAACGGCACAGCATGCAGGGAGGGCGTGCTGTCAATGAGTGCAGGGCGGAGCAGGGGACGGAGGCACTGCAGTCTGGTGCTCGGGGGATTTGCTGCGTCGCTGGGTGGTGCAGCACAGGGAGAGGGAACCAGGGCATCGACATCGAGGCGAGGAGCACAACGGGGGGCGACTGTAGAGGTGGCGCATCGCTGTGGGAAGGCAGGGAGACGCGTTGGGGGATGACAGAGCTGCTGTCTTGATAGGAGGGCGGCACGACGGGGCACCGGGGTCCTGCAGTTGAGTGGGGGCTGCCGGCGATGCAGAGGGAGGGAAAACTAGGGAGGAGGAGAGGTCGAAAGTAAAGAGGCGGCTGTGGGTTGAAGACGGCTAGGGTAAAATGCAAAAGATGAACAGGGAAAAATGCGTTAATATATAGGAGGGGATAGGGTGTATTGGGTTTCGGGTGCAGATGTATAGGGTAATGTAGATGGGTTTGGGTTTGGGGTGCTAACGGGTTGCGGGTAGGATAGGTTATTGGGTTGGGTTAAGTATATGGGTTTTGAAGGAATTCAATAGGGTTAATGGGTATTAAAACCCAATAAGCAGATATACAATTATAAAAAAATAAAATAAATAAATAGATCAATAATAATATGGTAACAAAATAAATCAATTTGTGTGCATCATATTAATACTCCAATAAAAATACAATATGGATTATGATCTAAAAGCTTCCAAAAAAAATAAAAAGTTTATAAACAATAAGTTTATTAACAATAATAATCATAATAATAAGACTATATAACAAAATATACATTTATCAAAATAACCCAAAAGCAATAATTTGTTTAAATTTAAATTGAGTAAAAATACAAATAACCGATCAATTAGGAACATAAATTTAATTATGCCATTATTCGAACAAAATATAGTTTTCGATTAGAGAACACTTTAATAAAATATCCGAAACAAATTTCAAAACAAAGTGAATTTATAATTAGTCAAAATATAGAAAATATTCAGAAAATATGTATTTGGGAAAATAGGGCTTACAAATCCTACCCACCTTACAACAAAATTTTCGTCCTCGAAATTTGCTTAGGCAGTACATAGGACAGGACAAAAGCTAACTTGGGGAAGGGTAACAAAGCAGAGGCTAATGGGGAAGGAACAAAGCAGTGGCAATACTAGAAAAAGAAGAAAGTGGATACAATGAGGTCAAAGGAATACATGAAAGAAAATAAACAGTATCAAAAGGAAAGAAACAATACAAGATAACAAAATGAGATAGGGAGTAGGTAGAACTGAAATCAAAGGGAGGAATGACAGGGAAGAATTGAATCAAACAATGAATGGATGCATGATGGCAAAATGGAAGGCAAGAAAGAAGTAACCTGGTATCAAAAATGGAGAAGAGACAACACTAGACTCGCAAGATAACAAAGTAAAGAGATGAAGAAATAGATAGAGCTAGAAACGAAGAAGGGATGGAACAAGGAAAAGATGAACCAAGTAACGAGTCAACGGATGAGAACAAATGCAAGGGATAGAGGAAAGCAAACAATACAAATAACTAGAAGCAATAAGGGGATCCTCGGACCTATGGGTTATGGGCCCACTACGCTTCTACTGCGCTACTCTGATGGTGATGTCCCAAGCAACATACATGTCGCTGTAGGCCACATGACGCCAATCGACGAATCGAGCAGGAAGACAAGACCGAGACACCAGGATCAAGGAGAGTATGGGCTCAAGATAAATATAAATAAATAATGCAAAATGAATATAAAGTTTGGCTTCAATTTAAATAATTAAAAGATATGCTATAGATCAAAACTAATGGGCTTTAACAAAAATAATAATAACAACAAACATTAATAATAAAATAATAATATCAATAATAATAGAATAGTAATAACAATAATAACAATAATAATAACAATAATAATAAAAATAATATTAGCAATAATAATAACAGTAATAAAAATCATCATAATTATACTAGTAATAATAATAATAATAAAATTAAAAATGTTAACAATACCGATAATAATGATAATACATACATGACAGAATAGGATTCAACACATTCATGAAAATAATGCATTATTAATAATAATAATAATACTAATAATGATAACAATAATAATAATAACAATAATAATAATAACAATAAAAATATATATATTATCAGTACTGGTAAGAATAATAATGCAAGACAGAATATAATTTGGGTTCAATATTTTTTTTTTGTATGAAGGTAATTCAATATTAACAACAATAATAAAATAATGAAAACAACAATAATAATAGCAATGGTAATATCAATAATAATAATGATACCAATAATAATAACGAAAACCATAGCAATAATAATAACATTGTAAAACAAAATTAGAATTTGTCTTATCAACTCTATAAATAAATCAAACAGGAATGTATATAGTCAATCAATTATAAATGGAAAGTGAAGTCAAAATACACCATTAATCCCCAATCGTAAGAAAATAGGAAGACTATTCATATAGAATAAGAAGTAAAAAATGAAGAGATAAAACACAACTATAAAAAGGTTGATAACCATACAAACAACAAAGGAACACAAACTTTAAAGGCGATACAAAAAAAAGGGGGGGGGGGGGGGGGGGGAATAACCAGTCAAGATATATAGAAATACGAACAAATTTAGCCAAGTAAAGAAAACATTAATAACAATGAATGTAAAAGACATATAATAATTAGTGAATGTTGACATTATAATCAATACTCGAAAAACACATTAAAGGGTAACAAGCAAAATAGACCAAAATATATATATGCAAGAAGACTTAAAATGAGTTCATTAAATATTACAAAAGAAAAACGGTGGCTATAAATAGTAATTCACAAAAGAACGAAAACTTGAACCATAGTTGATGTACTCAATCTTAACATAAATGTAAAAATTTGTAAACATGAAATAGAGTAAAAAGAACTATACTAGTCCAAATTGTATGGAAACATAAAGTGTAATTGTATAAACAAAATGTCATAAAGAAAATATTTTTTTACCATTAGTTTCATTATATAAGTAAAAAGTGTTGAAATATCAGTTAGTAAATAGGTATAAAATCTTGCCTCCTTGACATCAAGTTGTATGTTTGCCTTTACGACATCAGGTTGCAAGTTGCCATCTGGATATTCAGTTGCATATTTTGCCTCCCTGACATCCAGTTGCAATTTGCCTCCATTGACATCGAGTTGCATATTTGCCATTTCGACATTAGGTTGCACCAAAAATGGTGACATGGAAGATGTAACATTCCATGTGCACAAGGATATGGGACATTTAATTTAAGTATGATGTTATGTTTTGAAATTCGCGATATAAAAATAGTAAAAAAGTAAGAAATAGAGTTGAAAGTCACACAATAGAATATCAAAATAGATGTATAGATTATAAATATCAAACACAATAGTACAAAATAGTAGTAGTGAAAATGATTTATAAAAGTAGGGAGAAAATCGGAATGAAATACATGCATAAGCACAATGCAAATGTGAATGAGAAAATAAATATGCAGTGTAGAAAATTTACACAATAAACATATCATAAAAATATATAGTAACGTAGGAATTAAACAAGCTCCTAACATGTCGTTGAAGATCCACCGATGCCAGTTGACGAACCAAGCGGGAAGAAAAGAATGGATAGCACTGGAATTTAAGGAGAACAAGATAGGTAAGAAACAACTAGTATGATACATAATGTGAATCAACAAATAAAAATTAATGCAAGGCACGGAAAGCAATGAATGACACACGAGCTGAAATAAGAAGGGTTCAACGAGGCAAGCAGAAATAAGAGGTTGCCTGCATCGGAAGCAAAAGAACATGGGTACGGAAAGAATAAATTTATTCCCAATATGGAATCAACAAATCAGGACGACTGTAAGAGATGGAAGAAAATAAGGAATCAAAGAATTGAATATGAAGGGATCAAAATGAATGGGATAAGAATAGTGTCCAGATCGAGTTGATTATCAAATTGTTCATGTGATTGCATCGCCTGTTTAATGTTGAGTTAATCCTGACTGAGTCAAGTCTGCCTAATGTATTAGTCAAGCTAACACATTAGCCAAACCTGAGCTCTGATACCACTAAAAACCGTGTCACGCTCCGCTTTCCAAAAACACGGAATAGAGCGCATGACAAAACCCAGCGAATGATTTTCATTATTCATGAGCTGTAGGATCGACTCAGCATCATAACAAGAATATAACAAAATGTACACAACCACGCATGCATGAATAATTTATTAATCAACAGAAAACAATTGAAACAAAATAATAATATCCCAACTAGTTTTCAAATCTGGATCAAAAGATAAAAACTCGGGACTATATGCCCGTTACAAGTTTTAAGTAGCAAAAGGAATAAATAACTCAAAACAAAATATTTAAAGCAAGTTTTTTCTCCAAGCGAAGTCTAGAACGTCTGCTCACCAATTCCAGCAGCAATTCGTCTCCAAAGTCTGTACATATAAATATAAAAAGGAAAAAAAAATAGAGAGAACAAGATAAACGCCCTTAGTGCAAGTTAGGGCCGCAAATAGTACAAGCAAGGGTATGAAAACAAGTGCAAGAAATATGAAACAAGATTTAGAGTCAAGAATGTATAACATAATATAATAGAGACACAACAAGAAGTGGGTTTCAAGAAACTAGCTAGCAAGAAAGACAACTCAAGTGACAAGATTTGATAACAAGTACTAGTAGTAGAACAAGTGGCTAGTGAACATGTAATCGTATCAAGCATCAAGTAACAAGTATCACGTACAAGTGTCAAGTAACGAGTAACAAGTCTCAAGTAACAAGTCTCAAGTAACGAGCATCAAGTACGGTATCAAGTGTGTACAAGTGACAAGTTAATCTTAAGTTTTATATTTAATTCTATTTAGGTAGCACTTCATGCATCTATACTTTTATTACATGGTTGCTACATACAATCGGTTACGTTTAGGCCTAGTAGTGAATTTTATAGGGCGGTGTACTCAGGTATCAAGTATCAAGCAAGCATGGTTCATGAATATAAAAATAATGTAACAAGTTCACGAACCAAGTTCGTGAATGCACTAACAAGTTCAAGAACCAACCGTGGGTCATGAATGTACAACAAGTTCATGTACCAAGTAATGGGTTCATGAATACGATCAAGATACAACAAGTTCATGACAGAGTAGTGGGAAACACGGGTCCCCCTTCCGAGTACACTTACCTAAATTGTCTAATACTATGGTCTTTCCTTAAACTCCCGACTTATTATTCATTATTATAATCAACCAAGCATGAAAGTGTGCGAAACAGGTCAAGTATACATGATCAACAATATGGGACAAGTCTAGGCTAGGTAGGATACATGTTCGAGGGTCAAAACAAATCAAAATATCAAGAACGACGAGAATTCCAAATCTGGACAGCATGATGTTGCTACACCAAAACTGCGATTCCCGTCGCTACAAGATAGAAAATGTGGATCTATCAGAAGATCTAGAAATTAGACTCCTACCCAGTTCCAACGCATATAATTAAGATACATACAATTTGTAGCAATTGATGTCAAAATAGCAAACTGTACAGCATTGGTGTTCAGCCAGAATTGGTAAAACTGAGTTTATACATATGAAACAGGGTTGAAACATCATTAATTAATTCTGAGAAACTTAGGGAATGTTCTCTAGGATGTCCAGTATCAGCATGCAAAATTTCAAGTCATTTACTTACTGGTAGCATATTTAAAATAATTGTAAACCAAAGTGGTGCAGCAGTTTTTGTGAAACTACAATTACAGACACAGCGGTAGTAAAACTGTGATATCTCCTAAACAGTAACTCGGAATTCGAAAATTCTAATATTATTGGCAACTAGACACTTGGACTACATTTCGTATTCAGGACTCAAGTTCAGATTCTAGTTTTATCGGGGTCGAAACAGCAAGCCAAGACAGAATAGAAACCAAATAAAACACCTTTTGGTATGAAATGAATCAAAATCTTACTAGTTGTGAATAAGTGTATCAACGAAGGATTGTGACTCTTAGATCATGTGATAGATAAGGCAAAATATGATATCATCAACTATAAACAAAGAGGAATCACATTTACAACCTACTTATAGTATTTTCAAGGAAAAGTTGTACTAGAAAACGAAATGTAAAAGAAGATACTTGCTTTAGGGTGTAGATGATGAATCCAACGGAGGAATAATGGGAATGGATCCCGGGCGACGAGCACGATCGGCACGGATCTCGATAATGATCAAGATCAAGAGGAAGATCAAGCAAATCTAATGGTCGAGATCAAAAATAAAACATATAAGAATTAGAAGAGTACCAAAAGAGTAACTATACTATGATTGACAATTGATGAATAAGAACAAAATGTGAATCAAATGTTTAACTCACCAAGTAGAAGACGAACGAGACGATCGATGGCTGAGATCAAGTTGATCAACCAATCGATGGTCGAGATCAAATAGGGAAGATGATGATCAGATCTGGAAATCAAGATCTTGATAATGATCAAGATCACTAAGGTGATCGGACGGTCCAACTCAGATGATGGAGATCATGATGATCATGATGATGATGATGGTGATGATTTGATCACGATGCAGGATCAGACGGCCCAAAATCAACTAGATGATGATGATGGAGATCCCGAGCACGATGGGGATCGGAGGCCACCAATCAAGCCATGATCAAAAACCCACAGCAACTGCAGTGGCTACAGATGGCAACTGGACGGGGCAGCGACGGAGGAACACAGTGCGAGGAGCACACTGGCGGCATCACTGGAGGAACAGCACAACATGCGGGGAGGGCGTGCTGTTAACAAGTGCAGGGCCGAACAGGGGACGGGGGCACTGCGGTCTGGTGCTCGGAGGATTTACTGCGTCGCTGGGTGGTGCAGCACAGGGAGAGGGAACCAGGGCATCGACATCGAGGCGAGGAGCACAACGGGGGGGACTGTAGAGGTGGCGCATCACTGTGGGAAGGCAGGGAGACGCGTCGGGGGATGACAGAGCTGCTGTCTTGATAGGAGGGCGGCGCGACGAGGCACCGGGGTGCTGCAGTTGAGTGGAGGTTGTCGGCGACACAGAAGGAAGGGAAACCAAAGAGGAGGAGAGGTCGAGAGTAAAGTGGCGGCTGTGCGTTGAAGACGACTAGGGTAAAAAGCAAAAGATGAACAAGGAAAAATGCATTAATATATAAAGGGGATAGAGTGTATTGGGTTTCGGGTGGATGTATAGGGTAATGCAGATGGGTTTGGGTTCGGGGTGCTAACGGGTTGCAGGTAGGATAGGTTATTGGGTTGGGTTAAGTATATGGGTTTTGAAGGAATCCAATAGGGTCAATGGGTATTAAAAACCAATAAGCAGATATACAATTATAGAAAAATAAATAAATAAATAGATCAATAATAATATGGTAACAAAATAAATCAATTTGTGTGCATCATATTAATACTCAAATAAAAATACAATGTGGATTATGATCTAAAAGCTTTTAAAAAAAAGTTTATAAACAACAAGTTTATTAACAATAATAATAATAATAATAAGATTATATAACAAAATGTATATTTATCAAAATAACCCAAAAGCAATAATATATTTAAATTTAAATTAAGTAAAAATACAAATAACTGATCAATTAGGAACATAAATTTAATTATGCCATTTGATGCGGTTTATTTCTGGGAGACGTGTGGATGCACCAGGTGTGAGTTCGGACTCAATTTGTATTTGAAGGAGAAAGCTGCTCGTCTGACGACCCTCGGCTGACCGAGCGGAACCTGTGGCGACCTCGGGGTGATTCCGAGATCTGGGCTCGGATCAGAGGATTCGGATCCGAGGTCTTGTGTACCTGCAGACGGTCCTGAAACACCGGGGTTTGTCCCGGTGGCGGACCCTCCGACGAACTAGTCAGTCTCTGTGAGAGAGCAGCAATAACTAGGTGAATTTAAGTGGAAAAAGATTGATTACCTCCAAAAGGTGGGTGAGGGTCTAGTATTTATAGAGAACCCCAACCGGGTTTGGTTCCGCTTGGGGGCCGGGTCTGGACCCGAAAGCCCATGGGCCTGACGTGGCAGAGGGCCCAGGGGGTTTAGGGCAGTCGTGGCAATACCAGGAGTGGTATAGGGCTGACGTGGCAAAACCCTTGGCGGTATTTGGAGCTGACATGGCTGATCGTAGGTCTCCTGTGCTTCTGGGAGAATCGGAGGGCCTAGGCTGCGTCAGGTCATCCCCATGCTTCGCCAGAAAGGGGGGACGGCCCGTGGGGCTGTCACGGATCGGATGCCGAGGACCAGTGAGACTCGTCGGATACGAGGAGGTCAGCTCTGTGGGGGTGAACTTGAGGGTCGGCGCCGACCCTGCAATGGTTCGAAGCCGAACTAGATTGCTATTTTTACCTTTCTTGAGTGAGAGTTGCATTGGGCCCTGGTTGGGCCCCCAGACCATTTTTACCCTACCACACCATTATTCGAACAAAATATAGTTTTCGATTAGAGAACGCTTTAATAATATATCCGAAACAAATTTCAAAACAAAGTGAATTTATAATTAGTCAAAATACAGGAAATATTCAGAAAATATGTATTTGGGAAAACAGAGCTTACATAGATAAAACAACTCCATGTCATTCATTGCATAATTCTTGATACCACCATTCTCATTGATCGTATTGATTGCATGTCCATAATTGACCGTAATAAAAGAATAACAAGCCGGGGTAATAAGGGAAAAACTTAGTAGTGGACAATATATGAGACGGTACTCGGAGAAGGGGCCCGTGTTTTCCATATTGGTTATTGCTATCAGTTATTGTTTTATCGATTGATTGTGTATTTCTGACCACAATATCCTGATTGTATCGTGTACTGATTATTGTTATTGTTATTGATTATCGTTGCCAAGTACATGACCCTATAAAATTCACTGCTTATGTCTAAACGTCACTTGATTGTTATGCACCAAACCTATGGTATGGGACACAAAATTTTGTGCATTAGTTGGTTAATAAAAGATTGATAGACTTAAGATTGACACTGAGCACCAACACTTGCAATTTGATCATTGTTTATTGTTACCGACCATCGTATTATTAACTATTGCATATCAATTGATTGAACTTCATGATTATAATTGCATCTTATCATCCCTATTGATATTGTACATGTTCGTATTGTTTCTCTCCTTGTTTTCTTCTATATCATGTTTATTGCTTTTCCTACTTGTCGACCGTAGCTCCCCCCCCCCCCCCCCCCCCCCCCCCCCCCCCTCCCTCTAGATATTGAGCTTGCAGGTATCGCAGAGGAAACAACCAAAGGACTTAGTGAACAAATTTTCTAGAGAATGGAGTTGAACTGTTAGCCTGGTTTAATTATATCGCTCATGTTATCTTGTTTCCAGTATTACTGTTATTATCATACTTTGTATTTTCCAGCGCTTTGACCTGAAGTTTATCTTCTTCCAGATGTTGGTTATTGTGGATTTGTTTAACTCAAGTTATTTATTGTTTATATGATTTCATTATTACATGCGTGGTTGTGAAGCATATTTCATATTGTTGAGTTGACTGTATAGATTATGAATGATGTGAAGGCCTTAGTTGTGTACTCGTATTTCTGTATTACAAGAAGCGGGGCGTGACAGCCTCTCCATACATACATCTAGACATACATCATACAACCAAATCGAAGACGTGTCGAGTGAACACTGTCGATAGATGGCAGCAAAAGATCCAGACTTGAGTCTCCAGCCAAAAGTGAGCATCTCAGACGCAACAACATAAAGTATAACTAGGTCGGGGCCGACCATCCAGTAAGTGGGCTGCCCTCAAAATTGGACACGTTAGGCTCCATCATCGCGGTAGCCCTAACTCTCTTACATCCTGGCTCTGGAGTTAGACATAGCCAAAAGACAAGAACAGTGAAAATCTTATGGAAAATGCAACCATGATGCAACTGCGTGCCTCTAAAGATCCTATTGTTTTTCTCCCCCCACACTATCCAACAATAGGCAACGATGATGACACCCCATAGCTCCCAGAGCTCTCATCTAACCCAAGTGGATCTCCACTCGAACCAGAGTGACTCCCCCGATCCTGGTGATCCATTGATGTGAAACTTAGCATTGACTTCGTCCCAAGTGTTTCTCGAGAATGGGAATGAAGGAAAATATGATCAATCGTTTACTGAGGAGCAGAATACATGACACAGCGTTGAGGTCCTTCTCAATTACGTTTCTGTACATTATCCCTTGTGAGGATACCCCCCTCTGCGAGTAGCCAATTGAATATTTTGACCTTAAATACATGTCTTGATCACCTTCCAGCTGGCGTCAACTACCTCCCTTCCCCTCCCCTCGATTGTTAAGGATGTCGTAAGTATCTCCGATCGAGAAGCAACTTTGCTCTTCCAACTCCAAGAAATCTGATCCTGGACCTGTGCTCTATTTTCGGAGTCGGCCGGTGTCTCCAGTCCTTAGGGTAGTCGATGAGGTCCCTTCTGTCTTGCCGAATGTTCTATCCTGGGGATCTTCTAAACCACAGTTGCCATCCAGCCCCTCCACCAAAATCTCGCCACCACACTTTCCCTGTCCAGGGAAGGAATAGGAAACTGGTTAGCAAGAGTAATCATTCTGCACCATCGACCCCTCCAGAAACTAATAGATTCCTCACTACTCATAGTGAAGGATGTCCCCACCAAAAAGATTGAATTTGTACCTACAACCCCACGCCAAAATCTTGACATGGATACCTTGTTCTTAGGAGGGAGATGTGCATTCCCTTTCTGCAAGTGATGAACCCTCCATTTCACTTTCTTATTACTACGAAGCTTCCACCACCAATTGCATATGAAGGCTTGGTTCGTATCCCTGAGATTATTAATTCAGTCCCCTAAAATATTTTTTTTTTTTTTTTTTTTTTTTTTTTTTTTTTTTTGCAAACCCTCCTTCATATAAGAGCATCCATAGTGGTGTTTCTCATTTGGCCAAAAATGGCTGCAACAGTAATAGCAAATAAGATCGATCGCTGCAGTGGTCGTTTGCTATATTGTTTCTCATTTTTTTAGGAATAAGCGAGCGACGGTATATCATATACCGTCTCATTGTTTAAAATAAATTAAAAAAAGTTAATTACTTATTAACTATTAAACTATATTAATTAACTAAATTAAATAATATAATAATAACTAAACCTAATTAATTAACTACCTAAACCTAATTACTACTCCTAAACCTACCCAATCAGCATTAATTCTCCACCGTGCCCTTAATTCACGGACGGGGTATCATACCCCGGCCGGGGTATGTTTCCCCGTCTGAGGGAATATTAAAAAAAAAATTTTTTTTAAGTGGAGAGACGGGGTATCATATCCCGGACGGGGTATGTTTTCCCGTCCGACCATTTTTAAAAAAAAATTTAATTAAAATTATTTAGACGGTATATGTTCTTCCGTCTCACTCGATTAAATAATCATAAAATCGGAGCGACGGGATATGATATCCCGTCCTTTATAATTTGAGAAATCGTATTTCGTTTCTCATATTTGAGAAACAAGAATAGAAACTTTGCTATAAAATGGCAAAATGAGAAACCGTTGCAGCCATTCGTTTGCTAAAAAATGGCAAATTGGCATTTATAGCAAACGACTGTGGATGCTCTAAGGAGGGGATAACACATGATCGATACGCCTAATAACCTAAGCTGGCGCCTCAAAGAAGGAGAGAAAGTACAGTGGCACAACGATAAGGACCAAGTTGATGAGTGTCACATTTCCTCCCATGAAGAGAAGCTTCCTTTTCCATCCATCAAGTCATTTCTCAATCTTCTTGACTAGCTTCATCCAATCCCCTCTTCATAATGAACCCGGTCTAATTGGAAGTCCAAGATATTTAATTGGAAATTCAACCACCACACAGTTAAAGATCTTGGTTGTATGCATTGCTCTTGTGTCCAATCCCCTCGTGAATGAGATTGTGCTCTTATGATAATTAATCCGCAGGTCCCGACCATGCCTCATAGCCAATACAGCACCATTTCATAATAGTCATCTCGAAGGTGTTACACTACCCAAAATGACTGTGTCGTCCGCATACTGAAGGTTGACCATAGTCACCGAGTTTTGAATTTCCTCTTAACTCTAAATTAAACTAGCTTTGATATTTCTAGCTATCATATTGTTCAAAGCATCAGCTACCAGGGTAAACAAGAGAGGGGAGACGGTCACCCTGGCGCAGTCCCCTCCTGCATCTAATCTCCTTTCTTGGTTGACCATTAACCAGACTTTGGATCTTAGCCAAGCACAGCCAGTCCGTGATCCACCTAATCCACCTATTCCCAAACCCCATGGCTTATAGACTTTTAAGGAGACAATCCACCTCAACATTGTCGTATGCTTTCTCGAAGTCTAATTTCAACATGTAACCTTGTCTTGTATGACGTTTACATTCTTGAAGGACTTCATGAGCTGTAACTACCCCATCAAGAATATCCCAACTCTCTGTAAAACTCGTACGGTAGTCTCCAATCATAGCCGATATGGTACCCCGAAGTCTATTGGCGAAAACCTTAGAGATAATCTTGAGTGACCCATTGAGTAGATTGATCGGTCTAAAGTCCCCAACACTTTTGATCTCAATCTTCTTAGGAATGAGAACGACATGCACATAATTAAGTCTATCCATTTGAATAGTCCTGTTATAGAAGTCCCGACATGACTCACATGAGGTCGGTCTTGATAATATCCCAAAAATGCCGATAAAACAGTGAGGGGAACTGTCAAGCCTTGGTGACTTGTACTGCCCAATCCCCACACCGCACACTTCACACCCTCCTCCAAGAATGGGGACTCCAATCTATAGATCATAGTCTGCACCCTTGCAAAATTAGCTTCCCAGGCTTCTGGTGAAAGTCTGTGCCTGAAATGGTTGCCAAAAAAGTTTGCATAAAAGTCATCCACGTGCTGCTGAATTTGATCCTCATCTTCAGTGACACTTTCGTCTACCTCTAGAGTATGGATCTGGTTTATCCTCCTTCGAGTGTTGGCAACCTTATGGAAGAAGCGGTATTAAGGTCTCCTTGAGCCATCTAACTCTCGATCATTGCAGCCACATGACTTCCTCTTTCTAATAGATTTCCTGGATATCCACACGTTCTGCATTAATGTCACGCTCCTGCTTCCCACTATACGAAAATACAGGCACGCAACTGAGGCCCAACGAATGATATACATCATTCATAAGCTGTACAATTATAAGCTCAACAAGATATTTATAACACATTCATGCAGGCAAATATAATGATCAAATGAGCTGAAATAGAATAACCATCATCTGGGTAATACATCAACATCGGGTCAAGATGCCAGGAAATACAAGGTGCCAAAATTAAAACAGTACGGTAAGTAGTTCGCTATAACAACTAGATAAAATAATGACTGAAAGAAAAACAACATGAAATAGTAATAATGCAGCAACGATCGTCTAGAAGGTCTGTTCGTCGGGTCCATCAGTACCTGTATAATTATTAACTCAAAGAAAAATAGAAAAATACACGTTAGAGCAAGTTTCGGGTGGCAAGGAGCAACAAGCAGTAAAAGGGATAATATAACAAGATATAATATGAAAGAAACAAGAAGTAGCAGTACAAATACAATATGGAAAGAAGCAAAGAACAGGGAAAAATATGATCATGTAAGTAATAACTGTAAACTAGTGTATTCATGACTTCAAAATATAATCAATTGATAACTTAGGCTCAGTTAATCGATAATCATGTAATGAAGAATCAAAAAGTCATGTAATAAAGAGTCATGTAATCAAGAATCATGTTTAGTGGAAATTTCGAGTTTATCTGTTTTATTAACTTATTTAATGCATGCAATTCTATGTCCCATACCACAAGTTCGGGTGCATATCAATCATGCGACGTTTAGTCATTAGTAGTGAATTCTACAGGATTATGTACTCGGGTCTTCTAGTGATAGTATCAAGACATGTAATCAAGAATCATATAATTAAGAATTGTGTAATCAAGAATCAAGAATCAAGAATCACTATTCCAAGAAACACGGGCCCCCTTCCGAGTATACTCCCCTATATTGTTCACTACTAAGCCGTACCTTTATAACTCTGGCTTGTTATTCTTTTATAATTAATTATGAACATGCAGTTGGTACGACTAATGGAACGGTGAAATCAAGACAGTTAGTTAAGAATAAAGGAAAATATCAAGGACGATAATTATGTGTATGAGATGTAAAATGAGTACATGTATCGAGAGTGGTTATCATAGAATTATCAAGTGGTATAAAATGCATTATATGAGAAAATCTATCAATCTATTATATCGATGCAAGTTATTATTTCAAGAACAATAATATACATAGTTCAGTTCATTAAATATAAAAAATAAGAGGTTTATATGCAAAAACATCGAGATGAATTTCTAGATAGCAGCACATATCTGCATTCAAATTTACTTTCCCATTGCTACATAAAAGAAAATCTGATTCCATCAGAGATTCTAGAAAGTAGACACTCTTCCGGTTCTAACGCATATTCACACGATGCATTCTAGAGACAGTAGCTATGCGTAAAAATTTATTCTTCGCTAATTTTGATGTTTCGTGCACATTCTGGAAATTCAGGAGTCACAGTACTAAAACATCAATAACTTACAATCTATATATCGGATTGAGAAACCGTAAGATGTTCTGAATTCTAGACTTGATGGACTATGATTTTATGTATAAAGTTCTTCGATCGAGTATCAGAAACATGGTCTAATTCTCAGTACAAGAGACAGGACAGTGGTTTTGTGCAAATTCTAGAATTTACAATATGACAGTACTAAAATCGTGATATCTCACAATCTATAAATTGGATTGTGAAACCGTAAGATGTTCTGGATTTTACACTCGATGAACTACGATTTTTATATATAAAGTTCTTCGATGCAGTGCCGGTAAAATGGTCTAATTCTCAGTACAAGAGACAGGGCAGTGATTTCATGCAGGTTCTCAAATTCACAATATGATAGTACTAAAATCGTGATATCTCACAATCTATAAATCGGATTGTGAAACTGTAAGATGTTCTGGATTCTACACTCGATGGAATACGATTTTCATGTATAAAGTTCTCAATTTCGATGAAGAAAACTATGTCAAATTCGTAGTTCATGGTCAAGAAATTTACAGATAGCAAGGTTGAATATTCGATATTCGATAACACGATTTGAAGTGTGTTAACGGTTCAAGATTTGAACCAATAGCATGGAATAAGTAACTAGACAAGAAAATATGACGATAATTAGGCTACTTGCTGAGAGTTCAAGAAAACGCTTGCCTTATACGACATTTACGAAGTGCGCGACGGAAGGAATGAGAGACACGCGGCACACGACAGCGATAACAGAAGCAAGAACATAGCAACAATAGTAAATGGCAGCGGCACAAGCAAGAGGGCGTCGGGTGCGGCGACAAGGAAGACAACAGCAAGGAGTTCGAAGTGGAGATCAGCAATGGCGACGAAGGAGCTCCGGGCTGTGGAGGCCGGAGGTAGGAGGAGGTGGAGCTTGTGGTGAGAGTATAGGAAGTGGAGCTCGGGCTTAGGGTGGAGATGGGTTACAGTTGAAGTGGCAGTAGGAGAGAAAAAGAAGGAAATGAGGTGGAGTCGGCATGCATGTGTATATATATATAAATAAGGAGAGAGAGAGAGTGCATGCAAGTGTGTATGTATGTGTATAAAATATAGGCAGTGGGAATAATATATAGATATTAGGAGGTAGATATATAGTGTAGTTGAAAATGTAAAAGAAGACAGAAGATAGGGTTGACGGATTAGAGAGGAGTAGGCAGTAGTAGGGGTGGTGGAGGCAGTAGAGTAAGAGAAAAATGAGAGACAGATTGGCTGTATGCAGAAGTGGTGAAGTATGGATTATAGGGAGGGAGAAAAAAAAGTGTAGGGAGGAAGAAAATAAGGTGTAGGAGAGGAGAGTTAGGTTGGTTGTTGGAATAAGATTAGGGAGTTAGATTGGGATTAGAAATTAGGATTAATCAGGGTTTAAATTTAAACTCCAATTGAAAAATCACAAAAATTTAGAATTGATCGGAAAAATATTTGAGTTCTAATAAGAATGAAATAATGTCCGATAAAGAGTCCAAAGAGAAAAAAAAAATAAAAATTGATCAAAAAATAAAGTTCAAAAATTCACGTAATAAAATACGTACAACTGGAACAGGAGGTTACAATTAAGTTCGAGCTTCTCTTCATCCTCTAGTTCCATGTTTTCCTCCTTCTCTAGTTCGTCAATTCTCTGTAAAGTCATTTCCTTCACTTTTAGAATGTTTACAAAGGAATTGTAACTCCATTTCTTTAGTCGCTTCCTCAGTCTTCGGAGCTTCTCAACAAATGCCCCAGCTGCATCCGACTTTGTTGTAGCAGTGATCTAGCTCTCGTTGACCACCCCTTCAAGGTCGGGTGAATCTAACCATTTCTTGAACCTGAAGATGCTCGAGTGATTCATGCTCTCCTCCCTATTACGCATCAAAACTGGCACATGGTCAGAGATGCTTATGAGGAATGAAATAGCCGTAGGAAGAGAAAACTTGGCCTCCCACTCCAGGGAGACCAACACCCTGTCCAACTTTGCCATAGATGGATGCCTATGCATGTTAGACTAGGAGAAACGTCGATAAAAAACAATTAGTTCTGTAAGGTCCATGTTGAAAATTAGGTCATTAAATCTTTCCCGATCACGACCACATAACCTCCTTTCTTCTCATATTTGTATCTAATCATACTGAAGTCTCCTCCAACAATCCAGGGGAAATCCCACATATGGCGGATATCTCTAATCTCTTGCAAGAACTCATCCCTTTAGAGCTATCATTAGGTCCATAGAACGCTGTGACAACATGTTTTTAGTTGTCCGCACTTCTATTAAGTGCCACCGAAATGGAGTATTTACCCACCCACACATCCATGACAACTAGCATCGATGTGTTAATTCCCAAGATAATCCATCCCGATGCACCTTCCGTATCAAGGTGGAACCATTGTTTTTGCACAATTGAGTCTAAGATGGACTACACCGGGCTGCTCATCTTGGACTCTTCCAAGACAACCACATCTCTAGCATATTCGTAAAGTACCTCGCTAACTTTTCTTCACTTGGCTGCACACGTACATTTCAAAAGATGTATTCATTGAAACCTGTTTGATCCCTCCGCGGGTCTTGACTGTCCCATAACTGAATTAGAACCTTGGTCTTCAAACCTGTAAACACACAAGTTTTTGTCCTCCTTTAGGTTTGACAAACCCATAACTGTATTAGGACCTAACTGTCCAATCCGACCGAGTATAAGCTCGACATTTTCCACGACAATCCTGTCATTGTCATCTCAAGTTGTCTAGCATAATCTAGTAATTCCCCATCCCCACTAATGTGTGTATATGCCATCATTTTTTTGCTAATGCAACAAGAGTTTCATCCAACATATTACCAAATACGGTAATACGAGCTAAATCAAGGGAAGTACATGTTAAGGCTTTGTAACTTTTCTTTTTGCTGACATCCACGTAAATCTGCTTCACAACCTTGGGTTGTCCTCCACTCCCATCACTTCTCCTAGTAGCCACCCAAGATCTTTTTGCTAACAGTGTGCATAGCTTTGGGAGGAGCCAAGTCTTACAAGATTGATTAGCTTTTAAGGCCTTTAACCTGGTCCTCTTTTGATGGTTGCACAAACTCCTCATCATCCGATGATTCCTCTTCCTATGAATCCTCCCATTCATCGTACCTTACCTCAAAGATTTTTTACAGTACTGTCTCCGAGCTTTACCACTCTACGTCTTCTGAGCTTTACCACTTTACGCCTCACCTCCGACAAAGGTTGATGTCGTAGGTGCAACCAAATTCAACCGACATTGGGTTTTCTGCCTCGATCAACACATCCATGCCACTGGCTAACATCTCTTTAATCTGCTTAGCGGCTATAACATTGGGTGTGTTGAGAACCTCCTTTGGCAGCTCTGCCCCATAGCCTCTTACGATGGTTGTAGACTCCAGGGAGGCTCTGACTGTGGATTGGACCTGCTTAAGCGGGATGGTGGTGATGGGCTGTTTATGCTGAGCTTTAGAATCTCCCGCGTCATGAGTTTTTGGGCCCTGAATTGGCCCATATTTTTTGCAGGTCCGTTAAGCTCATTCTCCGCTTCATCTGAATCTCCCGCGTCATTTCTTTCTTCCCTCAATTTCTTCCCTTTTTCTACAATTAGAGTGTCTACCTCGTACGTTCTCTGTTCCTGAACATGCAATGTCTCATTGGCAACCACGATGGATAAATATTTTCCTTCCCTCCTATCCTTCTGTCTCAATTCCAACCTATCATTGGCTGAGACAATTTTGACATCCTCCCAAACAAGAACGCGTCATCCTCCACAGCGCTTGCCTGTAGTTTTGATTCAAAATTTGAATGTGCAGTCCAAATGGCTTGGCGCTACTTTGGATGCTCTGATTCAGTGTGAATTCATCAAGATTTGACTGATCCAAGACTTTATCACACCGTTCCAAGTTACGCTTGGACCAGTCCATCTCCAACCGCGTGGATCATGCCAACTTAGCAACCTTGACCTCCATCTCCTTTTGGCGGTCGGTTCCTTCACTGCTTTCACCCTAGACGTGCTTGTCGCCACTGGAATCACCCAACAATCAACGAGAGACATTTTTGTCAGTCCCACTATTCTCTTTCTCTTCAATTGACACTTCTGCCACATACATGAGGTTCTCAACCGACGACTTCATGGTCATTGGAATGGTTGCCAAGTTTCGACACCCCAGTCTAACACGAGCCTATTCCCGATTTGTTCTCTTAATAGTGGCTTTGTCCCTTCCAAAACTATTGCAAACTTTCTACGAGATCCTGGAATCCTCCCAACTCCCAGCAATGGTGGTGGTGGTGGGGGGGGGGGGGGAAGGGAACCGGTGATATGCAGCCAAGTATCCACCGAGAAAGCCTCATGCCTCATGTATAGTGCCTTCCTCCCCAATCCACTTGTGGAAGGTAACCCCAAACTTGTTTTTCATTCTTCAAGTGTCCATCCTCTCACAAGTGGGAACCATTATGGTTGTGGGAATGTAATACCCCGTATCTTAAGATATAATAATAATAATAATAATAATAATAATAATAATATATATATATATATATATATATATATATATATATATATATATATATATATATATATATATATATATATATATATATATATATATATATATATATATATATATAGGGAAAGCTTCCGTTGAACACTGGGGTAGTGTTCAACGCGGTGTGCACTGGCCATAGGCCGTCCGATCATGAGCGATCATGATGATCCCCATCCAACGGTTCCTAGTTCATCCCACTCATCTTAGTAGACTGGGGGGTAAAAAAGTAATTTCATACCCCCCCCAAAAGCCACCTCTTCTGTCTCCTTCCCTATCTCTCCCGCTCAAGAAGCGATTTCCCCAAATCATCGAGGTGAAAAACCCTAGCCCCCAAAATCGATTTCTCTCCCAAAATCTTCAA
The DNA here is from genome assembly GCA_017893485.1 of Hemerocallis citrina. Classification (NCBI taxonomy): domain Eukaryota; kingdom Viridiplantae; phylum Streptophyta; class Magnoliopsida; order Asparagales; family Asphodelaceae; genus Hemerocallis; species Hemerocallis citrina. The sequence continues at coordinate 181,247,606 of CM030368.1, read as the reverse complement.
CTCCTCCTTCTCCGACGCTCTAACTCCTCCTTCTCCCATCTGTCTCCTTCCTTATCTCTCCCGCTCAAGAAGCGATTTCCCCAAATCATCGAGGTGAAAAACCCTAGCCCCCAAAATTGATTTCTCTCCAAAATCTCCAACTCCTCCTTCTCCGATGCTCCAACTCCTCCTTCTCGACGCTCGTTTTTTCCCATCTTCGACAACTTCGACCTCAATTTGTTGGGAACCCTAGCCCCCAAAATCGATCAAAACCCACATATCAGAACCCAAATCAAAGGGAGTCCTCTCCAACTGCAAATGCGATCGATCTCTCTCAGTCTTGACCTTTTTTTTTTGCTGCACTTCGTATTGTTGAAAAAAACTTATTTTTCTTAACTCAGTTTAAAAAATAATTTGTTATTGTTGAAAAAAAAAATATCGGAGTAGATGATCTTAATTATATTTTCGAATTTGTTATAGGTATGGAGTTAGGTGAAGGTTGCTCACAATTTTTTGTATGTTGCCGAAGGTGATGTGGATTCATCTACCGACAATAGTTCCGAGGATTCTCATGATAGTGTCAACTAAGGGAAGTATTTCATTCACAATCAATTTGGTAAATATGATACCCTACTTTTATTTTTGGGTATGGGATGAATTGATAGGCAGTGATGAATTTATTGTCTTCTTCACCTACTAAGTGAAATCAATGTGTGAGTTTGTCTGAGGTCAGGTTGTTAGTGGGCTGCTGCACCCACTTGAAATTGATAATGCCATACATTTAGATTTTCAGTTGGCTGATACTTGAATTTTAGTACAATGCCCTGATCCATAAGCTTTGATACTTGAGTTTTTTTACAATTGAAGTGACAGATGCTATGTATGCGATTGTATATTTAGTTGTAGTGAATATACAATTGAATACGCTTGATTTTGGCTTTGAGGTTGAAGTTTTCTGATACTTACAGTTGGGGAACAAGATGTAGGGGTTTGTGATGGTTAAAGCTGCTAGGGCGTGGCAGTTCAACTGCAGCCATATGTGATTACACCAACACTGTCTCAAACCTTGCATCAATTTTTAATGCATTCACAAGTGAAGATGTTGTGCTCATTTGGGGACAATGTTTTGTGAAATAAAGTGACATTCTGAGCCTACTTTAATTTCTATCATGAACACAATCAATTTGTAGTTTATGCTATCTAATAAATGAGGTAGAAATTCATCTAACATTTAGTCAATTTTTCCAGTAACAGAATGAACTCCAAAAGATAAACAGATGCAACTGGAGTATTAGTAGTTGTTCTTCATTCACAAAGGGAGATAATTTTGTAATATTTGTATGTGTAATCAGTTCGTCGAATATGTTGTACTCTTCTTATGCTTCATGTACGACTGAGTTCAACAAGTTAAGTAGAATTTTTTTGATAGATTTGTTCGGACTTTGTAACTTATATGTTTACTTGAGAAGGATACTATCTGTTTTGAGTTTGTACATTTTTGGAATACATTTTTATGAAATCCATTATATGTTATTTGAGTTTGTTACATTGTTTGATGCAACTGGAGCTTGACAGGGTTTGTTTTCATGTATTAATGTTGCATTTTTGGAAGATTGAGATGAAACTGGAGCTTCACAGGGTCTGTTGTTCTGAGCATACACATTTTGAGCTTCATGTTCAGATTCTGTTGTTCTGAGCTTACACATTTTGAATTTCATGTCGAGTTTCTGTTGTTCTGAACTTACACATTTTAATAATTATATGTTCAGTTTAAATTTTTTAACCGAAGCTAAGTTTCTTTATATTTTTTGTGTACAAATGTCACGCCCCGCTTCCCACTATACGGAAATACAGGCACGCAACTGAGGCCCAGCGAATGATATACATCATCCATAAGCTGTATAATTATAAGCTCAACAAGATCTTTATAACACATTCACGCAGGCAAATATAATAATCACATGAGCTGAAAATAGAATAACCATCATTTGGATAATACATCAACATCAGGTCAAGATGCCCGGGAGTACAAGGTGCCAGAATTAAAATAATATGATAAGCAGTTCGCTATAACAACTAGATAAAATAGCGACTGGAAGAAAAATAACATGAAGTAGTAAGGAAGCAGCAACGATCATCTAGAGAGTCTGCTCGTCGGGTTCATCAGTACCTGTATAATTATTAACTCAAAGAAAAATAGAAAAGTTCCCGTTAGAGCAAGTTTCGGGCAACAAGTAGCAACAAGAAGAAAAAGGGGTAATATAACAAGATATAACATGGAAGAAATAAGAAGTAGAAGTACAAATACAATATGGAAGTAAACAAAGAACTGGGACAATATGATCATGTAAGTAATAACTATAACTAGTGTATTCTAGACTTCAAGATAAAAGCAATTGATAACCTAGGCTCAGTTAATCGATAATCATGTAATCAAGGATCGAGAGTCATGTAATCAAGAATCATGTAATCAAGAATCAAAAGTCATGTAACGAAGAGTCATGTAATCAAGAATCATGCTTAGTGAAGATCTTGGGTTTATCTGTTTTATTAACTTATTTAATGCACACAATTCTGTGTCCCATACCACAAGTTCGGTGCATATCAATCATGTAACGTTTAGACTTAAGTAGTGAATTCTATAGGATTATGTACTCGGATCTTCCAGTGATAGTATCAAGACATGTAATCATGAATCATGTAATCGAGAATTATGTAATCAAGAATTGTGTAAGCAAGAATCAAGAATCAAGAATCACTATTTCGGGAAACACGGGCCCCCTTCCGAGTATACTCCCCTATATTGTCCACTATTAAGCCGTACCCTTATAACCCCGGCTTGTTATTCTTTTATAATTAATTAGGAACATGCAGTTGGTATGACTAGTGGAACGGTGTAATCAAATAGTTTAATCAAGAAAAATATCAATGGCAGTAATCATGGACATGAGACGTGAAACGAGTACATATATCGGTAGTAGTTATTATAGAATTATCAAGTGGTATAAAATGCATTCTATCAACCTATTGTATATGCAAGTTATTATTACAAGAACAATAATACATTCAGTTCATTAAATATGAAAAATAACGGGTTTATATGCAAAAATGTATAGATGAATTTTTAGACAACTTGACATATCTGCATTCAAATTCATTTTCCCGTTGTTACAGAAAAGTAAATCCGATTCCGTCAGAGATTATAGAAATTAGACTCTCTCCCGGTTCCAACGCATATTCACACGATACATTCTAAGGACAGTAGCGATGCGTACAAATTCATTCTTCGCTGGTTTCGATGTTTCGCGCGCATTCTGGAAATTCGGAGTCACAATACTAAAACTGTGATATCTCACAATCTATACATCGGATTGAGAAACTGTAGGATGTTTCGGATATGTAGACTCGAAGGGCTACGATTTTCATGTAGAAAGTTTTTCGATCCAGTATCGGAAAGATGGTCAAATTCTCAGTACAAGATACCGTTCGTAATCCCGTGCAGGTTCAGAAATTCATGATATGTCAGTACTAAAATCGCGATATCTCACAATCTATAAATCCGATTGAGAAACCGTAAGATGTTCTGTATTCGGGACTCGATAGGCTACAATTTCCACGTAGAAAATCTTCAATCCAGTATTGGGAGAAGAAATAAAAAGAAGAGAAAGAGAGAGAGAAGTCAAAGAAAGAAGAAAGAAAAAGAGAAAGAAAGAGAAAGAGAAAGAAAGAGGAAGAAGAAAGAGAGAGAAGTCGGAGAAGAAAGAGAGAAAGAGAGAGAAGTCGGAGAAGAAAGAAAGAAAGAGAAGTCGGAGAAGAAAGAGAGAAAGAGAGAGAAGTCGGAGAAGAAAGAAAGAGAGAGAGAAGTCGGGGAAGAAAGGGAAGAAGAGAAAGAAGAAGGCAACTCGGAAGCAAGCTTCGAAGAAGAGAGAGAGTGAGAAGCCGGTAGCAGAGGCGGGAGCAAGAAAGCAAGAGAAAGAGTAGTAGTTCGAATTTTCTTGGCAAATGGAAAGACAAGAATCGGTGGTAGGGATGAAGAGAAAATTGGTGCAATAAGAAGGAGAAGTGGGTATGAAGAAGTTTTCTTCATCTTCATCATCTTCATCGAGATTTAGCAGGATCTATGTATTTTGTGGCAGCAGTTCAGGCAAAAGAGCTAGCTACCAAGAAGCCGCGATCGAGCTCGGCAAGGAGCTTATAAAGAGGATTATCGATCTCGTCTACGGTGGTGGGAGCATATGATTGATGGGCCTAGTTTCCGACGCCGTTCGTGCTGGTGGCCGACACGTGTTGGGAGTGATTCCCAAGTCGCTGATGCCGAAAGAGATTACTGGGGGAACTGAGGGAGATGTTAGAGTTGTCTCTAACATGCACGAGAGGAAGGCTGAAATGGCTCATGCTACTGATGCTTTCATAGCCTTACCCGGAGGTTATGGAACACTTGAGGAGTTGTTTGAAGTAATCACCCTTCCATGCTCCCAATACTGGATTGAAGATTTTCTACATGGAAATTGTAGCCTATCGAGTCTTGAATAAAGAACATCTTACAGTTTCTCAATCCGATGTATATATTGTGAGATATCGCGATTTTAGTACTCACATATCGTGAATTTCTAAACCTGCACGAGATTACTAACCGATCTCTTGTACTGAGAATTCGACCATGTTCCCGACATTGGATCGAAAAACTTTCTACATGAAAATCGTAGCCCTTCGAATCTAGATATCCGGAACAACCTACAGTTTCTCAATCTGATGTATAGATTGTGAGATATCGCAATTTAAGTATTGTGACTCTGAATTTCCAGAATGTGCGCGAAACATCGAAACCAGCGAAGAATGAATTTGTACGCATAGCTACTGTCTCCAGAATGTATCGTGTGAATATGCGTTGGAACCGGAAGAGAGTCTACTTTCTAGAATCTCTGACGGAATCGGATTTGTTTTTCTGTAACAACGGAAAAGTGAATTTGAATGCATATATGTGATGTTGTCTAAAATGTATCGTAGCAAATCTCTTGATGGTAAACCCCCTGAGGTTGTATACTGATGGCTAGGAAGTGATGATTTGCTAAAATAGTATGTCATGCATGTTTTCTTTTTCATGCCAGCTCACTTTAATAATCCTCATTTGTTTTGAACCATATTCTTTTATTATTATTATTATTGTTATAAATGCGCATACCTACTTTGTTTCAAAATTTTGTTCTACCCTTATTTTCTAAATCCATATTACTCTCATCTTTTCTCTGTTTCATGAATATAATGATTAGTGTATTTTGATCGATACATGTACCCATTTCACATCTCATACCCATGATTATTGTCCTTGATATTTTTCTAGATTCTTAATTAATTGCCTTGATTTTACCGTTCCACTAGTCGTACCAACTGCATGTTCATAATTAATTATAAAAGAATAACAAGTCGGGGTTATAAGGGTACGACTTAATAGTGGATAATATATGGGAGTATACTCGGAAGGGGGCCCGTATTTCCCGAAATAGCAATTCTTGATTCTTGATTCTTGATTACACAATTCTTGATTACATAATTATCGATTACATGATTCATGATTACATGTCTTGATACTATCACTGAAAGACCTGAGTACATAATCCTATAGAATTCACTACTTAAGTCTAAACGTCACATGATTGATATGCACCGAACTTGTGGTATGAGACACAGATTGCGTGCATTAGATAAGTTAATAAAACAGATAAACTTGAATTTTCACTAAGCATGATTCTTGATTACATGATTCTTGATTACATAACTTTTGATTCTTGATTACATGACTCTTGATTACATGACTCTCAATCCTTGATTACATGATTAGCGATTAATTGAGCCTAACTTATCAATTGCTTATACCTTGAAGTCTTGATTACACTAGTTTGCGGTTATTAGTTATATGATCATATTGTCCCAGTTCCTTGCTTACTTTCATATTGTATTTGTACTTCTACTTCTTGTTTCTTCCCTGTTATATCTTGTTATATTACCCCTTTTACTGCTTGTTACTACTTGCTGCCCGAAACTTGCTCTAACGGGTACCTTTTCTATTTTTCTTTGAGTTGATAATTATACAGGCACTGATGGACTCGCAGAACAGATTTTCTAGACGATCATTGCTGTTTTCTTACTACTTCATGTTGTTTTTTTTTCAGTCGCTATCTTATCTAGTTGTTATAGCGAACTGCTTATAGTACTATTTTAATTCTGGCACCTTGTATTCCCGGGCATCTTGACCCGATATTGATGTAATATCCAGATTATGGTTATTCTATTTCCAGCTCATGTGATCATTATATTTGTCTGCGTGAATGTGTTATAAATATCTTGTTGAGCTTATAATTGTACAGCTTATGGATATGTATATCATTCGCTGGGCCTCAGTTGCGTGCCTGTATTTCCGTATAGTGGGAAGCGGAGTGTGACAGTAACAATGTGATATAAAAATAACATGGAAGAAACAATTTATTGCAAAGCAAACTCCTGCTCTAATCCTAGAAGAACTGCTCACCAATGTCTTCTGTCAATTCTCCTTGTGCACATGTGGTTGGATCAACTAGAGTGGGGAAAAATGTCCGTTAGAGCAAGTACGGACAACAAGTAGTGAAATGCAAAGAGTAAAGGAACATGGTACATCAAGAAATATGAAGCAAGAACAAAGTCCAAAAACAATAATAGGGACTGATGAAAAGTCTAGATTTAACAATGCAATTTTCAATAACAATAATCGATAAACAATGTCAATGTCGATAGTCATGATTCAAGGATGCAAGTGTCAATCTAATCTATTAGTATTTAGCCTAACTAATGCACGTACTACTACGTCCCATACCACAGGTTAGGTGCATACAAAACAATGTACGTTTTAGACATAGTGGTGGAATCTACAGAGTGTGTACTTGGCATCAATAATAATAATTTACAATCAACAGTTGACAGTCAATAATTCACAATCGATACTCCTCCTTCCATGACAATACAATATAACGATAAGGCCTTACCGAGTACATTTTCTGAGATTATCCACTACTAGGTCAACCCTTATTACCCCGGCTTGTTAATATTTTATTAAATCATTCATGATCATGAAATTTGTATAAAAGTGTCAAGGAGATGAAAAGGATGCAACAAAATGATGCGATGCATGATAATATACATGTAATTGTGAATCTGAAAAGAGCAGACACAGCAGTACAAAAACAACAATAATTCACAAACTATAATTCGGAATTCGATTCCGTCAAAAGGGCTGTAAACTAGACATATGGGGCTATAATTCATATTTAGTAAGTTTCAATTGATTCTGATTACAACGAAGTCGAGTACTCAACTCTTTTCAGCTTAAGGGTTCTGGCAGCAGCTTATAGTCAAAACTCAATGTGTGAAAACAAGGTGTAAAATTAACATAAAAATCTATAAAAATTAGGGATGGATCCTAAGCATGTCTAATAAGTTTCTGGAGAGTTTCATTTCATTGCACTACTATTATCATGGTGTTTCAACTGAAAGTTTTGTCGATGTTTCACTAAACTACAATTCTGGAAAATACATACCAACAGTGACTAAAACTGTAATATCTCACAGCGCACAGATCGGAATCTAAATCCGTAATATTTTATGACTAGATTCATTAAGCTACAATTCCTTTTCATATAGTTTTGGTTGATTCTTATTGTAACAGAGTCGAAACTTCAGTGCAAAACAGAATAGGCAACAAGAAATAATAAAAAGTCATCATATATATTCATCAAAACGGATAATCAACATGTTCTTGAATCATGAAATGCATTAACATTAATGAACAGCAATTAGAATGGATTTTTATAGTGTACAAAGCCAAGTTATCATGTCATGATTCAAGTCTCAATAGCACAATCGATCAACATGCATTCACTCACTATATTTTTCTATATACAAGTCTCTAATCAATTTATTCATGTCGTGTGTGCATGCAAGCTCGGGTTTGAATCAATGGATGTTGGCACGAAGTAAAGGATACTTCAGGTTAGCTCGTGTAAACTCTCGATATCCCCAACGGATGGTACACAATGCAATATTACGATAATCGAAAGAGAACTACTTGCGGATATCAATAATCTTGAACTAGAAAAATCAAACGAGTTCAAGTGGAATTACCTTTATAGACGATAAACCCGAACCATCGAATAACGGGATTAGGATCCCGAGGAGGCACGTGCGCTCTACGTGAAATATATGACGACCAACACAAGAGGGGTAGCGGCTACAAATAGCGAGGGCGACAACCAGCAACGGGATGGCTACGACTCGACGACGGTGGAGAGGCGGTGCGACTGGCTGTGGGGCGACTGACGTGAGGGTGATTGACTTGGCAACACACGGCGGACGGCGGCGACAGCAGGCCTCGAAAGTTGACTGCAGACTTCGGTGATCGGCATAGGGGATGGGTTGCTCGAGGAAGGAGCTGTCGAGGAGGTGGGCTGGCTCGACTAGACAGCGATGAAGGTGATGGAGCTCTGATGCGGGAGACAGGGGAGCAAGGCGAAGGCAGTCGGCGAGGCAGTGGGTGATGGGGAGACAACACGTGGCAACGGCAGCCACAGGGAAGGTGATGGGTTGCGACTTCGGCAGTCGACTGGCTGCGCGAGCGCGAGATGCAACTAGGAGGCAGGGGAGATGGCGATGGGAGAGAGAGGGAAAAGGCAGCTCGACTTATGGGTTCTCGGTGGGGTACTGTTCGAACGGTAGATGAAGGCTCGGGGAGTGGTTGTCGACTAGGGGAAGAGGAAGTCGACGACAGGGGCTCGATGGGGGGGAGTTGACTGGGGTGCGACGGAGCAGGGTGGATGGGGGATGAGCGGGAGGAAGAAGAAGGGGCGAGGGTTGAACAGTAGGGGGTTCAACAGTAGGTCGGGTTTGGGTTAAATTTACACAATAATTCGGGAAAGGTGAAGGGTCATGTTTTGAATAGTAGGGGAGATGAAGAGATTGTGTCGAGTTTTGTTTGGTTGTGTGTTGAATAGAAGAGAGAGAGAATGGGGAATAGTTGAGATAGTGGGGGAATGTGAGAGAGGAATTCTAGGGGATACGAGGAGGTATGGGATTGATCTGGTCAATAACAAGTTAAAGGGAAAATTGGGTTAATGGGTATTGGGTATTAAAAGGGGATCCTATAAGATGTGGGTTTGGGTTAGAATCCAATAGGAGATGGGCTTGGGTTGGGCTCAGGTTATTTAATAAATAATGCAATCAAAATATAAAATTGGGCTTTAGATGATGGGCTTCAATTTAAATAATTAAATAATATAATATAGATCAAAACTAATGGGCTTTAACAATAATAATAATAATAATTCTAATAACAACACATATTAATAATAAAAATAATAATAATAACAATAACAATAATAATAATAATAATAATAATAATAATAATAATAATAATAATAATAATAATAATAATAATAATAATATTAATAATATTAATAATATTAACAATACTGATAATAATGATAATACATACATGACATAACTGAATTCAACACATTCATGAAAATAATTCAATAATAAGAATAATAATAATAATAATAGTAATAATAACATTATACAGCAAAATAAGAATTTGGTTTATCAACTTTATATTAAAATAATCCGAACAGAAATATATATAGTCGATTAATTACAAATAGATTATACATCGTTATTCAAAGTAAATATAATTGTTGATTATAAAACACTTAGTAAAAGATCAGAAACCAATTTAGCACAAAATCGATTGATGAAAAATCAAAATATTGAGAATATTTAGGAAATATGTATTTTCGAGAACGGGGGTTACACCAACCTTACAACTAGGGCCGACCCCAATGTATAGGCGGGTAAGGCGGCCGCCTTGGGCCCCCGCGGATTTTGCAATTTTAGGGGCCCCCAATTTCGAACTTCCCTTGTAAATATAGGCACGTATTCCGCGCGTAAAAAAAAGTATGGGGTAAGGGGGCCCCATTTCGGAAGTTCGCCTCGGGCCCCCCGGAACTCAGGGCCGGCCCTGCTTACAACACACATATCTCGCAGACCTGAGATAAGCTCCCCCATTGTTGGGTTACCTCATTCCACCTGATCACCGTAAACCTCCTAGCCAACTCCGCCTTCTTCTCTAACATTTGGGTTTGTAGCGCCTCGAGTTCCGCACACCGAAAACTCGTGACACATACCCAGAATCTTTACTTCAATAAGTACACAACACAAAAAAAACCCACAAGAAATCGAAAACTTACACTGTACAAGGAATTATATCCTTTACTTGGATGCTTTTCGCAGCTCGAGTCCCCTGCTCTACGATGAGCAATCCTGCAACTAAGAAACTGTGGGCACGTCAGTTGAATACAACTGACGCAATGCGGATGAAACCCGCGATCTTTAAAATCCTCAACAATCAATATTTGATGCAGAAAAGAAAATGTGAAAGTCAAATCACAAGTGTCGGTGTATGCCATGATCTAGATTTTAATGCATAAACTCAAAATGCACACGATGCTCCTACTCTAATGCAGACTTAATTTGAAAACGTAAGCATCCCATACTACATACTCCCCAAATCAAGCTGAACGTACTTCTGATTATTGGGTTCGATCTCTCGCCATGCATCCTACTCTTGTACTCTTTCCCGTTTCTGACATTCATATGGTAACTGGTAGAGTCTGCAGTACATGCGGTCCATTCCCGCTCCTGCAGTCAGATCGTGGTCCTTCTCCACTCCAAACGGCAGTGATCACTCTGTTCATTTAGATCATGGTCTTTCTTTACTCCGACAAGATCGTGGTCCCTCTCCATTCCCGGTCAGGCCGGTGATCATCAGCTCTGCCGGAATCATGGTCCTTCTCCACTCCTGCCCCTACTAAAGTTATCATGAACTTAAGGCAAATCGTAAGGCCACCCCTACTCCACCAAGAGACATAGAGTCACACTCTTGCTCCTTTGTTCGTATTGATAACCCAGAACATATGCAAAAACTTAAATGTCCATCCCCTAAGTTCCAATAGGACTTATGGCATACGTCTGCATTCCGCTCTTATCACTAAATTCCAGAAATTAACAGTCGAGACAATGTCGCACGTGTCCCAAATGAGGCGACGTCATGTGTCCCCTTGACAGGTGAGTACATACCAACTAGTACATGTCCTTATATACTTGGTCACACGACCAAGAGATACTACAATCTATTAACATTAATCACACTCCATTTCTTACTTAATTTGCTTTACTTAGTTGCTCCCTCATTAATAGTGGAGTGCTAGGGAGCCCACCTAGTTCCATTATAATAATCAATTGTTTGAATTACAACAAGATTCATCTTAACTCAATGGAATTAAACTTATCTTTCCAAATATACCAAAAAATGGCTCAACATGCACCAACTAGTGTACTTAATGTACACTAGCCATCACCATACGTACGCATATAAGTATTCGCGTAGGAATACTAATGCCCTCTGCAACATAGTTCTTCACTATTAATTCTAGTTATCCATGCATACTTACTCATTCAATTATTTTATTCATGACCTTACAATTTCTTCTACAACGACAAAAGACTATTACAAACTAAACTCTACAATTTTCTTCTTACGACCCCAACTGATTACTCCTTACATAACTCTACAATTTCAAGTGAATACAATGATCTCTCTACTATGAATAACTATAAACTAATTAAGTGTTATAACACTAACTACACTAACTTGGCATACTAACTAAGCATACAACTACAAGTGAGCATTAAAAGTAAATTTTCTACTAAACATACAACATCATCTTCTAAAGTAGTCTTTCTAACTATGTGCTTCTAACTATAAGAATTCTTCCACAGGAATTATTAACATGAATTACTATGAATTTTACAAACTAACTAGACAACATTAACTAAGCATATTTCTATATACCATTTATTACTACTACATATCATCTACTACTACAAACATGAATTCTACCACTTACAATATGAATTCCACTATAACTACAACATGAATTCTTCTCCTATTACATGTAACTACTACAAGTAGTTTCTCACTTACCACCATAAATTTCTGAAGGGAAACTAATAACACTAACTAAATACACCACATCTACCATTCTTTTTATATATAAAAATTCATTCATACCAATTTCTACATATAAATTACTACACTAATTCTACATACAACTTCTATATACCAATTTCTACATATACATCACTACAACATGCAATTTCTACCCATAATTTACACTACTACTTTACTACAAATTCAATTTACTAACAATCTTATTCATAATCTACACAATCTACACAACTATGGCAACCTACTAACAATCTACTAATAATAGTTTCTACTACACAACTACTACACAATTAAATGCAAGAACTAAATTACTAACTAATTTATGAACAATCAAACACAACAATTAAAAGAACATTCAAAGGATGAAGAACACCCACCTCAAGAGTAAACAAGATGAAACTCCAAGCTCCAAGTATGCTCTCCTCCTCCTAGCTTGCTTGGTTTCTTCTACTCCTTTTTCTTGCTCCAATTTGCTAACCAGGGCTTTAGAAAATAGAAGAATATTTTGGATATGTTTTGGAATGAAGTAGTATGAAATGAAGTAGGATTGAAGAGAGTATGAAGTAGTAGTATAAAGTAGTAGTAGTAGCATATTAGGGTTTTCTTCCTATCCTCACACATATGCACACATATATATAGATGGGGAAGGTTGGCTGGCCACCAAGGAGAGGCTAGGGGTGTGAAGAAACTCCTAGGGTTGCTTAGTCATCATGCTTAGTCACCATGTTAATGATAACCCTAATCTTTAGGGCTAACACATAAGCTTCTCAGGTCAAAATTGCTAGGTCAAAAATTGTAGGCTTAGGGTTTTTTTTTTCTTCCTTTCCATATGATGTAGTGTGTGCGTGAGTATATTTATAAAATGTCAAAAGGGAAATACAATGAAATTATTCAAGACAAAAAAAATGTATTAATAAATATGGTTATAAAATAATGCAAACTATTATTTTCAAAATAATTGTTAATTATTTTGGGGGTATTACAGGGTTGATACATTAATGTGGGTGTGGATTACTTCCCTCCTCTGAGGCTGGACATCCTTAATACTTCAATACTCAGTGCTTTCAGCTGCAGAGATAAACCCCCTTGCTTCTTCCACAATCTGATCGGACAATGCTTGGCGAGGTGATTCAATTTCTTACACTCACAGCAAACGGACCTGAGGGTACATTCTTGTTTAGAATGATGCAAATCCCCACTGTAGAGTTGAGGCACTCCACCCTTTACGGTGGTCTATGTGCCTCCTCCTCCCTTGCTGCAACCTTCACCGCATCACTTTCTTACTGGATGGTCGCCTTGGATTAGGTCCATGGTTGATCTTCCCCTTCTACTTCACCAGAGAACTGAATCTCCTTGTCCTTCTCCTTTCATCGAACCTCCCTTGTGATATGAAGAACGCCCTCCTCGGAGAAGCGACTTCGGATGCTGCTGTTGAGGCGTGGTAACTATGTCGATATGGTGGGCTCCCTCTATCCCTGTGTTTGTCTTCATGGTGCCCCTCCCCCCCCCCCCCCCCCCCCCCGGATCCTCCCTTATAACTCCTCTTGAAGGTTGGCCCATGTTCCCTCCTTTCTTCGAACCCCTCCCCTCTTGAAGTCGGCACCGCTAACTTCACTTCTTCCCCCATAGCCATGTGGGAATCTAGATCTCCTTTACTACTTACGGCATCTCTCCGTTGATGGCATCCATCTTTGCATTAAGAATCCACCTGATCCAGTATCTAGATCCGACCATAACACAGAAGGTTGACGAAGAGAGCTACAGAGTTTATCTAAGGAAGATGGAAGTGGGTGTATCAGTCTTTGGGTCTTGCATTTCATTCCATAGAAGATAATCTTTCTTTAGAGGGTTTTATTGTAAAAGTGCCTTGTATTTTACAAAAAAGCCCAACTGACTGATAACTGTCTGTCTAAACTACGTGCTATGCACGTGTTTCTCCTTTATAAATACTTACCTTGTAATTGAAATAGACATGAATAAAGATTTGTTTTTCTATTCATCACTTTCCCTTTCTTATCTTGCATCTCCATTTTCGCGACTTAGCGTGGATAGATGCCGAGAAGGAGGGGCCCGTCCACCGTCGCCACCACCGGCGAATGGCCTGGAACAATGGTATCAGAGCTTGAATTCGGTCACGCAATCGCCGTCGACCAAGAACTTGATCAAGAACCGATCAAAGAAGCTGAGAACTCCGTTAATTCCAAGTCTAGACCTCAGTTTGGATCTAGAGCTAGGAGTCAGAATGCGCGGGGTTCCACCGGCCACAGTGTCGAACTCCATAAGCATTCCAGCTTGGAAGAGCGGTTCAATCGGTTGGAGCTAGCGTTAGATCGCTTGCTTCAAGAACCAAGAAATCCTAGATCACATCGGAGACGCGAACCATGGAGTTTAGACAGCGATGCAGAAGATTCAGGAGGATAGCGGCGCTACGGAGGGTATGGAGGTGAACGCCGACGTTATTCTCGACATAGGCGGCCACATCGAGAAAGATCAAGGAATCTTGATTATACTGAGCAGCAAATGGTAAGGAGAGTTGCAAGAAATGAAGAACGACATTTGGAAGGTAACACCTTCTTTCCCAAACACCCTAAGATTGATTTTCCTAGTTATGATGGAACGGGGGACATAACTAATTGGAGTTACCATATGGAGCACCATTTCTTCACACAAAGAATCAATTCTTGTGATCGTTTGTCATTTTATCTTTACTATTTGAAGGGAGAAGCGTTTCATTGGTAGAGATGGTTTGAGCAACAGGAGGAGGAAGAAATTGATTGGGAAATTTTGAAGGAATTAATGTTGCAATTTGGGCCCTCTGAGTTAGATGACCCCGAAGCAACCTTGTATAAACTGCAGCAAACGGGGACAGTAGCTGAGTATCACAGGGAGTTCTTGAGGTATAGTCAGCTCACAAAACCTTTAGCTAAGTCTTCTTTAGTGGGTTGTTATATTTCGGGGTTGAAAAGTGAATTGAGAAAGGAGGTTAAACTCAAGGATCCTTGCAGTGTTCTTGCAGCCTATAGAGAGGCTATGGCTATAGAGGAGATTATTAGTGACCAAAAGAGAGCTTGGAAATCCAATAATCTTGGTAAAATCAATTTTTCCCCTAGTACCTATAAGCCCCCAGTATCTGCAGTGATCCCCTTTGCACCCCATAGCAGGAATAGTGTAGAAGCCATTGGACTATCTCACTCAATTAATTCTAAGACGAAAGATCAACAGTTCATGCAATACATGAAGGATAGAAGGGAGAAAGGGTTGTGCTTTCACTGCAATGAAAAGTTTGTAAGGGGGCACAAGTGTGCAGGCAGGTCGATTATGCAGATGGTTGGTTCCTGCGAAGGGAGTGTATTCATGCAAATGTTGGGAACTTTAGAGGAAGATACTGATGAGTCGAATGATTTGTCAGATGAAGAAATGGAGCCTGACCTAGCTAAACATAAGGAAGATTCCAGAGTATCAAAAGCTTTGAAAATAGCTGATGGAGAGTCTACAGCTATATCCCTTAATACACTTACAGGTAGCACCACCCCAAGGAATTTTAGGGTCCAAGGAAGCATTGCGTCTCACCCTGTGTGTGCTCTCCTCTATACAGGAGCTACTCACAATTTCATTGATGAAGTGATTGTTAAGAAAACTGGATTGCCAGTGAACCCCCAAGTTCGATTAGATGTAACAGTTGTGGGGGTATTTTGTTGAGAGGATTGGGTCTGTGTGAGGGGGTGACTTTTGTTTGTCAAGGGGTGCCTATTGTAGCTAATTTTTATGTCCTAGCTGTTGGGAAAAAACACAAGTTTTTTCCTTTCACCAGATTAGCAAGAATGCAAAATGTAAGCTAAAATAGCACAAACAAAAATTGATAAGAAGTTCGACACAATTTGGTGCCTACGTCTCCAGAGCTGCTGCAGATCTTTACTTTAGGATAAAAATTGTACAAAGTGTTTTTCTTCACAAAACACTCAAAAAAACTCACAACCCAAAATCCCAAGAATTTTTCCTCACAAAAACTCTTTCTCTACAAAGTGTTTACACACTAAAAAACACAAACCCAAATTTCTTTCAATTCACTCTCTTTCTATTCTTCTCTTATTGGAGTGAGGATGGGGATGATCAAGAAACGGGAGGGATTGAGATGTTTAAATAGCATCTCAAAATTGGTAGGTGGGGGTAGATTGTAGGTGAGAGAGAGATTTGGTAGGGGGGTCTGGTGGCATAGAATTTTTGACCCCCTACCCACATTTTCTTGACAATCTCCTACTTGAAGACTGATTTCAATTAGTCTTCATACCTCAATCAATGCAGCAGCTCGTACTGGTCTCATCATTCGTGTAGGCCAACTGAAGCTGAGCATAGCTTCAGTTTGTTAATAGTCACCGTCTTTGTTAGCATGTCCGCCGGATTTTGACTTCCACTAATCTTTTCTAACTTCAAAATCCCATCTTCCAGAAGAGACCGGATGAAATGATATCGCACTTGTATATGTTTTGTTCTGGAATGAAAAGACGGATTTTTTGCTAGATGGATAGCACTCTGACTGTCGCAATACAAGACATTGTCTTCCTGTTTCTGGCCCAGTTCTTCCAAGAAACTTTGTAGCCAAACTATTTCCTTGCTGGTTTCTGTAACAGCGACATATTCTGCTTCAGTTGTAGAGAGAGCAACTATCTTCTGTAGCTAAGAGACCCAACTCACGGCTGTACCTCATAGAGTATAGACATACCCTGTAGTGCTCTTTCTGATATCAACATTCCCGGTTAAGTCAGCATCCACATAGCCTGTGAGTGCCATATCTCTACCTTTGAAACAAAGTGCTTTATCTGTGGTACCTCGCAGATATCTGAGGATCCATTTAACTGCTTCCCAGTGTACTTTGCCTAGATTATTCATGTACCTACAAACAGCTCCCACTGCTTGAGTAATATCTGGTCTGGTACAAACCATAGCATACATCAGACTTCCAATTGCTGAGGCGTACGGAACCATCTCCATGTGTGCACGCTCTTCTTCCGTCTTCGGTGACTGTTCTTTGGAAAGTCTAAAATGAACATTCAAAGGTGTGCTCACTGGCTTAGCATCCTGCATGTTGAACCTGGAGAGTACTCTGTTAATGTACTCAGCCTGCGATAACATCAAAGCCCTCGACTTCGTGTCCCTCTTGATCCTCATTCCAAGAATCTGCTTTGCAGTGCCTGGATCTTTCATTGCAAATTGCTTCGACAATTCCTGCTTCAGATTGATAATCTCTTATATGTCAGGACTTGCAACAAGCATATCATCTACATACAATAATAGAATAATGAAGCTATTATCGAACTTCTTGATGTAGCAACAATGATCTGCATGGCATCTTGTGAAACCGCTGCTACTCATGAAGCAATCAAACTTCATGTACCACTGTCTGGGAGCTTGTTTTAAGCCATACAAGCTCTTCTTCAGTCTGCATACGAGGTTCTTCTTGTTCGCCTGTATGAATCCTTCTGGTTGCTTCATA
The DNA here is from genome assembly GCA_017893485.1 of Hemerocallis citrina. Lineage (NCBI taxonomy): Eukaryota > Viridiplantae > Streptophyta > Magnoliopsida > Asparagales > Asphodelaceae > Hemerocallis > Hemerocallis citrina. Next base: position 181,230,048 of record CM030368.1, on the reverse strand, counting down.
TAAATCTCCTCATCCGAATCACCATGAAGGAAAGCTGTCTTTACATCTAACTGTTCAAGATGTAAATTCTCTGCAGCTATAATTTTCAATACCAGTCTGATTGTAGTCAGCTTCACGACTGGAAAAAAAATTTCGTTGTAATCAACACCTTCTTTTTGCTGAAAGCCTTTGACTACCAATCTTGCTTTGTAACGCTTGCTTCCATCGTGCTCTTCTTTGATCCTGAAAATCCACTTGTTATGGAGAGCTTTCTTGCCTGGTGGTAGTTCAGCTAATTCCCACGTTTGATTTGACATGAGCGAGTCCATCTCATCTTTCATGGCAGACTCCCACTTGACTGAATTCTCCACTTGCATTGCTTCATTATAACACTCTGGTTCTCCACTGTCAGTTAGCAACAAGTAGTGCAAAGAAGGCGAATAGCGCTGGATTGGTTTAGGAATTCTGGAGGAGCGTCTCACTTCTGGCGTGCTTGGTTCTTCATGAACTGCTTCAGGACTAATCTGGACATTACTTCCAGATATCTCCTCGAACTCTACGAATTCCTTCATTTTAGCATGTGTACTGGAGCTACTTAATTCTGCAGTTGATCTGTCTTTGTACATCACATTCTCATTGAATATGACATCTTGGCTTCTGATGATCTTCCGATTTTCATAATCCCAAAATCGGTAGCCGAACTCGTCACCACCATATCCAATAAAAACACATTTATTAGATTTCGGATCTAATTTACTTCTTTCAGCAGAATCAATATGCACATAAGAAATACAACCAAACACTTTCAAGTGTGAAAGATTTACCTCTTTTCTGCTCCAAACTTCCTCTGGTATTCCACCATCCAAAGGTACTGATGGCCGACGGTTGATCAAGTAGGCAGCAGTGTTGACGGCTTCAGCCCAGAACATCTTGGGTAAGCCGGCGTGTATCCTCATGCTTCTGGCACGTTCATTCAGAGTTCTGTTCATGCGCTCTACTACGCCATTCTGTTGCGGTGTCATGGGAATCGTTTTCTCCATCTTGATGCCGTTGTTCATGCAGAATTCTCTGAATCTACGATCTGTGTACTCTCCACCATTGTCAGACCTCAGACGCTTGACTTTTAAACCAATTTTATTTTCCACCATGGCTTTCCATTTTCTGAAGGTATCAAAGACTTCTGATTTCTTCTTCAGAAAATATACCCACACCTTCCTTGTAGAATCATCAATGAAGATGACATAATACAGTGAGCCTGCTAGAGATTGAACCAGAGATGGTCCCCATACATCAGTATGAACCAACTCTAACTTTTCTGCCTTGGGTGCCTTGCCAATCTTTGCAAAGCTGACCTTCTTCTGTTTGGTGAAGATACAATCCTCGCATAGGCCAACATCCACACTCTTCAGATCTGGCAGCTTCCCCTTTGACATGAGTGTCTTCATCCCTTTCTCGCTTATATGACCAAGCCTTTGGTGCCATAGATTTGATTTTCCATCAGCATCTGCACTTGCAATGATACTTTCCAAGTTTGAGGTCACATAGAGAGTACCAGTCTTCTTACCACGAGCAATGACAAGTGCACCTTTGGTAATCTTCCATTCACAGCCTGAAAAGGTTGTACAATAACCTTCTCTATCCAGCTGTCCCACTGAGATCAAATTCCTCTTGAGGCCAGGAATATGTCTCACTCCTTGCAGCTTCCATGTAGTTCGGTTCGACAACTTTATTCGAATGTCTCCCTTTCCCACGATCTTCAAGGTCTCATCATCGGCTAGATGAACCTTTTCGAAATCACCACTGACGTAGTTCTCCACGATTTCTCTACATGGGGTGGAGTGGAAAGATGCCCCTGAATCCAAGATCCATGATTCAATCGGACTGTTGACGCTTAGAATCATTGCATCGTCTGCTTCCTCGGTCATGTTGGCAGATTCCTGTGCGCCGGTAGCTTTTTTCGGTGCTCGGCAATCTCGTTGAAAGTGACCCCTCTTGCCAAAATTGTAGCAGTTGAAAGTTTTCTTTTCCGATCTAGATTTACCCCGTCTAGATTGCGATCTGCTGCGATTAGAGTTTCTTTCTGAAGTCCTTCTTCTTGACTCCGTGTGAAAAGCTGAGGAGGAGGTTGATGCTTCACCCGATTCTCTCCGCCGAATTTCTTCACTCAATACCAGATCCCGAATATCGTCGAACTTCAATTTACTATTTCCTGACGAACTACTCACTGCTGTAACAGTAGCATTCCAACTGTCTGGTAGAGAAGATAAGAGAATCAAAGCTCGAACTTCATCATCGAACTCAATTTCTACGGAACTCAACTGGGTTGTGATTGTGTTGAGTTCGTTCAGATGTTGAGCCACCGATGCGCCTTCCGTCATCCGCAACTTGAATAACCGCCTTATCAAGTGAACTTTGTTTGAGGCCGATGGCTTCTCGTACATGCTGGAGAGAGCCGCCATAAGACCCGCCGTGGTCTTTTCCTTTGCGATGTTGAAAGCAACTTTGCGGGAGAGCGTCAATCGGATAACTCCAAGGGCTTGTCGGTCGAGAAGAGCCCAGTCGTCCTCCTCCATATCTTTTGGTTTTTTTCCCGAGAGAGGTTGATACAGTTTTTTCTGATACAGATAATCTTCAATCTGCATCTTCCAAAAGCCAAAATCCGCACCATCAAACTTTTCAATTTTCACCTTCCCTTCGTCTGCGGCCATCGCTCCCACTCGAATCTGGCTTCTCCTGGATCGTTTCTGACTATTCATTGACAGAAATTACAACCAGAGCTTTGATACCAGTTGTTGGGAAAAAACACAAGTTTTTCCTTTCACCAGATTAGCAAAAATGCCAAATATAAGCTAAAATAGCACACACAAAAATTGATAAGGAGTTCGACACAATTTGGTGCCTACGTCTCCGGAGCTGCTGCAGATCTTTACTTTAGGATGAAAATTGTACAAAGTATTTTTCTTCACAAAACACTCAAAAAACTCACAACCTAAAACTCCAAGAATTTTTTCTCACAAAAATTCTCTCTCTACAAAGTGTTTACACACTAAAAAACCCAAACCCAAATTTCTTTCAATTCACTCTCTTTCTATTCTTCTCTTATTGGAGTGAGGATGGGGATGATCAAGAAACGGGAGGGATTGAGATGTTTAAATAGCATCTCAAAATTCGTAGGTGGGGGTAGATGGTAGGTGAGAGAGAGATTTGGTGGGGGGGTCTGGTGGCATAGAATTTTTGACCCCCCACCCACATTTTCTTGACACTAGCTATGGACACCAGTCAACTAGTGTTGGGGGCACAATGGATTGAAACTTTGGGGATGTGATATGGAATTTGAAGGAGAAGATAGTCCAGTTTGAGCTTGGTGGCCAGAACTTTGATAGGTCTTCCTCCTCAAGGAATGGAAGTGGCCTCTACCAAATCAATATCAAAAGCTCTATTGCAATCAAAATCTGGGTGGTTGCTTCAAATGGTAGGAATTACAACTCCTGAGAGTGAACAGCCTGCTATTCCTCTTCAAGTGCAGCAATTGTTAGGAAGTTATCAGGAGGTATTCTCAGAGAACATGGGTTTATCCCCACGAAGAGATTTTGATCACACTATACCTCTCATTCCTGGCTCGAAACCTGTTAGTCTTCGACCATACAAACACCCATGGCATAAAAAAATGAGATTGAAAAGCTTGTCCATGAGATGCTACAGTCTGGTATAATTAGACCTAGTCACAGTCCCTATTCTTCTCCTATTGTAATGGTCAAAATGCCCGATGGTAGTTGGCGAATGTGTATTGATTATAGAGCCTTGAATGACATTACGGTGAAGAATAAGTTTCCCATTCCTGTGATAGATGAGCTCTTGGATGAACTCCATGGTGCTAAGGTATTTAGCAAGCTGGATCTTCGTAGCGGTTATCACCAAATTCGAATGAATGATGCCGATGTACACAAGACAACATTCCACACTCACGAAGGGAATTATGAGTTCCTAGTTATGCCCTTTGGATTAACAAATGCCCCGTCTACTTTCCAATCTCTTATGAACTCTGTTTTCAAGCTGTATTTGCATCGGTTTGTCTTGGTGTTCTTTGATGATATATTAGTGTACAGTAGCAGCTTGGAATCCCATTTGGAGCATTTATCCCTAGTCCTACAAGTCCTCAAGACCAACAAACACTTTGCTAAACTCAGTAAGTGTTCATTTGGGGTGTCTGAAGTGGAGTATCTTGGTCATGTTGTATCAGCTCAAGGGGTTGCTGTTGATCAAGAGAAGATAAAGGCCATTGTTAAGTGGCCAGTTCCCAAAACATTGAAGGCTTTAAGGGGATTCTTGGGCCTTACGGGGTATTATAGGAAGTTTATAGCTCATTATAGTTCTTTAGCATGGCCTTTTGTGAAGTTAACCAAAAAGGGGGCTTTCGAATGGCAGGAAGAATCTTAAAGGGCATTTGAGACCATGAAGGAAGTACTTTCCTCTCCCCCAGTTCTCCAGCTCCCAATTTTCTCTTTGCCTTTTGAGCTAGAATGTGATGCGAGTGCCACAGGGCTAGGAGCTGTCTTACACCAAGAGAAGCACCGAATTGCTTTCCTTAGTCAGGAATTGAAACGGAAAAACAGATTCTTATCAACTTACGAAAAAGAGATGCTTGCAATTCTTTTATCAGTTAAAAAGTGGCGTCAGTATTTGTTAGGTAGGCAATTTGTCATTCATACCGATCATAAGCCACTAAAGTACTTGTTAGAGCAATGCTTGTATACTGAAGCACAACATCTATGGTTACTTAAGCTACATGTATCAGTTTCGAGTAGAGTATAAAAAGGGGAAGGATAATGTCGTGGCTGATGGACTTTCCTGTCAATTTGAAGATGTTGACGAGGATTCATTGTTTGCAATTACAGTTGTCAAGCTTGTGTGGTTGGATCAAATCAAGCAGCTAATGCTTACAGACCCATTTTATGTTGATATTATGAAGAAAATCTATGATAAAGTTGATGACAGATTGGCTCTAGTGGCAGGGGTGATTTATTACAAGGGTCGAATACTTTTGAGTCCTACTTCTACAGCCAAGATCCTATTCATGGAGGAGGTGCATTGCACACCTCAAGGGGGACACATGGGAGTGGATAAAACTTGGCTCAAGCTAAAGCAAATTGTCTACTGGCAAGGGATGACGAATGACTTGCGCAACTTTATTAGATCCTGCGATGTTTGCCAAAGAAATAAATATTTGAGCACGTCTCCTGCGGGTCTATTGCAACCTTTTCCTATTCCCGATAACATATGAGATGATATTAGCATGGATTTTGTCGAAGGATTGCCTAGAAGTGCAGGTTTCACGACTATACTTGTTGTGGTTGACAGATTGTCAAAATTCTGCCATTTTGTCCCATTGTCTTACCCTTATACGGCTAAAAGCGTTGCTGCAGTACTCTTTAAACAAGTGTTCAAGCTCTATGGACTTCCCAAAAGTATCATTAGCGATAGGGATGCCATTTTTACAAGTAATTTTTGGCATGAATTACTTGCTATACAAGGAACGAAGCTCTGCTTGAGCTCAGCGTTCCACCCCAATCTAATGGATAGACTGAAGTAATCCACAGAGTTTTGGAAGTTTATCTCCGATGTTTCACAGCGTATCGGCCTCAGGATTGGTCAGAATGGTTGTCTTGGGCGGAGTTTAGTTACAATACACATGTTCATAGTTCTACTTGCATCTCTCCCTATCAAGTAGTATTTGGTAAGGCTCCTCCAAGTGTTTTATCTTATGTTCCTAAGACTGCGAGAGTGCAGGCTGTTGAAGACTCGTTGCTTTCAAGGGATATAGTCTTACAGTTGCTCAAAGATAACTTTTAAAGGCTCAACATCGAATGCAGCTAAAAGCTAACTTGCATCGCATCGACAAGGAATTTGAACCAGGCAATTGGGTCTATTTGAAGTTGCAGCCTTATCGACAATTCTCAGTAGGAGGACGATGCATCCACAAGCTTTCTGCTCTATATTATGGGCCTTATAAGATACTGGAGAAGGTGGGAGCTGTTGCTTACAAATTACAACTGCCTATTGAGTCCCGCATACACAATGTGTTCCACATTTCTCAGTTGAAGACCTTTGTTTCACGCGAGAGTCGACAGTGGTTTCTACTGCCTTATCAGAATACTTTGTGGAAGAATCACCTCAACCTGTGAAAATTTTAGAGCGTAGAATGGTTCCAAAGAGGGGAATTGCCATCTCTGAGGTTTTAGTTCAATGGCGGCACTGCAACGACGGTGAAGCTACATGGGAAAGTTATTGGGACACGTATTGGCGATTCCCGTCCTTTCGAGTCGTCCTGAAATCTTTTCAAGGGGGGAATATTGATCCAGTATCTGGATCCAACCATAACGCAAAAGGTTGACGAGAAGAAGTGACGGCGAGAGCTACGAAGTTTATCTGAGGAAGATGGAAGTGGGTGTATCGGTTTTTGGGTCTTGCGTTTCAGTCCATAGAAGATAATCTTTCTTTAGAGGGTTTTATTGTAAAAGTGCCTTGTATTTTACACAAAAGCCCAACTGACTGATAACTGTCTATCTAAACTACGTGCTGCACACGTATTTCTCCTTTATAAATACTTACCCTGTAATTGAAACAGACATGAATAAAGATTTGTTATCCTATTCATCACTTTCCCTTTCTCATCTTGCGTCTCCATTGCCGCGACTTAGCGTGGATAGATGCCGAGAAGGAGGGGCCCGTCCACTGTCGCCGCCACCGGCGAACGGCCTGGAACACCACCTTTGGAGCCCTGGCCAAGGGAGATCGGACTCTTTCCGATCCTCGCCTTGCCTCACCACTTCCCTCCAAGAGCAGTTGCAGGGGGTCCTACCCTCCTCCCTCTCGCTGCACGGGGTCCTCTCTCTCCCCCTCTCAAAACTGTGTTGGAAAAGCTGTCAGAGCTTCACTTTAAAACTTTCTAGTGAGAGTAAAGTTTTGCATTCCCAAAAAAGTATCAATTTGAAGTTCGTAATCAGAAGTTCATACACATAAGAGACTTGCTCATTGGATCTCAAATCAAACAGAAACTCTGGAACAAACCAAGTATATGAAACTTCAACCTTACACAATTCAGACATACTCTCTGAATAAATAGTAATTACATCCACTAAAAGAATCTGAAGAATAAATGTAATGAATATGGCGCATTCTGGTTAGATATTGTACAACAAGACAGTCACAGTTAAATATGATCTGTTCTGTACAAGGCAGAGACAAAACTGTTGCACCCTCGTACACAGAAAATTGAACAATGATCTTGTAACCCTAATCAGGAAGCTTTATCCAATGTTGCAAGGCCCGGTCAGTGCCAAGATAAAGAAATCGGCTGATTTAGCTGAAAGAACTACCGTGAAGGTACCTTTCCTTCAGAGAGCTGTTTATTTTTGTCAGAAAAATTTCGTTATCTCAGGCAACATTCCTTGTTAATATTCATCTTCCTTCGTCAATATCCGATGACTTACACCAAATAATGATGCAGTCTTTTGTAGTCTGAACAATCATTAATTCACTGTGGACAAGAGCAGACTGTAAACTATGGTTCTATACCGAAGTAAAATAAGTAGGCAATGAAAAAGTAAAAGAGGAAGGGAAGATGAGATCACAAAACCTGCAAATGCACTTCTTCACCTCCAAATTGTCGTGATCAAAAGCTAACCGTCAAGCAAGCTCTAGCAGGCAGACACACTCAATATGAGGGGTATGAGGAAACATGTCTATTGGTTGTACACTTTTCAGTTGGTAACATCCTTTTATACCTTTTTCAGCCTGTATAAGTTTTATTAGGATAACGGTTTCTATAAGCTACATGTATAAAGTCAGATACTTGAGGAAAAGAGCACTTACGACACCATGGCAGAGGTAATCAAGATCCCGGGCACAGGTGGCTGGATTACAGGAGACATAGATAATGCGTGGTGCCCGGAGTTTAAGCAGGAATTTTATCAGCTTCATGTGCATGCCCGGACGATTAGGATCTGCAAGATATTGAAATACTCATACTTTAGAAAATTGTTATGACACCCAATGCATTTTTGGAGTTTTACCATTCTAATTGGCTTACATGAAGTTCTAATTATGATAACTATTGTTTAAAGTTTTGAAACTAATGCATCATCTATTATCATTTTAATGACTTCTTTTAAAGAACGTACAATTACTTGTTAACCCCAATTTCACAATTACCACAATGCATATGCTGAGATTAGAGGTTCTAGCATACGGAAAGATAAAACTGATGATGAAAACAAAAGATTCAAGTTGTACTAATGTTTACAATAGTCAATAAAGAGGGAGTTGGGGATCCCAAACACATTGGATTCAAAGATATACAAAACATAAGTGTGTGAAATCACACTCTGCTAGTGTCCAACTAAATTAGTAACAAAATTAAACTAAGCAAGTAGTATGTGGTTTGTAGTTTCTTCGAAGACATTTACAGTCATGCATTAACTTTCGATAGGAAGGAGAACATTTTAAGATGACATAGAAGATAGACATTATAGAGCAAGATGATAATAAAGCCTTCATGCTCATGTTGGAAAAGTAAGATTATTGATTTTAAACAGCAAGGAATAAATGGATACGAGAATATTGGTTACACCAAAACAGAACTGTGTGTGCTCGGATAAACAAAATAAAAAGAGATAAAGGTAATGCTCAAACGGTATTAAAGATCATTAAAGATGTCGTATAATGATCCTGATTTATTTCATTGCTATGATACATGTTTTATGTGAAACACTTCAGTCGTTTATTTTGGGCTGATGCACAATGCAAATTAGAGTACTTGAAACCACATCCAACTTGCATGGTTTAATTCTATTACTAATTTATCTGGACATATACAGCGTGTGATTACACATGCACTTTTTTTGTCTATCTTCTCTTCCAATTTGTTTGGGATCCCTCGCTCCCAATTTATTGCAAACGTAAGGACCTTAACTCAGTTGATTTTTGTTGTATTGTTTTTATCTTTTTATGCTAAACCCTCTTTCCCTCAAAAGGAAATTCGGGTTCAGTAGGAAATTGTATGCTCAAAAGGTCATTATAATCAAAAAATAGATGAAGCATTACTACAATACTCTAAACAATACTTATCATAATTAGAACTGCATGCCATCTAATAAGAACTGCTTCCTTCCATTAAAGAGATCAACAATCCATAAGAATAGTAAACAACATTAGGAAATAAACAAACTGTAAATATGTTCTTTTAATTTATAAGAATAAAACTTTCAAATATAACTTACTCTAAATTGGGCCTTCATAACTTGACAGACAATAATTGACTAGCAAGCGGTGGATTATTGCAACGCAGAATACTTTGATTTGTAGCAACATACTAGAGAAATAAAGAGAATTTATATTTATATTTATATATATATCTTAAGCTAATAGGCCTACCCCTCTCCTTTCTCCATTTTGAAATAGAGAAAGGAGTGCAAAAGTAAGAATTAACACGTGCTAACCCCGTGTACTCAAATTTCAGAATATAAAAAAATAAAATAAAACAAACCCCTCATCTTCTCTCTTATCATCCCACTTTCAAAATCCCTCATCCAACTTTAATGGCTCTTCGAACCCTCCATCACCAACCAATTTTCTCCCTCGACTGCCGCCGGCGCCCCCGCACCCTATTGGATCCGGGTCCGAACCCATTTCTCTCCATCAAGAAACGCGCCACCCCCGGAACCCAACCCGTTAAATTCTCCAACGATGTCGACATGCCACGCTCGGGAATCTATGCGTCGACATCGTTTTAAACGTGCCCAAATTGCTGCCGGCGAATCGAGAGGAGAGGAAAGCCTAAATGGACCGATTGGCGGCATCTCCTCCTAATAAGGTTTTCCCTCATTTTGATTTTTTGATAAAAATTTCTAGGGTTTTAGAGCTGTCGTGTTATTTTTGAATAAAGTTTGGATTTTTTTAATGAAAGTTGTGTTTTTTATGGCGAATTGTTGGGGAAAGGTGGAATTTTTATTGGGTTTATCCTTTTTGTTTAGTAATGCCCCATAACCCCACTTTCCCTTTTAGGAAAGTAGTACTGTATCTCATATTTCCTCTTTTGGGGTTTCAGTAAGCAAACTCCTTTTTAAATGGTTAATGGTAATCTTATCTGTTTGTCATTTGATTGGTATATTGATTAATGTGATTTTAGGAAGGGTGTAGGGAGGTAGAGATGGTGTGATTGAAGGAGTTGGGCTAAGTTAATTATGGACTCCTCTGGATTCCGAGTCAAAGATATTGTTAAGATGTATAGATGAGTAAGTTAACTCCGTTATCGAGAAAAGTGTTAGAGAAGTTGATGAAGTGGGATGGTTGGCACAAGCATCTCCTGGCATCAGCTATTATGGACAATGCAATGGGTAGAGTGAATGTAAGTTGTGCACACAGGCCAATGAAAATCTTTGCTAAAGTGGTAGGTTTACGATTGGAGGTCTTTCTCTTGGATTGTCTGTAATTGAATGCTTGAGGTGATGGATGACAAATCCGGGTTGGTAACACAAACCATTTGGGTGTTTTAACTCTTGCATTTCGGAGTTCGTGTGCTCAATATCAGTTGCAAAGTTGTTTGTACTGATTTTCTATGTTTCTAATGCTGACTAACGATCCGAAGCGTCTCTGATCAAGTTATCGATAGCAAATACCACAAAGGATGGTCACTACGTTGATATCTAGAGTATCTTATGGTAGAAAGGACATACAGAAACTGAGAGTGTGACATCGAGGGCCTGACTCTTCAAAATAAATTTATTGATTTGTCATGATAATTATAAGAAGGTTCACTTCTGTAAACACCAACATTTAATGGAAAAAGGCTATGATGGATATAATGGTAGCTTCTTTGAAGCCACTTCAACATAATTCTTTAGGAGGCTTGGTGCTTGATGCCGATGACTCTTATTGTTATCTACTAGGTCTAGGTTCACACCTAGAGAAAAAATACCTAAGTGCACAGCCGAAGTTTCTTTTCTAGCTGTAATTCATTTACCATGTGTATGCTATATCTATTGATTAAAGTAAAAGATATGAGGGAGAATATCCAGGATTAAGAAGAAAAACTGAATAGTGAATGCTTCCTAGGTTATTCTAGCTGTACTAGCAGAAAAAGAAAAGGTCGTCTGGAGTTAAATGCTTACAGGAAGGACTATTGTCTACTTAAAAATTTTGGAATTAGATTTTGTAGATGGTTTACTTTTAATCCCCCCTTCTCCCACTCTACAATTATTCATATCTATGAATTTGGATATGAATAATAGTAGAGTTTCCTTGTTACTATTATTAAGTTATAGGATTTAACAAAATGTTCTTGCATTCAGATTTTTTAGGTTGCAAGTTCGAGCTGTGAATTTCCTTCGGTTGCCCGATTTATTCATTCCTTGTAGTTGTAAATTCTCTTGCTATCTTCTTCATGATCATTGTCACGTTTGTGTTATAACTATTTTGATTCAAGTCATCAAATTATTCTCTTTTTAAACTTCTGTTCTATAATCTGAAAACTTTGTTTTTTAGGTGTTCAGAAATATACTTTAATGGTTTGTGGTTGATTGAGATGATGCACCAAGTCCAAATTCAACGATTACTTTAAAATTTAAGTTTTAACATGCTGGAAGCAGGTTTCTTATGCAGTGTTTTTGTAGTCTATTATGTTTGTGTTGTTTACTGTACAGTAAACCTAACATTCTTTTCTCGAGAGATCTGCTCTGATAACTTCACAATAACTTCAAATTTCTCTATTTGATGAGAGGCTATAAATTTTGGGGTTGTGTTTCATTGCAAGTTTAGTTGTGCTTTCACTCTGGTTGCAACTTAGTCGTAGTTGGAAAAATTGTAAGTTGGAAGTTTCTTCTCTTGAATTGCAATTAAAGAGTAAAGGGATGCTTGCTATAAACAATCGTTGATTAGTAAATTAATTTTGCATTTTAATTGTTTGGATTAGAGTCTTTTATCATCATGGACAATTTATTTCAGCCATCCGTTGGATATATAATTGAGATTTAAGTATTTGGTCAATTGGAAGATTATTGTGATTGAGTTCGGAGATGCCTTATTGTCATCAAATGCTTGAGTTTGAAGATTATATTTTCTGTAACATCTTTACTACATAATTGTTGAATGTTGATATACTGGATTATAATTATACAGGGAAAAAGTTGTATATATGGGTAGATTCTGCCGAATTTTTTATTGAATGTTATTGATGTTATAATATATTTATTAGTAAAGTCTGTGCAATTTGCACAGGGTAAGACTAGTAAACCATTAGAGAAAAGTATTGCTCATATATACTACTACATAATGAAGGGTGTTTTGGCCTCTCTATGGACTCTCAAACATATATTGTGTGTCAATCAATTACAATACTAAAAGTGGTTTATTTTCCAGCTCAAGAGAGCATCGAAAAAATTACAATACTAGAAACTATCAGAGGATACTCTGCAAAATTCTGGTGAAAAGTGTTGCTCCTATATACTAAAATATAATGAAGGATGTGTGGTTGGTTGGCTTCTCTTGGGGCACTAAAACATAGATTACATATGCCTTTCGCCTATCTGTCGTAATTATAAGAAATATATGAAAGGGATGATAATCATTATGCATCAAGGGCCATTTGTAGCTAACTAGCATTAGAGAAGAAAGTGAACTCCACCTGCTAAAAATTGCTACATTTTCCCACCCTAATTCAGGCCTATCGCTGCTAAGGACATCGGTTCGAGACGATTCAAACGCTTCTACAAGCGCAAACATCGTCTAGGATGGCTGTTCTATTAGCCTAATATTTTTATTTCAGTACTCATATTGGTTTTTGGCAATTATAGCCATATATAGTAGTTTTGCGATTTGCACTTTTTATTTTATGCATTAGAATATTTTAGAAATTTATACTGAGATTTGTTTTGAGTCTATATATAGGCCTCTAGATTAATAACAAAAAATGCCTTTGTTAACTAAAATTATTGTGATTGAGTCTTTGCTCTTCATCCCTCCTTTTGTGTGAGACATTAAGATCAAATTTTAAGGTTTGTGATAAACTCTACAACTACACCCAGATCCAATACAAATCTCAAATCCTAACCCCCAATTTCACAGCCACCACTTCTCACTCTCTCCTTCCTCTCTCCTTGTTCCCGACCGAAACCCAACCTCCCTCACCCATCACTGACCACCACCACCCGTCTCCGAAGCTTCGTCTCCACCACAAGCACCATCCCGCAACACCTCCAAAAACCCCGAACACCCTAGCCCGCCATCGCCCTCACCTCCACTTGCAACCACCTCCCTCACCCATCTTCGAAACTCCGACCAAATCCATTGCAGCCACCACCCCGCTACCGCCGAAGCCTCCTTTGATCCCCTTACTGCACCACTCACCGACGCCGCGCCACATCAGTAGCCCCTCCATCAACCATCCTGATGCCCCTCTCACCGCTCCTCCTTCAGATCCCGGCGCAGCCCCTTACGGCCTCCATTGACGACCGCCAACATCCCCGATCGTTTTCCTCCACCACAGCACCCTATCTGCAACCCCGGTAAACTCTTTCCACTTCTCAGATATTTGTGATATTGATTTATCATCTCTATAATATTATTTGATTTATTTGTCGTCCACAAATATTGAAAGTGTGTGCTTCTACTTGCTAATTAGAGTACGAATCATTATTGACTATTTTACTTGCTAAGAACGTCAAGGTATAATTATTGATTGTTAGAATTAAATTTTTAATTGGGCTTGTTAAACTTATTCCATATCTTGAAAATTCATCAAACCAATTAATAATTTAATTTCTAACTTAATCTGCATTATGTGTTGGTAAATTTAATCTTTTAATATTCTTACAAATTCTCTACTTAGGGTTAAGTTTATATCATTCTAATATCAGAGCGAAGATTTTTAAAACCCTAGTTCGTGCATCATTTAGTCATAATTTTTGCATTCATTTAAGATTGTTTTAGAGACTTTTTTTATTTTCTTTCTTTCTTTTAGATCATTTCAGATTATCTAAAACAAAAACAAAAAAAAAAACTTAAGTGCATTTAGGACACGTTTCCCCGAATTTCAGCAAACACACATCCCCACGACCACTAGCAGTGTTCTAAATGGCGTCCGCCTCAGACGCCTAGGCTCTCAGATGGAGGAGAACGAACCGCCTTTGCATTAGGCGGTGGTCTAGGCAGTTATAGGCGATTAGGCAGTCGTCTTGTTGAGTAGGCATCCGCCTGATATCCAATGCCCAAGCATTTTTCTATATTTTAAAATTTTAAATACTATAAAATAACACAAAAAAAGAGAAGTACTATTAATCTATTAATCTGTTATATAATATATATGGATCTTTAATAGTAGTGGAATTGTTTTTACTTTTTTTTTGTATTATTAGTGATGGATTGCACATATTACACCTATTACACATATTAAAATAGTACATGTTACACATATTACACATATTGGCATATTACAATTGGACAATTGTTTTTTTAATTGCACGAGGAAACTTTTTTTATGCATAAACACCCTTTAATTACACATATTACACAAGAACATAATGAATATTTGCAATTGGATTGCATGATTATAAGGGCTGAAATTAACTAAATTGACAAAATAAATTCAAATGCCTAGGCACCCGAGGCACTAGGCACCCCTTGACCGAACCGCCACCGCCTAATGCCGTTTACAACCTTGACCACTAGTTCTCCACCGTTGGTGAATGCATCTTCGCAGCACCATCACGAATCTCGAAGAACCCTTCTTGTCCCTCCCAAACCACCCAATCAGGAACCTTAGAATTCAGCGAACCCCTCATCGAACTGAAATTGACAACTCTGATTTTTTCACTACCCTCGCTGTCATTCAAGCAATTCTTGCCAACATCAATAAGAGGCTTGAGCAAGTGGAATTGAATCAAAATGTTGTCCCTGAGCTTCATCGTCGTATCCGTCAAAGGAATGATCATGACGGCCAACGCCAAGATCGTGACCCTAACGAATAATACAAGAATATTAAGGCTGACGTTCCCCACTTTGAAGGCCACATGAAACCCCAAACTTATCTCCATTGGATCCATGCTATGGACCACTACTTCGTGTGGTTTGACATAAGAGAAACCCTAAAGGTCAAATTTGCCACAATGAAATTGACTGGTAAAGCTTAAAAATACTAGACAAACCACAGAGACTGAGGCCTGGTACCCATAGCCACTTGGGAAGCCATAAAAGAGAAGCTCACTGAGATATGTGTCGTTATCGTTCTACACCCGATTGTTAGATTCGTGGAACCAACTCTATCAAGAAAGCAAATCCACCAAAAAGTATGTTGATAAGTTTGACGACTTCCTTATTCGATGCAATGCCTTAGGTAAAGAGAGCGAATAACAAACTCTCTCTAGGTTCAGAGCTGGATTACGAGCCTATCTTAGGAACGAGCTAATTCAAAGAAATGTGGACTCATTGGCAGCAGCTTATGCCCTTGTCCTCGATATGAATCCCTTAAAACAAGTTCCCACTACAAGTCCAGTGATTCTAGAGATCACTCTTCTAGAATGACCTCCACTGAGCCCTCTCGACCTAAGACTTCCTCTTCTCAGTATCCCAACAAGTCCTACCCAAGCAAACCTACTTCAAATTTCTATCTATCTAGAAATGACAACAGGGGTAAGAATACAGAAAGAGACTACTCTAAGATTGATCCTCTCACTAAGTGCTATAAATGTAAGGAATACGGCCATGTTGCTGACAACTGTCCCAGTCCCAGTAGGATCAATATGATAGAAGGCATCGTTGTCATTGCTGATGACTCCGACAATGAGTTTTATTATGAACCTAATGCAAGCGATGATTTCGGTAAAGAAAAGGATGACCAGTATATCCACTGTATTCGGTCGATCCAATCACCTCCTTTAAATGTAGTCAGATGTGCTTTGTCCCAACCAAAAGAAGAAGATGATTGAAAGCACATTGCTATATTTCATACCTTCACGACAATAGGTGGCAAAAACTGTAAGGTAATTTTGACAGTGGGAGCTGCGTCAACGCTGTTGTTTCAGCGGTTCTAGCCAAGAATGGACTTAAAGCTGAACCCCATCGACACCCATACAAAGTATCTTGGATTGATGTGACAGCCCTCCAAGTAACACAGCGATATTTGGTGTTTGGTCTCCGTAGACTTTAAAGCCTACAAGGAGCAAATTTGGTGTGATGTACTCAAAATGGATGTGGGTCAAGTAATTTTAAGGAGACTTTGGTTATACGACCACGCTGTGACAATATGGTCGATCCAACCAGTTTGTCTTTCAACATGAAGGATTAAAGATAAACCTCATACCCGTGAAACCACTTACTAATCCGTCTGTGAAAACTCCAACTCCCTTAAGAAAGGGCAAGAAAGTAGCGTATATGGGTGAAAAAGAACTCACAAAAGAGATTGATAAAGGGACAACAATTCTTCTACTTACAGCGAGAGAAATCCCTAACAAGCCTAAGTCACCCAACCCTCCTCAAGTTACTCTTGTCCTTCAGGAATTTGCAATATTTTTCCTGCTGACCTCCCCAACCAGTTGCCCCCGCTGCGTGGCATCCAACAAGCTATTGATCTGGTTCCGGGAGTGAGTCTTCCTAACTTGCCACACTATCCGATGAATCCAACCGAACATGCTGAGTTGAAAAGGCAAGTTGATAAGTTATTGGCGAAGGACTTCATCAGACTAAGCTTAAGTCCTTGCGCAGTCCCTACTCTGTTGATGACAAAGAAAGATGGAACCTGGCGTATGTGTATGGACAACCATGCCATAAACAAAATTAAGGTGAAATACCGTTTTCTCATTCCCGGTTTGGATGGCATGTTGGACATGATGTCTAGTGCCACAATCATTTTTAAGATTGACCTTAAGAGTGGTTACCACCAAATACGTGTTCGTCCTAATGATGAATGGAAGACCGCCTTCAAAACGAATGATGGCCTGTACGAATGGATGATTGCCATTTGGAATGACGAATGCCCCGAGCACATTTATGAGAATCATGACGCAGATACTCCGTCCCTTTATGGGCAAGTCCTTGTGGTGTACTTTGATGATATTCTCTTTTACAGCCAATCTGTTGGGCAACATTTTGACCGTTTGAGACAGGTTTGAGGTATTTTGAGGAAGGAACAACTTTATGCTAATCCTACCAAATGTACCTTCCTCTCGAACAGACTCTTTCTAAAATTTATTGTCTCTGCCAGAGGAGTATCTGCTGACCCAGAATAGATACGAACTATCACTGAGTGGCTTGAGCCTCACAATATTTGTGATGTGCAAAGTTTTCATGGACTTGCCACCTTCTATCGTTGGTTTGTGCAAGGATTTAGCACAATCATGGCTCCGATAACCGGCTGTCTAAACAAAGGTGAGTTCGTCTGGTCGAAAGCAGCTACGAAAGTCTTCGAAGAGATCAAGAAAAGAATGACTCACACCTGTCATGAGGTTGCCTGGTTTCAATAAAGTCTTTGAAGTAATGTACGATGCTTCTGGTGTTGGTATATGTGGTCATCAATCAAGAGAGTCCCTTGTTGCCTATTTCAGCAAAAAGCTGGATGAGGCAAAACAAAAATACTCCACTTATGACAAGGAATTCTATGCGGTAATTCAGTTACTTCGCTATTGACGACATTACCTCCTGCCACAAGAATTCATCATTTTCTCAGACCACGAGGCCTTAAGTCATTGTCACATGATCTTATCTACACTGCGCACCGAAATTATTGGTTTTGAGAGATTAAAAGATGAGTGCCTCTTGCCCAGATTTTTATGAGATCTACACCTCTTTGAAGGATGACATCACTCGAGTGATAAATAATTATTTTCTGAAAGATGATTATCTCTTATATCGCTCCAAACTGTGCTTTCCTAGTACATAAATACGAGAGTATCTTGTTTAAAAATTCCACGCTGGTGGCCTTGTTAGACACTTTGGGCATAGCAAGACTATTGATGCTGTGGAACATACGTTTTATTGGCCTAAGCTTAAGAGAGATGTTGCGAGACTTGTTAACAGATGTCATACTTGTTAACTTGCCTTAACAAAAACATAACACAGGCCTGTATACTCCATTACCTGTTCCCAGTCACCCTTAGGAAGATGTCAGCATGAATTTCGTGTTAGGCTTACCGAAAACACAAAAGAAACACGATTCCATTCTTGTCATCGTGCACCGTTTTTCTAAAATGACCAACTTCCTCCCATGTTCGAAAACTTTCGATGCCCCTTGTGTAGATCAAGTCTTTTTCGATAATATTGTGAAGCTACATTGGTTGCCAAAAACCATTGTGTCGATAGGGATGTGAAATTCACGAATTACTTTTGGAAGACCCTATGGCACAAGATGGACACGAAATTGAAGTTCTCTTCAGCCTTCCACCCACAGACTAATGGACAGACTGAGGTTGTCAATCGGAGTCTTGGCAATCTCTTGCGTACTCTTGTGGGAGAGAACTTAGGAACGTGGGATTTAAAATTAATGGTTGTTGAATTTGCTTATAACACATCTAGAAATAGATTCACTGGCATGAGTCCACATGAAGTTGTACATGGTTATCGTCCTAGGCAGCCCATAGATCTTGTCCTCATGTTAGATTATCACAGAGTTTCAGAGTCTGCATCCACATTTGCACCCCGCATTCATATTTTGCATAGAGAAATTTCTAAAAAAATTAATGAGAATAATTTAACTACAAGTTAAGAGCAGATATCAGAAGAAAATTTAAAACTTTTAATGTTGATGATGAAGTGATTGTTCGAATTCGTCCAAAACGGTTTCCAGCTAGATCCGTTAAGAAATTGAATGCACGTGTTGCAGCCCATTTAAAATTCTGCATATAATCAATGATAATGCCTATGTCGTTGACTTTCCTGAAGGTTTTAGCATAAGTAAGACTTTCAATATTAAGGATTTAGTAGGCAAAATTTAAAAAAACCACACTAAGTTTTGGGTCAGTTTAAAAAAACCGCACTAAGTTTTTTTTATTAAAAAAAGGACACAATTTCAAAAAACTCCACTGGGTTAGTTAGGGTTAGGGTTAGGGTTGGGTTAGGGTAGGGTTTAAAAAAACCACTTTCATCTTTCATTTGTGTTTAAAAAAACCACATTCATCTTTCATTTGTGTTTAAAAAAACATCACTTAACTAAACATATGTATAAAAT
The DNA here is from genome assembly GCA_017893485.1 of Hemerocallis citrina. NCBI lineage: Eukaryota > Viridiplantae > Streptophyta > Magnoliopsida > Asparagales > Asphodelaceae > Hemerocallis > Hemerocallis citrina. The sequence continues at coordinate 181,210,859 of CM030368.1, read as the reverse complement.
AATCCCCCCGAACTAACCCTAACCCTAACCCTAACTAACCCAGTGGAGTTTTTTGAAATTTTGTGTCCTTTTTAAAAAAAAACTTAGTATGGTTTTGTTAAACTCGCCCAAAACTTAGTGTGGTTTTTTTAAATTTAGTCGGATCTAGTACCCTGTGAAGGCAAGAAATTTAACCCTAGAAATCTTCTTATAGATGAGCTTATTCTGCAGCCTACTGGTGAGACTTCCACATTTCTCCTTCTACCTGATACTACTTTCCCACCGATAGAAAAATTGGATAACATTTTAGATGATCAGATAATCTCTACTAGAGATGGTGGTATTCATAGGGATTTGGTAAGATGGAAAAACAAGTCGGAATCGGAGAATACTTGGATTGATCGTGAAGAGCTCCAGCGCTTGGATCTAGATATTTTGGAGCACCAGGACAGAAGGACTGGTTTTAACTCGACTGGGTCGAGCCCTCTCCCACTCGGAGAGAATGATGAGGACATCGGTTCGAGACGATTCAGACGTTTCTATAAGCACAAGCATCGTCTAGGATGATTGTTCTATTAGTCTAGTATTTTTATTTCAATACTCATATTTATTTTTGGCAATTATAGCCATATGTAGTAGTTTTGTGATTTGCACCCTTTATTTTATGCATTAGAATATTTTAGAGATTTGTACTGAGATTTGTTTTGAGCCTATATATAGGCCTCTAGATTAATAAAAAAAAGCCTTTGATAAACTAAAATTATTGTGATTGAGTTTTTGCTCTTCATCCATCTTTTTTTGTGAGACATTAAGATCAAATTTTAGGGTTTATGATAAACTCTAAAACTACACCTAGATCAAATACAAATCCCAAACCCTAACCCCCAATTTCACAACCGCCACACCTTCTCTCTTTGTCCTTCCTCTTTCCTTGTTCCCGACCGAAACCCAACCTCCCTCTCTCATCACCGACCACCACCACCCATCTCTGAAGCTTCGTCTCGACCACAAGTACCATCCCGTAACTCCTCCAAAAACTCCGAACACCCTAGGCCGCCATCGCCCTCACCTCCACTTGTAGCCATCTCCCTCACCCATCTTCGAAACTCCGACCAACTCCATCGCAGCCACCACCCCGCTACCACCGAAGCCTCCTTTGAACCCCTTGCTGCACCACCCACCGATTCCGCACCACATCAGCAGCCCCTCCATCAACCATCCCGACGCCCCCCTCGCTACTCCTCCTTCAGATCCCAGCACAGCCCCTTGCTGCCTCCATCGACGACCGCCAACATCCCCGATCGTTTTCCTCCATTGCAGCACCCTATCTGCAACCCCGGTAAACTTTCAACTTTTCAAATATTTGTGATACTGCTTTATCATCTCTATAATATTATTTGATTTATCTGTCATCTACAAATAATGAGAGTGTGCTTCTACTTGCTAATTAGAGTACGAATCATTATTGACTATTTTACTTGCTAAGAACGCCATGGTATAATTATTGATTGTTAGGATTGAATCTTTAATTGGCTTGTTAAACTTATTTCATATCTTGAAAATCCATCAAACCAATTAATAGTTTAGTTTCTAACTTAATCTACATTCTTGAAACTGTGTATAAGTTTTGTATTTTTGTTTTCCTCTTACTAAGGATAATTCTGAGGACATAACTATTCTAAAGGGGGAGTGATGTAACACCCCGTATTTTTGGAATTATTAAAAATATTAAATTAGTGAAATTGACTATTTTGACCCTTTTTTTGAAATTGCCGTTACACGTGCAAGGTTAGAAAAATTTGGATTTCTCAAAAGTTGGTTGTCAATAATTGATGTTCCACATTTAAGCATGATATATTTTATTTTTCAGATTACTTGATTAAAGAAACTCATTTTCGGACTCTATGTTGATATAATTAATTTTTTTAAGGAAAGAATTACATTCCGGCCACAAAAGAGCTAAAAATTAAATCAAAAGTATTTTCTATTAATGATATATCATTTTGAATTAATAAATAATTTTAAATTAATTTTTTGATTAATTTGGCTTTTTTATGAAATTGTCGTTACACGTGCAAATATTTTTGAGGTGCAAATTTCCACTTTTGAATTTCTGAATAAATTCTCCTATTTATAATTGAGTATATTCTAAATTTTGGAATTTTTCTGAATAAAGAAATTATTTTTTTAAATACTTTGGAAGAAAAGGGTTTTTGTGCAAAATGCGTTTGGAGGTAAAATTCGAATTTTAAATTTTGTTTTGCTGTTTTTATAGGCTGATATGGCAGTGGAGGGATTGGGGGGAGAGATTTTATCCCTCTAATTTGATTTGATTTTATTTTATTTTATTTTATTGGGTATATATATATTTATGTAATTTGCAACATCCCAATTCAATTCTTTAATCACAAAGGCAATCAAAAGTTATATCATAAAAAATAATCGACCAATAGGTTAAATTGCAAATAGAGATAACCTGAAATGACAATATCAGGTTTTGGAAAGTCATTCCCAAAATTATCACTGATTTTGTTAAGATCTCCTTGAACAAACGTAGCATTCGAGATGCCATTGACTTCAGCATTCTGGCCGGCATCAGCAATGGCTTCAGCCACTACTTCATAACCATAAACATGCTTTACCCTGAAAGTTGATATAACGTTCATCCTTAAGATTTATAAGGTAACCAATCCAAACAGAAATTAAGTGAACTGATAACTTAGCAAGTTGCAAATATCGAAATAAGGATTACTTTCTTGCAAGAGTTAAACCAATAGTTCCAGTTCCACAAAAGAGGTCAAGAACAATTTCCGATCCATCTTCTCTCAGACCAGCACAATCCTCTATAAGCTTGTAGAGAACTTCTGCCTAAATAAATCATTAAAGTATTTAACATATGCTGGAACTCCAAATATGTACAACAGAAAGAGCACGGCATGGAAGATTAAAATCCTGTGCTAAAAGAGTAGAAACGTGCAAAGTCAGACTACAGAAAAAAATTTGTAGATTTTTCCTAATAACATTTCTGGTGATATATATGTGAAAACAAGTATTGTTATTTAAGAAAAACAACTTTCTCCATCCTGTACATAAGTTTTTAAAATCCTACGAATTAATTACAGTAATTATTTTTTTTCTTTTTGAGACAAGACTTCCATTGCATTGTTACTTCTAAATACAGAAGAAATAGTAACATAGCCATCATCATCGGAAAATCTTTTAACATCAGAAATAAAGGCGAGCTGACATGAAACTCTTTAAGTACAGATTGGACAAATTGGTTATCTAAAAAAGGTAACCTTAAAAAAGGCGAGTCGATTCTACCAGCATACATTATTTCTGTACACATACTTTTATTTATTTTGCAGTAGTTCTATATTGAAGTATGGGTATTTCGGTAATATGATATTAAAATTGTAAATCATTCCTTGTAGAATAATCTTTGTGAGCATATATACAGGCATCCTATTAGCTCATCAATAACAATCTCTTGTCTTGCTCTACCTCATCATAGCATTAGAGCAGGATGGGAGATCCCTCTCGAAATAGAAACCCTAGCCCTAACCCAAACAAAAATCCAGAACCTCCTATCCTGGAGCTAGATCCCTCAACCGAACACAAACTATTGCCTCAAATAGAGCAGCCAATCATCACTCACACAAATGCCCACGATTCCATCATAGGAATCTAAACTCTGCTTCAGCATCTATACTTTGTTTTGGTTGGATTTTATTGGATTTGCTAGGAGTTTGTCAGAGTTCGGGTTCCGAAGGTTCCTAGATCGCGCCATGGAAGAAGAATCAGGGATCCTGAGCTTGAAGAAGAAGGAGATTGGGGAAATTTCTAGATTTTTATTGATATTCTCTAACTTATTACAGCTCATTATATAGAGCAAGAAAAGAGGCCGTTACACTACAAGACAAAGCCAATTTTCCGTGTGAAACGCACCCTTACACTTCCCGCCCTCTTCCCGCTCTCTTCTTATTCAAAAAAGAAAAAAAAGTGCACAATGCACGTAAACAACAGATACAGATACAGATACTAAAAACAGACATGACTCAATTGAGCTTGAACAGCTGAACCCATGGACTTCTTCGGAGACGCCCGTTGCTGCAGGGCCCTCCGTTGATGTCCAATGCTACTCCGTCGACCCTGACAACTCCTCCCCTCTTAAAAACGAACTTGTCCCAAGTTCGAAGTCTGGAAACCTGCGGCGAAGGTCATCAATATCCAACCACGAAGCTTCCTCAATACTGGAATTCTTCCACTTGATGCAGTTCAATACCCATCTGATTTTGCTTCTTGAACACACGTCTATCCAGAACCACCTCCGGCACCTCTGCAGAGTCTTCTTCTTCCCACCAACTTGGTAATTCCGCCGATACAATGGGCTGGTGACTACCGAAACACTTCTTAAGCTTGGAAACATGGAATACCGGATGGATTACCGCCCCTTCAGGAAGCTCTAAACGATATGCTACTGCTCCGACTCTTTCGATGACATGATAAGGGCCAAAAAATTTTGAAGCAAGTTTATGGGGAGTGGGGTTTCGAAGAGAAATATGTCTGTAGGGTTGAATCTTTAACAGCACCAAATCCCCCACCGCAAACTCTCTTTCCGTTCTCTTCTTATCCGCAAAATGTTTCATATGACCCTGGGCTTGGGCTATGTTATCTTTCAAAAGCTTCAAAATTCCATCTCTTGTCAATAATTCCTCTTCCAACAAGGGCATATTTGAAGTCCCCCTGACATAGTGAAGGAGTGAAGGGGGTGGCCTACCATATACTTCTTCGAATGGAGTCATCCTCGTCGAGACATGCCAATTGGTGTTGAACCAAAACTCAGCCCACGACAGCCACTTCAGCCACTCTGCCGGCTTTTGGCCACAAAAACACCTCAAATATAGCTCCAAAGCCTTGTTTACAACTTCTGTTTGGCCATCACTCTGGGGATGGTAAGCTGTTGAGTGGTTTAGCTTGCAATTCTGCGACTTGAAGAACTCTTTCCAAAATCTGCTCATGAAGAGGGGATCCCGGTCACTCATGATACTCCTCGGCATGCCATGTAGCTTATAGATGTGGTCGATGAACAATTGGACTATGGATTGGGCTGAATAGGGATGAGATAATGCTATAAAGTGTGTGTACTTAGTGAGTCGATTTACTACTACCATGATCACATTTTTCCGTGACTTTTGGGCAACCCCTCAATAAAATCCATTGAAATGTCCTCCCATACTCGATCAGGTATAGGAAGAGGATGAAGTAAACCTACGGGATGTAATTGTTCATGCTTGCTCTTCTGACAAACAAGACACTCCTTGACCCATTGCTTAACTTCCTTGCTCATTCCCTCCCATCGAAAATCCCTCCTGATCTTTTGTAGGGTCTTATGGAACCCAGAGTGACCTCCCTGATTGGAAGAGTGCTGATCGAAGAATATTAGGCTTCTAACATTCGCTTTGGGACTCGCTAAAATCCTCCCTTTATAGTACCACACTCCTTCCACTAGCTTGTACTGGCTTGGATCTAGCTGACCATTTTGAAGCTTCTCTTGTAGGTTAATGAAATAGGGGTCTTCCAAAACCATGCTCTTGATGCCTTCCATCCAATCTGGTACCACAAATGTGATTTCGTAACAAGTCTCCATATCCCCACCCCTCCTCGACAGTCCATCAGCTGCAGTATTATCCACTCCTCTTTTGTATTCAACTGTGAATGTGTACCCCAATAGTTTCCAAAGCCACTTTTCTTGGATTTCTGTATTGATTCTTTGGTCGAGGATGTGTTTGATGCTTTTTTGATCGGTTCTTATGATGAATGTGCTTCCCAAGAGATAATGCCTCCATTGCTTAATAGCTTGCAAAATAGCGAAGACCTCCTTCTCATAGGTGGAGAGGATCAACAAGCTCCCTTTTAATCCCTTGCTCATGAATGCAATTGGGTGTGCATCTTGCATAATGACAGCTCTGATTCCTGCTTGCAACGCATCAGTCTTAATCACAAATGTTTTGGTGAAGTCTGGGGCCTTCAGAACAGGGGTTGTTGTCATTGCTTCTTTAAGAGCTTTGAAAGCTGCCGATGAAGTCGATGTCCACTTGAAGGTGTTCTTCTTAAGGAGTTGAGTGAGAGGAGCCGCAATCCCTCCGTAATTCTTCACAAATCTGCAATAATAACATGTTAGACCCAAGAACCCTCTTAGTTCTTTGACGGATTTTGGCTCAGGCCAATTTTCCACTGCTTGAATCTTGGTACAATCAACCTCAATTCCTTCACAACTGATGACATGGCCCAAGAACCTCACTGATTTTTGGCCAAAGGTGCACTTGCGTTAGCAACCAGCTGATGCTGCTTCAAGATTGATAGGGTAGTTGCGACATGGGTTAAGTGAGCCTCCCACGTAGGGCTATATACCAGTATATCGTCAAAAAAAAACTAGTATGAATTTGCGGAGAGATTCCGTAAAAATCTCATTCATTAAGCTCTGGAAGGTTGCGGGAGCGTTTGTGAGCCCAAATGGCATCACCACAAATTCGAAATGGCCATGGTGAGTGCGGAAAGCTGTCTTGGAAATGTCGGTATCCATTACTCTTATCTGATGTACCCCAATCTTAAGTCGATCTTGGAAAAGAACTTGGCCCCATGTAACTCATCAAGTAGCTCATCAATGAGTGAAATTGGAAATTTAGCTTTAATGGTTTGATTGTTGAGAGCTCTATAGTCAACGCAGAGGCACCAACTACCATCTGCTTTCTTCACTAAAATCACCGGAGAGGCGTAGGGACTGCAGCTGGGTCTTATAAACCCTGCAGACAACATTTCTTCAATTTGTCTTTCAATCTCATTCTTGTGGAAATGGGGGTGTTTGTAGGGTCTAATACAAATAGGTTTGGACCCTTCTACGATAGGAATTTGATGGTCGATGACCCTTTGAGGTGGCATTGTTAGCTGATCAGCAAACACTTCAGGGAAACTCTGCAGGATTTGTTGCAAGTCTGCACTCGACTCATCAGCCTCAGACTGCATTTGGAAGTTGCTGCGCATGCCTCCCTCTTCCTCCATGATTTCCTGCAATTGTATCATATAGGCTTGACAAATACTAGTGTTCATCCTAGCCAATTCCACACCTTCCATAAGTTGCAGTTGAGCATCCCTAATTCCTTGTAGCTTCTTCATTTGTCCTGCCACCATGAACTCCATGGTCATGAGATTAAAGTCTAGGGTGACAGGGCCAAGAGATCTTAGCCAATGCGTCCCCAAAACCATCTGCGTAGGTCCCAAAGGCAAGAGAAGGAGTTCAACTTGGAGATTTACCCCTTGTACCATGAAACTCACATAAGATACTTTTCCCCCACTGAACATGCTTTGTCCATTGGCCATTGTCACTTTGTATCAGGGCTCCTTCATGATGTATAGGCTAGCTCTCACTGCTGTTTGGGGATCTAAGTAATTGTGTGTGGATCCCGTATCTATAAGAATATTGACTTCCCTTCCATTTATTTTTCCCTTTACTCTCATTGTCTGTGGGTATGCTTGAGTTCCTACCAATGCGTGAAACGAAATCTCTGGATGTAGGGGGATCTGTTGTGGTGTTTATAGATTTGTGAGTGGAGCTTCTTCAACCACAGCTGCTTCAAACTGTGCCTTCTCACTCTCTTCTTCCTCCAAGCCTTCTAGAAAATAAAATTTCTGAGTTTTGCAGATGTGCCCTTGGGTGTACTTCTCATAATTGAAACACAAGCGTTTAGCTCTTCTCACCCTCATCTCTTGGGGGTGGATGTAGAATTTGGGGTAGGAGGGTAACTGTTGTTTGGGTGTTGAGGGATTGATGCTGTAGTTGAGGTAGGATGATAACCAGTATTAGGAGATGGAGTGAATTTGGCATGAGGTGCAGCTGATCTGGGTGGAAAAGAGCCTCTAAAGTTTCTTTTCAAACATGCTAACTTTTCTTCAAAGCCACGAGCTAGTCCAATGCCCTCATTCACACTTTTTGGATGTTGTGACATCACATCCCACTATATCTCATCCCTTAAGCCACTGATGAAAGTTCCCAAGTAGTGAGACTCAGTCCAATCCTCGACGAAATTGGAGATCCTGTCGAACTCCTGTATATAAGCTTCAACATTGGAGAACTCACCCTTCTGCTGTAACTTGGATAAAATACCATCGTAGTCTTGGAATTCAGTAGGTCCAAATCTAGTTAACAATTCCTCCAAGAACCCTGGCCAAGTAACTTCAAGGATCTTGGGTTTCAAATGTCTACGGTACCATTGGGCTACCTGTAGCGCCCCGAGTTCCACACACTGGGAGCTCGTGACACTTACCCAGAATCTTTACTTCAATGAGCACACAACACAGAAAATATCACAGAAAATTAGAGACTTACATTGCACAAGAAAACTATATCCTGCATTTGGTTGCTTTCCGCAGCTCGAGTCCCCTGCTCCATGATCAGCGATCCTGCGTTAGCAAACTGTGGGCACGTCAGTTGAATACAACTGATGCAACGCGGATGAAAACCATAATCCCCAAAATTCTCAACAATCAATATTTGATGCAGAAGAAAAATGTGAAAGTCAAACCACAAGTGTCGGTGTATGTTATGATCTAGATTCTAATGCACAATTCATATGCACATCATGCTCTTAATCTAATGTAAACTTGATTTGAAAACATATGCATCCCATACTACATACTCTCCAAATCGAGTTTGTATTCTCCAGATAATAGGGTTCAATCCCTCGCCATGCATCCTACTTTTGTACTTTTCTGTTTTTGACATTCATCTAGTGACTGGTAAGGTTGCAGTCGTTCGGTCTAGTTCCGTCGCTGCAGTCAGAATCATTGGTTATGCCATTATGTATGCCGAGACCCTGTGGTCCTATGCCACTCTCCGGTCATACTCCGCCCGGCCCCTGTGGTCCTACGCCACTTCCGGACCTTACCCAAAAGTTGTTATGAACATAAAGGTGACCCTGCAGGTCCTACCTGCTCCACCAAGAGTCCTAGAGCCCTGCTCTGCTCCCTGTTCGCATTAAACAACATAGAACCTTAGGTGGATTTGGAGGATCCATTCCGTAACGTCCACCATACAGTCCTTATCACTAAATCCCAGAAATTAACAGATGAGACGACGCCGCACGTGTCCCAGACGAGACCATGCCGCACGTGTCCCCTTGACAGGAGAGTACAACACCCAACTAGTGCCTGTCCTTACCAATCATCCTAAATTAATTTCTTAATTCACTAACTAGGTTCAAAGTGAATCCAACCTAGTTGAATCTCAACAAGTCTCATCTTGATTTAGTTTGGGTTCAACTTAGCTTTCAATCATGCTAAGAGTTGACCCACACATGAACCAAACTAGTGCACTCAATGTACACCACACTACCATATGTAAATGTTCAAGTATGCATACCCGCATACACATGCATACGGTATTCCATCAATCACCGTATTCAGGCCTACAATCTTTTCTATGCTACCAGTAGTTCTTTAGTACAATCTACTTAACTTGTCATGAGCTTTTTATTAGCTAAGCATGCAACTACAAGTGGCTTTTCTTACTACCATTACTATACTATCATAAATTAGTTAGTTAAGTATCCGACTATGGCCTTTTACCATTATCCACTTACTACCATTACTTTAAGTGACTACTAACTACTTTGAATTACTACTTCTACCATGCATTACTAACTAACAAGTAGTTTATACCATCATGAACAAGTAGTTTCCTATTCTACAAGCTAATTAAATAATTATATTAACTAGGCATACACTTCCCACAATTCTTCTATTTAAGTTTTCCTTGTTATAAGATCTAAGCATACAATCATACAACATCATTCTATATAATTTATACTCCCTCCGTTTCACTTTAAGTGATATTTAGGGTTTTTTTTCTTGTTTCACTTTAAGTGATATTATTCAATTTTTTCCATTTTTTTTTCCAAGAACACCCTTATTTATGTTGAAGTTTTATCTTAATTACTCATCTTAATCCTATCAACTATTCTTAGAAAATTGTAGTTTCAAGTTTCTAGATTTTATTTTCTCCAAAAATTTAATGCCAACTCCCCCTCACCTACTACTTGCAACTCTATATATTTTCCAAATCAAAAGTACTACTCCTACACTCTTCCTTAATCTGTGTGCAATTACTCCTAGTAATTACTCATAGAGACTTATTAATAAGGGTATAAAGGGAAAAAAATATTTATCTCACCCTTCCTTAATCTGTGTGCAAAACTCCTAAATATCACTTAAAGTGGAACGGAGGGAGTATCTACTAACATACAATCATCATTCTATATAATTTATATCTATATAAAAACTCATGTATTAATTCCACATAGAACTCATTATAATCAATCATGCATGCAACTTCTTCATCAATTCTACCCTACTAGCATATATAATTTCTACTAGTGTCTCTTTCCTAATTACAACTTTTTATTTCACATAATCACTTCAACTTATTATGCATAATCAAAATAATGAATTAAAACATGATTGGAGTAAACATACATTTTTCTTGCTATGTTTACTCTATATAAACTAAAGTGTTTAATACTTTCAACCAACAACATCTTAACAAGAAAAACTTCTAACATAACCTCACTACTTCAATTCAACAATTTTAACAAACACAACTTCTATATAATAAAGTCATAAAAGTAATCAAAAGGAAAAGGAGAATACCCACTTTCTTTTGTTTGCAAGCTTCAACTGCCTTCTCCTCCTTGCTTCTTCTTGCTCCAATCCAATAGTAGTAGAGTGGTATAGTAGTAGTAGTAGGAGTAGTAGGAGTTGTAGTAGAAGTTTGTAGTATTAGCAGTAGTAGTAAGTAGTAATAGTAGTAATATATAGTAGTAGTTGAAGAAGTAGTAGGTAGTAGTAGTTGTTGAAGAAGTAGTAAAGTAGTAGTAGTTGTTGGAAGTAGTTAAGTAGTAGTAAATATATAGAAAAAGAGAGATGGAAAGAAAACTGCTGTTGCTGTTGCTGTCGGCAGTAAAGAGAGAAAAGAGAGAAGGAGAGAAGTGTGGAAGTAGTAAGTAGTAGTAAAAGTAACGTAGTATAGTAGTAGTAGTAGTTGAAGTAGGTAAATAAATAGAGAAAAGGAGAAAAGAAAGGCTACAGCTGCTGTTGTTGCTGTCGGCAGTAAGGAGAAAGAGGGAGAGAGGTGTGGAAGGGTGTAGAAAGCTTAGGTGTCCCCCACTTTTGCACATAACCCCTCAAGCTTTATTGGATTTACACTTTAACTATATTAGGCCTTAAGAAAGGAAGTGTTGGGCTTTTAAAAGAAAACATACTAGGTTTTTAAAATATGATAAAAAAATAATAATAATAACAATATATAACAATGCATATATATATATATATATATATATATATATATATATATATATATATATATATTCTAAGAATTTAGGGGTATTACACTACCTTCCCTCTCAAGTTGAGCGACGCATACTTCAGCTTGTGTTGCTCTGAAATTTCATAAAATTCTAAAAATTGTTCTACCCCACAGATCCACTCAGTTGGATCACCTTCGTGGAACATAGGAAACTCAACTTTGAACGGGGTTCTAATCATATTTCCACTATCCTGGTGAGAAGCGAAATGCATAGGGTTTGAGATTACCTCCCTGTGGAGAGGGGGATGAACAGGGTTGGGAAGCAGAGGAGGGTTTGGAGGTCGCATCTGAGATTGTTGCACTTGTACCATCATCGTCTCCATTCTAGATTCGATCGTTGTGAATCTCTCCCCAATGCTAGTGGCGATGGCTTCCATTCGATCGGTGAGGTACCCAGATTGGAGCTGAACTTCGGTCAACTGGCTTCTCAGATTCGCCACTTCACCTTCAATCGTCGTGCTTCCCTCATTGCGACTATCATCGTCGAGAATGTCCTTCTCTGATACCAAACTGTCAGAGTTCGGGTTCCGAAGGTTCCTAGATCGCGCCATGAAGGAAGAATCAGGGATCCTGAGCTTGAAGGAGATTGGGGAAATTTCTAGATTTTTATTAGTATTCTCTAACTTTATTACAGCTCATTATATAGAGCAAGAAGAGAGGTCGTTACACTATAGAACAAACCCAATTTTCCGTGCGAAACGCACCCTTACACTTCCCGCCCTCTTCCCGCTCTCTTCTCATTCAAAAAAGAAAAAAAAAGTGCACAATGCACGTAAACAACAGATACAGATACTAAAAATAGACACGACTCAATTGAGCTTGAACAGCTGAACCCATGGACTTTTTCGGAGACGCCCGTTGCTGCAGGACCCTCCGTTGATGTCCAGTGCTACTCCGTCGACCCTGACAGAGTTTTGCCCTATTTTGTGCATGACTTAGTAGATCCAACTCTTGGATCCTGTTTCTTGAAGTATCTTGATTCCTTGTGACTGTTTAATCTTGGTTATTATGATGGACTACACCACATCGACTATATCCATTACATCAGCTTTTGTTACCCATACAAAGATCAATCTTCGGATCACCTCGGATCACCTCCAAAAACTTACCTAGTGATCAGAACAACCTCATATAGGATAAGTTTGTTTCCCATTTTCTCAACTCAAAGGCGAAGCTATCCCATATTCAAATAGCTCACTTGCACGGATTCAACTTTATCTGCAGGAGAAGCATGATGATACTTAAGATCATCAATGTATAATTGTATTGATAATGGATCTGTCAGCTCCATCATTTTTCTCCAAACAGCAAATCAATTATGATTCTCCCAACGGAATGTTGTCGACTAACAACAATATGCAACACCTATTTGATCAGAGAGACATACAGCACCACACAGGTTGGGCATGTGCATTTTTATGTCTTGCTTTTGTTAGTTCTTAGAGTGGAATTAGTGCCATCTCTGCTAATTCTATCATTTCCCTTCAGCAACAAGACCCTGTTAAAGCTACTGGCTCTTGGAAATTGTTAAAACTCGTCAAAAAAAAAAATTGTTTACAAGTGGTTATGACGAAATAGATCATATCTAATGACTTGAATTTTCAATTTGGATGCTCAAACATCCACTTTTCAATTTGAAGTATCTGCATTTAACTACTTATGAAAGTGGCCCATCTCAACTATATTCAGTACAGAAAATAAACACAAAAATTTAGTATTAGATGTTTCTATAACTGGACAAAATTAGATATTGAATGTTTGCCTTAATATTAGTTATTTTCAGTAATTTTGAAACATCATGAGTAGACGATACCAAATAAATATGATACACGGAGTCGATGTGCCCAATATTTGATGTCTAGCTGATACCAAATCAGAAGGCTAAAATGCCAAACTTCTCTGAAGTAACAGCAAAATTGGAAGGATAAAAAAAAAAGAAAAAAAAAGAAAAGAGAACCAGCCTCAACTTTTTAAGGCAAAAAAAAAAAAAAAGAAAAACCCCAAAGTTTCCTTAGGCAAATGAAAATTGATTTATAAGTGCACTTTGTGATAAAATATTGGTATTCTCAATCACCAAGGAAACTTTAGGGTAGGCATTTGCTAGCAAAAAAAGTTAAGGGCAGTTTTTGCTGAAAATCCGGGTTGTTTTTTGCATTTTAACCAAATCAGAAGACCAATTAAGGAATCTGATATCAAATTCTCAAACCATGGTCTATCTCTTATCAATGCTTCAAGTGGTTGCAAAATGAACAATTTTCGAGAAAAAGAACAAATTGGACTACTAGACATAGCAGATAAGAACTTCCAAACCACTTAATTTCATTTCCATCTTATAACATTAAAAAACATAGTGAATTGTGTGGATCATCCATGAGGAATCCCATAAGGTGGTTTGGATATGTCACATGTAGATCTAGTAGTGCCCCAGAGTGATTTGATAAGTATTGACTATTGAGGGTAGAGTTATAGGAGAAGACCTAACTTACTTAGGTGGAAATGGTGAGAATATATGATAGTTTGTGGCCTTACAAAATGATATTGCGCTAAACTGAGAAGATGGATAACCAGGATTCATATAGTCGACCCCAACTAGTTGGGAAAAAGGCTTTGTTGTTGTTGTTGTTGTTGTTGTATCCATGAGGAATCCCATTAGTGACTATAATCATCATGGTAAGGCAATCTCCTCATATAACATATGAGAATCGCTTCTCTCTAAATGATATGCAGTTACCAAACTTCTGTTCATATTTTGAGAAAAGCCATAACGCAGCAGTGTTACTAGAGTGCAACACACGCAAAATTACCCAACATGACCAAAACAGGTAACTGTTAAAATGTCACAAACCTGGTGAGTGTTTGTCTGGAAGAAAGAATTAGCCGATATTTGAAATGTAAGGCCCCTCAACATCTCTGTGATACTTGACTTCCCATACATTGTGTATTCCACTTCCCCAACAGACGAATTACCAAGAGAAGAGTTAACATTATTCATGATACTGACCTATTGAAATCAGCAGAAGAATTATTATGTAGAAAAGTAAAAGCCGTTCAGCTTTTAATGAAACCCCCCTTATGTAGACATGTTAAAAAAAGATGGATGAACAGGCAGAACAATAATTGAATTACAAGAACAGAAAAAAACTGAATTAACCAAGGCAAAATATTATAATAAGTGCAAATGCATATTCGTTCCAATTAAAATTTCAGGCACTTCAAGACAATTAAGATTGGGTAGATTCATTAGCTTCAGAATCTTCAGTTCTGGTTTCACTTTTACCTTTTCTTCTTCTTCTTCTTCTATTTACTAATTAGTTTTGGTTTTACTTATAGCAAAGCATGCAGAGATGCTTAGTAATACTTGCATATATAATTAGTTAATTACATACATGTAACAAAACAATTCTTTGAATGTATTTTCTCAATATTCTCAATGGCAGAAAAATTGGGAATAAATATGATAAACAGAACTTATGGTAAAAAAGTGATAAGTTCTAATTCAGTATCCATATTATCAAATCATTTCAATATTAGTTTATTTTAAACATGACAAACATTGAATTTTATATGAATACTTGCATCCCTACCTCAACTCTGAAACTCATAATATATGTACCAACTTGTTATTAGATTGCCACTATATTTTTCCTAATTTGAGTATATGGAGCATCTTTTGCTTATATAAGTACCAGTCTACAACAACAACAACACCAAAGCCTTTTTCCCAACTAGTTGGGGTCGGCTACATGAATCCTGGTTTTCCATTCTGCTCGGTTTAGTGCAATATCTTCTGTAAGATCATAAGCTATCATATCTTTTGTCACCGTTTTCACCCAAGTTAGTTTAGGTCTTCCTCTACCCCTAACTCTATCTTTAATACTTATCAAATCACTCTTTCTAACGGGGGGCACTACTAGGTCTACGTGTGATATGTCAAAACCACCTGAGGCGATTCTCTCTTAACTTGTCTCGGATTGGAGCTACCTTTAGCATGTCTCATATATACTCGTTTCTAATTCTATCCTTCCTTGTTTTACCAAACATCCATCTTAGCATCCTCATCTCCGCTACACTCATTTTTTGAACATATTGTTTCTTTGTTGCCCAACATTCTGCTTCATACATCATTGCTGGCCTAACAGTCTAACAAACGTTAAAAAAATACCAAAGCTCTTATTTTCAAAAGTATTTTAATAATTAGTATCATTGATATAGATATATTTTACATCTATTTGAGATAGCACCACTTTGTTAACAGTTAAGCATATGCATACACATGACTGAGTTGGTTAAGATGATAGATACATGATACCCCCCACTGATCTATGTATGCAGACCAGAAGTTAAAGCTCAAGTATAATGAAATGATATGATGTGTTATCCTCAAGAGTTATCTTCCAACTAGAATAGACTTTTGTTGTTTCGATACTCAAAGATCAGCGGTTAGAAATCTGAAAGTACAGTAATTTCAAGTATCTTGCAATACTAATATTCAAGGATGCTACAACAACTACAAAGAAGATATATTAGTAACTTCGTAACATCACTATGCAATTACTTCCTTTCCTTACAAATTGAAAAGGATATGAAACCATGGAAGCTACTTCTTGTTAAGCATGTTGTAAGGTGAATCTTTCAGTAACAATTCTTAGATAATTTCAGTATTAATTTTTT
Source organism: Hemerocallis citrina (assembly GCA_017893485.1). Classification (NCBI taxonomy): domain Eukaryota; kingdom Viridiplantae; phylum Streptophyta; class Magnoliopsida; order Asparagales; family Asphodelaceae; genus Hemerocallis; species Hemerocallis citrina. Next base: position 181,194,790 of record CM030368.1, on the reverse strand, counting down.
AAATAAAATTAAAGAGCAAAGTACTTGTACCAACCACTTGCGGGATAGCTGACAGCTTCTCAACTAGAGGCTCTAATAGCTCAGGCTTGTAAGATGATGTCACAAAGTTAACCATCAATGCTGGAAGGCCAGTCTTGATATCTCTGAAACAAATAAACAAAGTCCAGTGTTGTCTAAAGAAACTGAGTGGCACAAGGAAAAATGTGTTACCTCTTTCCTGATATAGCCATATAGGCATCTAAGATGATTAAGGGTTAAGAAAACAAATGATGAGTGAATACCAAGAAAAGGAAGACGAGAACTTATAAAAAAGGTACTAAGTTAAGAAGGCAATCCGAGAAAGGAAAAAGCATGGAGAGAGCAATTTCAATTGGGCCACTAGCCTAAAACTTCTATCCTTAATCAAATATACGCTACAAACAAAACATACGACAAGTTTTACTTAGGCAGCAATAAAAAAATTGCAAGTTACATACGCAGGTCACAAGAGTCACCTTCAAAGAGCAACAAGATTCACTTAAGCTAAACTTTCCAAGGCATATAGAAGCTAGGTGATATTTTAGCTTCCAAGTTCAGTTCCTACAATTCAAATTGTATTAGATTTCCAAATTTTGAGATCTTTCAAATTATGTGTGGCATAGCATAGTTTCAATGAAATCTGAAATTGAGGCTCTCAACAACCAAGACCAACAAGTTTGCACCATGCATATGATACAGACTATGCAATTGTGCAGGCAATGTCACTATGTGCAAAAGCTCATTATAGTGGAACAAATAGCCTGATAGTGCCAGGGGCGGAGCCAGGATTTTCGTAGCTTGGGCACTCAAGTATGACGCAGCGTCCCCCCGGCATTTCACACACATACACACACACACACACACAAATCTGCATAATTGCATAATAAGATAAAGCTAAATCTTTATGGGAAAATTCATACATCTAAGGTCAGATATCTTAATTTTCAATATCATGTTTTGAATTAAAACTATTCTCGATAATTCCACTGATTGAGGTCTACGGTTATTCTCATTATTATTTATGGTCGTCGCGACACACTCACTCTCATTCTAGAATAAGAGATTGGTGGAAGCAGAACTCCAAACTTGACCTGTTAGGGACTACCAGAGATTCTTACCACTCAATCCAAGTGATGCGCACAAGTATGAAATTTAAATGGATAGGGCTTGGTTAGGATCCAACACAATCAAGTCACTTTTAATTATATATATATCTATGATGAGATAAAGTTTTGGATTCAGAACCACTTTATAGAATTGTAGGTAATAAAGAGGCTTAGATTGGGCACTTAGTTGGATTTAGATTGGGCACAAACATGTTCCACCTAATACTTAATATAGGTTTAAGAAATTTGAGATTAGGCAAGTGCCTAATCTCAAACATATGTGCCTCCACCCATGGATAGTGTCTAATTCTAATCCATTAATTTAATCCCAAAAAATAAGTGATGTAAAAATGGGAGCCACTAGAGTATATTTTAATTAATATTCAAAGCAAAGTTTGTACTGTTAATTGATGGACAACACATATCAGGAAACCAAATAAACAGATTTATTATGTAGCCGTCTTTTTCTGTAAACGTACTTGATTAACAGACTACATCACCTGATGAACCAAAATGCAATAACTCATTTAAGTTATCCTAAACTTCACACCAGCTAGGCTAAGGTAGCCAGGTTGCCTTCATGAATCTTCTAAAGGTTTGCTTGTGTGAAGTGGTGAAAATTTTCAAAATTCCAGTTTAACATTTATTCCGTGTAATTTTATAAAGATTGAAGTTCTTAATTATGTTCACACTGAGCCATGCAAGATGCAACTAAAACCTGGAATTTTGCTGAAAGAACAGTTACCTTAAATATGAAGTCCAAATTATGAACTACGAAATTGAGAATACCCAATATGCAAGCACTAGTTGACTCAACCTACCACCGAGTAATGTTATTGATCAGGACATCGGTTCGAGACGATTTGACGCTTCTATCAACACAAGCATCGTCTAGGATGACTATTCTATTAGCCTAGTCATTTTATTTCAACACTTCTAGTTATTTTGGCATATCTAGTAGTTTTTCTATTTGCACTCTTTATTCTTTGCATTTTGGAGATTTGTTTTGAGATTTATTTTGAGCATATATAGGCTTTTAGATTAATGAGAAGTTAAGCTTTTGACTGAATTTTTATTATTGTTGTGTGATGAGTTTTTGCTCTTCATTCTTCTCGTGTGTGAGAGACTATAAGAGATTATTAGGGTTTATGAGAAACTTTAAATTACAAACCCCCCTTCAACAACCGTCATCTTATTTTCTCTCTCATGCTTCTTCTTCTTTCTCTCTTCTCTTTCCCTTCCCGAAACCCACAACCCATCGTCAACCTCTTTCTTCCTTCACCAACACCTGCACCCACACCCCCTCTCTCTCATCACCGGCCACCCTTGCCCCTTCCTTCTTGCTCCTAACGCCCCTGGACTACACCGCCCCTCCCTCTCCCTTCGCCGACCACCTCGCCGCCTGCCAGCACACCTCCAACCACCCCTACCACTCCTCCATCACCACCGAAACCTCCCCTAAGCCCTAATCCCCCAAATCCACTTCAAATTCAAAATCCTAATCCCCAAATCCTCTGTCAGGATTCTGACCTCGTGTAGATCTGGGTCTACCCATGAATGGGTTTTTTTAAGGAAGAGAAGAGACTGGAAGAGATTGGAAGGGAGAAGAAGAAGAAGAAATTAGAGGAGAAATTGAGATATTTTTCTTATTAGCTTCTAGAATCAATTACAGCCTCTATATATAGGCAAGGGAGGCGGTTACAATGCCAGATCATTTGGAACTTACATAAGCTACGCACTCTTCCCCCTTCCCGCCATTTCTCTCCTTGAATTACAATAAGTGCGTATAGCACGTAACTACTGATACTCTGATACGGATACTACTGATGCTGATACTACTGATACTCTGCTACAGACTTCAACATCTTGAACCCATTCTAATTCTCTCTTCCATCTAACGGTGTGGTGATGCTGATGATGCGGTGGTCCTCCGGCGAAGCTCAGGCGATCCCTGACAACTCCTCCCCTCTTATCAGCGAGCTTGCCCCAAGCTCGAATGTTGGGAATTTTGCGCGCAATTCATCGATATCGACCCAAGACGCCTCCTCATTGCTGGACCCCTTCCACTTGATCAAGAGCTTGATTCCAACCCTGTTGTCCTTCTTGAACACTCGACGACCCAAAACTTCCTCTGGTTCTTCTTCTTCTGATTGTTTTACCCACCATCGTGGGAGCTCTTGTGAGATTTCTGGCAAATGAGCTCCGTGGCAGCGCTTCAGCTTAGAGATGTGAAAAACTGGATGGATAGACACATTTTGGGGTAGTTCAAGCTTATAGGCTACCTTCCCCACTCTTTCAATTACACGATAAGGCCCAAAGAACCTCGATGAAAGTTTCTGTGGTGTAGAACCCCGCACAGTGGTTTGTCGATACGGTTGCAACTTGAGTAGTACCATATCCCCTACTTCAAATTCCCGATCAGTTCTCCTCTTGTCAGCAAATCGTTTCATACGATTTTGAGCCACTGCCAAGTTATCCTTCAACAATTTCAGCACTTCATCCCTCGTCATCAAACCCTCTTCCACTGTTTGAACAGCTGTCGTTCCTTGAACATAACGCAATAGTGTTGGAGGGGGCTGTCCATACATAGCTTCGAATGGGGTAATTCCAGTGGAGACGTGCCAATTTGTGTTATACCAAAACTCCGCCCATCCCAAAAATTTACTCCAACTACTGGGTTGTTGCCCGCACAAACAGCGTAGATACATTTCCAAGGCCTTATTCACAATTTCTGTTTGCCCATCACTTTGTGGATGATACGCTGTCGAGTGCTTTAGCTTACACTGTTGTAGGGAGAAGAATTCTCTCCAAAATTTGCTCATAAATATGGGATCACGGTCGCTCACAATTCCTCGGGGCATTCCATGAAGTCTATACACCTGATCAACAAAGACTTGGACGATGGATTCTGCAGTATATGGGTGTGCTATACCAATGAAATGTGCATATTTCGTCAACCTATCAACTACTACCATGATTGCATTTTTTCCTCCACTCTTTGGCAGACCTTCAATGAAGTCTAGTGAGATCTCCTCCCATATTCGCTCCGGAATTGGTAGAGGACTCAACAATCCTGCTGGCAATAGAGTCTCATGCTTGTTTCTTTGGCAAATGATGCATTCTCGTATCATCTTCTTCACATCCTTGGTTATCCCCTCCCATACAAAAGTCCTCCTTATTCGGTGGAGTGTTTTGTGAAACCCAGAATGACCTCCACTGTTAGAAGAATGATGATCATTGAAGATCAATTCTCTTATTGTAGCTTCGGGGCTGATAAGTATTCTGCCATTATGGAACCATAGGCCATCGATTAGCTTGAACTTTCCTTCATCCAACTCTCCTCTACTTTGCTTCTCTCTAAGCTGTTGGAAATATGGGTCTTGCTCAACCATTCCCTTAATATCATCCAGCCACTGGGGAACTACAATCGTCAGTTCATTGTAAGTTCCCTGGTATTCTCTTTTCCTCGACAAGCTGTCTGCAGCTGAATTCAACACTCCTTTCTTGTACTCTACCTTGAATGTGAGTCCAAGCAGCTTCCAAAGCCATTTTTCTTGAATTTCCGTATTGATCTTCTGTTCTAAGATGTGTTTGATACTTTGCTGGTCAGTACGGATCACAAATTCACTCCCCAAGAGATATTGGCGCCATTTCTTCACTGCTTGTAGGATGGCGATCACTTCTTTTTCGTATGTAGATAGTACTAGCTGCCTTCCCTTTAATGCCTGGCTCATATACGAAATTGGGTGCTTATCTTGCATCAATACTGCCCCGATCCCTTCGACGCGTCGGTCTCAACAACGAATGTTTTGGAAAAATCAGGGGCTTGTAACACCGGCGTCGTGGTCATTGCTACCTTGAGAGCTTCAAATGCTCGGGCTGCTGACTCCGACCAACGAAACGCATTCTTCTTGAGGAGCTGTGTCAAGGGGGTAGCGATAATTCCATAGTTTCTGACAAACTTGCGATAGTACCTTGTCAACCCCAAGAATCCCCGTAATTCCTTCACCGTACGTGGCTCCGGCCACTCTTTCACTGAGCTAATCTTAGCTGGGTCTACCGCTATTCCCTCACGGCTGATGATGTGCCCCAAGTACCCTATTGCCGTTTGCCCAAAGCTGCACTTCGCTGCCTTCGCGACCAGCTGATGTTTTCTCAACACTGTGAGTACTTGCTCCAAGTGTTGCAGATGGTCTTCCCATGTGGAGCTGTAGATTAGGATATCGTCGAAGAATACTAAAACGAACTTCCTCAAGAACTCACCAAAAATAACATTCATGAGGTTTTGAAATGTCGATGGGGCGTTGGTCAAGCCAAAGGGCATCACAACGAACTCAAAATGACCATGATGCGTTCTAAACGCTGTCTTGTGAATATCTTCCTGATTAACTCTGATTTGGTGATATCCTGAGCGCAAATCAATTTTGGAGAAAAATTGAGCGCCATTCAACTCATCTAACAGTTCATCTACTAGTGGAATGGGGAATTTTGCCTTTACTGTTTGATTATTGAGAGCTCGGTAATCCACACACATCCGCCATCCGCCATCAGCCTTCTTGACTAATATAACCGGAGAGGAGAAAGGACTGCTGCTAGGTCGAACTAAACCCGCGTTCAACATCTCCTTCACTTGTTTCTCAATCTCAGCTTTGTGAAAATAAGGATGTCTATATGGCTTAAGACACGGGCTTCTGACCTTCCAGCAACGGAATTCGATGGTCGACATCTCTGTAGGGTGGTAAGCTCAACTCTGAGGTGAAAACTTCGGGGAACTGTTGTAATATATTTTGGATTCCCATCGGCACTGAGGGAATTACTGTGTATTCTTCTTCACCAACATTTCTCATCTGCAGCATGAATGCCTGGCATATCCTAGTCCCTGAACTCCATAGTTCTGATGCTTCAATCATTTGGAGTTGGGGGTTCACAATTCCTTGTAATTTCTTCTTCACTCCTTCCACACTAAACTCCATCGTTAATGAATTGAAGTCCATGGTAACTGGTCCTAGAGTGCGCAGCCAGTGTGCTCCAAGGACCATCTGTGCTGGACCAAGTGGAAGAAGTAGTATATCAGCCTTCAATTGGACTCCTTGAACTGAGAATTTCACATTCTCTACCCTTCCTTCGCTATGCATTACTTCACCATTAGCAACCGTCACTCTAGACTTGTACTCTCGATCAATGGGTAGATTTGCCTTCATTGCTGTCTGCGAGTCCAAATAGTTGTGGGTGGATCCGGTGTCTATTAAGATGTGTACTTCCCTGTTGTCTATTCTCCCCTGTACTCTCATAGTATGGGGGTAAGCCTGGCTGCCCACTAACGCATGGAGAGAGATCTCAGGGTGAGTTTGGGTGTGCATAGGAGTTTGGAAGTCATATGAAGTTGGTACTGGTGATGCAATGTAGTTGTTGGGGATGGGGTTTGTAGAGAGTGATGATCCTGGGGGTGGTTCTCCGGTGTGTATAGCATCGAATTCAGCCTCTTCCTCTCCTTCTTCATCATCGCAGCATTCAAGATAGTAAAACTTCTGTGCCTTACAGTGATGCCCCTGAGTATACTTCTCGTCGCAATTGAAACACAACCCCTTTGCTCTTCTTTCTTTCATTTCCGGAATGCTCAATCTCCGAGGGAAAACATTAGTAGTAGAGGCAGTAGTGGTGTTGGGGGTCGAAGGGGTTGATGCAGCAGGATTGTGAAAACTTCTCTGGTTGGAATGTGCTGCAAGAGGAGTGGTTGAAGTGTTGCTTCGGGGTGTGAATGGTATTCGATGGTTCTTCTTAAGGCATGAGATCTTCTCTTCATATCCCCTCGCCAATCCGATGGCTTCATTAACATTTTTGGGTCTCTGCGACTTCACGTCCCACCGTATTTCATCTCTTAATCCACTAATAAATGTACTCAGATAGTGACCCTCAGTCCAGTCTTCTACAAAATTAGAGATATGATCAAACTCAAGTATATAAGCTTCTAAATCTCCTTTTTGTTCAAGTTTGGATAGTATCCCACTATAATCATGGAATTCTGTAGGCCCAAATCTCGTAAGGAGCTCCTCCAAGAACCGGGGCCAAGTGATGCTGTTGATTCTGGGTTTGATGTGTCGACGAAACCATTGAGCTGATCTTCCACGCAAATTCAGCGATGCATACTTCAGTTTATGCTCATCAGGAATTCCGTAGAATTCGAGGAATTGTTCTACCCCACAGATCCATTCCGTCGGATCCCCTTCTTGAAAGATTGGGAACTCCACCTTAAATGGAGTTCTAAATAATCCCCCATGTTCATTCATGCCTGATACATTCATCATGGATGGATTCATAGATGGGTTTAGAGATGTACCACTGAGTATCGGATTTGGAAGAATAGGTGGATTGATGGTGCGACAGGCGAGTTGTTGCAGCATACCCACCATGGCATCCAATCGAGTGTTCATCTTCGACTCCATTGTTACGAAGCGCTCATTCATCTTCGACTCCATTGTTACGAAGCGCTCATTGATCCCCGTCGCGATTGATTCCACCCGTTCAGTGAGGTATCCGGTCTTCAGCTGCACCTCCACCATGTGGCTCTGGAGATCTGCTACGTCTCCTTCTAAGGTGGTGCTTTCCTCATCGCGTCCCTCTTCGTCGATTGGGTCTGGCTCTGATACCAGATTGTCAGGATTCTGACCTCGTGTAGATCTGGGTCTACCCATGAATGGGTTTTTTTGAGGAAGAGAAGAGACTGGAAGAGATTGGAAGGGAGAAGAAGAAGAAGAAATTAGAGGAGAAATTGAGATATTTTTCTTATTAGCTTCTAGAATCAATTACAGCCTCTATATATAGGCAAGGGAGGCGGTTACAATGCCAGATCATTTGGAACTTACATAAGCTACGCACTCTTCCGCCTTCCCGCCATTTCTCTCCTTCAATTACAATAAGTGCGTATAGCACGTAACTACTGATTCTCTGATACGGATACTACTGATACTGATACTACTGATACTCTGCTACAGACTTCAACATCTTGAACCCATTCTAATTCTCTCTTCCATCTAACGGTGTGGTGATGCTGATGATGCGGTGGTCCTCCGGCGAAGCTCAGGCGATCCCTGACATCCTCTTCAAATCCGAAACCATAATTCTCACATCAAGGAAAGGAGCTCTAGGGGAGTACAACATCATAGACGTTGACGATTGGCGTCTTCTTCCTCTCCATCCGTGGTAGCGACACTGTCATCGAACCCCGGTAATTTCTTTCCATTCTCCATTATTGTGGTACTGCCTATCGTCTCTATAATATTATCTAAATTATCGGTCGTCCACAAATATTGAGTGTGTGTGCTTCTACTTGCCAATTAACGTATGAATCATTATTGAATATCTTACTTGCTAATAACACTTAAGTATATTTGTTGATTGTTAGGCTTGAATCTTTAATTGTGCTTGTTAAACATGGTTCATATCTTGAAAATCCATCAACCAATCATTAGTATTAATTTCTAACTTAATCGGCGCTATGTGTTGGTAAACTTAATCTTTGATATTCTTGAAAAAATCTCTACTTAGGGTTAAGTTTACATCATTTTAGTATCAGAGCGAAGGTTTTAAAACCCTAGTTCTTGCATCATTTGGTCATAATTTTTGCATTCATTTAGGATCATTTTAGGGTTATTTTTTTAGATCATTTCAGATTTTAAAAAAACATTTTAGGTGTATTTAGGTCACGTTTCCCCAAATTTCAGCAAGCACACGTCCCCACGACCCCTAGTTTTTTGCCTTTGGTGAATGCGTCTTAGCAGCACCATCACAAATCCTAAAGAGTCTTTCTTATTTCTCACAAACTATCCAATCAGGAATCCTAGAAATCAGCGAATCTCTCTTCAAACTGAAATGGACAACACTGATATTTCCACTACCCTCGCTGCCATTCAAACAACTCTCGCTAATATCAATCAAAGGCTTGAGCAAGTGGAATTGAATCAAAATGCTGTCCCTAGGCTTCATCATCAGATCCCTCAAGGGAATGTTCATGACGACCGACGTCAAAACCGTGACCCTGACGAGCAGTACAAGAAGAACGTTAAGGCTGATGTTCCCTACTTTGTAGGTCATATGGAACCCCAAGCTTATCTTGATTGGATCCGTACCATGGACCACTATATCATGTGGTTTGACATAGCAAAGTCCTGAAGGTCAAATTTGCCACGATGAAATTGATTGATAAACCTTAACACTGGACCAATCTTGAACATGCCCGTAGAGGCCGAGGCCTGACACCCATAACCACTTGGGAGGCCATGAAAGAGAAGCTCACTGAGAGATATATGTCCTTGTCGTTCCACACCCGATTGCTAGATTCGTGATATCAACTCTATCAAGGAAGCAAATCCACCCAAGAGTATGTTGATAAGTTCCGACGACTTTCTCATTCGGTGCAATGCTTTAGGTAAAGAAAGTGAAGAACAAACCCCTTTTGGTTCAGAACTGAACTACGAGCCGATCTAAGAAACGAGCTTAGCCATAGAAATGTGGACTCCTTGGCAACGGCTTATGCTCTTGTCCTCAATATGGATTCCCTTAAAGCAAGTTTCCACTACAAGCCCAGTGATTCGAGAGATCCTTCCTCTAGAATGACTTCCATTGACCCCTCTAAACCTAAGTCCTCATCTTCTCAGTACTCCAACAAGTCTTCCCCAAGTAAGCCTGTTGCAAATCTCTATCCACCTAGAAATGACAAGGGTAAGAATATTGATAGAGACTACTCTAAGATTGATCATCTCACTAAGTGCTATAAATGCAAGGGATACAACTATATTGCTGGCAACTGTCCCAGCCCCAGTAGGATCAATATAGTAGAATGTACCGTTGTTATTGCTGATAATTCCGACACTGAGTTTTCCTATGAATTTAAAGAAAGTGATGACTTCGGAGAAGAAGAAAATGATCAGTATATCAAATGTATTCGGTCGATTCAATCACCTCATTTAAATGTAGTCAGATGTGCATTGTCCCAACCAAAAGAAGAAGATGATTGGAAGCGCACTGCTATATTTCACACCTTCACGACAATAGGTGGCAAAAACTGTAAGATGATTGTTGACAGTGTAAGCAGCATCAATGCTGTCTCTTCAGCAGTCCTAGACAAAATCGGGCTTAAAGTTGAACCCCATCCACACCCATACAAAGTATCTTGGATTGATGCGACAACCTTCCAAGTAACACAACGTTGTTTGGTCTCTGTAGATTTCAAAGGCTACAAGGAACAAATTTGGTGTGATGTACTCAAATGGGTCAAGTAATTTTAAGGAGACCTTGGCAATATGACCACAATGTGACAATATATGGTCGATTCAACCAATGTGTGTTTCAGCATGACGGATTCAAAATAAAGCTAATACCCGTGAAACCTCAAACTAACCCGTCTGTAAAAACACCAACTCTCTCGAGAAAGGGTAAGGAAGTAGTGTATATGGGTGAAAAGGAACTCATAGAAGAAATTGACAAAAAGACAACCGTTCTCCTACTCACGGCGAGGGAAGCCCCTAAAAATCTTGAATCACCCATCCCTCCTCAAGTTACTCCTGTCCTCCAGAAATTTGCAGATGTGTATCCTGTTAACCACCCCAACCAGTTACCCCCGCTGCGTGACATCCAACACGCTATTGATCTGGTTCAGGGAGCGAGTCTTCCTAACTTGCCACACTATCGGATGAATCCGACGGAACGAGTTGAAAAGGCAAGTTGACGAGTTATTGGCAAAGAGTTTCATTAGAGAAAGCTCAAGTCCTTGTGCAGTCCCTGCTCTATTGATGCCAAAAAAAGATGGAACCTGGCGTATGTGTGTGGACAACAGTGCCATAAATAAAATCACGGTGAAGTATCGTTTTTCCATTCTCCGTTTGGATGACATGTTGGACATGTCTGGTGCCACAATCTTTTCCAAGATTGATCTTAAATTGAAAGTGGCTACCACCAAATACGTGTTCATCTTGGTGATGAATGGAAGACCACCATCAAGACGAAGGATGGCCTGTATGAATGGATGGTCATGCCGTTTGGAATGACGAAATGCCCCGAGCACATTTATGAGAATCATAACACAAGTACTCTATCCTTTTATGAGCAAGTTTCTTGTGGTGTACTTTGATGATATTCTTATTTACAGTCGATCCGTTGGACAACATCTTGACCATTTGAGACGGATCTACGGTGTTTTGAGGAATGAACAACTTCATGCTAATCCTACCAAATGTACCTTTTTTTCCTTTCTGATCAGACTATCTTTTTGGGATTTATTATCTCTGCCAGAGACAATAAATACAAGATGAGAAATACAAGATGAGGTGTTTTGGTGTATGCTTTTTGTCGATGACATCATCTTAGTGAATTGAGACTAGAGCACGAATCAGTGTTAAATTAGAATTGTAGAGAAAAACTTTGGAAGCTAGAGGCTTTAGGATAAGCAGAACTAAAACAGAGTAAATGGAGTGTAATTTTAGTGATATTCGGAGCACAACTGAGAAAGTAGTGAAACTTGATGATCAAAAAATATCTAAGAGAGACCGTTTCCGATATTTAGGCTCGATTATACAAAGAGATCGGGAGATTTGTGAAGATGTTATACATAGGATCCAAGCAGGGTGACTTAAGTGGAGAAGTGCCAGTGGTATTTTGTGTGACAAACATATACCTTCGAAGTTGAAGGAAAAATTTTATAGGACGGCTGTTAGACAATGATGTATACAACAGAGTGTTGGGCAACAAAGAAACAATATTTCTAAAAAATGAGTGTAGCAGAGATGAGGATGGTAAGATGGATGTGTAAAACAAGGAAAGATAGAATTAGAAACGAGCATATACGAGACATGCTAAAGGTAGCTCCAATCCAAAATAAGTTAACAGAGAATCGCCTCAAGGGGTTTGGACATGTCACACGTACACCTTGTAGTGCCCCCTTTAGAAAGAGTGATTTGATAAGTATTGTGGGTAGAGTTAGGGGTAGAGGAAGACCTAAACTAACTTGGGTGGAAACGGTAAAAAAAGATATGATAGCTTGTGACCTTACAGAAGAAATTGCACAAAACCGAACAGAATGGAAAACCAGGATTCAGGTAGCTGGCCCCAACTAGTTGGGAAAAAGGCTTTGTTGTTGTAATTGTCTCCGCCAGAGGAGTATCCGCTGACCCAGAAAAGATAAAAGCTATTATTGAGTGACCTGAACCCCGCAACATACTTGATGTGCGGAGTTTTCATAGTCTTGCCACCTTCTATTATCGATTTGTGCAAGGATTTAGCACAATCATGGCTCCGATTACCGACTATTTGAAGAAAGGTGAGTTCGTCTGGTCGAAATCAACTACGAAAGCATTCGAAGAGATCAAGAAAAGAATGACTCAGACACCTGTCATGAGGTTGCCTGATTTCACTAATGCCTTCGAAGTAACGTGCGATGCTTCTGGTATTGGTATAGGTTGAGTCATCAGTCAAGAGTCACCCTATTGCCTATTTCAGCAAAAAGCTGAATGAGGCAAAATAAAAATACTCCACTTATGATAAGAAATTCTATACGGTAATTCAGTCACTTCGCTATTGGCGACATTATCTCATGCCGCAAGAATTCGTCATCTTCTCAGACTATGGAACCTTACGATTCCTCAATTCCAAACAAAAGATGGGTAAAGTTTCAACAAGAATATTCCTATACCATTAGGCATAAGAAAGAGGTTGATAATAAGGCTCCGGATGCACTAAGTCATTGTCACATGATCTTATCAACACTGTGCATCGAAGTTATTGGGTTTGAGAGATTAAAAGATGAGTATGCCTTCTGCCAGGATTTTCACATAATCTACATCTCTTTGAAGGATGACATCACTGGAGTGATAGATGATTATTTTCTGAAAGATGATTATCTTTTCTATCGCTCTAAACTGTGCATTCCTGGTACATCATTACGAAAGTATCTTGTTCGGAAATTGCACTCTGGTGGCCTTGTTGGACCCTTTGGGCATAACAAGACTATTGATATTTGTGGAACATAGGTTTTACTGGACTAAGCTTAAAAGGAACGTTGTGAAATTGTTAACAGGTGTCATATTTATCAACTCACCAAACAACAAAAACAAACACAGGCCTATATACTCTCTTACATGTTCCCAGTCGCCCCTGGAAAGATGTCAGCATGGATTTCGTGTTAGGCTTACCGAAAACACAAAAGATTCATGATTCCATCCTTGTCGTTGTGGACTGTTTTTCTAAAATGGCCCACTTCCTCCCATGTTCGAAAACTTTCGATGCATCCCGTGTAGCTCAAATCTTCTTCGATAACAAAGTGAAGTTACATGGGTTGCCAAAAACAATTATTTCCGATAGTGATGTGAAATACACGAGTTACTTTTGGAAGACCCTATGGCACAAGATGAGAACAAAACTGAAATTCTCTTTAGCCTTCCATCCACAGACTGATGTACAGTCTAAGGTTGTCAATCGGAGTCTTGGCAATCTCTTCTGTACTCTTGTGGGAGAAAACTTAGGAACTTGGGACTTAAAATTAACTGTTGCTGAATTTTTCTACAACATATCAAATAATAGAACCACCGACATGAGTCCACATGAAGTTGTGCATGGTTATCATCCTAGGCAGTCCATAGATCTTGTCCCCATGTTAGAACATCACAGAGTTTCAGAGTCTGCATCCACATTTGCATCCCGCATTCATGATTTGCATAGAGAAATTTTCAAGAAAATTAATGGAAATATTTAAAATTTTTGATATTGGTAACGAGGTAATGGTTCGGATTCGTCCGAAACGGTTTCCAGCTTGATCTGTTAAGAAATTGAATGCACGTGTTGCAGACTCATTTAAAATTTTGCATAAAATCAATAATAATGCTTATGTTGTTGACCTTTCTAAAGGTTTTGACATAAGTAAAACTTTCAATATCGAGGATCTAGTACCCTATGAAGGCCCAAAATTTAAACCGAAAAATTCTCTTATAAATGAGCCTAACATGCAGCCTACTGGTGAGATTCCCACATTTCTCCCTCTACCTGACAGTGCTGACCTTACTTACCCACCGATAAAAAAATTAGATAATATTTTAGTTGATAAGATAATCTCTACTAGAGGTGGTGGTATTCATTGGTATTTGGTGCGATGGAAGAACAGGCTGGAGTCGAAGGACACTTAGATTGATTGTGAAAAGCTCCAACACTTGGATCCAGACCTTTTGGAGCGCTATGACAGGCGCACTGGTTTTGACTCGACTGAGACGAGCTCTCTCCCACCTAGAGAGAATGATGAGGACATCGGTTCGAGACGATTTGGATGCTTCTATCAGCACATGCATTATCTAGGATGACTATTCCAATACCTAGTCATTTTTATTTTAGCACTTTTAGTTATTTTGGTAAATGTAGTAGTTTTACTATTTGCACCCTTTATTTTCTACATTTTGAAGATTTGGTTTGAGTCTATATATATGCCTTTAGACTAATTAGAAGTCATGCTTTTGATTGAAAAAGAAACTTAATGTGTGTTGAGTTTTTTCTCTTCATTTTTCTCGTGTGTGTGAGACTATAAGAGATTCTTAGGGTTTGTGAGAAACCCTAAATTTCAAACCCCCCTTCAATAGCCACCGTCTTATTTTCTCTCTCCTGCTTCTTCTTTCTCTCCTATTTCCCTTCCCGAAACCCACAACCCATCGCCACCCTCTCTCTTCCTTCACCAGCACCAGCACCAGCACCCGCACTCGCACTCGCACCCGCACCCCCTTTCTCATCACCGACCACCCCTGCCTCTCCCTTCTTACTCGACGCCTTTGGACTACACTGCCTCTCCCTCTCCCTTTGCCAACCACCTCGCCGCCTGCCAGCACACCTCCGACCACCCCTACCACTCCACCACCGAAACCTCCCCTAAGCCCTAATCCCCCAAATCCACTTCAAATTTGAAACCCTCATTCCCAAATCCTCTTCAAATCCAAAACCCTAATTCTCGCATCAAGAAAAGGAACTTTGGGGGAGTACCACATCATAGACGTTGACGATTGGCGTCTTCTTCCTCTCCATTCGTGGCAGCGACACTGTCAACGAACCCCGGTAATTTCTTTCCATTCTCTATTATTTGTGGTACTGCCTATCGTCTCTATAATATTATTTGAATTATCTGTCTTCCATAAATATTGAGTGTGTGCTTCTACTTGACAATTAGCGTACGAATCATTATTGAATATCTTACTTGCTAATAACACTTAAGTATATTTTTTGATTGTTAGGCTTGAATATTTAATTGAGCTTGTTAAACTTAGTTCATCTTTTGAAAGTCCATCAAATCAATCATTAGTTTTAATTTCTAACTTAATCGGCACTACGTGTGGGTAAACTTAATATTTGATATTTTTGAAAAATTCTCTACTTAGGGTTAAGTTTACATCAGTTATTCTTATAACCCTTTCTGAAACCATGAAAACGAAAGAACGATAGCACTTGTTGGCAGCCTGAGCCTTCGCTTGCGCATTCTCCAGAATTTTTTTTTTTTTTTTGCTTTTTTGTTTAGTTATTTTCTAAGCCTAGGAATCTTTAAAGATATCTTTATGTTTAAATTAGTCAACTGCTAACTGTAATAAAACCAACTAATTAACCTGATCCAGATATCAATTTACTTCTGTGAACGTATTAGGAGTGGTGGATGTGCAAGACAGAAACTGCAAGTGATAATCCTGTGCAATTCATGATAACTCGTGTTCAGTAAAATAAATAGGCCAAGAAAATTTAGAGATACCAGGCTACATGAAGGAAGAAATTACAATTATAATCCTAAGAAGAATAAAAGTGGAAATTGCTCATCTAGAGCAGTAAATCCCACGTTCATGAAATTTAGATAGCAATAACATGGAAGTGAATGAACAAAGTACTACAACTACAGACGGCAACAAAGAGAGAAATGCCAAGGATTTCTTGAAGGAATATGTACCTTCCAGTTCTGAGCATCAGATGCTTAAGAAACCCAGTATGAGAGTGGCAATTGTATGGAGAAAGGCCTAAATCTGGATCGCTCCAACTCTCTTGTACAACTGCAAGAACCTATAAAATTAGCCAATAGTTAACGGAATAAAGATGGGAAGTTTAAGAGTAGAAAGTGCAGCAGAGAAGAAAACAGCAAACAGCAACTAGCTCGGAAAGTAAAACTAAGACTGGAGCAAGGAAATTAAAAAAGGTAAAACATAAATATAAAATTCCTTTTAAAGATTGAAGAGAAAATTAGCCCAGGAATGAGAGGTTTATCAAAATTCAAAAAGAGAAGGAAAGAAGGGATTGGATGCCAGTTGTTACGCAAGAGGTACTTATCTCGTTAGGTTCTTGCCAAGGCATGGTAGCTATTTTACCCTATATCCCTGCCCGAATAAATACACACCACATACATACACAGCCAGAAGATCATTCGTCTTGGACTAATCACTTCCGTCCGAAGTAGTACTATTTTCAACTAATATATAAAATTGCAGTTAGTAAATTTACGCTTCAGGCAAAGGGAAGAAGTGATATTTACTGTTTCGAATTAGTGAGAGTACTCATAACATGAATTAAGTTGTGGTTCTTAAGATTTCAATTTGCATGGTAACCATAAGGCCTGCTCATATAGGGTGAGTATGAGAGGACGTCACAAGTAAAAGAGATTGATATACCTATACTATCGACAAAGAGAATTTGGCCATATGGAAAAATTAATTGAGGGTATAGCTAGGGTGCGAGTAGATTTTTGAGGAGTTGAACTCGGAAGAACCTTCTCAATTATTTTGTTCTTATCTTCTTAATGCATACCAGCTACTCACCTTCTGGAATCAGACTCAGTATTTCAATATCCCCCTTTTTATTAATCTGGAGACAAAAAGTGGAAGAGTCAAAGGCTTGGCCAGTTATCAGGGTTCAAAGCCGCCGTTGCTCTTTCAGGGTGTCGTGCAAAAGTAAATATGTCAAACTGTACCCTCAATTCTTTGTTTTTGCATGACTCATTCAACTTCATCTTGAAGAATCCAACAATTCGGCAACTTAATTTTTCTATTAGAAAAATATTTTAGAAGATAGTTATATTTAACATTAGTTAAACGAATAACTTGATATGGTTTATCAAGTTCATTGAAACAAATATAACAGTTATCCACTAATTTAATATAATAGAACAATTTATCAAATCACACAAGTTTCATATCAATGTTGTTAGATGTAAATAAAGTACCCGCAAATGGTTGTTCCCATGAATTACAAGAAACGCATGGGACATTAAAATAGAGGATACACATTTTGTTCAAATTCAATAGAAAAAAAATCAAATTAAACCCTGGCACTAAATTAGTCATTTCCATGTCTATCTGTAAGTCGAAATACAAGAATCCCACAAGAGTACTGAAATTTAGAAGTATTGGCCACCCCGATGAATACCCCCTTATACCAAATCAGGTAGATCAAGCCATATTGTTTAGACATCAGGCAATAATTCAAACCATGTTACTACTCCTATTACATGTTCACAGAAATTATTTATGCAACCTTTGCACAATTTATCTGATATAACCTTAAACAATGATATCTACAAATTTTAGTAGGATTTGCTCTTAGAAGATCAGTAGGTTTGTCAATGATTTTTTCTTTCATTCAAGCTACTATGTCATGATGATGGATACTTCTGTAGTAGGAATGCGTTAACAGCAAAACTTTTCAGATAGTGGTAATAGAAAATACTAATAAGAATGAATCCATCTTAATTACATGTAAGAAAAGAAATAGTACAAAAGTCCAAAATACGGATCAATACGTCAGATTTTGATGTCGTGTCGGATTAAGAATTATCATGTCTGATGTCAAATTTCGGGGAAATTTAAAAATATCTGAGTGTATCCTCCTAAATGTGAAGTATATAACCTGTACAAACACTAGGTATCACAATATCCCATATGTAACTCACTAAATACAGCTTACAACAAAAAACATGTGATCATCACCATGAAAACACAAAGAAAATGAAAGATGCGATCTTAATTATATAATGCATGCATTGTATATCAATGTTATTCACAGTTCAAACACAATATTACAAACAAGTATGATGCTGCTTGTTTTCCGGTGTGGGAGCAACAGATAATGTAAGTTCTTTTGGGAAGAGGAAACTCAGATCTCGGCCTCTGATGTGACTCCGCTGTGAGGCTGATGTGATGGATTGGGTGGATCTGGGTGATTCGACCGTTGTTCGACACCTGCAAAAAAGTCTAAGATACCGGGAGGACTCCCGGCGACAGACCCTCTGACGCTCAAGTCAATAACCAGAGGATTAAGAATGACTTAAGTAGTGAAAATTGCGATTACCTGGTTACTGTAGAGGTAGGGCTATATTTATAGGTGTGAAAACCTGATTGTGGAGTATTCCCGGGTCCCCTGATTAGAGGATGCGACCCGATCCATGTTGGGTTGAATTTGGATGATGGGCTTATAGGTGGCCCGTAAGCAGTTGTGAGATCTCCTCGTGATTCGTGTCGGGATCGAGCGGTGCAGATCATCTGCCATTTTTACCCTCATCATAAGCCCCCCACTCACGGAGGTGACCTTTCAATCTTCTTCGAGGAGTAGTTGATGCATGGTAGGCGTCACGTAGACAATGACGATCTGCATGTGTCGAAATTGGAAGTGTCTCGTTGTGGCGTAAACCTGTAGGATGGAGTGAGTCTCCCCTGCTCGAGATCCCCATGGGGGTCGGCCTCGAACGTCTCGCTAAGAGCATGGAGGTCGGGAGGCCTAGTGAGCTCCTCACGAGGGTCGGCTCGGATGCCATGCTGAGGGCGTGGCAAAGTCGAAGCCTTAGGAAAGTTCCTTATGAGGGTCGGCCTCGCATGCCACGTCGAGGGCACGGCGAAACAAAGGCCTTGAGAAAGCATGGATCTAGTCGCCACGTGGCACTGGCCTTCCAAGCAACGTTCCACATTTGTTCACGGTTATCGAGGGGGCGTCACATACCCGTTAAATAAGAAGTTGCTCCTTCTACTATAAGTCTCCCTACCCCACTCCTTCTGGGACCACTTTTTCTTTTTTCGAAAATTTTCTGAGTTCATCGAACATGTCTGCCAGCCAATCCAGTAGTTCGGCCTCATCCTCGGGAGGCGATGGGTCTTTGTCCTCCGAGGCTTCTGCTCGCTCCTCGTTGAAGGCAAGCGAAGCCGAACAACAACATTCGTGGCCCCCGCATCGGAGGGGGTCGACGTCGAAGGGTAAGTATTGAAGCGAGAGGCCTCGAGTTTCCCGTGGAAGGGGCTGCTACTGAGTCACGAGCGAAAGTCCAGAGTTCGCGAATATCGGGACCCAGGAATAGAGTACCCTGACACCGGTGACGGCGGAGGAAGAGTGGGACGAAAGTTATAACATCCCAAGTCGTGACAAGGGCGATTTATGGGAACCCCTTCTGTGCGAGGGGCGGGAGCCGCGGGCCTTGGACGATATCATGGACGCTCCACCTCCTCATGGTCGTCGTCCTGCCAAGAGGAAGAGGTGAAACCTCTCTCCTGATAAGGGGCATGCGCTGATGCCCTACCGGGATGATCCCGCTGACTGTGTCGTCTCGAGTTTATCCAGAGAACTTGTCGAATCTAGTTCAGTTCGGCATACCCCCATCTTCGTCGAACAGACCAAAGACAGAAGCTGAAGAGAAGCAGAATATCCTGACGAAGAGTGACCTTGCTGTGATTTAGGAAAAGTTTTTATACCTCAGAGTACATTTTGATGCTCCCAAAGCCAAGCCTTCGTCCGACCGATCAACTAGGGG
Organism: Hemerocallis citrina; assembly: GCA_017893485.1. Taxonomy (NCBI): domain Eukaryota; kingdom Viridiplantae; phylum Streptophyta; class Magnoliopsida; order Asparagales; family Asphodelaceae; genus Hemerocallis; species Hemerocallis citrina. The sequence continues at coordinate 181,174,879 of CM030368.1, read as the reverse complement.
AGAGGTTCTGTATGTTACCTATGGACGCCTTTGCTTCGGGCTTGCGTCTGCCCCTCCACCCATTTATCAAGCAGGTTCTGAAATGGGCAGGGATAAGCCCAATGCAGTACGCGCCGAACTCATGGAAGCAGTTGACAAGTTTCATCAAGCTCAGCCGAAGGAAGGGTGTCCCTCTGAGCTTCAGGTACTTCCAAGCGAGTTTGGGATTGAGCGCACTTCCAAGAGCTCTTATCGGTGGTATATCGCTTGCCGGTCAAAACTGTGCGTGGTGCACAACCATCCCGACTCCATCAAGGATTGGAGGAAGATGTATTTTATCATCTACAGCCCAAAGCCCCGGGACATACCGACCTCATGGTCGTACGGGTCGGCTCCGAGCCCTTGAAGCTCGAAGAGCTCTCCAAAAAGGAGAGGGTGGAGTTTGGCAGGCTGTTCGACAATAATTTGAGCATCGACTGGTCAGGGTGATGGAGATGTCACTTGCAGTCAGAAAGTTGAGTCCTTATGTCCCTGGTGAGTTTCTTCCCTTGCAATTCTGTTATTTGTCTGAAGTTCGGTTCTGACATGCTTTTTTTGTAGCCCCGGAAGGCAATGATGTCGATGCGCTTTTGGTTGTCCAGGTTGCACAACGAACGGCTAAGGATAAGGGGAAGAAGATGGAGATGTCACCGAATGATGAGGACATCGGATCAAGACGATTCGGGCGTTTCTATCAGCGCAGACATCGTCTAGGACAGCTGCTTTATTAGCTTAGGATTTTATTTCAGTACAATATTTGTTTTTTGGCAATTATAGCCATATGTAATCTTTCTTTTATGCATTAGAATATTTTTGAAATTTTTAGAATATTTTGAGATTTGTATCAAGATGTTTTGAGCCTATTTATAGGCCTTGAGATTAATGAGAAGTCATGCTATTCTTGATTTTTAAAAAATTTATTGTGCTAAGTTTTGCTCTTCATCTCTCCTTTGTGTGATACAATTGAGATCCAACTTATTAGGGTTTGTGATAAATCCTAATAAAATTTTAGGGTTTGTGATAAACTCTAAAATTACCCCAAATCCCCAAATCCACTTCAACAATTCCCAAACCCCAATTTTCCAAATTAAAAATCAAACCCTAATCCCCAAATATAATTACCTAAAACCCCAATACCATACTCCTCTTCTTCTACCTCCAAATCCCGACCCCGACCCCTACCAAAACCCTAGCCTCCACTTCGCGACCTCAACAGCGTCCCCGAAGCTGCCTCCTCATCCCTTCGTCAACCCCCAGTCATGCCACCCCTGTCATCCCACAACCAAGCTTCGCCACCCCTCCCACACCAGCGTCGATCTCCATTTCCCCTCTTCCACCACCGTCGCCATCGTCATCTTCCTCCCCTCCGTTGTTGATGCCACCGTCGACGAGCTGCCCTTACCCAGACCCGCCAGCCAGACCCTCAACCTTAGCCCCTCGAACCTCCGCTGTTTCCTTTTCCCTTCGGCGACATCAGCAGACCCGACCCCAGTCGCCGCGCCACTCGACGCCCCTGACGTGCCATCAGCCACTGCCAGATCAAGCCACCCGTCATTCCAACAGTAACTTCCTCTTCGATTGTCGCAACTGTTCTTCGAACTCTCGGTATAGTCTTTCCACTTTTTAAATATTTGTGTTATACTGCTTTGTCATCTCTATTATATTATCTGATTTATCTATCGTCCATAAATATTGAGATTGAGTGTTCCACTTATCTAATTAGAGTACGAATCAATATTGCATCTTTTACTTGCTAAGAATGCTTAGCAATATAATTATTAATTGTTAGAACTGAATTATTAATTGGGCTTATTAAACTTAATTCAATTCTTGAAAATCCATTAAACCGATTAACTGTTTAAAATTCTAACTTTGATCCGCACTATATGTTGGTAAAATTAATCCTTTAAGATTCTTGGAAATTCTCTATTTAGAATTACATTTTACATCTTTTTGGTATCAGAGAGAAGGTTTTTAAAACCCTAGTTCTTGCATCATTTAGGCATTATTTTTGCATTCATTTAGAATCGGTTAGTCTTTTATTATTTTTTCTTTCGTTCTGTTAGATCACTTCAGATTAATTTTTTAAAAAAATGAATAAATAAATAAAAAACTTAAGTGAATTTAGAAGGCTTGTCCCCAAATTTTAACAAATACACATTACCACGACCCCTAGTTTTCCCCGTATGTGAATGCGTCTTCGCAGCGCCATCACATATCCTGTAGAGCCTTTCTTATCCCTCCCAAACCACCCAATTAGGAACCCTAGACCTCCGCGAACCCCTCCACAAACTGAGATGGACAACTCTAATATTGCCGCTACCTTAGCTGCCATTCAAGCAACTCTTGCCAATATCAATCAGAGGCTTGAGAAAGTAGAATTAAATCAAACTGTTGCCCCTAAGCTTCATGCTAATCGTCAGTTCCCGCAAGGGAATGATCGCGACAGTCGACGTCAAGATCGTGACCCTGACGAACAATACAAAAAAAACGTTAAGGCTGACGTTCCTCATTTTGAAGGCCACATGGAACCCTAAGCTTATCTTGATTGGATCCGTGCGATGGACCACTACTTTGTGTGCTTTGACATGAGCGAAGCCCTAAAAATTAAATTTGCCACAATAAAATTGACTGGAAAAGTTCAACACTGGACCAATCTTAAACACGCCCGCAGAGGCCGAGGTCTGGCACCCATAGCAACTTGGAAAGCCATGAAAGAGAAGCTCACTGAGAGATATGTACCATTATCGTTCCACACCCGATTGCTAGATTCGTGGAACGAATTTTATCACGAAAGTAAATCCACACAAGAATATGTTGATAAGTTTGATGACTTCCTTATTCGGTGCAATGCTTTAGGTAAAGAGAATGAAGAACAAACTCTCTCTAAGTTCAGAGCTAGATTACGAGCCAACCTTAGGAACGAGCTAATTCATAGAAATGTGGACTCACTAGCGGCAACCTATGCCCTTGTCCTCGATATGGATTCCCTTAAAGCTAGTTCTCATTCTAAGTCAAGTGATTCAAGAGATCATTCCTCTATAATGACCTCTACTGATCCGTGTAGGCCTAAGCCTCCCTCTCAGCACCCCAACAAATCTTACCCCAGCAAACCTAATTCAAATTTCAGTTCACGTAGAGATGAACATAAGGGTAAGAACACCGAAAGAGACTACTCTAATATTGACCCTCTTACTAAGTGCTATAAATGTAAGGGATACGATCATGTTGCTAGCAACTGTCCCAGCCCCAGTAGGATCAATATAATATAGGGTATTGTTGTCATCGCTGATGATTCTGATCATGAGTTTTCCTATGAGCCTATTGAAGACGATGACTTCGGTGAAGAAGATGATGACCAGTATCTCCACTGTATTCAATCTATCCAATCTCCCCATTTGAATGTAGTCAGATATGCTTTGTCCCAGCCAAAAGAAGAAGATGATTGGAAGCGCACTGATATATTCCACACCTTTACGACTATAGGTGGCAAAAACTGCAAGGCGATTGTTGACAGTGGGAGCTGCGCCAATGCTGTCTCTTCTTCGGTCTTAGCTAAGACCGGACTTAAGGCTGAACCCCATCCACGCTCATACAAAGTATCTTGGATTGATGCGACAGCCCTCCAAGTAACACATCGATGCTTGGTCCCTATGGACTTCAAAGCTTACAAAGATGAAATTTGGTGTGATGTGCTCAAAATGGATGTGGGTCAAGTCATTTTAGGGAGACCTTGGTTATACGATCACGATGTGACCATATATGGTCGATCTAATCAATGTGTGTTCCAGTACGATAAACTAAAGATGAAGCTCATACCCGTGAGACCACGAACTAGTCCGGCTGAAACAACATCGGCTCCCTCGAAGAAGGGCAAGGAAGTAACGTATATGGACGAAAAGGAACCCACGAAAGAAATTGACAAAGGGACTACAATTCTTTTACTCACAGCGAGAGAAATTCCTAAAGATCCTAAGTCACTCATTCCGCCTCAAGTTACTCGTGTCCTACAGGAATTCGCAGATGTGTTTCCTGCTGACCTCCCCAACCAGTTGCCCCCACTGCGTGACATCCAACACGCTATTGATCTGGTTCCGGGAGCGAGTCTTCCTAACTTGCCACATTATCGAATGAATCCAACAGAGCATGCTGAGTTGAAAATGCAAGTTGAAGAGTTATTGGCAAATGGCTTCATCAGAGAAAGCTTAAGTCCTTGCGATGTTCCTGCCCTATGGACGCCAAAAAAAGATGGAACCTGGCGTATGTGTGTGGACAGTCGTGCCATAAACAAGATCACGGTGATAAATACCATTTTCCAATTCCTCGTTTGGATGACATGTTGGACATAATGTCTGGTGCCACAATCTTTTCCAAGATTGATCTTAAAAGTGGCTACCACCAAATACGTGTTCGTCATGGTGATGAATGGAAGACCGCCTTCAAAATGAAGGATGTCCTGTACGAATGGATGGTCATGCCATTTGGAATGACGAATGTCCCGAGCACGTTTATGAGGATCATGACGCAAGTACTCCATCCCTTTATGGGCAAGTTCCTTGTGGTGTACTTTGATGATATCCTCATTTACAGCCGATCTGTTGGGCAACATCTTGACCATTTGAGACAAATCTGCGGTGTTTTGAGGAAGGAACAACTTTACGCTAAGCCTACCAAATGTACATTTCTTTCCGATCAGACTATCTTTCTGGGATTTATTGTTTTTACCCGAGTATCCGCTGACCCAGAAAAGATACGAGCTGTTACTGAGTGGCATGAGCCCTGCAATATTCGTGATGTGCAGAGTTTTCCTGGTCTTGCCACCTTCTATCGTCGGTTCGTCCAAGAAATTAGCACAATTATGGCTCCGATAACCGACTGTTTGAAGAAAGGTGAATTTGTCTGGTCGAAACAAGCCACGAAAGCCTTCGAAGAGATCAAGAAGAGAATGACTCAGACACTTGTCATGAGGTTTCCTGATTTCACTAAAGTCTTCAAAGTAACGTGCGATGCTTCAGGTATTGGTATAGGTGGAGTCCTCTGTCAAGAGTCATCCTGTTGCTTATTTCAGTGAAAAGCTGAACGAAGCAAAACAAAAATACTTCACTTATGACAAGGAGTTTTATGCGGTAATTCAGTCACTGCGCTATTGGCGACATTATCTCCTGCCGCAAGAATTCGTTATTTTCTCAGACCATGAGGCCTTAAGAAATTCCTTAATTCTCAACAAAAGTTGAATCCGAGACATGCTAGATAGGTAGAGTTCCTACAAGAATATTCATATACCATTAGGCACACAAAAGGGATTGATAATAAGGCCACGGATGTGCTCAGTCGTTGTCGCATGATCTTATCTATACTACGCACCGAAATTATTGGTTTTGAGAGATTAAAAGATGAGTATGCCTCCTGCCCAGATTTTCACGAGATCTACACCTCTTTGAAGGATGGCATCACTCGAGTGATAGATGATTATTTCTTGAAAGATGATTATCTCTTCTATCTCTCCAAACTGTGCATTCCTAGTATATCATTACGAGAGTATCTTGTTTGGGAATTGCATGCTGGTGGCCTTGCTGGACACTATGGGCATAGCAAGAACATTGATGCTGTGGAACATAGGTTTTACTGGCCGAAGCTAAAGAGAGACGTTGCGAGACTTGTTAACAGATGTCATACATGTCAACTCGCCAAACAACAAAAACAGAACACAAACCTGTATACTCCATTACTTGTTCCCAATCGCCCTTGGAAAGATGTGAGTATGGATTTCGTGTTAGGCTTACCGAAAACACAAAAGAAACAACTCCATTCTTGTCGTCGTGGACTGTTTTTCTAAAATGGCCCACTTCCTCCCGTGTTCGAAAACTTTCGATGCATCTCGTGTAGCTCAGATCTTCTTTGATAATATTGTGAAGCTACATGGGTTGCCAAAAACCATTGTGTCTAATAGGGATGTGAAATTTACGAGTTATTTTTGGAAGACCCTATGGCACAAAATGGGTACGAAATTGAAGTTCTCTTCAGCATTCCACCCACAGACTGATGGACAGACTGAGGTTGTCAATCGGAGTCTTGGCAATCTCTTGCGTACTCTTGTGGGAAAGAACTTAGGAACATGGGATTTAAAATTAATGGTTGTTGAATTTGCTTATAACACATCTAGGAATAGAACCACTGGCATGAGTCCACACGAAGTTGTACATGGTTATCGTCCTAGGCAGCCCATAGATCTTGCCCCTATGTTAGAACATCACCGAGTCTCAGAGTCTGCATCTGCATTTGCATCCCGCATTCATGACTTGCATAGAAAAAATTTCAAGAAAATTAATGAGAATAATTTTAACTACAAGTTAAGAGCAGATATTAGAAGAAAATTTAAAACTTTTAATGTAGGTGACGAAGTGATGGTTCGGACTCGTCCGGAACGGTTTCCAGCTGGATCCGTTAAGAAGTTGAATGCACATGCTGCAGGCCCATTTAAAATTCTTCATAAAATCAATGATAATGCCTATGTCGTTAACCTTCCTGAAGGTTTTGGCATAAGTAAGACTTTCAATATTGAGGATATAGTACCTTATGAAGGCCCAGAATTTAACCCTAGAAATCCTCTTATAAATGAGCCTATCCTGCAGCCGAATGGTGAGATTCCCACATTACCCCTACTACCTGATACTAACCCATCGACAGAAGAATTGGATAATATTTTAGATGATCAGATAATCTCCACTAGAGATGGTGGTATTCATAGGTATTTGGTAAGATGGAAAAACAAGCCAAAGTCGGAGAATACTTGGATAGATCGTGAAAAGCTCCAGCACTTGGATCCAGACCTTTTGGAGCACTATAAGAGGACTGGTTTTGACTAGACTGTGTCAAGCCCGCTCCTACCCGGGGAGAATGATGAGGACATCGGTTCAAGACGATTCGGGCGTTTCTATCAGCGCAGGCATCGTCTAGTACAGCTGCTTTATTATATTATGATTTTATTTGAGTACCATATTTGTTTATTGGCAATTATAGCCCTATGTAATCTTTCTCTTATGCATTAGAATATTTTTGAGATTTTTAGAATATTTTGTGATTTGTATCAAGATTTATTTTGAGCCTATTTATAGGCCTTGAGATTAATGAGAAGTCATGTTATTCTTGATTAAAACAATATTTATTGTGCTGAGTTTTGCTCTTCATCTCTCCTTTGTGTGATACAATTGAGATCCAACTTATTAGAGTTTTTGATAATCCTAATAAAATTTTAGGATTTGTGATAAACTCTAAAATTACCCCAAATTCCCAATTCCACTTCAATTCCCAAACCCTAATTTCCCAAATTAAAAATAAAACCCTAATCCCCAAATATAATTACCCAAAACCGTAATCCCTTACGCCTCTTCTTCTTCCTCCGAATCCCGACCCCGACCCCGACCCCGACCCCAACCCCTACCGAAACCCTAGCCTCCACTTCGCGACCTCGACAGCGTCCCCGAAGCTGCCTCCTCATCCCTTCGTCAATCCCCAGTCACGCCACCCCCGTCATCCTGCAACCAAGCTTCGCCACCCCTCCCACACCAGCATCGATCACATCTTCCCCTCTTCCACCACCATCGCCATCGTCATCTTCCTCCCCCCCGCTGTCGATGCCACCGTCTAAGAGCCGCCCTCACCCAAATCCGCCAGCCAGATCCTCAACCTCAGCCCCTCGAACCTCCGCTGTTTCCATTTCCCTTTCCCTTCGGCTACATCAGCAGACCCGACCTCAGTCGCCGCGCCACTCGACGCCTCTGACACGCCGTCAGCCACCACCAGATCCAGCCACCCGTCATTCCAACAGTAGCTTCCTCTTCGATTGTCACAACTATTCTTCGAACTATCAGTATACTCTTCCCACTTTTCAAATATTTGTGTTATACTGCTTTGTCATCTCTATTATATTATCTGATTTATCTGTCGTCCACAAATATTGAGATTGAGTTTCCACTTACCTAATTAGAGTACAAATCAATATTGCATCTTTTACTTGCTAAGAACGCTTAGGAATATAATTATTGATTGTTAGAACTGAATTATTAATTGGGCTTGTTAAACTTAATTCAAATCTTGAAAATTCATCAAACCGATTAACTGATTAAAATTCTCACTTTGATCCGCACTACAAGTTGGTAAAATTAATCCTTTAAGATTCTTGGAAATTTTCTATTTAGAATTACGTTTTACATCACGCCCAGTGCTGGAGGTCCTCGAAGGGGCATCCAAAAAGGGCGAGGACAACAACGGTCTGGCTATCCGGGACCCAGAGGATTCTTCCTTGGTAGAATCGAGTGAGAGATCTCTCCGAGCCCAAGAACTAATGGAGTCTCTAGTGCCGCCGATCCACCCGTTCTAGGAGGAGGTCATCCCTGAGAAGGCTCAGGACATCTTCACTCCCGATTGGTTGGTGAAGCTTGTCGACTCCATTATGGAGTATCAGATGGTCGTCGAGGTGGTGAAAAATCTGGTGCATCCGAGGGACAAAAAAGCCCTTACAAAGGAGACGTTCAGCTCAGCGAACCTTCGGTACTCTCAGCACTCGATGGCGGTAAGTGCTCATTCTGGAGCGTCTGTATCTCTTAGTTGGTATCTTACTGTTTTCCTTTCAAGGAGTCAGCTAATGAGGCAGTGTGATTACGATTTGGGGTCTACCGAGTGCAGGACCCAGCGGTACCAATTGAGGTGGCAGGATGAGAAGACCCGCGCCGATAGGTTAGAGAAGATGGTGAAGGAATTTGAGCAGAGGTCGATGATGCAGCTGGCCAGATTGCGTGAGGCCAGGAGGAGGGCAACGAGCGAGCCCTTCAACATGTCAAGGATACGCACAATGTCGACCTTGAGAGCCTCTGCTACGACCCAGAGCTGGGCCCTGACAGAACCCCTTCGACCCCGAGAAAACTCCCTCTCAATATTAGCGACCTGGTTGGAGTCGAACCCATTCACTCTCCTCCTCGGGAGGTCATCCCTTAACTTGTAGTTTTCCCTCTTTTTTACCTATTTCCAATTTTGTACATGTCAAGCGCGGACTGGCCACCGCATATAGTAATTTTTTGTCCAAGTGAAAATTCAAAACTGGCCATGACAGTCTATTTCGTGTCTGAGTTGCAATGCATTTTGTTGAGCAAATTATGGGGCATGAACCTCAGGAGGAGGATCTCGAGAGCGAGGTTCACGTTCTCCGTAATAAGTTGCGTTAGGTCGAGGAGATGATCGTCCGCCTTCGTAAGGAGGCGATTGATCGAGAAGGGGCATTTTAGTTTTCATATCAGTCGATCGCAAGAGGTGGCTCGGGAGTTGGTTCATTTAAAGGCATTATTTCCTGATGCCGACATAGCTTTCGCTTAGGCTGATGCTAGTGTGCCCTCTCGTCTCTTTGGTGGTCAGTACTCGGACCCCATCCTTAGATGGATGCTCATGGAGGACTTTGAGATCATCCGGTTAAGGACCAGATTGGGGGAGGTGAGCCAGGCATCCACCTTTAATCGTCCCTTCTCGAGGCTGGCACCTTACCCTGGGATCCACTCGAGAGTGGGCTCCGGGGGATGCCCATAGTGGAGTAGCGGGATCAACAAGCATAGCTAGCGTGCGAGGTTCGGAGGTGCTCCGCCTGGGCATTGACCCCTCGACCCCTGAAGCAATACCTCCTGGATCGGGTTCGAACGATGACCTCAGGGCCCGGAACCTAGCACCTTGAACTTGTGATGAACTTGTGATTTCGTTGTAATTATGCGAATGTAATCACTTTGTATTTTTGTTTATAATAAAGATGCTTCGTCGAACTTCGTTCTTTGTCTGATGGCTTTTTGATGGATCAATACTTGAGATTTCTCTATGGGGGTTCGGCCCCGAAGACAATGTCGAGGGCGTGGGACCCTTATTTGGAGGTTTGGGCTCGGAAACCCTGCCAAGGGGGCGGAACTCTCTTTGAAGCTCGGCCTCAGTTTTCACTCTGAGGGCAAGGTAAATTGGTAATGCTTTGAACTCTCTTCATGATGCTCAGCCATGGATATGACTCAGAGGCCGTGGTGAACTAGTGGTGCTTTAAGCTTTCTTCTTAATGCTCGATCTCGGATGCCACTCCGAGGTTGTGCTGAACCATCTCGCCGCTCTAAACTCTCTTGAGGCTTGGTCTCGGGGAACACGTCGAAGGTGGAGGAAAGGTGCATTTGACATGTGCTCACATGTCTCCATGTATGATCATGCACTTGGCGCAGTTATCAATGTCTCACTTCTATATATACAACCTCAGTTATTGGTCATGTTCATTCGCTCTCCTTCCACTTTGACTTTTCTTTGACTACACGTCTTCCGACCAAGACTGTCGAAGCTGGTGGATCCCGAGCTTATAAAGGCGAAGCGTAAGGAGATAAGGGCTGAGAAGAAGGCTCAGGAGGAGGCGGAGGTGAGGATGAAGGCTGAAGCCAACGTCAAAGCTCCCGAGGGGGGGACTTCGCAGAAGCAACCGCCTCTAGAAGTGGAGGAACTTCCGAACATGAAGGCAAAAGGGGGGGAGCTCCTCAAGTCTAAAGTGGTCGGATCGACCATAAAAAAGGAGGGGAAGAGACCTCCCCCGTCGCACGTGGTTGGTGCCACAGCCTCGGCCAAACCTCCCAAGTCGGTGAAGGTTTGGATTCCTTCCTGGTCTGTGAAGGAGACGGAGGCATCAATCAGTCGGACTGCTGCGTTGGAGATGGTTTCCCATTTCGCCACTCCTGGGGACCTTGCCGATTTCGAAGGCAAAATGGAGGAAATTTACGTTGGTTGGGCCCAGGCTTCAGTTTTGGTGAGTTTTCTCTGTATCTGTTGTAATTACTACCCCTGCACTTGACTAAATGCACCTCGATGATCTTGTGCAGGCAACCATTCATGGAGCCGAGCTGTAGCGGAGACGGGACCGACTTCAGCGGGATGTATAGCGCGCGGAAGCAGCAGAGGCCGAACTCTTTTCGCGGGTCGGTGACCTTCGGGAGCGTATAGGCCAGCCAGCTTAAGGCAGACTTGGCCAAGGAGAGGGAGGCTCGAGTGGAGCTTCAAAGGAAAGGGACCAGCTGATCTTCAAGAAGGAGACGTGGCAGGCGGAAGCGGCAAAGTGGAAGACAAGATATGATGGGGCCCGGGTCGAGATTGTCGAGGCCGAGGACAAGGGATACGGGGGAGCCCTTAAAGATGTCAAGGCGAAGCACCCGAGATCAACCTCGGCGGCCTTCCTCCGGAATCGGACGATAAAGTGGATGTCCCTAAGGTTGAGGAGGATTCGGCAAACCATGTGTCGACAGTCAATGCCCCCCTTAACAGAAGAGGGGCCCATCCCTAATGTAGAAAGCTAGGTCACTTGTATTTCAGCCCTTTTCGCGGACTGGCCACCACATTTAAACTTGTTTGTTTGATGGATAAAACTTGTTTGCCTTCCGATCTTCGAATTTGATTCCTTGCCTTAGATCCTCGGACCGTCTACTCTGGGCTGGAAGTCCGACCCTTGATTTCTCCATTGCCTGACTAATAGCACGGGAGATCATGTGGCCCTGCTTGCGTCACGTTCTTTGACAACTACGGTCACTGTCTATCTCGGGGGTTGAGCGTGGACGGCAATAAGTGTTGGGACTTTCGTGGCTAACTCCAACTGCTTATAAACCACATTCCCCTTCACTCGATTCTCATATAGCAGGAGGGCATGGTCGAGACATTGAGTGGGGGCTTCGTTGTCCGAGTGTTCGACCCAGAGGGGATCAGAACTCGTGCTTGTGGTTTTGGGCTGCTTGCCCAGTATTCCGAGATTTGAGAATCTACCTCCGAGACCCGAGAGGCGTGGCCCATTCACGGTCAGCCTTGTCCATCTCTTCGGCGTCATTGGTGTGGCTCCCCGAACTCGCCCCCCGAGGAACCCTCAAGGTGGAAGTTTGCAGGGGGTGCCCGTGTCTGGTCTGTGTGATCGGATCGGAATATTTTTGCAAATATTCCTGCCGAGGTGCTTGACTCGTGTCTAAGAGCCGCTGCGGGAGGCTTAATGTATGAGCGTTTTGCTGTAACTTGGCTATAAGTATAATTGTTTGGTTTGCCGACTGCGGACTGGCCACCACCTTTATAATTCTCTTGCTTAATAGAAATCTTGTTGTTGGTTTGTGTAAACCGTAGAACTGGTAGGCTCGTTCTTGTTGAGGTGTCAGTGTATAGTGCGGCATCCGAGATGACTGAGTTATAAAGGGTCGGCCTTGGAGACCACGCTGAGAGCGCGGCGAGGTGAGGCCTTGTGACTGCTCCTGATGATCGGCTTCGGATCACACGCCGAGGGTGTAGAGAGCAAAGGCCTGTGCGAGGCCATGATGGTCGGCCTCGGCCTACGCGCTGGCGTAGAAAGTAAGGCCCGTAAGAACGGATGAGGATCGGCCTCGGATCACACGCTAAGGAACTATCCGAGCCTCGCCAGTCACGTGACATGGCATATGTTTGCTTACGTGATGTATTCAATGTGCCTAGGGAGTTGTAGCGTTGCCCGCAATAAATGCAGGTAGTTGGGGAGTTCTCCATGGTGTCTATAAAATTTCTGTCGTTGGATGTTAGATTCACAACTTTCTAAAACTCCCATCTTCAACATGCAATGTCTTGGTATTCAGCGGGGACTGTGGTGAGCAACCCGAAGATTCGTCTGTGGATCGAGGATGGTGGGAAAATGGCCAGAGGGGTTGGGCTCGGCCCCACCAGGATCGGTGTTCAGTTGGGGGACCCATCTTTGTCCCGGATTTTGAGATCTGAAGTACTTTCTATTGAGTTCCGGGGGGCAACGACGTTGCTTTATTCTTTTCCCTCGGTACTTGGTGGGGCCTTCCTGATTAGGAGCCCTCGTGCAGATGTTGTTGCTTCAGTGAGGCTCGGAGAGGAGAGGAGTACTCCTTAGGGTCCGCAGAGGTATCCCAGATTCCGAGATCTGATGTCCCTAGCCAGGGGCAAGGATGAGAGTTTCCTTCCTCAGAGAGAACTCTCTCCAGATTAGGGACTCGCCGTCGGGGCCAGGCAAGTACGGTGCCTTCCTTTTTGGTACGGCGAGTTAATCCTCTGTATGGGATCGTCGCCCTACTTGGCCTTATAGGCGCCCTTCATCATCATCGCTTTCCATCTTGAGGCGCCACCTCTGCGCTCGGGGCATGCATGATTCCTCTTCTGCACTCGAGGCATTGGAGATAGCGATGAGTTGGGGCGCAAGCCAGTCGTGAGCCGATGCTGAAGTGAGAGATGACCACATGGGGCGCGACGAGCAACCCCAGCAGGTGCTAAAGTGCGAGACGAGTATAAGAGGGTGTAGGCGGTAGTGTACTTGGTTCTGTTGTAATTGCCAAAATGCAGACTGGCCACCCCCCCCATAACTGTTTTCCTTTCTAATGAAAAGTGTGTTTGTCTCGACTCTTTGTTCGTGCGTGTGGTTTGCACATTATTTCTAGCATGTATACCCTCGACAGTCGGATGACATGTCGAAGGAGGTACCCTTCAGGGTTTTTGGCGAGGAACTTTCCGCATCGGAGCCACACCCTGAAGGGGTCTTCCAAAGGTTTTCGGCATTGAAGCCTTCGACATCGGATGTCATTCCGAGGATGGTATCCTTCAAGGATATTTGGCATTGAAGCCTTTGGCATCGGATGCCAACCGCGAGTGGGTTATCGGAGGATATACTTCAAAAATATTTTGTTTTGAAGCCTTCGGCATCGGATGCCAACCCCGAAGGGGTTATCAAAGGATATTCTTCAAGGATATTTGGCGTTGAAGCCTTCGGCATCGGATGCCAACCCCGAGGGGGTTATCGGAGGATATCCTTCAAGAATATTTGGCGTTGAAGCCTTCGGCATCGGATGCCAACCCCGAGGGGGATACCCTTCAAGGATTGATGCTGGGCCTCGGGTGCCCATTGCAAGTGACCAAATAAGTTGAATTTGGAATGAAAATTAAATTCTATTCATTGACAGCTGAAGGCAAGTACATGGGTCGGCTTTTGAAGGCCTTTTTACAAGTGCGGACCCCTAGGGGTCTTCGTGGAATTTCATCAAATGTTTTGCATTCCAGATCCTCTTAACTACCCTGCCCCCCGGATCTTCAAGTCGGTATGTGCCTGGGCGGACCACTTTGGATACCCAATATGGGCCCTCCCAGTTAGGCGATAGTTTTTCCCTCTTGCTCGGCTCAGATATTTCAAGGCACCTGAGCACAAGGTCGCCTTCTTTGATGTCCGCAGGCCGGACCTTCTGATTGTAAAATCGCACTACCCTTTGTTGGTATAAGTTTCTTCTGATGGTCGCCCTTTCTCGAACTTCGTCGAGGAGGTCCAGGTTGGCCCTGAGGCCGTTTGAGTTGGAATCCTCGTCAAAGCTTATGACCCATGGCGATGGCCACCCGACTTCCACGGGATTACTGCCTCGATTCCGAAGGTCAGGTTAAAGGGCAATTCGCCCGTAGGGATCCTCTTGGTCGTGCGGTAGGACCACAGTATGCTGGATAGCTCGTTAACCCGCAGTCCCATGGGAATTTGTCTAGTCGCTTCTGGAGGCCATCGAGGATTTGTTGGTTGGCGTTCTCGATCTGGCCGTTGGACTGTAGGTCTGAGACAGAGGAGAATCTCTGTTGAATTCCAAGGTTTTTGCAGAATTTGCAAAAGCCCTTTCCTGCGAACTGGGTACCATTGTCGTTGATGAGGATTCTTGTATTTCCGAACCGACAGACGATATACTTCCAGAAGAATTGTTGGGCCTAGCGCTGTGATAGTGGCCAGGGGCTCTGCCTCGACCCATTTCATGAAATAGTCGAAAGCCACAATGAGGAAGCACCTCTAGCCCGTGGCTTTGGGGAATGGTCCGACCAGGTCCATCCCCCACATGGCAAAAGGGGCTGGACTGGGGAGGGACTTGAGATTGGCTTGGCGCAAATGGCAGACCGAGGAGAACCTTTGCATGGGCCACACTTCTTAACCATGTCTTAGGCGTCTTGCAAGAGGGCTGGCCAATAGTACCCGTAGTTAAGTACTTTCCTCACAAGTGATCTGCTGCCCATGTGTTAGCTACCGATTCCTGCATGTGTTTCCTCGAGCGCATACTTGGCCTCTTCCGGTGATAGGCATCAGAGGAATGGTCTGCCGTCGGACCTTGTGTAAGAGCGCCTGAAGAGCATGCCGTCGATAAGCACGAACCTCTCGGCCCTGACCCTGATCCTTCTAACCTCGGAGGCATCTTGGGGAAGCTCCCCGTTTCTCAGTTAGTTCAGGATGGGGTCCATCCAGGTCGGTTGTTGGGCCGGTGGGTCTAGATAGAGGACTTCAGGATTTTCCTTGTCGATGCTTGGTCGAATGAGGACATCCACCAGGAATGTCCGATCTAGACCCTCAAATGAGGAGGATGCCAACTTGGAAAGGGTGTCTGCCTGACTGTTCATTTCATGAGGGATCCTGACAATGGAGGCGTCCTCAAAGTCGGCCAGGAGGAACTTAACATAGACCAGAAATTTGACCATTCGGGCGTCGCGGGCTTCATATTCTCCACACACTTGACTGACGATGAGTTGGGAGTTGTTGAAGGCTTCGACCCATTTTGCCCCAACTTTTCGAGCTAGGAGGAGTCCGGCTACCAGGGCTTCATACTCTGCTTCATTGTTAGATGCCTTGAAGCTGAAGCACAGGGAGTATTGGAGGATGAAGCCGTCTGGACCGCTCAAGATGACTCCAGCCCCACTACCCTCTTTGCAGGACGACCCATCCACGTAGAGTTCCCAAATGGGCGTATCTTGTGGAGTCTCGGGGACCTCTGGGATGGCGCATTCGGTAATGAATTCGGCGAGCGCCTGTCCCTTAATGGCCGTCCTCAGCTTGTAGCTGATGTCGTGCTGGCTTAGCTCATGGACCACTTGAATAAGCGGTCCGAGGTCTCTAACTTATAGAGGACTTGCTTCAGTGGCTGGTCCGTGAGGACCTGAACTGAATGAGCATGAAAGTAAGGGCGAAGCTTTCAAGCGGCCATGACCAAGACATAAGCGACTTTTTCCATTTTTGGGTATCGGAGCTTGGCGTCGGGGAGGATTTTGCTGACATAGTATATGAGCTTTTGAGCTCCATTTTCCTCCCTGATCAGGACTGCACTGAGGGCCTGGTCTGAAGCCGCCAAGTAAAGGTGTAACACCGCACCAAGCTCAGGCTTGCTGAAGATAGGGGGATTGGAGATGTATTCCTTGAGTTGATCGAAAGCCTGTTGCTGAGGCTCTCCCCATTCGATGTTCTTCGCTCCTCGGCAGACCTTAAAGAAAAGGAGGGACTTCTCCCCCGACCTTGAAAGAAAACGGCCAATGGCAGCGAGACGGCCGGTGAGCCATTGCACTTTTTTGACATTCCTTGGAGGGGTCATGTCTAGGATAGCCTGGATTTTCACGGGGTTTGCCTCTATCCCTCGTTGGGTGACCATAAAGCCGAAGAACTTCCTTGCGGTGACGCCAAAGGCACACTTGGAGGGGTTGAGCCTCATGTTATACCTTCTCAGGACCCCGAAGGCCTCTTCCAGGTCTTTCACGTGGTCTTTCCCTCGGAGGCTCTTGACAAGCATGTCGTCGCGTAGACCTCCATGTTCCGACCAATCTGTTCTTTAAAGACCTGATTAACGAGCCTCTGGTAACTGGCACCCGCATTCCTCAATCCAAAGGGCATGACTCTGTATCAATAAAGTCCCTGGTTGGTGATAAAGACCGTCTTCGGAATGTCCGGGGGTACATCCGAATTTGGTTGTAGCCGGTGTAGGCATCCATGAAGCTCAACAGTTCGTGTCCGGACGTAGCATCGATTAGGGCGTCGATGCTGGGGAGGGGAATGGATCTTTAGGGCAGGCCTTGTTGAGGTCGTTAAAGCCGATACACATCCTCCATTTGCCGTTGGCCTTCTTAACCAGTACGACGTTAGCCAACCACTCTGGATAATTGACCTCTTGGATGAACCGGGCGGAGAAGAGTTTGTAGACTCCTTCCTTCATCACTTGTTGCCTTTCGGGGGCGAACCTTTCGGCGTCTCTACTGTACCGGCTTGGAGTCTGGGTGGATGCTCAGCCTATGCATGATGAGATCCTCAGATATTCCTAGCATATCCGAGGGCATCCAAGAGAACATGTCTTGATTGCGGCGGATACAACGGGTAACTTCCTCCTTAAGGTCGGGGGGGAGCGACTTGCTTATCTTGAAGCATTTGACAAGTTCGGCCTCGGAGAAAGGGATCTCCTTGAGCTCGTCTGCCGGCTCGGAACTTATTGAACTTCGGTCCGACAAAAGCTCGACCGCTTCGAGGGGAAGACACTGTCCCCTACCGTAGCGGCGTAACAGGCCCGAGCTGCCTCTTGATTTCTCTTGACAACCACGATCCCAGCCTTGGTTGGGAACTTCATGCGCATGTGATAGGCCGAGGGTACCGCCTAGAGGGAAGTGAGGTTTGATCAGCCGAGAATAGCGTTATAGGCGGCCTTGACATTAACCACCATGAAGTCCATCGCCTTGGTTCCAGAGGTTGGGAATTTTCCTGCAGTGACATCCAGGGTGACGATACCTTCGATCTGGACTGGGGCGCCGGAGAACCCGTTGAGGGTGTACCCTACCGGTTTCAGCCTCTCCCAAAAGAGTTTCGAATCGCCAGGAGAATTTCATCCCGGAATTCATGGAATTCCGCTCTGGTCACGTGACCCCCGTCTCTGCGATTGTTCGAGGGTCGACAACCCCTCGAGGAGCAACTACGCTCCCTGTCTCGACCATGAGGGGAGTGGAGACTCCGACTCGAATTGCGATCATATGGCTACCCCCGTTTTGGGATTGATTGAGGCGGTTTCGGAGGTCGTCCTCATTCTGTTGGTTGCTGATGACATTTCTCAGGTCGGAGATCAGCGGATGGGCGACCTCTCGTGCTACCGAGCGGGAAGCGCTCGAGGCGGGCTTCTGTAACCCTTGGTCATGTGGTTGTCGGGACCCTTGGATCTCTGCCCGACTTCGCGTCGGGCACGGAGGAGGAAGTGGAGGGTCGAACGGATGACCCCCAGGTGGAGTCTTCTTGGCTTTGGATGTTGGTGTATGCCCTAGAGGCCAATTGTGTATTGACATTACTAGTTTACATTGTATCATGGCATTTATTTCATATTTAGGCATTTTATTTATTGTGTTATTTATTGTGAATTAAATGAACATAATGAAGTCCTTAGAATAGTAAGTTCAATGTCATGCGATATCAAGTGCATGACTTGATTGTGAGATCATATTGGCTGAACTCAGAACACTGTTCTTAAATGTTCCTAGTCAAGTATTATTGTGAATTATGACAACGATAATACATAAAGACTAGTGTGTGCGTAGACTGATGACCATTCTCACGGGTCATGAATATGAGATATCAAGTCTTCACATGGGTACATATTAGAGTAATAATGTACTGGACTGACCCACCATGAGAACGTTACATAGATCGTTACGGGAGTATCATAAGCGGTTCTCACAGTGACCATGGTGTACGTAGTCCTTTGACTTGAAGTCACTACGGTTCCCTACATGAGAAATTATATGTTTTAATGCCATCAAACGTTGTCTGTAATAAGGTGATTATAAAGTCGACTAATGGATATACTACAAATTATGCAGAGGGAAGTGAGTGACTTAGATAGGATTTGTCACTCTTACATAATAGGAGCGATATTTACGGGCCCCTTGATTGAGTGACTGCAAAATGCATGGTCGTACTCAAATGAGTCAATATGAGATATTGATCACATTTGCTTTTAGTGAGTCTACTCGGACATCAAGAAACCAAAGATTGAACTATACAAGGGTGAAACGTTCTATACCTTGTGGTCAATTAAGATATCTGAAAAAATGGACTAGATTACATGGTAACATTGGTCACAGATGGATTATGTCAAATCATTGACATTCCCGTTACTTGAGTAGCAGTGATGTATTCCTAGATACCGCTCACTGTTTGTAATACTCGAATATGATTTTAGTATTACTGTCAACGTAATGGCAACCTACAGGGTCACATACTTAGAATGAATCGAAATTGGGATTTAAATTCATAAAATGAATTTAATTAGGGATTCAAGTAAGACTTGGACTCCTGATATTGGTTGGATATTTAATTAGATTAAATGAGCCGACTAAAGTTCAAAGGCCCACACACAAATCCGACCCTGGTCAGATTGTGACCCCAACAACTCATTACTCTCTTAGGGTTGATTTTTTGCACTTATATATATGATATATATATATGTGAAAAAAACACGTAAAAAACCCTAGCTGTCACAGAAAGTGAAAGAGCTCGTGCGGAGGAACATCCCTTCCCGCAGCTAGCACCACGGTCTGAGGGAGAGCCCTTCTCCGTTCCGTTCGTGTGGATACCGTAGAGGCACATCAATATTGCAGGGATGTGATCGACATACTGTGGAGACAGCAGATCCATCTTTAAGGTATAACTCCTAAACACGATTTATGATTTTTGCATGGATCCATGAATGGGTTTCGATAATTTTGCATTTTTTCTGCTATGTATTTAATCTATGATTGCCATCAAAACCTAATAGTGGTATCAGAGCCACTTGCCAAAATATAATTCGGTTATGTATGATATGTGATTATTTATGATATGTTGGAACTTTTGGAAGAAAGATTCATATGTGATATAATTTTTGCAACAGTTGCAAAATAAGAATTTGTTTATATGTTGATTGTTAACATAGATGTCATACCAGGATAGCCCTCGGTTTGGAACAATTAAAAACCCTGGAGCAGTAAGATGTGATTTGCAGTGGCGTTAGTGTTTCTTAAAGCATGAAGAGTTCATGCACCTGCAGCGTTTGCAGTGGTGTTAGGGTTTCTCAGTGTTCTAAATGGCGTTCGCCTCGGACGCTTAGGCGGCGCCTAGGCACTCAGATGGAGGAGAACGAACCGCCTTTGCATTAGGCGATGGTCTAGGCGGTTAGAGGCGATTATAGGCGATTAGGCGGTTGTCTTGTTGAGTAAGCGTCTGTGGCGTTGATCAGGTAACCTGATGTCCAACGCCCAAACGTTTTTTATATTTTAAAATTTTAAATAACAGAACAAAAGAGAACTACTATTAATCTATTAATCTGTTATATAATATGTATGAATCTTTAATAGTAGTGGAATTGTATTTACCTTTTTTTTGTATTATTGGTGATGGATTGCACATATTACACCTATTATACATATTACAATAGTACATGTTACACATATTATACATATTGGCATATTGTACATATTACAATTGGACAATTGTTTCTTTAATTGCACGAGGAAGCTTTTTTTATGCATAAACACCCTTTAATTACACAAATTACACAAGAACATGATGAATATTTGCAATTGGATTGCATGATTATAAGGGCTGAAATTAACTAATTCGGCAAAATAAATTCAACCGCCTAGGCGCCGCCTAAGCACCCTAGGCGCTAGGCACCCCTTGACCGAACCGCCACCGCCTAACGCCGTTTACAACCTTGGGGTTTCTTATAACATGAAGAGTTCATGCTCTGGCGGTAGCAAGGGATGATGAGGCAAATTTTTGCTCCGGGGCGCTGCCCCGCACCCCGCAAGGGGCGTGCCAACTCTGCGTAGGCAATATTGATTTTCCGAAAACCAATCCTTTTTACATAAACTATATAAAATTATAACATATTCTTTATTTATTATGTCATGTGATGTATGGTGCGTGGTTATGGCCTTAGTTTTGTGATGCATGGTTTATGTTCTGTGATGTATTGTTTATATCTTGGTATTTTGAATACGGCCTGCGTGTCGTGCCTTTCTCTCTACATTCTTAATGTAATCATTTCTCTCTACACTCCAATTGTACGTTCTTTCTTTATATGTAAATGTAATCTCAATGAGGAGAGAAGGAATTGGCAACCATACAAGGACAAGATTGGGAAGTTGCTTGAAGAAGACGATATAATCCCTTCGTTCAGTTTTTTATACTCTCATTGGCTTGAGAGAATTAGTGTGTTAGGGCCACAACCATGTCACATATATTTCATGCTTTTAATTTTGTATGAGATGCATTGTTTTAGTTGTATACTAATGGATGATAAATAGTGAGATCAATTAAAAAAATAACAAAATCCCTTAAAGTAAATATTAAGTCACAATAAGATGCCTTCAAATGCGTGACACTCATCTAGGCTAGGATCGATTAAGTGCAGGTCTGCCAAAGCAGGGTGCTTTTATCTATCCTAGTGAGACGCAATGGGATAAAAGTAATATTCAATTGCGAACCATTGGGTCTGACTTAACTAGGCTATTTCAATAGAATTGAAAGTTTAGAGGCATAGAGTTGGGTTTTAGTCTATGAGATAGATTAGAATAAGTGTTATTCACCCAACTATCCAAGAGTTGCATACGATGTAATTGGAAAGTGTTCCCTACCTAAATAACTGAATTTTGGGTAATTAGCCAAAGCTAACTCAGAACTAGGTAAAATATGAATATTGGCCTACTAGAAAATCTTACGAGGGAATTTTTCGAGTCAATGATGAGGGTTGTTGATTTGAATAAAAATAGTAGAAGATGTATTTAATAAAAGACCTTATTAAATATTTCAGTATCATGATACATACTTTGCATATTTCTGTTTAATATTTCAATGAAATGATATTTACTTTGCATATTTCTGTTGATTGATTATCATGGCATCCAACATATCAAATAATCTACCATTGCGATCTGTCCTTGAGAAGGGCAAACTATCTGGGACAAATTTCCTAGACTGGTACAGAAATCTGAGGATAGTCCTCAGACATGAGAAAAGGTTGTATGTTCTAGAGCAGCATATTCCTGGGCCACCTACTGCAAGTACCCCTCGCACCGAAAAAGGATGCTCATAAGAATCATCAAGATGACGCCTTGGACGTTGGTTATCTCATGCTAGCCACCATGAACTCTAAGCTTCAGAAGCAACATGAGAACATGGATGCCTACGATATGATCGTACACCTCAAGAGGCTTTATCAAGAGCAGGCTAGGCATGAGAGATTTGAAGTCTCAAAGGTATTGTTTTAGTGCAAACTGGCAAAAGGATGCCATGTTAGAACTCATGTGCTCAAGATGATTGGGTACATAAAGAACCTTGAAAGGCTTGGTTTCCCTTTGGGTCAATAGTTGGCCACTGACTTGGTCAAGCAATTGTTGCCGGAAAGTTATAGTCAATTCGTCATGAACTAGAACATGAATGAAATTGACAAACCTCTGCCAGAAGTGCTAAGCATGTTGAGAACTGCTGAGCAAAATATTAGTAAGGGAAAGACCATTACGATGGTTCAATAGGCCAAAGGTAAAGGCAAGGGCAAAAAGCAGATTAAGAAACTCAAGAAGAAGGAGAAGGGCAAGGGCAATTTCAAGCCCAACAATTCTGCCTTGAAACCTAAGGGTGGGGTGGACAAGGAGGGCACATGCTTCCACTGTGGTGAGACCAGACATTGGAAGATGAACTGCCATAAGTACCTAGAGAAGCTTAAGAAGAAAGTGAAACTTCCACTACAGGTATTTTTGTTATAGAAGTCAATTTATCTACCTCTGCATCTTGGGTATTAGATACTGGATCACATTTGTGTAAATGTGCAGGATCTCAAAAGGAGTAGACCATTGGCTAAGGACGAAGTTGACCTACGAGTTGGAAATGGAGCAAAAGTTGTTGCTTTGGCTGTAGGAACTTGTCATTTATCATTACCCACTGCGCATATCATTGAGTTAGAGAACTGTTATTTTGTGCCTGCTATTAGTAGGAATATTATTTCTATTTCTTATTTGGACAAGAAGAATTTTTCATTTATAATAAAGGACAAAAGTTGTTTTATTTATTTAAATGATATTTGTTATGCTAGTGCACAATTGAATAATGGACTTTATATTCTCGACCCCCAAATGCTTGTCTATAATATAAATACTAAGAGGTTCAAATCAAATGATACAAACCCAACTTACCTCTGGCATTGTCGTTTGGGCCACATAAATAAGAACCGCATATCCAAACTCTATAAAGATGGATTCTTGGACTCATTTGATTTTGAATCATATGAGGTATGTGAATCTTGTTTGTTCGGCAAGATGACAAAAACTCCATTCACTGGAAAAGGTGAAAGGGCTAGTAATCTTTTAGGTCTCATACATAGTGATGTCTGCGGACCTTTCAACACACTGGCTAGAGGAGGTTTTCAAGTACTTCATTACATTTAGTGATGATTTCAGTAGATATGGGTTAGTGTATCTGATGAAACACAAATCAGAGTCATTTGAAAAGTTCAAAGAATTCAAGAACGAGGTACAAAACCAACTTGGTAAAAGTATTAAAGCCCTTTGATCAGAACGAGGTGGTGAGTACTTAAGCCAAGATTTTGATGACCATCTAAAAAAGTGCGGGATAATATCTCAACTCAACCCCCCTGGAACACCGCAATGGAATGATGTCTCTTAGAGGATACACCGAACCTTGTTAGACATGGTCCAATCCATGATGAGTCATGCAGATCTTCTAAGCTCCTTCTGGGGACATGCTCTATTAACAGCTGCTTTCACACTTAAATTGTGTTCCATCTAATACGGTTCAAGAGTCACCATATGAGATATGGACTGAGAGGCGTCCTAGTGTCATTTATGAAGATTTGAGATTGTGAAGCCTATGTAAGGCGCCAAGTATCTGATAAACTTGGTCCCAAATCTGATAAGTGCTTCTTTGTAAGATATCCCAAGGAAACCAAGGGATACTATTTCTATAATCCCACTGAAGGTACAGTGTTTGTCGTACGGACTGCTGTGTTCCTAATGAGAGAATTCGTCTCCAAGAGAACCAGTGAGAGAATGATAGAACTTGAAGAAATTCAAACTTTGCAAAGTAGCAGCGAACCAATGATGGATATGTAGCAGACTCCACAAATTGTTGTGGAACAACAACCTGCTCAAGTAGCACAAGGTCTACTAGGATACCTCATCAACCCAAGAGATATGAATTTCTCATGACTCAACATGGTGATGTATTGCTCATGGATCAAGATGAGCCTACAACTTATGAGGAAGCTGTAAAAGGCCCAGACTCTGAGAAATGGCTTGAAGCCATGAGATCTGAGATGGAATCCATGTATGCCAACCAAGTATGGACTTTGGTAGACTCACCAGAAGGGGTAAAACCTATTGGGTGCAAATGGGTTTTCAAAAAGAAAACTGACATGGATGGTAACGTGCAAACCTTTAAGGGACAGTTGGTGGCTAAAGGTTTCAAGTAATATCATGGTGTAGACTATGATGAAACTTTTTCCCCAGTTGTCATGCTTAAATCCATTCGGATCTTGCTTGCTATTGCAGCATATCACGATTATGAAATTTGGCAGATGAATGTCAAAACTACTTTCCTAAATGGAAATTTTCTCGAGGATGTATACATGACATAGCCTGAGGATTTTGTCACTCCAAAGAATGCTGAAATTGTGTGTAAGCTGCAACGATCCATTAATGGGTTAAAGCAAGTTTCTAGAAGCTGGAATCTTCGCTTCGATGATGCAATCAAAGAGTTTGGTTTCATCAAGAATGAAGATAAACATTGTGTCTACAAGAAGGTTAATGGGAGCACAATTGTCATTCTGGTATTGTATGTAGATGACATACTACTCATCGGGAATGACATCCCTACCTTACAATATGTATAGACTTGGCTAGGAAAATAATTTTCCATGAAGGACATGGGTGAACCTACCTATGTATTAGACATCAAGATCGATAGAGATAGATCAAGAAGATTGTTTGGCCTGAGTCAGATTACATGCATAGACAAAGTATTGAAATGTTTTAATATGCAAGAGTCCAAAAAGGGATTTCTGTGTGTCGCATGGTGTAAGTCTGTCTAAGGCTCAATGTCCTACAACTCAAGATGAGAGAGACCGCATAACTAAGATTCCATATGCATCTGCAGTTTGATCTATCATGTATGCCATATTATATACGCATTCGGAAGTCTCATATGCCTTGAGCATGACAAGCAGGTACCAGTCAGATCCCGGTGAGAGTCACTGGACTGCTATCAAGAACATCCTTAAGTACTTAAGAAGGACAAAGAATTCGTTCTTGGTATATGGAGCCGAGGAAAAGCTTGTTGTAAAGGTTACACAAACGCTAGCTTCCAGTCCGATATGGACGACTCCAAATCGCAATCGGATTTTGTGTTTTGCCTACATGGTGGAGCTGTGAGCTGGAAGAGTTCGAAACAAGAGACAGTAGCTGATTCTACCACAGAGGCTGAGTATATTGCTGCCTCCAATGCAGTAAAGGAGGTCGTTTGGATAAAAAAGTTCATCACTGAACTTAGCATAGTTCCTAGTATTGTGGATCCGATGGACCTCTATTGTGATAACAATGGGGCCATTGCACAAGTTAAGGAACCTAGATCTCACCAGCGATCCAAACATATACTTAGGTGCTTCCATCTCATTCGATAGATCATCGATAGAGGAGAAGTGAAGATATGCTGAGTACCGACAGATGATAACATCACTGACCCACTGACAAAGCCTCTTGCACAGCAAAAGCATGGGAGTCACACTAGATCTATAGGCATTAGATGTATGTCTGACTGGCTCTAGTGCAAGTGGGAGATTGTTGGTGTATGCCTTAGAGTCCAATTGTGTATTGACATTACTAGTTTATATTGTATCATGACATTTATTTCATATTTAAGCATTTTATTTATTTTGTTATTTATTGTGAATTAAATGAACATAATGAAGTCCTTAGAATAATAAGTTCGATGCTATGGGATATCAAGTGCATGACTTGATTGTGAGATCCTATTGGCTGAAATTAGAACATTGTTTTTAAATGTTCCTAGTCAAATATTATTGTGAATTAGGACAACGATAATACATAAAGACTAGTGTGTGCGTAAAATGATGACCATTCTCACGGGTCATAGATATGAGATATCAAGTCTTCACATGGGTACATATTAGAGTAATAATGTATTGGACTGATCTACCATGAGAACGCTGCATGGATTGTTACGTGAGTATCATAAGCGTTTCTCACAGTGATCATGGTGTACATAGTCCTTTGACTTGAAGTCAATGTGGTTCCCTACATGAGAAGTTGCATATTTTAATGTCGTCAAACGTTGCCTGTAATAAGGTGATTATAAAGTCGACTATTGGATCAACTACAAATCATGCGAAGAGATGTGAGTGATTTAGATAGGATTTGTCCCTTTTATATAACATGAGCGATATCTATGGTCCCCTTGATTGGGTAAGACTGCAAAATGCATGGTCCTACTCAAATAAGTCAATATGAGATACTGATTTCATTTGTTTTAGTAAGTCTACTCGGACATCAAGAAACCAAAGATTAAACTATACAAGGGTGACATGTTCTATGCCTTGTGGTCAATTAAGATATCTGGACAAAGGGACTAGATTACATGGTAACATTGGATACGGATCGGTTATGTCAAATCACTGACATTCCCGTTACTTAAGTAGCAGTGATGTATTCCTAGATATCGCTCACTGTTTGTAATACTCGAATATGATTTCAGTATTACTGTCAACGTAATGGGAACCTACGGGGTCACATAATTAGAATGGATCAAAATTGAGATTTAAATTCATAAGATGAACTTAATTAGGGATCCAAGTAAGACTTGGACTTCTGACATTAGTTGGACATTTAATTAGATTAAATGGGTCGACTAAAGTTCAAAGGCCCACACACAAATCTAACCCAGGTTAGATTGTAGCCAACAACTGCATTACTCTCTTAGGGTTGATTTTCTGTACCTATATATATGATATTTACTGTGGAAAAGACACGTGAAAAACCCTAACCGTCACAGAAAGTGAGAAATCGTGAGGAACATCCCCTTCCCACAACTAGCACCGTGGTCATATTGTAGAGGCAGCATAATATCGGCATACTGTGGAGACAGCAGATCCATCTTTAAGGTATAACTCCTAAATACGATTTATGGTTTTCGTATGGATTTATGGGTAGGTTTCGATAGGGTTGGCATTCGGATTGACCGGGCCGGGTCGAGTCGGACCCGCCCGGGTTGGAGGTTAACTTGGGCGGGTTCGGGTCAGGTTGGAGGCTTAACCGGGCCGGGCCGGGTCAAAGAGCTGAAATGGCGACCCGCCCAACTCGTGAACCCTTTCGGGTCCAACCCGGGTCGGTTCGGGTCAGGTCGTGGGTTGACCTGTTTAGATAGGTTTTTTTTTACTTAAAAAATAATAATAATAATAATAAACATTAAAAACCGTAATAATAATAATAAGATTGAAAGGGTGAAATTGCCAAAAAAATATTGATATATTATTCATATGATTTCAAGTTATACAAGTTTCACAATTTCTAATAAGAAATAAAGATTTCACAAATTTGTTTTATACACTAACATATTTCTTATATATGATTTCTATTTACTTCAATTTTCCTAATTTGAAATAACAAGCAAAGATTTAATACAATTTTTTATCTATTTACAATTGTCTTCAATTTGATGGCTTTCAATTTGTTGTTGTTGACTTGTTGTTGTTGATCTTGAATTCTTGATTATGGTTGCTATTGTTGTTGTTCTTCTTCTTCTTCCGGCGAGTTGTTCCCACTTGTAGACGTAGATAATGCTTTTCCTTGTGTCCTATCTTCAGTCTTCAGCCAGTCTTCGGTGCAAACGAGCATCTCTAACGAATCGGGCTTCAAGCGATTCCTGTAATCAGTTAGAACCCTGCCACTTGTAGAAAATGCACTTTCAGAAGCAACTGTAGAGACAGGAAGAGTAGAAAATGCACTTTCAGAAGCAACTGTAGAGACAGGAAGAGTTAGTAGATCTTTAGCCATATATTTAAGAATACTATGTGTGTTCATGGTCTTTCCACCATTGTAAAATATCTAGTGAAAAAGTAGAAGACTCGGAATCTTGTTGGTTATACCAATTTAATTCATTGGGTTGATTAGTCCTAGGTTTTTTGGATCGAATTTGTGCAAGTAAATTAAATGTTCTATCATCAAATTTACTCTTACCCTTACCTTTAGAAGTACCAGAAGAAGAACTAACTACAGAAGTTGTACTATTAGAAGCAAAACAACTATCATAATAATCATATAAGTTATTTAATATAAATTCAAATTTAACTTAAAAAAAAGCGCAATCAATTTTTTTTTCTACATCCTCCCCAAGTAATGCAAAAAACATTTCAATCGAACTCTTCGTACCTTCTAATTTGATACGAGGATCCATAACGGTAGCAACACAATACAACATAGGAGAAGGATTAAAATACTTCAAAAATTTTGTGTATGCAGGTTTGACCATATCACCAACAAAAGCATCATTTACCATTGCGTTAAAAGTTTGCATCATAGTAACTATTGAAATAAAAATGCTACTAGAAGTAGATTCATATGATTTTGAAAATTTGAAAGTTGGGGTTTTAAAAGGTTCTAAAAATTTCAACCAAGATTTGGCATAATACCAATCGGGGGGTCATTTGAAAATTTGGCATATTTTTTGCGAGACAAAAATCATTTATACATGCTTTATATTCGGTAACAACCTGTAGAAAATTAAAAGTAGAGTTCCATCGGTGTTTAACATCCTTTAAAAATTTTCTAAAAGATACATTTGAAATTCTACACCAATTTTTCCATTCTTGAAATACGGTGCCACTTAATGCAATAAAATGTACACAATTTCTAATTTTAAGTATATATGGATCGGCTATTTTTAATGCATCTTGAACACATAAATTTAAAATATAACATGCACATCTAACATGAAAAATATTGTCAGATGAAGGATTTAATTCTTTTTTTAAAATACTAATTGATGCATTGTTGTTAGATGCATTATCAAAACTAATACACATAATTTTATCGCGAATATGAAAAACATCACAAATTTCTAAAATACGGTTTGCTATTTCAACGCCACTATGGGATAGGGCAACGCGACAAGGGATATGATTCTTTTTTGAAGAATCCAATCATTGTCGATCCAATGACAGGTTATTCCATCATTGGAATATGTTGCAACCCGTCCAACAATCCGAAGTTAAACTAACTCTATAAGTTAAACTCCATAAAATTGCAATCAAAGCGTCCCTCATTTCATTGTACATTTTAAAACAATCCAATTTGCACGTATTTCTCGGGATTCTTCTAAAATGAGGGTTTAAGGCCGTTTGATTTAAATTTTTCAAGTCCCTACTCTCGGGATAGGAAAATGGTAACTCTTCCTTTATTACTAATCGGATCATTTCCCGACGAACAAGATCGGGGATCATAAGGGTGGCTATCAACTAGACCGGTCCTAGGGTGAATTTTTTGTTGGCCGGGTAGGTCAATAAGGTCTTTATGGATATTTAGGATGTGTTGCTTAATTGCACCCATGCCATCACCCCTCTTGAATTTGTATTGCTTAGAACATGTTTTACAAACTTTCAAACCTATACCCGGAGTTTCTTTGTCCGGGATATAATCGTAAAATTTATGCCAATCACTACTTTTCCCTCTAGTTTTCCTACCACTTGGGGGCTGTGTAACTTATGTTGTTTCGGTTGGTTGTTGTTCTTCTAATTGTATGTCTCCTACAAATTCATCATGTGTACCTTATTGTTGGGTAGGAGGATCATGGTACTCTTCGACGGGTTCATTATGTGGGATAATTGGTGGTCTACGGGAAGTATCGGTGGAATCTTGCCCACTTTGGCTACGACCGCTACCGCGTGATCTAGACATGTTTATATGTAGTAGTGTATGTAAAAAAAACCTACATAATGTAGGAGCGATAAGTTACACAAAAAAAATCTAGAAAACAAGAGGGTTGTGAGAGAGAAGATCAAAAAACCAACAAACAAACAAGATACCAAAAATTATAACTAAAAAATAAATTAAAATTGAAGAAGAGGGATATAAAATTTTGATACCGTTCACCGTGAATACGCATATATAAAAGAACCCGTGAAAATAAGAATAGAAGTAAAAGTAGAAATCCGGAATTGAAAACTCGAGGAGAGCGTGGAGAAGAGTAGAAGACTTGATCACTTGGAGTTGGAGGAGAGTTGAAGGCTTGAAGAACGTTGTTGAATTTTGACTTCGAAACGATCAGAATTTGATCGTGTATATGACTTGCTAGCTTCTTTGTTCAATTGTTCACAAATTCAAATAAATTGAGTAATAATAGTAGAGAGAGTAAGAGAGTAAGGTGTGAATTTTTTGTTAGGATTTTAGGGGTATTTATAGGGATAAAAAAAACAAAAAACCACCAAAAAAGGCTACTATAGCCGTTGCCAACAGCTCTGGTGAACAGTGCGATTTTGGGACCGTTCGACCCGCGGGTCAATGGTCGACCCTGAGCGGGTCGAACATTTGACCCGTTCTGGTCAAACGGTTCGCAACCCGCGGGTCGACCTGCGGATTGGCGGGCGGGTTGGGAGATTTTTCGCGGGTTAACGGGCCGGGTTAGACGGGTTGGGTTCGCAAATTTATCGACCCGGGTTAACCCGTTAATGTTAACGGGTTCGACCCGAACCCGAACCGGGGTTTTGCGGGCCGGGTTAAACGGGAAGGTTGCTGGCGGTTCGGTGGTCGACCCGACTCGTTTGCCATCCCTAGGTTTCGATAATTTTGTAATTTTTCCGTTGTGTATTTAATCTATGATTGCCTTCGAAACCTAAAATTGGAAGCCATAGGGAGAAAGAATCACGGAGTAGAGTCTGAAGAAGGGGCTCGGATCTGTGTTTCCCACAGACGGCACCAATCTGATGCTACTTGTTTTCGGGTGTGTGAGCAACAGATAATGTGAGTTCTTTTGGAAAGAGAACAGATTTCGACCTCCGATTTGACTCCGTTGTGAGGTTGATGTGATGGATTGGGTGGATCAGGGTAGTCCGACCATCGTCGGACACCTACAAAAAAGTTTGAGACAACGGGAGGACTTCCCGGCAACAAACCCTCCGACGCTCAAGTCAATAACCAGAGGATTAAGAACGACTTAAGTGGTAAAAATTGCGATTACCTGATTACTGTAGAGGTAGGGCTATATTTATAGGTGTGGACACCTAATTGTGGAGTATTCCCGGGTCCCCTAATTGGGGGATGCGACCCGGTCCATGTTGGGTTCGATTTGGGTGATGGGCTTATAGGTTGCTTGTAAGCAGTTGTAAGATCTCCTCGAGATTCGTGCCGGGATCGAGCGGTGCATATCGTCCGCCATTTTTTCCCTCATCAAAGTACAACTATTGCAAGTAAAACATATGTACGATCAGCTATACAAATATGTACAAGTATAACTGAATCGCATGATAAGTAGAACTATAAATTAAAGCATACAAGATGAAAGAATATATTACATTGTCGCATTGATCATCTCTGCACTCTCTCGGAAGTTATAAGTAATCACTGGGACAATGTAACTTTGGAATTACTAGATTTGTCCATCATAAAACAGGAATAGTTTTATGGGTTTAAGTTGGCAACCTGCCCCAAATTGTAACTGAAAGAATCAATTCAAAACTAGGTAATTTCAGGCAATATTTTTTGTGGCTGAAATTTTGGATTGTCCAGATTTTCCTGAAATATCGCCCAAATGACAGAGAAGAAAGTTACTGCAGAATCACTGTCCTTCCAAACAGAAATTGCAGTCAAAACTTCATTGGCAACATTTTTCTTTCTTGTCAAAATATTTTTTTCTCTATTTATTAGACAAGAAACCTCAGCAAACTTCCACTAGATTCAAATGACTCATTTTCAGCATTTTATGTTCATAGAAGCAGCAACTACATTTCTCCACCTTTTTTAGTTTATCTTGTACCTCATCATCTATTCTCTATTCTCACCCTATGTCCCCTATCCCTCACTTGATAAAAATTTCTTTCAACACACTTCACTTTCCAAACAAAGAACCACAGAAACCATCTACTAAATTAAAATTCTTCAGTTTTGCAACTCTACCTTCAGTTTAATTTTTTTTTAAAATTAAACAATAAAATTAAATGAAATAAAAACTGCAACTCTCCATCCCTCGACCTTTACCCCCATGCTATCACTGAACAGTCGATACACCAATAGTTAAGGCACAATGAACTCCAAAAAAGTACATCTAAATAGAGCACAGATCTTATAAACTTAATGCAAGATACTATATTAATGGATGTGATGCACAGAGTAACGGACATGATTATTGAAACATAATACCTCATTAGCAGCTTCACTCTGCAATAAGCATTTATCAACATGGAGCACCTTGTCAAAAAACCCTGGTGCATGCAACCCTAATGCACTTCCACTCTCAACAAGACTCTGATCCCCAGTAGCTTCATCTTTTGGTACCCATCTTTGAGCACCAAATGAAAATTCCATCTTGTTCCGATAGTTGAATTGCAAATCACATGATACAATGGGCTTCAATACCGTGGTGTCCTTTACGTTAAACCTTCCCACATGACTAATCAGTTCGTGGACCTGCTGCTCTTTAGCTTTCACCTGTGCCTCATACAAAAGATTTTGTGTCCTGCATCCTCCACAATCTGTAGCATACTTGCAGGGAGCTTCTACGTAACACTGATGTGGGATGATTGTCTTCAGCTTCGTTACCTTCAATTACATCAAATGTACAGATCAAATATTAAAAGGGAGACACCACAATATCGGTTTGAAAAAGAGGCATACATCTCTGCATTACGAATAAGTTGATGGGACTGCAATAAAGATAAGTACGACTATCTCAACTTTTCCCAAAGATTACTGGAGTTGTCATTACTCCAAAAAGAGCATCAAGGAGTCCAAGTTGAGAATAGTCCTAGCTTACCTTCTGATGAGGACATCATTCCTGTTTAGTTTATTTCAGTACCTTTTTTATTTCTGGTAATTATAGCCATATGTAATCTTTTTGTAATTTTTAGATTCTGAGAATATTTTGGAGATATGTTTCAAGATGTAATTGAGCCTATTTAAAGGCCCTGAGATGAATGAGAAAAGCATGCCATTATTGATCAAAAAAATCTGTGTTGAGTTTTGCTCTTCATTTTCTCTCCTTTGTGTGATACAACTGAGATACAAATTAGGGTTTGTGATAAATCCTAATCTGGTTTTAGAATTAGTGATTAATTCTAAAATTTATCCCCACTTAAAAATCCCCAATACAAATCATAATCCCCTAATCAAACCCTAATCCCAAATAAATAAACCCTAATCCTATTCTAACCTAACTACCCAGCCGCCCCCTTTCTTCTCCATCGTTCATCTTCTTCTTCCTTTCTTTTTCGTTTCCCAAAATCCAACCCAAAACCCCACATCCCGCTACCCCCTCTCCGTCGACTCCCCATCGCCAGTCCTTCCCCCCATCGTCGACGCCCTGCCACCCGCAACCCCACCACTACAGCCCACACCCCGTCGCCTCTTCTTCTCACTCCCGATCAGATCCCGTACCCACTTCCTCTCCCCTACACCGTAACCCCTCCAAACCCGTCGTCCTCTTCTCCACTCCAGCCCCGCACCACCACCTCTCGATCCTCGTCAACGCCAGCAACACCCTCCCGCCATCTCCTCAACCCGCAGTACCGAGACAGCTTTGCTGCCCTCCCCCAGTCATCGACGACGGCTCTCTGACCACGCCAGCCCCTCGCCGTCGCTCGTTCGCCGTCAACAGCCGGCGACCAGTCCAGCCACCCCTGGGCTTCGTTGCTGACTTTGCTTGCTGAGTTGCTGACTTTGCTTGCTGAGTTGCTGAGATCCCAGTTGCTGCCCAACTCCGAGATCTCTGTTGGTTTTCTTCGGATTCGGTATAATCTTTCCATTTCTTCCGTATTTATGTTTTACTGCCTTATCATCTAGTATATTATCTGATTTGACTGTCGACCACAAAATACTGAGATTGAGTGATCCACATGCTAGATTAGAGTACGAATCGGTATTGCACTTTTTACTTGCTAAAACACGTAGGGATTTACTTGTTGATTAAGGTTGAATTATTAATTGGGACTGTTACATTTGATTCAATTCTTGAAAACCCATCAAACCTGTTAACTGTTAAAAATTTCTAACTTAGATCAGCACTTTCATGTTGGTAAAATTAACCCATTAAAATTCTTGGACATTCTCTATTTTAGGGTTGGTTTTACATCATTTTGGTATCAGAGCGAAGGTTCTTTTAACCTTAGTTCTTGCATCGTAGGCATCATTTTTGCATTCATTTAGTATCGTGTAGTCTTTTATTTTATTTTAGTTTAGTTCAGAATCATTTAAAAAAAAAAAAAAAATTAGGACACACTCCATAGTTTCCACTTTTGGTGAATGCGTCTTCGCAGCACCATCACAGACCCTGAAGAGCCTTTCCTAGCCCTTCCCAATCACCCAATTAGGAACCCTAGACTTTCCAGACCTGAAATGGACAATCCTGATATCTCCACTACCCTAGCTGCCATCCAAGCAACTCTTGCCAATATCAATCAGAGGCTTGAGAAAGTGGAGCTAAATCAAAACATTGTCCCTGAGCTTCATGGCCATCGTCAGATCCCTCAAGGGAATGTTCATGACGATCGACGTCAAGAACGTGACCCTGACGAACAATATAAAAAGAACATTAAGGCTGACGTTCCCCAATTTGAAGGCCACATGGAACCCCAAGCTTACCTTGATTGGGTCCGTGCCATGGACCATTATTTTGTGTGGTTCGACATGAGCGAAGCCCTTAAAGTTAAATTTGCAACTATGAAATTAACGGGTAAAGCTCAACAGCATTGGACCAATCTTGAACATGCCCGCAGAGGCCGAGGCCTGGCACCCATAGCCACTTGGGAGGCCATGAAAGAGAAGCTCACTGAGAGGTATGTACCGCTATCGTTCCACACCCGATTGCTAGATTCGTGGAACCTATTGTATCAAGGAAGTAAATCCACACAAGAATATGTCGATAAATTCGATGACTTCCTTATTCGGTGCAATGCGTTAGGTAAAGAGAGTGAAGAACAAACTCTCTCTAGGTTCAGAGCTGGACTACGAGCTGACCTTAGGAACGAGCTAATCTATAGAAACGTGGACTCAATAGCGGCAGCCTACGCCCTAGTCCTCGACATGGATTCTCTTAAAGCTAGTTCTGATTCTAGGTCCAGCGACTCGAGAGATCATTCATCTAGAATGACCTCTACTGACTCACCTAGACCTCAAACTCCCTCTCAGCACCCCAACAAATCTTACCCCGGCAAATCTAATTCAAATTTTAATTCACATAGAGATGAACATAAGGGTAAGAACACTGAACGGGATTACAGTAAGATTGACCCCCTCACTAAGTGCTATAAATGTAAGGGCTATGGTCATGTTGCTAGCAACTGTCCCAGTCCTAGTAGGATAAACATAGTAGAGGGTACCGCAGTCATCGCTGATGAGTCCGACAATGAGTTTACCTATGAACCTAATATAAGTGATGACTTTGATGAAAAAGAGGATGACCAGTCTCTCAATTGTATTCAGCCTATCCAGTCACCTCTATTGAGTATACCCGAGACACCCATTCCTTCCCAAGTCACTTGGCAACCCATAGATTCTACTCATGTATTAGAACATCACAAAGTCACAGAGTCTGCACCCACATTTGCATATAATATTCATGACTTGCATAGAGAAATTTCCAAGGAACTTAATGAGAATAATTTTAACTACAAGTTAATAGCAGATACTAGAAGAAAATTTATAACTTTTGATATTGGTGACGAAGTGATGGTTCGGATTCATCCGGAACGGTTCCCTGTTGGACCCGTTAAGAACTTGAACATACGTGCTGCAGGCCCATTTAAGATTCTACATGCAATCAATAATAGTACCTATGTCGTTGACCTTCCTGAAGGTTTTGGCATAAGTAAAATTTTTAATATTGAGGATCTAGTACTTTATGAAGGCTCAAAATTCAACCCTAGAAATTTTCTTATAGATGAGCCTACCCTGCAGCCTAATGGTGAGATTCCCCCATTACCTCCACTACCAGATATTACTTACCCATCGACAGAAGAATTGGATAATATTTTAGATGATCAGATAATCTCTACTAGAGATGGTGGTATGCACAAGTATTTGGTAAGGTGAAAAAATAAGCCGAAGTCGGATGACACTTGCAGTGGTCGTGAGGGGCTCCCGCAACTGGATCCAGATCTTTTGGAGCACGATGACATGATCACTGGTTTTGACTCGACTGGGTCGAGCTCTCTCCCACCCGGAGAGAATGATGAGGACATCTTTCCTGTTTAGTTTATTTCAGTACCTTTTTTATTTCTGGTAATTATAGCCATATGTAATCTTTTTGTAATTTTTAGATTCTGAGAATATTTTGGAGATATGTTTCAAGATGTAATTGAGCCTATTTAAAGGTCCTGAGATGAATGAGAAAAGCATGCCATTATTGATCAAAAAAATCTGTGTTGAGTTTTGCTCTTCATTTTCTCTCCTTTGTGTGATACAACTGAGATACAAATTAGGGTTTGTGATAAATCCTAATCTGGTTTTAGAATTAGTGATTAATTCTAAAATTTATCCCCACTTAAAAATCCCCAATACAAATCATAATTCCCTAATCAAACCCTAATCCCAAATAAATAAACCCTAATCCTATTCTAACCTAACTACCCAGCCGCCTCCTTTCTTCTCCATCGTTCTTCTTCTTCTTCCTTTCTTTTTCGTTTCCCAAAATCCAACCCAAAACCCCACATCCCGCTACCCCCTCTCCGTCGACTCCCCATCGCCAGTCCTTCCCCCCATCGTCGACGCCCTGCCACCTGCAACCCCACCACTACAGCCCACACCCCGTCGCCTCTTCTTCTCACTCCCGATCAGATCCCGTACCCACTTCCTCTCCCCTACACCGTAACCCCTCCAAACCCGTCGTCCTCTTCTCCACTCCAGCCCCGCACCACCACCTCTCGATCCTCGTCAATGCCAGCAACACCCTCCCGCCATCTCCTCAACCCGCAGTACCGAGACAGCTTTGCTGCCCTCCCCCAGTCATCGACGACGGCTCTCTGACCACGCCAGCCCCTCGCCGTCGCCCGTTCGCCGTCAACAGCCGGCGACCAGTCCAGCCACCCCTGGGCTTCGTTGCTGACTTTGCTTGCTGAGTTGCTGACTTTGCTTGCTGAGTTGCTGAGATCCCAGTTGCTGCCCAACTCCGAGATCTCTGTTGGTTTTCTTCGGATTCGGTATAATCTTTCCATTTCTTCCGTATTTATGTTTTACTGCCTTATCATCTAGTATATTATCTGATTTGACTGTCGACCACAAAATACTGAGATTGAGTGATCCACATGCTAGATTAGAGTACGAATCGGTATTGCACTTTTTACTTGCTAAAACACGTAGGGATTTACTTGTTGATTAAGGTTGAATTATTAATTGGGACTGTTACATTTGATTCAATTCTTGAAAACCCATCAAACCTGTTAACTGTTAAAAATTTCTAACTTAGATCAGCACTTTCATGTTGGTAAAATTAACCCATTAAAATTCTTGGACATTCTCTATTTTAGGGTTGGTTTTACATCACCTTCACATTAAAATGAGGCATTATTTCTTTTATGAGGAACATGCTTCTTGGTTTATATGAATTATTTAATTCATATCTTATTCAACATTTGTAATTCAATGATTTCAAGCATAGGTGGTGCCTAGTGCTCAGGCTCGCTCATGCTGCCTGTTTACCTGTTTAACTAAAGCACCAAATGTTAGCTTCAACCTAATCACACACTTAGGCATCGGTCTAGGCCACTTTTTACGCTCTACGTCCAAACTACATTTCTAATAGGATACACCAAAGCATCTAGGCTATAAGGAGTTGGGTTAACTAAAGTTTAGTTTTAAGTGGAGGCAGAGGTTCGCAGACTTCGGTTATCACACTTTTATCTCCACCCAAGAAGTTATCATAACTCCCCCTCTTTTGGTGTGTTTGGCAAACCACTAAAGTTAGCTAAACAACATAATTTTGGGGTGTTGGCCACAATCTAGATCAAATAGGTCATAGTGGGGCTGAGATAGATAACTAGAGTTATCTCAACTTTTGGGCTGAAAAAGGTTGAGATAACTGTAGTTATCTCTACCCCGAGTTGGCTCCCAAATGGACTAAAGTAGAAAAACTACAGTTGGCTCTCGAATATATGTGCTTGTCAATTAGGTCCGTTATTTCTTCAAAGTTATTCTTTAACGCATGGAATTATCACATTTATTTTAGCCCTGTTAAGTATATGGGTTTTAAAGTGGAAAGCAAAGTTAAAAATTTGAATATTTGAATACATTACAGGGGGTCCTATTTTTGGACTATACGGCATGTACATATTTCAAACTAAAGGATGAAATCGTTTAAAGATCTACAAAGGATGTTCTCTTCTTCTTCGTCATCTTCTCATGTTCTTGATTCTACTCTCGACTCTTGTATGGGAGTTTCTTCTTCTAACAATTTTAGGGAACAACGCCCTTTTATTTCTAATTCTTTTGATGCTCTTCAATCTCTTGATCTTCAAGAATCTGCTCTTGATCTTAATGATGTTCAGGAATCTGCTCCTCATTTGAATCCTCTTTCTATTTCTAGGAATTTTTCTAATCTAGCTCTTTCCCCTTCATCTCCTTCGCCTCGTCTCCCTCCCATGTCAGAACCTACACTTCGATTTCCACCATCTTCTGATCCATCGCTTCGTTTTCCACCCACTTTTGATCCCATTTTTCCTTCTTTGAATCCTAACCTCTCATCTTCAGTGGTTTCTATCCCTATTGTCCTTTCTGAAGTGAACGCTTCGGGTTCTGACAAGGTGATTTTTTAAAAGGCCAAAAGAAGTGAATTGACATTCTCAAAAACAACCTTGACAATGGTTTTATTTCAAATAATAGGATGGGTATAAATAAAATCTCCAATGGTTCCAAAGTTACCTAGAGCCTTTTCTAAAAAAATCTTTTCCTCTCTTCCTCCTCCTTCCTTCTCTTCTTCTGATCCTAATCTGATCTGCTTTCGTTGTTTGGAGAAGGGTCATTTCAAACGTGAGTGTAAAGACATGGTGGTGTGTAGGGTTTGTGCTGGGAAAGGCCATCACCAAAATGTGTGTCCTTCTAGAAATTTTGGTGGTAGAGGTGGTGGCAGATTTGGGAATGGTGGTCGATCTTTTGGTAGGGGTGGGAGATTTTCTGGTAGATGAGTAGATCTAACGTCATCTCTGGCACTAATTCTCAAGCTAGTGGAAACCCTAATCCTGAATCGGCGGCTGTTAAGAATTTTGATAATAGGATTGCAGAGAATGCTTCGATGGTTGTCAAGTCTTGGGAGAATAGGTCTTCGGATGAATCTTTGGTACTCGGTAACTCTTCTGGAAGTGGTTTAGAGACTGGTATTTCTTCAGGAAGTTCCTTAGGTGTTCTTGGCTCTCATCCATCTTCTATTCCTCTTCAATCTACCACTATATTCCCTCCTCTTCATCACTCTGGTAATCTCAACCCTAATAATTCTTTTTCGAATCTAAAGTTGAAATTTATTGTGATTTTACTCAAGAAACAAAAGATGGTTGTCTTCAACTTAATACTGAAGGTGTTATCTCTGTTGTTTCTGGTTCATGACATGTCTTGAAAATCTCAAAGGTCAGGACCTCCGTTTTGGTAAACAAATTTTTAGGGTTAAAAATTGGCCTCAATTTAGAGCATCTCCAATCGTTTTTGCTATTTTGGTAATTTGGCAAAATAGCAAATGGCAAAAGGAGTGTTTCGCTGCAATCGTCGTTTGCTATAATTTGTGAAAACAATAAAAAATGATGATCGGAAGGAACATGTTGTTCCGTCTGATTTTTTTTAATGTTTATTAGATGATTAAATTAGGTATTAGTTATTAAATTACCTAAATTAATTAAATTAAATACTAAATTAGACTCTAAATGGCAAAGATTAAGACATTAATCATGAGATTAATGTCTTAAACCACTTTTGGGCTAGGACGGGGCATGTTGTCCCATCCAAGGCAAAAAATCCTTGAGACGGGACAACATGTTGTGTTCGTGCTCATCTTTTGATTTTTTTTGGACAGTACATCATGTACCGTCCGATCATTTTTAATTAAAAAATTATAAGACAGAACAACTACCATCCGATCATTTTTAATTTAAAAAAAAATTATAAGACGGAACAACCTGATGCGTTCGATCGATGAAAAAAATTATTAAAAAATTAACACGAAACAACCTGTTCCGTCTGCTATATTTGGCAATTGCCAAATTCGTTTCTCAAATTTGAGAAGCTATTGTCCCTCGTTTGCTAAATTTTGGCAAAATATCAACCGATTGCAATGCTATTTTGCCTTCTTTTTTTTTGCCAAAATGGCAAAATAGCAAACGATTGGAGATGCTCTAAGAGATCTTTTGAAGTTTCTAAAACCAAATGTATCCTAACTGGTGTCCCTCCTTATTGTGACTCATTCTCTTCTTTTAGTCTTATTTCTAGATGCATTGGTTATTTTGTGGGCTTTTCTTCAAAGAACGGGATGAGTAATGGTCACTTAGAGGTGGTTACTAATTTCTTAGAAGTGCATCTTTACCTTTGATTTAGGAATATACTCTTTGGATTGGGTTCAGGGCTTTCACTATCTCTATTACGTACCTTGATCTTCCTATTACTCGTAATCAACAATCTATTTCAAATGATCATATTCCATCTTCGACCCCTAATGTTGGTTGGGATAGTTGGGGTAAGCCTTCTTCTTCAGGCCCATCCAAAGCTTCAAATTCTGATAATACCTCTTTCATTGGTCAGATTAATAATTCTTCTGAGCAAGACAAAGGTTATAGTACTAATAAGAATTTGTCTCTTTCTACTCCTGGGGAGGGGGAATTTATTCTTGAAGAGCACTCTGCTATGGTTGATGCAAATGATTATTTGGCTGGAGTTGGGAGTGGGTAGGTTGTTAACTTTACTAAGATTGAGGATTATGTGTCTGTTCTTCTGTTGAAGGAAGGAAGATTAAGAGATCTTCTTATGCTGCGGAAACAATTTCCTCAAGGGGAAAAATGGAAAGAGTTATTTAACTGCCTCTCAGTTGATGGAGATGTCTATAATTCTCTTTTTTGGAAGATTAACAATCAGCCTATCTTTAGATATGTTTCACATGATCATTTTTTATATCCTTGGCTAAAGTAGTATATTCAAACTTGTTCTCTATCTAAAATCTTTGCTCATGAAGAACCTCGGTTAGATTTGGCTATTGTTCCTGCTACAAATCAGGATGATCTTCCATTGATCAATACTTTCATTGAGGCCGATATGAAGGATGGAGACTTTTTCTGTGAGAATGATTGAATCAGTCCCCTGTGCCACTTTCCATTTGCTATCCTGATTCAGAGCATGTTTATCCTTTCAATTCAGATTCCACATCATCTGTTCCTCCATTCTCCTACACTGAAATTGGCTCATCTTCTAATCCTAAAGTCTACAGTCGGAAAAGGGGTAGAAAGGATTATTCTATAGGTATTCTTCGTAGAAGCCTTAGAATGGATATCAAAGGAGATCCAAAT
Organism: Hemerocallis citrina; assembly: GCA_017893485.1. NCBI lineage: Eukaryota > Viridiplantae > Streptophyta > Magnoliopsida > Asparagales > Asphodelaceae > Hemerocallis > Hemerocallis citrina. Next base: position 181,133,288 of record CM030368.1, on the reverse strand, counting down.
CAACCTGTTATGGAGAGAGCTGCTCTTATAGCTAAAGTCAGGAACTTAGAAATCCCTGCTCCTGTGATTAAATCCTCTTCGGAAGGTAATCTTCTTGGCTCTGTTTATAGATGTCATTTTGATAGCTTTGATTGTTCTGAATTACTTAACTTTCCTAAGATGATAGGCTTAGATGCTTCTTCTGTTCATGATTTTAATATTCTGGTTGACTTAGAGAAGTCTAGAGAGTTTAATAACTATTTCTAAATGATTATTCTCTCATGGAACATTAGAGGTTTTGGGGATACAGATAAAAAAATGTTGTCTTTGATATTATTAATTTTTCCATTGTGATATTATTGATATTCAAGAATCCATAGTTTCTTCCCCTCCCTTTTGCTATTTAGATCTCTTGGGTGCTCTATTATTTCTGAATGGATTGCTCTTGATTCTTGTGGTTCTTCTGGTGGTATGCCTATTGGATTTAAAGACATTTTATTTAAATGTCTTAATGTGTTCAAAAAGAAATTCTTCCTTGTACAACTAGAATGTACAGCTTATAACCGCAATCTTCTCTTTATCTCAGTTGATGGCCCATGTATTACTGAATTTAAAGATGATTTTTGGAAAGAATTTAATGATTGGAAAAACCTTATTCAAGGTTGGGTTACCTTTGCGAGTGATTTTAACTCTATTAGATTCCTCTCTGAAAAAAGTGGTTACACTTTCTGCAATAAAGATGTTGATAATTTCAATAATACTATTGGGGAATTAGATCTTATTGATTATCCTTTATCTGGCAGGAAATTTACTTGGTCTAACAAAAGAATGGTTTCAAGTTTTGCTAAACTAGATAGATTCTTAGTTTCTCAAGATTGGAACATTTCTTTTCCTCTTTCTGTTGTTAAATCTTGTTCTAGTATTATTTCCGATCGTATCCCAATTATATTATCATCTTCTTCTTCTACTCCTAATTCAGTTAACTTCAAATTTGAAAAGTTTTGGTTAAAGGATATACCTTTCTCTAAGATGATTGTTGATTGTATCTACTATGTTAAATGGACCTCCTGGTCCTAGGCTTAAGAGATTTCTTGCTAAAGTTAAAGGTATTAAAAATGGTTGCAAGAAGCCAAGAATTGGAAAAATGATTGTTTTGGTGATATTATTTCAAAAAAGAACACTCTAAAACTTGAAATTGATTATATGAACACTCTGGAAGAATCTTCTCCTCTTTTTTATTCATGATAGAATTAAAAGATCTGACCTTCAAAAGGAATATTTACACATTTTGAACATGGAAAAGATTAAATGGTTTCAGAGGGCTAAAGTTAGATGGCTTACTCTTGGTGATGGCAATACTAAATTTGTTCATAATTATGCTTCTCATAGGGGATGTAATACAATTACTTCCATTCATACTGATAATGGGGACACTTCTGATCTCTCTTTTATTTATTCTGAATTTTACTCTTTTTATAAGAATCTCATGGGTTATCCTGGTGAGACTTTTCTTAGTGTTGATTGGAATAAGCTATATCCCTCTTCTAATAGAATTGATCTAATGGTCTTGACTTATTGTTCTTAGAAGAAGAGGTTTTTAAGGTTATTAACGATCCCCCTTCTGATTCTGCTCATGGTCCTGATGGTATGCCTACCTTTTTCTATAAAACTTTCTGGGATGATCTTAAAGAGGATATTATGAGCATCTTTGATGAATTATATAATCACACCCTGGATTTTAATAGAATTAATTATGCACACATTATTTTAATTCCTAAAATGGTTGGTGCTAATAAGGTCTCTTGATTTAGACCTATTAGTTTACTTAATGTCATTTTAAAGATTCTTATGAAGGTTCTTGCCAACAAATTGACCTCTGTTATTATTGAGCTGGTTGATATTTCTCAATCAGGTTTTATTAAGGATAGATTTATTCTTGATAGTGTGGCCACAGCTCAAGAAGTTATTCATTCTAATCATCGTAAAAAATCTGAAGGCATTCTTCTCAAACTTGATTTTGAAAAGTCTTATGATAGAGTTAACTGGTCTTTTCTTAAACAAATTCTTATTGCTAGAGGATTTGAAAAGAAATGGATCAATTGAATTTTTGATAGTATATACTCAGCTACTTCTTCTATTATTGTCAATAATGTTGAAGGGAAAAAGTTTTCTTCCAAAGGGGGTTCAAAGGCAAGGGGATCCTATTTCTCCCTTACTGTTTGTTTTAGTTGATGATGTTTTCCACAAAATGTTATCCGTAGCTTGGGATAATGATCTTATTGAGGGGGCTTGGTAGTTTTCCTTCTTTTAAGGGTATTTTAAACCTTCAATATGCTGATGGTACTATCCTTTTCTCCTCTTGTGATGGTATCAAATTAACAAATCTTAAGTTAATTCTTTACTGTTTTGAATGTATTTCTGGAATGAAGATTAATTTTGCCAAATCTTCTATCTGGTTGGGGGGTGATGTTGATAGACAATATGAAATTTCTGCTTTTTTTAACTGTCTAAGAGGTTAATTTTCTTTATCTTATCTTGGCATACCTCTTAGGATTGATTCTCTTCCTAGATCAGATTGGTATCCTGTGATTAAGAAAATTGATAAGAGATTGAATTCCTGATCTGGTAGATCTCTTTCTAAAGAAGGTAGATTAATTCCTATTAGCTCTGTTTTATCTAGTATTCCTCTTTACCTTCTCTCTTATTTTTATCTACCTATGTGGGTTATCAAGAAAATTGGCCAAATTAGAAAAAAATTCCTCTGGATTGAGAATTCTTCTAACTCTGATACTGGTAAATGCCTTATGAAGTGGAATAGAGTATGTAAACAAAAAAAAGAAGGGGGTCTTGGTGTCATTAACTTAAGAGATCATAATTTAGCTCTGTTACGTAAATGACTATGGAAAAGTATTACTAATGATAATATTTGTTAGATTAGAATTATAAAAAGCAAATATTTTTGTAGAAGAAATATTTGGGATTTCAAGAGTAATCCACCTTCTATTTCTTCTTTTTTTTTGGAAAGGCATTTGGAAGGTTGTATATCCTTTTAAATATGGTATTCAAAAAATTTGTGGAGATGGTAAAACTGTTAGATTTTGGACTGATATTTGGACTGGAGACTGCTCTTTGGCTACTTCTTTTCTAGATTTATACAATATTGCTACTAATCCTAATGCTACTGTTTTTTCTCTCTACCATACTAACAATTTTGGTATGGTTTGGAATATTACCTTTTGTAGGAATTTATCTATCCCGCAAACTCAAGATTTTAATGAACTTCTTCATCTTCTTAGGGTCTGTTTGGAAACATTGAAGTTGGGGAATGGAAATGAATGGAATGAAAATGAATGGAGAGGAATGGAAAGAAAGGAAAAGGAATGAATTAATTTTATATGTTGTGTGTGTTTGGCAACTGGTGGAATGGAATAGAAATTGGGGGTGGAGCTTCAAATCTTCTTTCCATTCCTTTACGTAGCTTTCCGAGGGGGGTGGAGCTGGAATAGAAATTGGCTGAAATCTTTCTCTAGGGAATAAAATTTAGTTGTTTCCTTTGTTTTCTTTTTCAAAACAAACAGGCTGTGGAATAGGATAAGATGAGTTTATCCAGAGTATTCCATTCCTTTCCTTCGTTTTTTGGGCTCCCAAACGCACCCTTAGTAATTATGACTGGAAAGTGAGGAATGATTTTCGATGGCGTTGGGATAAAAATGGCACTTTCACTGTGAAGTTTTTTACAAATTTCTAAACTTTGGTGGTGAAATTTATCCTTTTTATAAATTAATTAGGCAGAATATTGTTCCATTAAAAGTGAGAATTCTTGTGTGGCTTTCTATTCATAACAAGCTTCTTACTGTAGATAATCTTAATAAGAGGAACTTAGCTATAGGGCAGAAATGTGTAATTCGTACTCATGGTAATGAATCTACTTCTCATCTTTTCAACAAATGCAGTTTTGTAAAACAAGTTTGGATTTTGCTGAAACAGGCTTGGAATATTATAGGTTTTCCTTCTTCTTTTAAGACTTGTTGGACTGTTTGGAGGAAAAAAGAATTAAACCAAGTTTTAGATTGCAATGTGTATTATTATGATGGCTTTAAATATGGGTGATCTGGAAGGAAATAAATCAGAGGATTTTTAGAAAGAAATTTTCTAATATTAGTGTGATCCTTGAATCTATTTATTTCTTTGGTTCTTCTTGGTCAGATATTCTTCCTCCGAATAAAAGAAAGAAAATTAACTTTGATAACATTAATTATAGTCTTCTATGACAGCTCCAAATACAAATGCAAATCTCTCCTATGTTCCTGATGCTGCTCAGGGTTCTACTCTTATTGACTTGGTTCACAATTCTGAGTTTGCTCTGGGGTATGAGGTTGTTGATGGTGATGAAACTATTGTTGATAGCTTTGTTGCTAATGTGGCTGAGTCTGTGGGTGCTGATTCGGATGTTATTGCTGAAGCTGCTGCTGTTGTGGGTACTGATCCTGTCTCTTCTACTCTTGAGTCTATTGCAGCAATGACCCCTTATCAACAGGAGTATATATCTGGGATTCTACTGGCTACCTCTCTGCAAGCGGCTTATAAGAGAAATGAGATCACCAATGATGGGAGCCCACTAGTTGTTTTAGATCCTTAACTTGCGAACTTGTTGTTTTGTTCTCTGTATCTCTATCAGATAGTTGTTTCTTGATACTTTCTATCCTTCTGGTGGCTTTTTTGTATATAAAGCTTTAAGCTTCATTTTGCTCCAGAATGGGTTAATGAATCTTGGCTGTAGGAACTATTTTTTGTTTCTAATAGTATTTGGCTAGAATCCCATAGGATTCTATCCGTTGTTCAAAAAAAACTACACTTGGCTCTCCAAAACTACAGTTTTCTAAACTTAACTCCATTGACGACTCCAGTAGTTGTTCAAGGAGCTGCTACTCATGAGATGACAATCAGAACCACATTTTGTGTTTCAACGAAGACTCTCTCCCTAATTCGACAATGACTCTTCTTGTATCAAACTATATGAAAACTAATTATATCACAACAAATCAAATGTGCATTATCATCCTTCCACATAACAGCATTCATCCAAATAAAGCGCGTGCACTGCACGTACCTCAGCATAGCTTCCCTTCTTCCGAGAAACGCGGCCGATGAACCGCTCGCCGGGGAGAGCGCGGTCGCACATGACAACAAAACCGGAGTCGGCGACCTTGCATACGCCCTTCCCTTTGAACGCCAGCGACTCGCACACCAGCTCCACAGTCTGGCCCCGTTTCGGGAAGAACGTGGCGGGTTTCGGGTCGGGTTGTGCGGGTTTCGGGTCGTCAGGTTCGGGAAGGGGAAACGCGGCGGCGGCAGTGGAGGAGAGGCGGGTTGGGTGGAGGAATGGGCGGAGATGGAGTAGGCGAGCGGCGGAGGTGGGGAAGGTGGGGATGATAGACATTGGAGGGAGGGGTTTGGGGATAATGGGAATGAATAAGTTTTCTTATATTTTTCAAAAATTATTATTACCAACGTCTACTTTCACTATCTCTTTTTTTTTATCTCTGATTTACCTTTTGTGATGGTAGAGATCTGCTTAATCAAAAAGATTATGGAAAAACCAAAGTACATTTCTTGTCGATCAGACGAGAGGGCGAGATGTGTCAAAGTTCATTGGATGTTCCACATACTTGATATCACCCGGAACTCGAGAGTCCACTAGTTGAGTCTCCGTGTATATATTATTTCGTCCGTCCCATCCAAACACGGGAACTCACAAAAAAAATTTCGGATATATATAATATTATGGGTTAATGTAATGTGTTGATGTATAAAAACTAAATATATTAAATTGTTTATGCTTATTTTTATTCCGTGCATGTTTTGTGCATGTTTTGGGACATATAGGCCGGTATAGGTGATTTTACTTACATGGAACATGGTGTATGAGCCAGTATGCTATAATTTGATATTATGATATTTAATTAGAGGAGATAAGTGATTTTGACCCCTTTTCTTGGAAACCCGCATGTGTGGTGTATGTTTGTGATATATATATATTATGATATTGACTAGTTGACCATATATGGAATATATATATATATATATATATATAGAGAGAGAGAGAGAGAGAGAGAGAGAGAGAGAGAGAGAGAGAGAGTCTATTAAGAGCAGGGGAGCTGAAAACCTTATCGGGAGCTGGGGTTTTCAGCCTTTCGATCGCGATTGATCGCGATCGAACGGCTCAGATTTGATCCCGCTCCCTTTCAGAATGTTGAGGGGTAAAAGGGGCAAAATCGAAAACCCCTATCTCTCCCGTTGTCTCTTTCTCATGATCCCGCTCCCCTTCTTTCTCACAATCAATCGACCTCCTCTCCCTCTCGCTGTCTCTTTCCTTCTCAGGTTTGGGCTCTCGATCCTCGACGACAAACTTAGGGTTTCGATTTTTATACTCAGTGGGTTCTGCCTCTCTCTCGACGACAAACCCAAATCGCGATTAGGATTTCGATTTCTTCTCTCAGTGGGTTCTCTCTCTCTTTCTCTGTGACGAAAAACCTAAATTGCAATTAGGGTTTTGATTTCTACTCTAAATAGGGTTCTCTCTCTCTTCAACGACCCAAATCGAAAACCCAATTTGTTCTAGTTGCGATTCGAAGAGAAACCCTAGCCCCCAATCTTCGGAAATCTAACACTTATGTACAAATAGTGAGTTAAGGGTGAGAGGTGGAGCGTGGAAGATTGGGGGCTAGGGTTTCTCTTCGAATCGCAACCAGAACAAATTGGGTTTTCAATTTGGGTCGTCGAAGAGAGAGAGAACCCTATTGAGAGTAGAAATCGAAACCCTAATTGCGATTTAGGTTTTTTGTCGCAGAGAGAGAGAAAGAACCCACTGAGAGAAGAAATCGAAACCTTAATCGCGAGTTGGGTTTGTCGTCGAGAAAGAGGGAGAACCCACTGAGTATAAAAATTGAAACCCTAAGTTTGTCGTTGAGGATCGAGAGCCCAAACCTGAGAAGGAAAGAGACAGCGGGAGGGAGAGGAGGTCGATTGATCGTGAGAAAGAAAGGGAGCGGGATCGTGAGAAAGAGACAGCGGGAGAGATAGGGGTTTTCGATTTTGCCCCTTTTACCCCTCAACATTCTGAAGGGGAGCGGGATCAAATCTGAGCCATTCGATCGTGATCAATGGCTGAAAACCCCAGTTCCCGATAAGGTTTTCAGCTCCCCAGCTCTTAATTGACTTACTATATATATATATATATATATATATATATATATATATATATATATATATATATGAGAAAAGTGAGCCTCATATAGAGTATGAGAAACTTTTCCTCGTACAAAGTGATTATACTCAATTGGTGGAGCCCTTACAGAAAAACCACTCTATCCATCATATTTATCATGCTAATGGATGTATGTATTGAGAAAATCAAGTGGTTTGGAAGTTATTCACTCATACATCATGTGGTTGAAGAATGAACGATTTCAACTGTAATACAAATCAAACCACTAATTGAACTCACATGATGCATGAGTGAATGACCTCCAAACCACTTGATTTTTTCTACACATACATTCATTAGCATTATAAACATGATGGACGGAGTGGATCTTCCATGTGGGCCCCACCAAGTGAATATAATCACTTTGTATGAGGAAATTTTCTCATTCAAATATAAGGCTCACATTACTCTATACAACTTATCTTGTCGGGCCCTCATGGAAGATCCACTCCGTCCATAATGTTTATTGATATGGGTAAAAATAGAAAAAAAATCGTGACCGTCCAAATCTAGCACGGATCTTAAAGCTTTCAAGGATAAAACAGTCATTTCAGCAGATACCGGCCCGACAAGATAAGTTGGGCCATTTTCAAGCCCAACAACCCGATCCAGCCTGTAATAGGGACTGTTACAATAGCCCTAACGCAAAGGAGTCTAGATCCATCAAACCCAGTTCAAACCCCCTATTTTCTAGGGGGTAACTGATTCTATCCTTCCACCCACATGAGAGAGTTTGAAAGCTCTATCTCTTTGTCAAGAAAGAGCCCAAAGTTGATCTCTTCATGTGAACAGGATAACTGACTCTATCCAAATACCGGGAAGGAAAAATAGATGAATATCTTGAAACTAGCCCCCCTCGGTGAATATATATATATATATATATATATATATATATATATATATATATATATATATATATATATATACCTCAAGACCTCCTCAGAAACCAGGTAACTGACAACTCTGCTCTCAAAACCCATAATATCTTCGAGTTTCTGACTTAGGTGTCGGAGGATTTGTCACCGGGGTCACCTCCGGTGTTTCAGACTTGTTTGCAGGTCCACGGGAGTGATTTTCAACCGTTCCTGACTATCAGATTTTGGAGTCAATTGCAGTTTTTGGTGGTCAATATCGATGAATAGCAAAGGTTCGATCTTTACAGTTTTTATTTGTAAGAATTCACGTATCTGTTTGCTCCCACACAAAAATAAGCAGCAACAAATTGGCACTGTCTGTGGGAAGCAGAAAAGATCACCTGTAACACCCCTGCCCCTAGCTCAGACAATTTATACAATTTATAAGACAAATTAGATACTATGTAGTACGACTGCCCACCACAGGTTGCCTCTCAAAAGGTGGTTAACCAAATTGGTGACTCTTGATCATAGGCTTTTGTTATTTATATATTATTATATTATGTACACTTACCGATATGGGACATTTCTCTTCTCTCTTTCTTCTTTTTCCATCTCCCGTGCACACAAGGACCCATGGGTCCTAGTGCCATGTTAGCGAATAGCACAGAAAATTCAGTCTGTCTCCTCTTCATTTTCCCGGGTGGGGCCCTCCACTTTAGAGGCCACGTCACCGTGATGGTGACAGCCCCAGAGCAAAGCTCTGTGCTTCCTTTGAACCGTGCCTCCCCCATCCAGTTAATTCCCATGGGTTGCTCCTATAGGAAACCCCTATAGGTCACCCCCTAATATCTTATATTATATATCATATATATATATTTACTCCTTGAAAATTACGGGGTGTGACACACACACACCCCCTTCAGAAATTAGCGTCCTCGCCTTAGCACGGGGCATGCACAGCCAGTGCAGGATCTCCTTTCTAGCCGTTGTGGAATGGCGTCCTCGATCCCGATAATTCTGGAGACTAGTCCCACACCGCAAGTAATTCTGGAGATTTCACTCACACCTCGATAATTCTGGAGACTGTCTCATACCGCAGATCATACTGAGGCCCTCTCCCACACCCTGGCGTCGAAAGTCGGCTCTGATACCATTTGTAACACCCCTGCCCCTAGCTCAGACAATTTATACAATTTATAAGACAAATTAGATACTATGTAGTACGACTGCCCACCACAGGCTGCCTCTCAAAAGGTGGTTAACCGAATTGGTGACTCCTGATCATAGGCTTTTGTTATTTATATATTATTATATTATGTACACTTACTGATATGGGACATTTCTCTTCTATCTCTCTTCTTTTTCCATCTTCCGTGCACACAAGGGCCCGTGGGCCCTAGTGCCATGTCAGCGAAGAGCACAGACAATTCAGTCTGTCTCCTCTTCATTTTCCCAGGTGGGGCCCTCCACTTTAGAGGCCATGTAACCGTGATGATGACAGCCCAAGAGCAAAGCTCTGTGCTTCCTTTGAACCGTGCCCCCCCCCCCCCCCCAATCCAATTAATTCCCATAGGTTGCTCCTATAGGAAACCCCTATAGGCCACTCCCTAATCTCTTATATTACATATCATATATATACTAGATATGCCTATGACCACGTGCCTACGGCACGTCCTCAGAACAATACATCATATGAAAAGCCTTGTAAACAGTAAATCAACAATTATGTAGCTCAAGTTTGAATAATATGACAATAATTGGTTGTAAATAAAAGTCCATGTCTCCATAAGTGTGTGTGTGTGTGTGTGTGTGTACAGAGAGAGAGAGAGAGAGAGAGAGAGGAAGAGAGAGAAAGAAAGAGAGAGAAAGATTTTACTGATTTGTAAGTTAAAATACTAAACAATCCCCGGCAGCGGCGCCAAAAACTTGTTGTGCAATCTAGTCACCCAAATTAATAGATAAAACTAGACACAAATTATAAAACCTCGCAAGTGCACGAATCGTTGAAAAAGCATCGCAATAGCAAGGGTTGATCCCACAGAGATTGTAGACTTTAACTTACTAATCAATAAAAAGAAGAAGAATCATAAAGAGTTGTTTTAAATGTCTAAAAGAAATAAAAAGATTAAAACTAAATGAAGAAGTGTTGAATCACAAATATTTATGAAGTAGTTGGGTTTAGATCTCCACCAATAGTCAGTAATGCTAAGTCACCTTCTGAACTTCTTCTTATTACTCATGTTTGTTCCCTTCAAGGGCATGGTATCTACTCCTTAAAGTACTGTTTCCCTAAGCCAAGAATTAGGCATGATATCTTCTCTAATTCGTTTCTTTCATTAAGTGTTTAGCATGGTATCTACTAGGTTGCACTTAAAGAAAACATAAGATCAGTGGAAACGAACAAACACTCAAGGTTCTAGAAATTGGTATCAGATCTAGATCCCTTAAGTTGATTGAACCAGGAACCCCTAAAGATTCCTTTGTTACAAGTTACGGGCACGAGATACGAGTCGTCTCAATATGCTCATATAACAGATTCAGATAAATGGTAATGCAAACTTGATATTCTCAAGCTCTGTACGTCAGTCGACTGGCTCTCACCTCAGTCGACTGCTCTCAGAGCTTTGAGAATAAGTTTGATTATCACCAATCTATACCAATACAAACGGATTCAATCAATAAGTAAATAGAAGAATTTTAGAAGAACATAACACTACATAACTACGGCTTCAATCTACCCAACTATAGAATTTAGTTCCACATAATAATACTTTTATTAATCAACAAGTTCAAATACATGACCAACATAAAGAATAGAAGAAGAAGAAATAAACTAATGAAGTCCGGCAATGAGGTCGACTGGCTGTCACACAGTCGGCTGCCTTCGAATACTTGATCTCCTATCTCCTTCCTCGATGCTGGTAGAATAATACCCCTGTTGATGACTTGAACGCTCAGACTCTTGTGATTCGGTGGTGGGTGTTTGTGGAAGATGATGATCAAAAGATGGAGTCCAGAGAGAGAATCCCCTGTTGATGACTTCTTTCTGATATTTATAGAATACGGCCAGAGAATTAGGGTTTGCACTTTTTCAGGAAAGTCATTCTTTAATTGATTTGATGATTTATTTCTTTCTCGTTTCCTCTTTCCTTCCTTATCTGTTAACCACGCCTTTTGCTAATTCCCAGTCTCTAGATTTGGTTTGTTGGAGAATTCGCATAAAATCTGGATTCAAATAGATTTGGAATTAGATGCAGGTATATCTTCGAATATCTTATCTGTCAACTCCGCCGCAGACCAGTCGACTTGTCTTCGAACCAGTCGACTGTGTCGAGACTTCTGAAGATTTCTCAATTGATCAGCCCAGTCGACTGGTGTTGGAGTAAGTCGACTGTGCCGAAACTTCTGTGTACATTTGATTTCTCTGTTCAGTCGACCTGTGTGGAAGACTCAGTCGACTGATGCTCTGTAATATTCTGTGTATCATCCTTGAAGTCCTGGATCTGCTTTGTTTTGCTGTTATAGGCTGTTTCCTATGGAAAAGAGAAAATAAGAGTTAAATACCACATATAGAGCTTTTAAATGTGCATTTACAATAAGATTATTGCTTCTAAATGTGAATAATAATGTGTTCATCAAATACCCCCAAACTTAGATTTTTGCTTGTCCTCAAGCAAACTAGAATTACGAACAAGGGTATAATAATAATGACAGCCTCAACCACCAAGAGTTCTTATTATGTGGGTATCAAGATATAAACAATTTCAGATAAAGTAAAGTTAAACATACCTACTTTCTCCAGTGCGATTATTTGTTCACAATTTCCAAACACAATCATATTTGTCATGCAATTAATGTAGTTATAGTATGTGATTACTCAAGCTGTGATTATCCCCTTTTCTCTACTACAAACCGAGTAGCAAACTAGAGTTTTTTTTTTTTTTTTTTTTAGAGTCGCTTCTTTAAAGTTGTCACTTGCCTTTTGACGCGAATGCGAAACATTTGTGATGAATCCACCCGGTTACTTAGCAAATCACAAACTTCAAAGTGCTTTGCATACTCATATTTTAAGTTGCCGTTTGACGTAAAGGTAAACATTGGTGATGAATACCCCTAGTTACTAAGCACTCAAAACATTGGAGTAGATTGACTTTATTTGAATATATATATTTATATATATATTTTTTATCACTCTATTTACTTAAACTCAATTTAGGACTAGATCTAAAGGGAATAATCAACAGAAAAGGCATCACATTTGTTTATTATGTATAATTGCATGACTCATATAACTTTGTAGGAACTTGTGAAACTCAACAATCCTAAAGTAAATAAGTATACTTACTCTTACTTTATAAGAAATTGTTTATCCTAAAAAAAAAATTCAAAAGACTCTATATAACTAAATACCCCTAATACCCCCAAACTTAGATGGAACATTGTCCTCAATGTTCGCACAAAAATTTAAAATAAATAAATAGGCATGTGTTACCATCTAGTAAGGAGAGTAAAAATAACTAAAGGAAAATAATAATGATTAACTGAAAGAAAATAAAGGAAAAGTGTAAATACTCCCCTGAAAAATTGGGTTGCCTCCCAATAAGCGCTGTGTTTCTTGTCTTCAGCTAGACTTGATGAGTTGTGCCATGTATTGAATGACTCGCGGCTCACAACTCATCTTATTATAAGGTTTCCCCCCTCTGCCCATTCACCTAGAACGTTTGATTTTTTCGTCAATGCTCTATGTGGGGGAAACCTTTGTAACATGTTATGGACCGTACCATCTTGACATCAGTTTATCAGCAATGGTCCATCTTAATGCACCATTGTGGTTTTGCAAGACTCCCTGCAGCCTTGCTTCTTCGTTCATCTTGAAATTTGCAGCAACTATCACAGGTACTGTCTGGTTGTTCCCCAAATATTCATGTAATGGCTTCAGCTCCACATCTGGTGACCTTGTAGCAGTCGACTTATTCCATTCACCAGTCGACTTGTTATGTTCACCAGTCGACTTATCCTGTTCATCAGTCGGCTGGTCTGGGAAAACACAAATGTTATCAGACAAAAAATTTCTAAATGCAGGTGCAAGCTTACCTGAATATGATGTTGGAGGTTCAAGGTGATGTACTGTCTCTGCAATCATCCAGTCATCGTATTCCATTTCAACTTGCGATAGTAGTGGAGGGTGTGCAATTGTTGCTTGTACTGGATCAACACTATTTTCCTGAAATGTTTGGTCACAAATTTTCTGAACCACATCAACATTATAACATTCATGATCATCGTGTGGAAATTGTGGTGCATCAAACATTGTAAACTCAATCTCTTCCACTCGTGTTGTCCTTGATTGGAGCTGTTCTTGTCCTCTAGGGTTAGGTATGGTTTGTGATGGGAATTCTCCTGCCTTTCTTTCACTTAACTCCGTAGCAATTTCACCAATTTGCATTTCCAATTTTTGAATGGCCTGTCCTTGTTGATTGCTTGTTTGTTGTTGCTGTTGGAGTAGTTGAAGAATGGTGGTTTCGAAATCCAACTTATTCTTTTCTTGTTCTGGCCCATCATACCCATTCCCATCCTGGAATTGCTGCGTATGCCCTGGTGCGAATTGATTGCCTTGATGGTTTTGCCACCCTGGGTTATACGTGTTTGAAAAAAAATTGTTCTGGGGCGGGTACATTCCCTGTTCTTCGTAGTTTGTGTGCTCCTGATCTGCGAAAGAAAACATGGGACATGAATTAGTTGTATGGTTAGATTGAAAACAATTTGCACAAATTTCGTTTGGTTGGTTTTTTACGCCACCCAACGTTGAATTTACAAGCATATCAATCTTTTTGTTCATGGTTTCCATTTCTAATTGCATGTTATTATTATGAGAAATTTCGTATACTCCCTGTCTTTTCGAAAGACCCCTCCTTGTTGAGAATTGTTGTGAGTTCTCGCTGAGTTCTTCAAATAACTCTATGGCCTCCTCAGCACTCTTCCTCATCAACATTCCATTGCAACCTGCATCTACAATTGCTTTGTTAGCGTCATTTAAACCCTCATAAAATGATTGTACCTGGTCATCCTTAGGTATGTTATGCGTAGGACACTTGAAAAACTTGTTTTTAAAGTCCTTCCATGCCTCGAAAAACAAGTCATCGTCCTTTTGTCGGAAGAGTAGAATTTCCCTTTTTAGTTGTCTGGTTTTCTGGGCTGGAAAGAACTCTTTCAAGAATTTTGTCGCCAATTGTTCCCATGAATTAATTGATCCTGGTTCCAAAGAATTATACCACAACTTAGCATTAAGTTTTAAAGAAAAAGGAAACAAGATTAACCTGATTTGCTCAGGGGTAAGCCCTTGGATGCTTTGTGTCCTGCAAAGATCAAAGAAGTCTTGTAGATGTAGATGCGGATCTTCGTCTATTCTGCCAAAGAAGTGGGGCACCATGCTGAGTAATTGAGGTGATAGATGCATATTCCCTGTGACTTTGGGTTGAAAAGCTATGCAAGAAGGGTTCTCAATATTCTTAGGAATGAATTTGTCTTGCATTGGTACTCGGTTTAAAAAATTTTTACCCATTGTTGCTTTTTGGAAAAATCCTCTGTACAGTCGACTGATCCGTGAGACAGTCGACTGGTCTGTACCTGTTTGTGCAGAAAGTAAACTAAAAGAAAATGTTATAAAAGAAAAAGAAGAAATAAAATAAAAGAAAAAGAAAAAGATTTTACTGATTTGTAAGTTAAAATACTAAACAATCCCCGGCAGCGGCGCCAAAAACTTGTTGTGCAATCTAGTCACCCAAATTAATAGATAAAACTAGACACAAATTATAAAACCTCGCAAGTGCACGAATCGTTGAAAAAGCGTAGCAATAGCAAGGGTCGATCCCACAGAGATTGTAGACTTTAACTTACTAATCAATAAAAAGAAGAAGAATCATAAAGAGTTGTTTTAAATGTCTAAAAGAAATAAAAAGATTAAAACTAAATGAAGAAGTGTTGAATCACAAATATTTATGAAGTAGTTGGGTTTAGATCTCCACCAATAGTCAGTAATGCTAAGTCACCTTCTGAACTTCTTCTTATTACTCATGTTTGTTCCCTTCAAGGGCATGGTATCTACTCCTTAAAGTACTGTTTCCCTAAGCCAAGAATTAGGCATGATATCTACTCTAATTCGTTTCTTTCATTAAGTGTTTAGCATGGTATCTACTAGGTTGCACTTAAAGAAAACATAAGATCAGTGGAAACGAACAAACACTCAAGGTTCTAGAAATTGGTATCAGATCTAGATCCCTTAAGTTGATTGAACCAGGAACCCCTAAAGATTCCTTTGTTACAAGTTACGGGCACGAGATACGAGTCGTCTCAATATGCTCATATAACAGATTCAGATAAATGGTAATGCAAACTTGATATTCTCAAGCTCTGTACGTCAGTCGACTGGCTCTCACCTCAGTCGACTGCTCTCAGAGCTTTGAGAATAAGTTTGATTATCACCAATCTATACCAATACAAACGGATTCAATCAATAAGTAAATAGAAGAATTTTAGAAGAACATAACACTACATAACTACGGCTTCAATCTACCCAACTATAGAATTTAGTTCCACATAATAATACTTTTATTAATCAACAAGTTCAAATACATGACCAACATAAAGAATAGAAGAAGAAGAAATAAACTAATGAAGTCCGGCAATGAGGTCGACTGGCTGTCACACAGTCGGCTGCCTTCGAATACTTGATCTCCTATCTCCTTCCTCGATGCTGGTAGAATAATACCCCTGTTGATGACTTGAACGCTCAGACTCTTGTGATTCGGTGGTGGGTGTTTGTGGAAGATGATGATCAAAAGATGGAGTCCAGAGAGAGAATCCCCTGTTGATGACTTCTTTCTGATATTTATAGAATACGGCCAGAGAATTAGGGTTTGCACTTTTTCAGGAAAGTCCTTCTTTAATTGATTTGATGATTTATTTCTTTCTCGTTTCCTCTTTCCTTCCTTATCTGTTAACCACGCCTTTTGCTAATTCCCAGTCTCTAGATTTGGTTTGTTGGAGAATTCGTATAAAATCTGGATTCAAATAGATTTGGAATTAGATGCAGGTATATCTTCGAATATCTTATCTGTTAACTCCGCCGCAGACCAGTCGACTTGTCTTCGAACCAGTCGACTGTGTCGAGACTTCTGAAGATTTCTCAATTGATCAGCCCAGTCGACTGGTGTTGGAGTAAGTCGACTGTGCCGAAACTTCTGTGTACATTTGATTTCTCTGTTCAGTCGACCTGTGTGGAAGACTCAGTCGACTGATGCTCTGTAATATTCTGTGTATCATCCTTGAAGTCCTGGATCTGCTTTGTTTTGTTGTTATAGGCTGTTTCCTATGGAAAAGAGAAAATAAGAGTTAAATACCACATATAGAGCTTTTAAATGTGCATTTACAATAAGATTATTGCTTCTAAATGTGAATAATAATGTGTTCATCAACTGTAAAGTCACACCGGTCGACTGTCGACCTGCAAACTACAGATTTTTGGTTGTGCACATTTCAACCGATATGTAGTTTTACTTTATGAAAACAATTTCTACAAAAAGCAAAATTCTTATTTGATCAAATACAGCTTGTAGGATATATAATAGTCCATAAAAACTAAATCAAAACTACTTGAATTTATAAAAATAACGATTTGTTAATTTCTTTCATTCAAACTTGAATTGTGCGTATATACAAAATAGAGTTTCGTAAAAAATTAATTGTTCATTGAAATAGCTTCATATTCAGATCCAAACCATATCAATACAAAACTCTCAAAAATCCCCAATTTGGATGTATTTCCTCAAACTCAACTCGATTCTAAATTTCGATTTTTCAAGACAGGATCTATTGATTCATAAATTCTTTCTCCAAATTTCTCAACTAATTCACCATTATAACTCATAACATAATCAATTTATAACATTGCCATATCAAGATCCATTCAACTAATACTCAAAAGTGATAAAAGTTTCATCTTTATTAAATTAATGCATGAAATCCACCATATTCAATTAATCCAACATTAATCCAAAAGAAATAGCCTATCCATGATCTCCAATAGGTCACTCATCAATATCGAATTACCGACATACAATTTTATTCATAAACAACTAGGGTTTCACAAGATCAAATTTTAATTCATCAATCCATCCAATCCATCATGTACATATTCATACTCAAACCCTAACATGCTTTCTAGTAGATGAAATACCACACACAACATTCCAAGAATAAAACAAAACAATTATATTACTCACATACAACATACACAAAATAAAATGAAACAAAACAAGTCACTCACCTGAACGAAGAAATCCGATCGAATTAATGAAGAATAAGAAATGCCCTTCTTTTTTGCAAAATCCAAGATCACCTCCTTAAATCTCCAAGAAAACAATAAAACCTTTGTGTTGTGCAGCGAAAGACGGCTGCACTTCACTCTTTTAAATAGGCAGGAATTGAAGAATTAGGGTTTTAAACACATTTGCAAAATAATCCCTTTAAAATATAACTTTACATAAATAGATCCCTATACTTGGAAACTTGATAAAACCAATTAAATTGAGATTTAAAAACAAAATAAACACTTTATTTCCAGCCGGCATTGTTTGAAAAGTCCAGAAAAATAGTTTTGCACTTTCATCCCTCAAAATGACAATTTTGCAAAAAGATCATTCTTTTCGTAATATTTGCAAAAAGGTTCAATAAATATCAGAAAAATATAGAAAAGTTACAAATAAATCCCAAATAATAAATAATGATTTTCCACAAAATAATTTTGCCTTTTGAACTTCCCAAGAAAATATTTGCACGTGTAAAAAGATAAATCTTCAGAAAAATATTTATTAAATCTCCAAAAATCATTTTAATTCATTTATAAATCTTTAAAAATAATATTTAAAAATACGGGGTAATACACTATAGGCCCTCAACGTCGCCCCAGACAGAGGCCGACAAACAAACAGTCACCGTCTCGCAACCGTACATGAAGGAGAGTCCCGTGGGTTGGCCAGATCCGACTAGAGGGACAACTCAGTCCTTCACCGCCTCCGAGAGATGGAAGACCGTCTCAATAACATCAACCGGGAAGAGGATCATCAAGCTAAGAATTTTTGACCGAGCAGACCTCCATTCTCCAAGATGATCATGGAGGCTCATGTCCCAAAGACTTTAAATCCACCCCACTTTGAGTCCTGTAATGGAGAGTCTGACCCGGCAGATCACATTAAGAGTTTTAAAACTCTCATGATGATTCATCAAGCTTCGGACTCCCTCCTTTGCAAGACCTTCCATGCCACCTTGAAGGGGCCAGCAAGGGAGTGGTACTCCCCCCTATCCCCCGGTTCGATCTTCTCGTTCGATCAGTTTGAAGAACTTTTCCTTACCCATTTCGTCAGCAGCCGCCGAAAAGACAAGTGCATCCTTGCTAAACGTGTACCAGAAGAAAGGGGAACGGCTAAGGGACTTTGTTCGATGCTTTACAGCCGAGTCCCGATCAATCGCTTCCCTCGATCATGTAGTAGCCACAACAACATTCAGACATAATATTAACAATGCTGACCTGAAGGCATCCCTCACTAAGAAGCCTCCTTGGAACTTCTCAGAACTCTTGCTGAGGAGTGAGAAGTTTATCTGCGCTGAACAGGCTCTCAATCCCCCCAGTCGAGAAGAGCCATCTTCTGAGAACAAATGGAAGAGTGCAAACTAAGAAGGATTCCAGATATTTCAGAATAACAACACTGGCTAGCACCGCCCTCCTCCTCGTTTCGAGAAATTCACCCCCCCTAAATGCTAGTATATCGGTTGTCCTCATGGAAGTAGACAAGAAAGGGATGGCGCCCCCCCCCCCCCCCCCAAAGATGAACACTCTAGGGAAAAGGAGATTTTGTGATTTATAGCCAGTTGGGGCCCTATTGCCGTTTATGTTGAGATAAGTCTGGTAAGATACACCAACTCTAAGAAAGTTGTGGTTAATTAAATGAACTTAACAAATATAAGGACATGCACTAGAATGGTGATGTGATGAAATGAGAGCAAACGTGAGTTATGGACTCCAGGATGATCCGAGCAGTGAGATAATCCCCAGTATTCCGGGACGATGACTGAAATATGCCACAGAATGATCCACGTGAGTGGAATTGGTTTTCAGTATTCCAAGGACGAGAGCGACGCTCATGGGATGTTTGTGCAATGAGGGTTCCAGGATGACCTGCAGAGTGAGGCAATCCATAGTATTCCTTGACGATGGATGAAATAGGCCACAGAATGATCCACGTGAATGGGATTGACCTCTAGTATTCTAAGGGCGAGAACCGATACTTGCAAAATGTCTAAATCTCGTAGTAGTCATTGTAGTAAGTCAATTGCATGACGTGGGATCGAACACTATAAAGTGGAGAATGATAAGAGCTTGTACCAGATCTATGCAGAGTCGGGAGCATAGATTCGGTAAGTGTACATTAGTTTTCATCATATGCATTTGTGATTTCCTTGACTTGATTTATGCTTGTATTTTCTGTTTTCTACACTTGACACTTACCTTAGTTCACTTCATGAGTTACGTTTCTTTTATTGCTATTTCATATTTCATTCGTCATTATTATGTTAATATGTTGACTATGATTTTGTCCTTTATGTTTGTTTAAATTGTATTTCTTTTTTGTATATCACTCACACCGTTATGGCTGACCCCTAAGGTTTGGGGGGTTAGAGTTATTTCTAGCCTCATATTTCACAGGTAGGTGCTTTTAGCATGGAGTTGGGAGCATGTGGTAGAATATTTTATATTATCATATATGTTGTAAAGGATGTGTAAATATGGAACTGTGATGTAAAGTAAATTGTAATGCAAGGTGTTAATTTCTGCTGTGCTTTGTAAAAGAAATGATGTAATAAAAGTTTTAAATTTTATTGTATTCGTATTGTGTTTATAATTACAATTAAGCACGTATTCCTAAGTTTATTTATTGGGAATTCGGAGCGTTACACCACTGTTCTCCTCAGTGCAAAAGCAAAATCGAGGAGATTGATTGCTTCATCGCTCCTCCGACGTTCGATCGCCTCATGATCCATGCTGCATGTGATGGAAGATCACGATCGCCCCATAATTTGAACTGCATGATAACACGTGCAGAGCACGTGTAATTAAAAAAGGGAAAAAAGAGGTGGGCCCCACTTGTCAACGCTGTTTCTTTGACATGTGGGATCCACACCCTCCTCGGCGCAAAAGCGAAACCGAGGAGGTGAGTTGCTTGAGGCAATTTCGACCATTAGATCTCTTCAAAAAGCGTGTTTCTTACGGTCGACAATTTAGATTAACTCAGGTATTATTTATTATTTAAAATTCATTTTCTTATTATAAAATTCAAGAAGATAATTTAAAAAATCAGAAAATTATTTTCAAAATCAGGAAAAATATTTTATTAATTATGAAAAAAATTAAAAATTCTGAATATGATTTTTAAATTATGGAAAATAATTATTATTTTAGAAAAATTATTATAAAATTCCAGAAAAATAATTAAAAATTCAAAAATTACTTTAAACATATGGAAAAATATTTTATTAATTCTAAAAAATAATTGATAATTCCAAAAATTATTTCAAAATTCCGAAAAATAATTATCATTTTAGGAAAATTACGTTTTAATTCCAGAAATTAATTTAAAATTCGGATTTACTATTTAAAATTTCTAATTGGGAATAATACTTTAAAATTTCAAAAAATAATTATTATTTTTGAAAAATTATATTTAATTTCTGGAAATTATTTTATAATTCGGACTAATTAATTAAAAATCCGAATGATAGTTATTTAAAAATTAGGGAAAATCCAGAAAAATCCCAAAAATTCATAAAAAATCATAAAAAATCCAGAAAATTATAAAAAATTAAATTCTGGATACTCTAGTAAGTCAGAACAACGTCGTTACACCCTGAGCAAGATTCAAACGTCCCCGAAGAATCTGATAAGTTCTGTTAACCATTAAACACGGGCGAACTACTCCTCAAAAGCTGTGAAACTCAGTCTTCGGAAGTGGGGGGCTTGTGATATGGGTAAAAATAGAAAAAAATCGGGACCGTCCAAATCTGGCACAATTCTTAAAGCTCTCAAGGGTAAAATGTACGGTAATTTCAGCAGATTTAGATCCGACAAGATAAGTTGGGCCGTTTTCAAGCCCAGAAACCCGATCTAGCCTGTAATAGGGACTATTACAATAGTCCTAACACAAAAGAGTCCAGATCCATCAAACCCAGTTCAAACCCCCTATTTCTAGGGGGTAACTGATTCTATCCTTCCACCCACATGAGAGAGTTTGAAAGCTCTATCTCTTCGTCAAGAAAGAGCCCAAACTTGATCTCTTCATGTGAATGGGATAACCGACTCTATCCAAATACCGGGAAGTATGGAGATAAATGAATATCTTGAAACTGATCTCTTCAGAAACTAGATAACTGACAACTCCGCTCTCAAAACCCACAATATCTTCGAGTTTCTGACTTGGGCGTCAGAGGGTCTACCGTCGGGGCCACCCCCGGTGTTTCAGACTTGTTTGCAGGTACATGAGAGCAATCTTCAGTCGTTCCTGATGATCAGATCTTTGAGTCAATTGCAGTTTTTGGTGGTCAATATCGACGAATAGCGAAGTTCCGATATTTACTGTTTTTATTTATAAGAATTTACGTTTCTGTTTGCTCACACACAGAAATAAGCAACAACATTTATCATGTCAATGGATGTATGTGTAGAAAAATCAAGTGGTTTGGAGGTCATTCTCCCATGCATCATGTGGATCCAGTTTGTGGTTCGATTTGTATTGCTATTGTAATCATTCATTTTGCAACCACATGATGCATGGATGAATGACCTCCAAACCACTTGATTTTTTCTATACTTACATCTATTAGCATGATAAACATGATGAACGGAGTGGATCTTCCATAAGGGTCTCACCAAGTGAGTATAATCACTTTGTACAAGAAAAATTTTCTCATATAGTTGCGGTTTGTTTTTGGGGAACGTGTGGATGCACCAGGCGTGAGTTCTTACTCGATTTGTATTAGAGGAGACACCTATGCAAACGATCCTTGGCTGGGCGAACGGTATCGAGGTAGGCAGTGTTGAGGTGGAGGCTGATGCTGGGCTCGGATCTTTGAGGCTCAGATCCGAGGGTCTTGTGTACCTGCAGACGGTCTCGGAACACCGGGGTTGGTCCCGGTGGCAGATCCTCCAACGATCTAGTCAGTCACTTAAGATAGAGTAACAGTAACTAGGGTTTTGGTGGCAAAAGATTGATTACCTGGAGAAGGAGTAGGGGTCTGGTATTTATAGAAGATCCCAACCGGGTCCGGACCCGTTTGGGGCCGGGTCTGGACCCGGTTGCCCGTGTGGCTGAAGCGGTGGAGATCCGGGCAGTTTAGGGCTGACGTGGCAGATGCCCGGGCGGTATCCGGGCTGACGTGGCGGCGGTCCGGGCAGTTTTCCGGTGCTGACGTGGTGAATCGAGAGAATCAGGAGGTGCACGTACTCTGAGGGGATCCTGTGGCCAAGGAGGGGCCACGTCATTCCTAGCCTATATCACAAGCCCCACACTCCTGTAGGGCTTGGGGATCCAGCCATGTAGGAGTGATTCTTCGCATCCGTAGGAATAGCAGGGTGGATGTTGGGGTGAGAAAGTAAGATCTGCTACCTTCCGAGGAGGCCAGGGGGGTAGGAGGAATGGATCCCGTATTGGAGTTTGCGCGGGCGGCCGTGTAGAGCAGGAGGGCGAGAGCGACGCTCGCCGAGGCTTGGGGGTCGGCAGACGAGCCCTTGGTGTCGGTAGGCGAGCACAAGGGTCGGCGGACAAACCCAAGGGTCGGCAGATGAGCCCAAGGGTCGATGGACGAGCCCAAGGGTCGGAGGCGGCCACCTTGCTAGTTGGAAGAGTAAGGGGACGTCGAGGGCTTCTGTTGGGGCTTGACGAGCCCCAAGGTTCGGTAGATGAGCCCATGGGGTCGGCAGGGGAGCCCAAGGGTCGGTGGACGGCCACCTCGCTAGTTGGAAGAGCGAAGGGATGTCGAGGCCTTCTGTTGGGGCTTGACGAGCCCCCAGGGTCGACAGATGAGCCCGTGGGGTCGGCAGGCGAGCCCCATGGTCGGCGGACGAGGCCAAGGGTCAGCCGTGGGGTCGAGGCCTTCCGTTGGGGCTTGACGAGCCCCAAGGGTCGGCAGATGAGCCCATGGGGTCGGCAGGGGAGCCCAAGGGTCGGTGGACAGCCTCCTCGCTAGTTGGAAGAGCGAGGGGACGTCGAGGCCTTTCTATTGGGGGTCGATTCGTCGAGCATTAGGGGTCGGCAGACGAGCCCTTCCATATCAGAGGAGGCAGTGGGGGCTTGGGATTCTATCCGAGCGCCGAGGCCTGCTATAACAAAGGAGAGTAGTTGGGACTCGGGATTCCATCCGAGCGCCGAGTCCCACTATATCAAAGGAGTGTAGTTGGGGACTCGGGATTCCATCCGAGCGCCGAGTCCCTCTTTATCAAAGTAGTAGTTGGGACTCGCGCTTCCATCCGAGCGTCGACCCCTGTGAAAATAGAGGGGGAATTCCTGGCTCGCGCTTCTATCCGAGCGTCGACCCCTCTGTGAAAATAGAGGGGGAGTTACTGGCTCGCGCCTCCATCCAAGCGTCGACCCCTCTGTGAAAATAGAGGGAGAATTCCTGGCTCGCACTTCCATCCGAGCGTCGACCCCTCTGTGAAAATAGAGAGGGAATTCCTGGCTCGCGCTTCCATCCGAGCGTCGACCTCTCTGTAAAAATAGAGGGGAAATTCCTGGCTCGCGCTTCCATCCGAGCGTCGACCCCTCTGAGAAAATAGAGGGGGAATTCCTGGCTCGCGCTTCCATCCGAGCATCGACCCCTCTGTAAAAATAGAGGGGGATTTTTTACTTTTCGCCGAGGCCGCACAAGAAAGTTATGCACGGTCATCCAGACTCTATAAAGGGATGGAAAGAGAAATATTTTGTAGTTCGGACCGAGGGGTCTTGGGGAATTCCGACCGGATGGAACTTCGTCAAGCCGAAGCACAAGCCTCCGAGGAAGAGCGACTTGACAGCCAAGGAGTGGAAGAGGGTGGAGGAGATCATCGGGGGGCATAGTATAGCATGGCCGCGAGTGACCGAGATACACCTCGCCCGGGCCGGACTGAGTCCTGCCGACCCTAGTATGTCTCTTTCCGAATATGTTCATTTCCTACCTTCGCATTAACGTTAGCTTTTCTTCTGTGTTTTTGTAGGGATGACAACCCAACAGGCGGATGCGAAGAAGTTGTTGCTCGCTGTCACCGAGAAGGCGAGGGTAGAGAAGAAGAAGAAGGCCGAACAGGAGAGGTTAGCGGCCGAGAAGCAGAGGCTGGCCGCGCAGGCCGGCGCGTCCTCCCAGGTGCCGGTGCCGGCGGCCGAGGGGCCTTCCCTGGCGAAGAAGGCTAAGAAGCACCACTCCCAGTCCTCTCATTCGTCGAGGGGGGCTCGGTACGCCAAGACCGCTGATGCCCCGGAGAAAGGGCTCCCACCTATTCGGCCGAGCGCTGCGGAGATGGTGGGTAGGCAGAGTACGCTGCCTTTTGCCCCTGATTGGTCAATCGTGCGGGGGGATTCCCTGCTCGATGGGCCCGTGGCGGTCGAGTTCGTCTCGAAGGCCGCCACCGAGCGTGATCGGATGGCCCTGGCGGTGCAGTCGGCGGACCAGACCTACATGCGGTGGTCACAGGCGACCCTCTCGGTAAGTTGGCTTGGCCCTGTTTTTCATTCAAATGACGGAGTTTTTTCTGATATTTCTCTTCTTCGGCCAGGCGATGCTCCATGGTCAGCACTTCCACAAGTTCTTGGAGAAGGAGATTATCGTCGAGAGGCGGAATGCGGAGAGGTATCTTCGCAACCTGAACAAGGTGACGGATGAGCTGAAAGAAGCTCGGTCGATGATTGCCATCTGCGAAGCCCAGATAGAGTCGCTCACCAAGATCCACAAGCAGGATCGGGAGGACCTTGTGGCTAAGATCGAGGCCGAGGCGGTGAAGGGGAAGAAGGCACTGTAGGAGATGGAGTCGGCGTTGGGGGAGACCATCATGTTGGCGCAGGACGAGGCGTATGAACAAGCCAAGTCCCACTTCAAACATATCTACTCCGAGCAGAACGTGGACCATCTCTCCTACGGATGGGCGCCGAACCTTCCTCCCACCCCGGGTGGCGACGATGCGGGGGGCAACCAGGTCGATGAAGAGGTGCCCAACCCCAATCAAGAATAGATCTTTTTCTTTTTTCATGTTTTGATGTAAAATGCCTTGGGCGGACTGGCCACCGCGGATTTTGTATCGAACTTTTTGAAATGAAATATATTTTTTGGGCCGATTCTTCCATACTTGTGTTTTTTGTGATGTTTGTTCTCATCTTTTGATAGACGCACGGGGCCTACGCCACCTTCCCCGTTGTTGCCGAGGTGCCTCCAGATCGAGTGGGGGAGGCCACGGAGGTAGCTTTGCCTCATCAACTGAAGCAAGCTCGGGACCGAGCCGCCGCCGTTAACTATTTTCTGAACAGATCCAGGGAGCTCGGCTTGGAGTTGGCGCGTCTGAAAAAGGTCGTAGCCGACTGGGGCTGGTGGGTTATCGAGACAGGCTGGTCCCTCTCGGATGCTTCGAGCAGGAGTTCGGCTTCGGAGTCTGTCCTTCACGAGGCCGTAGTCGAAAAGGAGCTGGAGATCCGCAGACTGAAGCTATTGTTAGGTGCTGGTCTGAGAGAAGGGGCCGGCAACGCGACCCCGGGGCGGTCTCTGATATTTCTACCGGATGGGACGCAGCCCGAAGATGCAGGGAGCTCGGTGGCGGGAGTACCTTCCCGGGCCGGTTCAGCCGAGCGTGAGAGGAGCCCCAAATTCGAGTTTCCAGCGGAGTGTGAGTGAGTTGAGCTTTTTCCTTGTATTTGTATCGACGTTTATTGAGTTGTAAGCAATGAGTAATCAATAAGAACATTCGTTTTCCTGAACCTTGATTGCCTCGGCTGCCGAGGGTGGTCAGTGTGACTGCTACGAAGGGTCGCGGCTGGCGCAACTGCGTCATTAATTGCGACGTTTCGTATTCCCATGAGCATTTATGGTGACGTTTCGCCTTCCGCCGTTTCGCATTCCGAGATGCAATAAATGAGGGCCTCAGGGGGCTATATAATCCCCCACTCCCCTTGTTTTTTGTCAGGCAGTGAGCCGTTTGACTCGGGTGCTTGCCAAAGGCGGGCGCCCGAACAATATAATACTTCCGACTGCCCCGGATCGGAGGCACACCGATCACCCTCGGACTATTCGGGGTTCAGGCTGTTAGAGCCGTAAGACCCCGGGTTGTTCGTTGGTGAGCGGTGGGCCGACCGATCGGTTCGGGGGTTCGGAGAGAGCCGACGCGTGGTGGCTCTTCTGCCGTCCTCGAACAATTCGGGGTTTTGGGCTCGTAAGAGCCGTAAACCCCGGGCTGTTCGAGGGCGAGAGAAGGGTCAGCTGAGTAGCTCGAAGGCTCGAAGCGTTTGTTCCGGGATGGAGAGATCAGCGGGTCAATGCCCCCTGCCATTCTCGAACAGTTCGGGGCAGTCAATGCTTTGTTACCGCTGATTTCGGTGTGGGGGTAAACAGATGAGATTTGTGAGTTCGAGAAAAACCTGAACAGTGGATCCAAGCCTTCTGACTCCTGCCGCAACCTGCAAGGAAGTGCGATACACCGGGGTTGATTCCGGCGACGCACCCTCCGACGCTCTTGTCAGTAACTAGTATTGATTATGAAAGAGCTTAAGGTGGAAAAAGAGTGATTACCCGGTCATAGTGGTAGGAGGGAGGTATTTATAGTTGCCATGGGAGTGATTAGGGGCCTGATTCCCTGTGTAACTGTCAGGAGTAAAATCCTCACAGTCTGTTTAGGAAACTAATCCCTGATCCCCGGTGAGAGCAAATCAGGCCCGTTGACTTGGCCAAATCAGTGACCCTGATTTGTCTCTTGTTGGTCTGGGTTTGCCTCGGGTCGGGACCCGCACCCAATTAGAGTGGACCCGTTTGTCGGTTATTGGTTCTGTGAGAAGGAGATCCAGTACCCATTTTGGACCCATTTGTATGTGAAATTACCTTTTTACCCCCGAGCTTCAAGATTCGTGCCCAATCTGGACGGTTTCGATTTAACCCCATTTTTAGCTATATCACGAGCCCCCCACTCCTAAAGACTGAGTGTGATCAGCCTTTGAGGAGTAGTTTAACTGTTTTAGTGGCTGGTGGAGTTGTATCGGAGTCCGAATGGAGAGTTTTGAACCTCAAAGGGGGTAGTGAGGTGATTTTTGAAGCAGCAAGCTGTTCTGAAACCTTGTTGAACATTTGACGGTTTTTATCTATTTTTTTCGGATTATTTATTTAATTTTGCAATGTGTTAACTAATCGTTCGGGGTTCTTAACAGTACATTCTAGGCAATAATTGTTCATCCAGGGGCTCAAAAATATCCCCCCGAATCTTTAATTATTCTCTAGAATTTTTAGTTAATTTTCTCGAATTTTTAGCAATTTTTCGCAATTTTTAAATAAATAAAACGATTTTTAAATACCGATTATTGGCGTGGCGCAATCTGGACCTTTGATCAGCGTCGAGCGTGATTTTTTGAGAGATCTGGCGGTCGTTATCGCTCGGCAGCTTTTTTCTCCGTTTGCGAGCTCAGAATGGCACTTGCTCGGCAGCCGACCGGAGGCGGGGGGGTTCGGCAGTCCGAGCAACGTGGCGCAATCTGAGCCGTCGGATGATGGTGCATCTCCTAAGAAAATGCTATCTTGTCTTTTAGCGCGCGTGGCACGATCTGGACCGTTCATCATAAGAAGCACGAATTTCTGAGAGATCCAACGGTCGTAGTTGCTCGGTGGCTTTTTTCTCCGTTTGCGAGCTCGGAATGGTACTTGCTCGGCAGCCGACCGGAGGCATGGGGGTTCGGTAGTTTTCTTCTCCGTTTGCGAGCTCGGAATGGCACTTGCTCGGCAGCCGACCGGAGGCATGTGGTTCGGTAGTTTTCTTCTCCGTTTGCGAGCTCGGGATGGCACTTACTCGGCAGCCGACCGGAGGCATGGGGGGTTTCGGCAGTCCGAGCGACGTGGCACAACCTGAGCCTTCGGATGATGGCACGCATCTCGAGACGGGCACATTTCCCAAGAAAACACTATCTTGTCGTTTAGTGTCCTCGACAAGATCTGGGCCGTCTGATCGAGATCTTACACGAAAGTTGAGGAGAAAGTGAGTTTTCTCCGTTTGCAGGCTCGGAAAGGCACTTGCTCGGCAGCCGACCGAAGGATTGGGGTTTCGACCGTCCGAGCGACGTGGCGCAATCTGAGCCATCGGATGACGACACGCATCTCGAGACGGGCACATTTTTCAAGAAAACACTATCTTGTCGTTTAGTGTCCTCGGCAAGATCTGGGCCGTCTGATCGAGATCTTACACGAAAGTTGAGGAGAAAGTGAGTTTTCTCCGTTTGCAGGCTCGGAAAGGTACTTGCTCGGCAACCGACCGGAGGCATGGGGGTGCGGCAGTCTGAGCATGGAAGAGCGTTCCGGGCCGTAGAGGGGGGGAACGGATCCCGATACGATTCAGTTTTCAAGGGCATTAATGGCGTCCCATGATTCGTGCGGCGTTCCAACTTCCCGGGGTCATTAAGACATGGCGCCCTCCAATTAATGCGTGGCATTTCAACTTCCGAGGGCCATAATGGCTAGCTCTTGGAGGGTGATTATAAGTACCCCATTCCCCTTGTTATTTTAGTCACAAAAAATGTTTAGTTTTAGTCCTCGGAAGCGTCTGCCTTGGGTCGTTGCTCTTCGGCTATGGTCTTCTCCTGGTTGTGGCGGCCCCGATGCGGATGTCATGGCCGGAGGAGATCATAGCAGAAGTAGTGACGACCGGGGTCAAGGCGGATGCCTGCCTTGTGAAATTTTAACCTCGAGAAGTTCGGAGAGGTGGTCACTCTTTTGCCTTGTTCTTCTCTCGATCCTGACGGCCCAGATGCAGGTGTCAGGGTCGAGGGAGAACATGGCAGGAGTGGTGACGACCGTAGTCCGAACCCGAGGGGCGAATTGCTTCAGAAGGACGGGTGGTCGTTCTTCCGCCAAAATCTTCTCTTGATTCTGACGGCCCGGGTGGAGGTGTCAGGGTCAGGGGAGATATTGGCAGAAGGGTTGACTGCCGAAGTCCGGATCCGAGGGGCGGTGTGCCTCGGAAGGACGGGTGGTCGTTCTTCCACCATGATCTTCTCCCGACTCTGACTGCCCCGAAGTGGGTGTCAGGATCGGGGGAGATCATGGTAGAAGAGGTGATGACCCAAGTCCGGATCTGAGGGGCGAGTTTGCTTCGGAAGGACGGGTGGTCGTTCTTCCACCGTGGTCTTCTCCCGATTCTGACTGCCCCGATGTGGGTGTCAGGGTCGGGGAAGATCATGGTAGAAGAGGTGATGACCCAAGTCCGGATCCGAGGGACTGCAGCTTCGGAATGATGGGTCTCTTCCGACCTCTGTCTTCCTTCCGGGCTGGTGGCTTTGATGGCGAAGGCCAGGGCGAGGGAGCATGAGACGAGGAAGAAGAGGCCTTCGGCGGGGCCTCAGGGCGGCCGAGCCCCCAAGATACCGTCGGTCGAGAAGACAAGCGACCTGCAGAAGGCCGTTGCACCGGGGGCCGACCCCGAGCAGGAGAAGTCCGCGGCTACGGATCCTCCAGTTTCCGGTGTGCCGGCACCAACTGTGGAGGGGGATGCAGCCGGCTCGTCGAGCGGTGCATTCGGCATGAAAGAGGTGCTGTCCCTCCAAGTTCCGCCCCTCATTGTCGATGCGGAGAAGATCTTGATCGAGAGGCACAAGCAGATCTTTGTCCCTGACTGGCAGGTGATGAATGTCGACGGCTTCTTGGGTGACGGCAACATCTGCATGGAAGCGGTGAGGCACCTGCCGACCCCAAAGGATCGAGCGGCCCTAAAGGCCGGGCTGGCTGGGGAAGCCACGATACAGATCGCTCGGAACATAATGTCGGTAAATGGACCGAACTCCTTCTTATTGAGACTTTTTCTGAGATTTTCTAAGTTCCTGCGTTCGGACTTTAACGGTTTGTTCTCTTTTCAGTCCCTCTGCCACTTCAACTTCTTGCTTGAGCAGTTTGCGAGCAAGGAACAGGAGTATGACCGGGAGAAAGCGGAGCGCGTCAAAGCCACGAAGCTGCTTGACGCTGAGCAACTCCTCTCGGCAAAAAGGGCGGCCGAAGTGGCGGGGTTGGAGAAGCAGTTGGCCGACGCCATTCAGCTGTCGAAGGACACGGCAGCCAAGCTCGAGGCCTCGGAGAAGGAGAACGCCGAGCTGAAGGAGGAGCTGGCCAATGCTCGATCGGAGACAGAGAGGGCTCGGAAGAGAGCCGAGAAGATCATGGCCAAGCACCGGTCTAAGGTGGCAAAGGCGAAGAAGGCTGTCCAGGAGGAGGCCGAGCACCACATGTTCAAGAACATGGAGGACGCCTATGGCCGAGCCCTGCTCCATGTTGTTGCTCAGAATCCGGGTTTCGACACGTCCTCCTACCGTTTCTATGACCCCGTGGAGGGGGAGGAGGAGGTTCCCCAGGGGATGCTCTGCCCCGAGGGACGGACGGACGGTGTCGAAGGCCCGGATGAGACCGAGGCCGAGGATGAAGAGGAGGATGACTCTGAGGAGGAGAGTGGGAGCGAGGACGAGGACGAGGACGAGGGCGAGGACAAGGCCGAGGGCGAGGACAAGGCCGAGGGGTCGACGGACCCGAACGACAAAAAGGTCGACCCCTGACTCGGTTGCCTCTTTTAGTCTTTTGTTGCTTTGTTTCTTTTTGTAAGCCTAACTGCGGACTGACCACCGCTCTTGTAAAACTTTCTTCTCGGTTTTGAATGAAAACAGTTTGTTTGGCCAAAATTTATCCAAGTGTTGAGTCTCGGATTTTGTGTTTGATTAGGCGTAGAATTCTCCAAGTGTTGGGTCTCGGATTTATCTCTGCTTTTCAGGTGAAGTTCGGTCCGATCACGGAGGTTGCACACCTTCGTAAGGAGCTGGCCAAAACGAAGGGCGAGCTCTCGAATAGCCGACAGAGGCGGTTTCTCATGTTCTTGAAGCTGGAGGAGACAAAGACAGCTGTGAGGGGGTATTGTCGCGAGTTGAAGCAACTACAGAAGCAACCCCAAGCCCCTTGTCCTGAAGGTGAGGTCGAGCAGCTTCGTAGAGAGCTTGCCGTCGCCGAGCGGAAGAACGACGAGCTCTCGGCTAAGATCCGAC
Organism: Hemerocallis citrina; assembly: GCA_017893485.1. Classification (NCBI taxonomy): domain Eukaryota; kingdom Viridiplantae; phylum Streptophyta; class Magnoliopsida; order Asparagales; family Asphodelaceae; genus Hemerocallis; species Hemerocallis citrina. The sequence continues at coordinate 181,101,852 of CM030368.1, read as the reverse complement.
ACATGGAGATAGCGGAGCAAGGTTGCTCGGCGGAAGAAGAGAAGCTTGCTTTCGAGCTGGAGAAGGCATCGTCCGAGCGCAAGAAGTTGTTGGCTGAGGTCGACAGGCTTAGGAGGATCACGATAGATAGGGGGATCGAGGTCACCCACTACCGATAGTGCCAACGCCTCGGGCTCGTCAAGGCCTCCTCGTTTGAAGAAGTTGGCGAAGGACGACGCTTTGAGAGACAAAATCATTGAACTGGAGGAAGAGGTCGCGTCACTCAAGCCTCTGCCGGAGAGGGCCAACGTCCGCAGTACATCGTGCACTCGCGAAGAGAGCGAGAGAGGGATTACCTTCTACGAACTTGCGACACGTTTGCCTGTGGCTAGGCGGAGCCCTGCTGACGCTCAGAGTAGCGTGGCTGTCTCGTCGAGCGGTGCCTCGGTCGGCGCCACAGTTAGGGTCAGCGGCGAAGGGGGGTCATGCTTTGTCGGTTTGGAATCGAGCTCGGAGGTCAGGCCTCGTCGTCCTCGCGTTTCCTTGAACCGAAGCGTTCCCCTTCCGAAGAGGCCCTGATCATGTCGTTTTATGTTTCTTCTGGCTGTTGTAAAACTCTATTGCACGGTCGGTCTTGTTGTATGTAGAGTTGTTATATCTAAATACGAATCTGAAAGTTTGATTGGAAAATTCTTCAAGTGTTGGACTTCGCCAGTGTATTGAAATTTTGTTATTCGTTTTCCCTTCTTTTCAGCTCGTGGTGGCAGCCCAATACATTGATTCCAACGGCTCGGACGATGATGCTGAAACCGAGGCAACTTCAGGGGCGACGAAGTCGCGCTCGGCAAAGTGCCGAGAGCGGCTTTATGGCGTCGAGCTGGAGTTACGCCGAGCTGAGAGCGAGCGGGCCTACCTTCAGTCCGTCCTCGGCCAACGAGACGTCGAGATCCAACGTCTGGAGAGTAGGATCGCCGAGGCGACCCCCGTAGGAGAGGACGAAGATTCGCAGACTGCTTTTAGCAACGCTCTGCGGGTCCAGTGTATTCGGCACAACCAGTCGAAAATAATAGCCGAGCGGGACGATTTGCTCTCTGAGATCCATCACTTGCAGACCGTGGAGGCGAAGCTTCGGAATGAGGCGGAGGAGCTATCAGCCGAAGTGGATGGACTGGCGACCGAACGGGTCAGTGAAGACATTTCCGTTTGAAGGCCAAGTGTAGTGGGTCGGCGCTGTATTTTTTGTTTTCTAATACTTTGTAACCATGGAAAGATTGCTTTGTATTATGTCCCGATCATTAATAAAATTTCTTTTAAGAACTAGCATATCTCTTGTTGCTCTGCGTATTTATCTCGCTTGTAAGTGTGTTGGTCGTGCCGAGGTTTACGAGCCGAGCATATAGTGCCGTCGGCAAGAATCTCGAGGCGAACCAGTTCCTATGGGAACACTATCTTGTCGTTAGCGGCGCTGACATGATCTGGGCCGTTGGATTTTGGCACGAATCTCGAGACGGATCTGTTCCCAAGAAAATGCTATCTTGTCGTCTAGCGTTGCTGGCAAGATCTGGGCCGTCTGATCGAGATCCTACGCGAAAGTTGAGGAGAAAGTGAGTTTTCTCCGTTTGCAGGCTCGGAATGGCACTTGCTCGGCCTCCGACCGGAGGCAGTATGGTCTGACCCTTCTTCTTGGGGCTTCCATCTCCGTGACAAGATGGCTCGGGTCGTGGTACCGAGCGGTGCTTCGGTCTCCCTCTTCTTGCGAAGTCGAGGGGTGAGCCGAGCTCTTTTCCATGGTGAGGCTCGCAGGTCTTAGCGAGTGTTCAACGGTTGTGGGAGCAATTCCGAATGGTAATCCACTCCTAACTCGCCGAGAAGCAAGCTTGGGGAGTGGAATCGAACCAAGTGTTGGACTCCGAAACCATCGGTGTAGTTCAACGGCTGTGGGAGCAGTTCCGAACGACGATCTACCTCTGGCTCGTCCGGGGGCGAGCCGTGGAGGTAAAGTCGAGCCGAGTGTTGGACTCCGAACCATTGGTGTAGTTCAACGGTTGTGGGAGCAGTTCCGAATGGCGATCTACCTCTGGCTCTTCCGGGGGCGAGCCGAGGAGGCAAAGTCGAGCCGAGTGTTGGACTCCGAACTGTCGGTGTAGTTCAACAGTTGTGGGAGCAGTTCCGAACAGCGATCTACCTCTGGCTCGTCCGGGGGCGAGCCGAGGAGGTAAAGTCGAGCCGAGTGTTGGACTCCGAACCATCGGTGTAGTTCAATGGTTGTGGGAACAGTTCCGAACGGCGATCTACCTCTGGCTCGTCCGGGGCGAGCCGAGGAGGTAAAGTCGAGCCGGACATTGGACTCCGAACCATTGGTTGAAATCAAATTAAAAAACAAAAGACAAAGGCGGAGAGACGCAAGCAAATTTATAAATATGAAAGAGCATTCTTCATTGATAATCGACGGCGAACCGTTTTTACATATCACAACTTATGAAATAGATTACAAGTTAGAGGAGAGGAATGGCTCGATATCCTGCAATACTTAGAGAGGCGCCGGGGCGCTTTCTTGGTATTTCAGGAGGTGGTCGGCATTCCAGGTCCTCGGAATCTCTCTGCCCTCTAGATCTTCCAGACGATATGCTCTGAGCCGAACTACCCTTGTGATCTTGTAAGGCCCTTCCCAATTCGGAGCCAGCTTGCTCTTCTGATTGGGGAAGGATATGGCCAGTTTTCTCAGGACCAAGTCCCCTTGCTTGAGATTGGTGGGTCGGACTTTCTTGTTATATGCCAATTCGACCCTCCTTCGGTAGCTCTGCTGTCGAATCGATGCTCTCTCCCTCAGTTTGTCTACAAGATCTAAGTTCGTCCTGAGGTCTCTGGCGTTCTGTTCCTCATTGTAGGCTGTGAGGCGAGGGGAAGGTATACCGACCTCGAGGGGTATCACCGCCTCGGACCCATAGGTGAGGTTGAAAGGGGACTCTCCGATGGGGGTCCGCTTGTTGGTGCGATAATTCCACAGTACATTGGGGAGTTGGTCGACCCATAGGCCTTTGGAACATTTGTCCAATCTCTGCTTGATGCTAGAGAGGATTTGCCGATTGGCGTTTTCTGCTTGGCCGTTCGACTGCGGGTGGGAGACGGAAGAGAAGCGCTGTTGGATGGCAAGATCCTTGCACAGAGCTCGGAATGCAGCCCCGGTAAACTGAGTTCCGTTATCGGTTACGATGACACGGGGGACGCCGAACCGACAGATGACGTTTTTCCAGAAGAATTGAAGCACCTTGTTCTCGGTGATAGTGGCGAGGGGCTCGGCCTCAATCCACTTCGAGAAGTAGTCGATGGCTACAACCAAGAACTTGAACTGGCCGGGAGCCAGAGGGAACGGGCCTAGTAAGTCCATTCCCCACATTGCAAAGGGGATAGGACTTGATAGGGAGGCAAGGTTGGCTTGAGGGAGGCGACGAACATTGGAATGTCTCTGATAGGAGCCACATTGCCGAACATGTCGCTCGGCATCTTGGAGGAGAGTCGGCCAGAAGTATCCATAGTTCAAAGCTTTCCGGGCCAAGGACCTAGATCCTGAATGCGCTCCGCCGATGCCTTCGTGGAGCTCTTGTAGGGCATAGTCGGCCTACTCCGGGGAGAGGCACCTTAGGTATGGTTGGCCGTCGATCTGTGAGAAGGAGCGCTTGTACAAGATCCCCTCGATCAAGACATACCGCTCGGCCCTAGTTCTGACTCGGCGTGCTTCTTTGGGATCCTCGGGCAGGAGTCTGTCCCTTAAGAACTCCACCAATGGCTTCATCCAATTATCTTGCAGCAAGACCGGCAACGACTCTACCGAGCCGGAGGTCTCGTCTTCTATGCTCGGCCTTGAAGGGAGGACCTCGATCAAAACGGTCTGCTCGAGACCTTGGAGGGAGGATGAGGTCAACATGGAGAGGGCATCGGCCTGTGAATTCTCCTCACGAGGGACTCGTTGGATGAGTGCCTCTTCGAACCGGCTCATGAGGGCTCGGACCATGGCGAGGTACTTTGCCATTCGCTCGTCTCGTGCCCCGTATTTGCCCAAGACCTGGTTCACAACCAGCTGAGAGTCACTGTAAATTCGGAGGCGCTGCGCCCCAGCACTTCGGGCAAGTCCGAGGCCTGCGATGAGTGCCTCATACTCCGCCTCATTGTTCAAGGCCTTGAAGTTCATACGGATCGCATACTGGAGGACGAAGTCATCAGGGCCGTTCAGGATGATACCGGCGCCGCTTCCTTCGTTGCAGGAGGAACCGTCCACGAAGACCGTCCAAATGGGGGTCCGTTCGGGACGTGGCTGACCTCAGGAATGGTGGACTCGACGATGAAGTCGGCAAGGGCCTGAGCTTTGATTGCCGTCCGAGGTTGGTAGGAGATGTCATGTTGGCTTAGCTCTATGGACCACTTCATTAGCCGGCCCGAGGTTTCGGGCTTATGGAGGATCTGCTTCAGCGGTTGGTCGGTGAGGACCACAACCGAGTGGGACTGAAAGTATGGACGGAGCTTCCTTGCCGCCATGACCAGGGCGTAGGCCATCTTCTCTATCTTCAGATAGCGGAGCTCAGCATCCCGAAGCACTTTGCTCACATAGTAAATGGGCCTCTGGGCCCGGTCTTCTTCCCTCACCAACACAGCACTTAGGGTCTGCTCGGAAGCAGCCAAGTAGATGAACAGGGTTTCCCCCGGAACTGGTTTGCTGAGCAGAGGAGGGTTCACCAAGTAGGCCTTCAGTTGGTCGAACGACTCCTGTTGTGGTTGGCCCCATTCGAAACCCTTAGCCCCCCTGAGAGCCTTGAAGAAGAGGAGGCACTTTTCCCCGGACTTCGAGAGGAACCGGCCAATAGCGGCTAGCCGATCCGTAAGCTTCTGTACTTCCTTGACGTTCCGGGGCGGGGCCATATCCAGTATGGCCTTGATCTTCTCAGGATTTGCTTCGATCCCTCGCTGGCTGACCATGAAGCCAAGGAACTTTCCCGACGAGACCCCGAACGCACACTTGTTCGGATTAAGCCTCATGTTGTGCCTTCTTAATACGCCGAATGCCTCCTGGAGGTCGGCCACCTGGTCGGTACCTCGGATGCTCTTCACGAGCATGTCGTCGACGTAAACTTCCATGTTGCGGCCTATTTGGCTTTGGAAGACTTTGTTGACGAGGCACTGGTAGGTGGCCCCAGCGTTCTTCAATCCGAACGACATGACTCTATAGCAGTAGAGGCCCTGGTCGGTAATGAAGGAAGTCTTCGAAATGTCCGGGGGGAACATTCGGATCTGATTATAGCCAGAGAAGGCGTCCATGAAGCTGAGGAGCTCATGGCCCGATGTGGCATCGATGAGGGTGTCGATATTTGGGAGAAGGAATGGATCCTTCGGACACGCCTTATTCAGGTCGGTGAAGTCGATGCATATCCTCCAAGAACCATTGGACTTCTTAACCATGACCACGTTGGAGAGCCACTCAGGATAGTTCACCTCCTGTATGAACCGGACTTTTAAGAGCTTGTCCACCTCCTCCATCTGGCTCTGGAAGACCTTGTTGACGAGGCGCTGGTAGGTGGCTCATGCGTTCTTCAATCCGAACGGCATGACTCTATAGCAATAGAGGCCCTGGTCGGTGATGAAGGAGGTCTTCGGAATGTCCGGGGGGAACATTCGGATCTGATTATAGTCGGAGAAGGCGTCCATGAAGCTGAGGAGCTCATGGCCCGAGGTTGCATCAATGAGGGTGTCGATATTTAGGAGAGGGAATGGATCCTTCGGACACGCCTTATTCAGGTCAGTGAAGTCGATGCATATCCTCCAAGAACCGTTGGACTTCTTGACCATTACGACATTGGAGAGCCACTCGGGGTAGTTCACCTCCTGTATGAACCGAGCCTTTAAGAGTTTATCCACCTCCTCCTTGATGGCCTGCTATCGCTCGGGAGCGAATTTTCGCCTCTTCTGCTGAACCGGTTTGCATCCCGGTTCGACACTTAGGCGGTGGACTAGCAGCTCCTCGGATATCCTGGGCATATCCGCGGCGGACCAAGCAAACAGGTCGCGGTTATCCCGGATGCATTGAACCAGGTCGGAACACAGTGCAGTCGGCAAGGACTTGCTGATGAGGAACTTTCGACTCGGGTCCTCGTCCGAGAAGAGCACTTCTTCTAACTCGTCCGCCGGCTCGGACGTGGGTTGGGCATTTGGCTCGGGGATTTCTAGAGTCTCGAGGGAGAGCACCGGTCCCCCAGTGGAAGTCATATAGCACTTCTGAGCTGTCTCTTGGCTGCCCCTGACCTCTCCCACTCCCGACCGAGTGGGGAACTTCATTTTAAGTGGTACGCTGAAGGGACAGCTTCCAGGGCAGCTAGGCCGGGCCGGCCTAGGAGACATTGTATGCGGCCGGGACGTCGACGACCATGAAGTCCATCGGCTCGGTCTGGGTAGTAGGGGTCTTCCCAGCAGTTACGTCTAGGGTTATAACCCCCTCGACAGTTACTGGTACCCCCGTGAACCCATGGAGCGTGTAGCCGGCCGGCTTGAGACGGTCCCGAGACAGCTGCAGCCCTCGGAAGGCTGAGAGGAAGAGGATGTTCACCGAGCTCCCATTGTCTACCAGGACCCTCTGCACCTTGAAGTTTGCCATGCGAAGGTCGATGACGAGGGCGTCGCAGTAGGGAGTTCGGACCCCCTCGAGGTCTTCATCGGAGAAAGTCACTGGGACGCCGAGACCTTTGGGAGGAGGGGCGCTGTGAACCGAGTTTACCTCTCGGACGAAGGCCTTCCGAGAAGAGTTGGAGGATCCCCCCATGGGGCCTTCGTGGATGAGGTGCAGAACTCGTTCTTCGTCGAACTCGGGGGTCTCATCGTGCCGCTCGGAGCGCTTGTTAGCCCCCCGAGGCGGAGGAGTGTTGCGATCCGCCCGATCGTTTGCCTTCACAAATTTGGCCAACTGCCCCCTCTGGGTGAGGGCCTCTATCTCATTTTTAACGCCCGGCAGTCGTTGGTGTCATGGTCGTGGTCCCGGTGGTAGCGGCACCATTTCTCTTTGTTCCTCCTCTTGGCCGGGGTGTTCATTCTCGGAGCCGGAGGTATGACTCCTTCTTTCTCCACTTCCATCAGGATGGTGGAGACATTGGTGGTGAGGGGTGTGAACTTCTCGAACCTAGGGGGAGGACGGCGCTGACCGCCGTTGTCCTTCTGCATCTTCTTGGACCCCTCCTCCTCCGTCACCTTCCTCTTCGATCCGGAGGCCGACCCTCTGAAATTCGGGAGGCACTCGGCCTCTTCCGCCCGAATGTACTTCTCGCACCTTAGGAGAAGGTCGGCGAAGTTGTGCGGGGGCTTCTTGGCGAGGGACGACCGGAGGTTGGAGTTGAGGACGTTCGACTGGAACGCAACGGTCGCCACCGACTGGTCTAGGGAGGCGATAGACCTGACCTCTGCGGTGAATCTCCTCACATAGTCCCTCAGCTTTTCTGCCCTCTCCTGTCGCAGGTTGAGGAGGGAGCAGCTCGTCTTCTCAGCTCGCCTGCTACTCACAAAGTGAGTTATGAAGAGCGTTTCGAACTGCTCGAACGAGAAGATGGAAGAGGGGGCGAGCCTGGAGTACCATTCCCGAGCCGACCCCCTAAGGGTGGCGGGGAAGGTCTTGCAGAGCATGGCATCGGAAGCTTGATGGATCAGCATTAAGGTCTTGAAGCTTTCGACGTGATCAACTGGGTCGGACTCCCCTGAGTATGTTTCAAACTGTGGAGGTTTGAAACCCCTCGGTATGGGGGCCTCCATGATTGTCCGAGAGAAGGGGGGTCTGCTGGGACGGACGGTCCCTGCTCTCGACTCCTCCTCTTTATCCATGCGACCGATGTGCCTCTCCACCTCGTGGAGACGACGGTAGAGGGCATCGTCCCTCCGCTGGTAATCAAAAGATCTCCGGGACTCATCTTCGTAGGAAGGGGAGCGGGGGCTGCGGCGTCGGTGGTCCTGGGATCGGCGAGGACTATAGGGGTGCTGCTGGCGACTGGGTGCCGGGAGAGGACTTCTGGATCGGTGGTGAGGACTGGGAACCCGCGGAGGTGTTGGAACCCTCTGGGCGTTATGGTTGTTGGGGCGAAGGTTGAGGGCCTGCAACACAGTCTCCTGGAATTGTAGGAACTCGGCACGAGTGATAGGTGCCTCATTGTTCCTCGGATGATGCCGATCCACGGGGGAATGTGGCCTCCTCCTACGGCGCTCGGGAGATTCCGCCCGGCCCCTTCTGTCCGGAGACCTCCTACCGTCTCGGCGATGAGGAGACCGCTCACCATGATGCTGGCGGGAGGCTCCCTCTCGGGCTCGCCTCTCATCTAGGTGGTTGCGGAGGTCCTCTTCCTTTTGGCGATTCAGGATGGTGTTGCGGAGGTCGGAGGCTCGGGGATGATGGGAAGCCATGGAGTCCGAGGAGGCATTATGAATTGAGACGTGGTCTGGAAGGAGTGGTTGCTTCTGCCTCCTCTGGTTCTAACCAGCAGGACCATTTGGGGGTTGTTGGTTCGGAAGAGGAGGCTGGCCCTGTTGGGCCGGGGGAGGGAGATGTTCGGTTTGCGGGGCAGGATGGATAGGGACCTCCTCTGGCTGGTCGGCGGGGTTGGGTCCGCGGTTGGACCCCCTGGACCTGACCTTCTTGGGAGGCATAGTTGGAGAGGGGCTAGCTGACGAGGAAGAGGCGGAGCTGTTCGTGTGGTTTTTCCCACAGACGGCGCCAATCTGTTACCGCTGATTTCGGTGTGGGGGTAAACAGATGAGATTTGTGAGTTTGAGAAAAACCTGAACAGTGGATCCAAGCCTTCTGACTCCTGCCGCAACCTGCAAGGAAGTGCGATACACCGGGGTTGATTCCGGCGACGCACCCTCCGACGCTCTTGTCAGTAATCAGTATTGATTATGAAAGAGCTTAAGGTGGAAAAAGAGTGATTACCCGGTCACAGTGGTAGGAGGGAGGTATATATAGTCGCCATGGGAGTGATTAGGGGCCTGATTCCCTGTGTAACTGTCAGGAGTAAAATCCTCACAGTCTGTTTAGGAAACTAATCCCTGATCCCTGGTGAGAGCAAATCAGGCCCGTTGACTTGGCCAAATCAGTGACCCTGATTTGTCTCTTGTTGGTCTAGATTTGCCTTGGGTCGAGACCCGCATCCAATTGGAGTGGACCCGTTTGTGGGTTATTGGTTCTGTGAGAAGGAGATCCAGTACCCGTTTTGGACCCATTTGTATGTGAAATTACCTTTTTACCCCCGAGCTTCAAGATTCGTGCCCAATCTGGACGGTTTCAATTTATCCCCATTTTTAGCCATATCAGGCTTGTAAGAGCCGTAAACCCCGAGTTGTTCGCGGGTGAGAGGGTGGTCAGTAACTCGACCCGAGGCTCGGGGCGTCTGCCGAAGGCGGACGCTCTAAACCTTAATTAAACCTTCGTAACCGAGCGTGGTAGCCGAGCGGCTTTGAAGAAAACCGCGGCCGTGCCTCATCTCGTAGGTTCCTCATGTTTGTAGGAGAACCAGTTGCAAGAGTGTCAAGGTCGCCACCGAGCGTCAAGGTCGCGGTGCCCTAGAACAGGCACCCGCCTTGTTCGGGGTCGACGGTGTGGGCGTGGCCGGCGGATGTCGCCTCGTACATAGGTTGATGAGCTTCGAGAAGCCCAAACCGAGCGAGGGACGGATGCCGAGCCCCCATACCGGTGAGAAAGGAAACTGCGGGCGTAGCAGAGGGTCGCCGCCGAGCGTCAAGGTCGCGGTGCCTTGGAAAAGGCACCCGTCTTGCTCGGGGTCGACGCCGAGCTCCCGCACATGTTCTCAGGGAGAGACGGTGTCGGCATGGCTGGCGGATGTCGCCTCGTACATAGGTTGATGAGCTTCGAGAAGCCCAAACCGAGCGAGGGACGGATGCCGAGCCCCCATACCGGTGAGAAAAGTAACTGCGGGCTAGGAGTGGCGAACGGGTCGTTCGGGCCGGGCCGGGCCCAACCCATACGGGTTGGCACGAATTCGTAGCCGGTCCGGGCCGGGTTGCACCCTTATACGTTTTCGTTTGGGTGGCCCGCCCAACCCGTGAACCCTTTAGGGCTCAACCCGGGTTGGGCCGGGTCGACCGGCGGGTTGGCCCGTTTAATAATATAATTTTTTTTTTTGGTAGCTTAAATTAAAATAATAATAATAATAATTTTACAAATGATGTATACAAACAACCATATCTTTGTTTGATGAATACTACAATTCTTCAAAAATTATAATACTAAGTAAGTAATAATACTAATAAGTAATAATACTACAATTCTTCAAATATCCCCAAATGATGTTTAATTATAATACTAAGTATGTAATTCACTAAATTCAGTAATAATACTAATAAGTAATAATACTACAATTCTTCAAATATCCCCAAATGATGTTTAATTATAATACTAAGTAATAATACTAATAAACAAAAAAAATCGTAATAATAATAATAAGATTGAAAGAGTGAAATTGACAACAAATTTTGAAATTTTATTCATATGAATTTAAGTTATACAATTTGAACAATTTATAACGAAATGAAGAATTCAATTCACAAATAAGTTTTATACAATAACATATTTGTTATATACAATTTTAATTGAGTACAAGTTTTCTAATTCGACATAACAAGAAAAGCTATTGTTGTTGTTATTGTTGTTGTTGTTGTTGTTCTTCGGGCGAGTTGCTCCCACTTGTGGAACTTGATAGTGCTTTTCCTTGCGTCCTATCTTCAGCCTTCAGCCAGTCTTCTGTGCAAACGAGCATCTCCAATACCTCGGGCTTCAACCGATTTCTGTAATCAGATAGAACCCTGCCACTTGTAGAAAATGCACTCTTAGAAGCAACTGTAGAGACAGGAGGAGTTAGCAAATCTTTAGCCATAATTGACAGAATACTAAAAGTGTGTTCATGTTCTTTCCACCATTGTAAAATATCTAGTGGAGAAAGAGTAGGCTCAGTATCCTGTTGGTTATACCAATTTAATTCATTTGGTTGATTAGTCCTAGGTTTTTTAGATTGAATTTGTTCAAGTAAACTAAATGTTCTATCACCAATTCTACTTTTACCCTTACCTTTAGAACTACCAGAAGAAGAACTAACTACAGAAGTTGTACTACTAGAAGCAAAACGTCTATCATAATAATCATACAAGTTATTTAACGTAGATTCAAACTGAACTAAAAAAGTAGCGCAATCAGTTGTTAATTTTACATTGTTCTCTAAATATCCAAAAAACATTTCTATCAAATTCTTCGTACCTTCTAATTTGATACGGGGATCCACAACAGTAGCAACACAAATCAACATAGGAGGAGGAAAATAATATTTCAAAATTTTTTGAAACGCAGGTATTACAATGTCACTAATATAGGGATCATTTAACATTTCGTTAAATATTTGCATCATGCTAACTAATTCAATAAAAATGCTACTAGAAGTAGATTCATATGTTTTTGAAAACTTTAAAGTTGCGGTTTTAAAAGGTTCTAAAAATTTCAATAAAGATTCGGCAAAAAACCAATCGTTGGGAGTCATTTCAAAATTATGCATATTTTTTGCGATACAAAAATCATTTACAACTGCTTTATAATCGGTGACAACATTTAGTAAATCAAAAGTAGAATTCCATCGGTGTCTAACATCCTTTGGAAATTTTCTAAAAGGCACATTTCTAACCCTACACCAAGCTTTCCATTCTTGTAAAATGCTTGGACTTAATACAATGAAATGTACACAATTTCTAATTTTATGTATATATGGATCAGCTATTCTTAATGCATCTTGAACACATAAATTTATAATATGACATGTACATCTAACATGAAAAATATTGTCAGATGGAGTGTTTAATACAGATTTTAAAGTAGTAATTGCTACATTGTTGTTAGATGCATTATCAAAACTAATAGTCATAATTTTATCGCGAATATGAAAAACATCACAAATTTCTATAATACGGTTTGCTATTTCAGTGCCACTATGGGGATACGACAACGCCGCAAGTGATATGATTCTTTTTTGAAGAATCCAATCATTGTCGATCCAATGACAGGTTATTCCCATCGTTGGAATATTGTTGACACCCGTCCAACAATCCGAAGTTAAACTAACCCTACAAGTTAAACTCCATAAAATTGCAATCAACGCGTCCTTCATTTCAACATACATTTTAAAACAATCCGATTTGCAAGTATTTCTCGGAATTCTTTTAAAATGTGGGTTTAAGACCGTTTGATTAAAATTTTCCAAGTTCCTACTTTCGGGATAGGAAAATGGCAACTCTTCCTTAATGACTAATCGGGCCATTTCCCGACGAACAAGTTCGGGATCATAAGGGTGGCTATCTACTTGACCGGTCCTAGGGTTGATTTTTTGTTGGCCTTGTATTTGATCAAGAAGTTCTTTATGATTATGTTGTATGTGCCTACTAATTGTACCGGTGCCGTCACCCCTCTTGAATTTGTATGTTTTACTACATGTTTTACACACTTTCAAACTTATACCCGGAGTATGTTCGTCCGGGATATACTCATAAAACTTATGCCAATCGCTAGTTTCTCCTCTACTTTTCCTACTACTACGCGGTTGTGTGGTTTCGGGTTGTTGTTGTTGTTCTTCTTCTTCTAATTGTATGTCACCTACAACATCCATGTCGTGTGTACCCCATTGTTCCATAGTAGGATCAATGTAATCTTGGGCGGGCTCACTAGTTGGGACAATTGGTGGCCTACGTGAAGATGAGGAGGAATCTTATCCGCTACGACCGCTACCGCGTGATCTAGACATAATGTAGTAATGTGCTAAAGTAAAGTATGTAAAAAAAAAAAATACAATGTAGGAGCGGTGAATTATACAAAAAAAAATCTAAAAAACAAGAGGGTTGAGATAGAGAAGTTCAAAAAAACAAACAATAATTTTAACTACAACGCAGAAAAAAATTAACGAGAGAGATAGAAATATTTTGATACCGTTCACCGTGGAATACGCGTATGTAAAAAAACCGTTAAAATAAGAATAGAATAGAAAAGATGGAGGAGCGCTTTGCCAATTCCGCAATTGAAGAGTTGAGAAGATGTTGAAGTAGATTTGGCGAGGGTTGAAGAGAGTTGAAGACGTTGAAGACGTTGAATTTTGATTCCGATACGACCAAAATTTGATCGTGTATACGCCTCCTTGTACACTTGTTTGATGAATACTAAAATTGTTCAAAAATTCTTTACAAATGATGTATAATAGTAGAGAGAGTAAGAGAGTGAGGTGTGATTTTTTTTGGAAATATTTGGTGATATTTATAGGCTAAATATGGGGTGAAAAACAAAAAAAAACAAAAAAAATCAGCAACGGCTCAAAGAGCCGTTCGGTTCTGTGACAGCAGCGGCAGCAGCTAACGGTAATTTCGACCGTTCGACCCGCGGGTCGACATTCGACCCGTCACGGGTCGAACGTTCGACCCGTACGGGTCGAAACCCGAGGGTCGACCTGCGGGTTGGCGGGTCCAATTTGTGGGTTGGACCGGGTTCGTAGGCCGGGTTTCGCGAATTCGATTCGTAAGAATTGAGACCCCGGTCAACCCGTTACTGTTCACCAGGTTCGACCCGAACCCGCGAAGCGCTTTAACGGGCCGGGTTGGTGGGCCGGGTTGCGGGTGGGTCGCCGGTTGACCCGGCCCAGTTGCCATCCCTACTGCGGGCGTAGCGGAGGGTCGCCGCCGAGCGTCAAGGTCGCGGTGCCTTGGAAAAGGCACCCGCCTTGCTCGGGGTCGAAGCCGAGCTCCCGCACATGTTCTTAGGGAGAGACGGTGTGGGCGTGGAGGAAGCAGAGTCATTTGATTGGATGCACGTTACCAAAGAACCAACTAGGCCGCACCGCCCGAATGCCGAGCCCAAGCTTGTAAGAGAGGCTTTTTGGGCTCGCAATGTTATCCGAGAGCCGAGCCCCCATGCTTGTAAGGGAAGCTTTTTGGGCTCGCACTGTCATCCGAGCGCTGAGCCCCCAAGCTTGTAAGGGAAGCTTTTTGGGCTCGCGCTGTCATCCGAGTGCCGAGCCCCTAAGCTTGTAAGGGAAGCTTTTTGGGCTCACGATGTCATCCGAGCGCCGAGCCCCCAAGCTTGTAAGGGAAGCTTTTTGGGCTCGTGATGTCATCCGAGCGCCGAGCCCCCAAGCTTGTAAGGGAAGCTTTTTGGGCTCGTGATGTCATCCGAGCGCCGAGCCCCCAAGCTTGTAAGGGAAGCTTTTTGGGCTCGTGATGTTATTCGAGCGCCGAGCCCCCAAGCTTGTAAGGGAAGCTTTTTGGGCTCGCGCTGTCATCCGCGCGCCGAGCTTGGGATAGGTTCATTATTTGTAGCAAAATAGGAAGCCGTAAGCTTGTTTTAAGAAAGCTGGCATGTTTACAATATATTTGAACTTTACAAAAGACTAGGCACGACGTGCCGATTACAGAACTTTACAAAAGACTAGGCACGACGTGCCGATTACAATCATGATACTTTACACGGAGGCTATTCTCCTCCTAAGAACTTGATCAAGTGTTCCGCATTCCAGGGCCTCTTGATGGGCTTGCCTTCGGCACTGGTCAGGCAGTACGTGCCCGGACGCACGACTTCGGATACTTTGTAGGGGCCCTCCCAATTTGGTGCCAACTTTCTCTTTTGGCCGAGGTTTGAAACCGCCAGTTTTCGGAGAACAAGATCTCCGAGTTTGATGTCAGTTGGACGCACCTTCTTGTTGTAGAACTTCTCAATTCTCTGTTGGTAGATGCTTCTTCTAGGGGCAGACTTTCCCTGACCTCGTCTATGAGGTCTAGGTCGGCCCGCAGCTGTTGGGAGTTGGCAGCCTCGTCGAAAGCCATGATTCAGGGTGAAGGGATCCCGATCTCTAAGGGAATGACGGCCTCTGCGCCGTATGTCAGGTTGAAAGGGGATTCTCCCGTCGGGATTCTCTTGGTCGTTCGGTGGGCCCAGAGAATGCTTAGTAATTCGTCGACCTATAACCCCTCAGATGAGTTATCGAGCCGTTTCTTGAGGCCGTCAAGGATTTGGCGGTTCGCGTTCTCGGCTTGACCGTTAGACTGGGGATGGCATACTGAAGAGAAGCGCTGCTGGATTCCGAGAACTTCGCAGAACTTGCAGAAGGTTTGTCCCGCGAACTGAGTCCCATTGTCTGTGATGAGCACCTGCAGAATCCCGAACCAACAGACGATGTGTTTCCAGAAAAAGTGTTGAGTCTGTCGCTCGGTGATCGTTGCTAATGGCTCGGCCTCGATCCACTTGGTGAAATAGTCGATCGCCACAATGAGAAACTTTTGCTGGCCCGTTGCTTTCGGAAATGGGCCTACCAGATCCATTCCCCACATTGCAAAAGGGGTCGAACTGGCCATGGACCGGAGGTTTGCCTGAGGAGCCCTCTTCACGGTTGAGAACCTTTGGCAGTGTTGTGCTAATCTAGCTACCTAAATATATAGATAAACTAGACACAAATTAAAAACCTCGCAAGTGCACGAATCGTTTGAAGAAGCGTAGCGACGAGCAAGGGTCGATCCCACAGAGATTGTAGATTCTAACTTACTAATCAATAAAACCTAAGAAAATATCAATCATAGAGTTTTGTTCTAAAAGTCTAAAAGAAATGAAAAGATTAAAACTAAATTAAGAAGTGTCACGATTTGAGTCACGAATATCTATTTGAGTAGTTGGGCATTGATTTCCACCTATAGTCAGTAATGCGAAGTTATCCACTACTCTTATTACTCATGTTTGTTCCCTTCAAGGGCATGGTATCTACTCCTTAAAGTACTGTTTCCCTAAGCCAAGAATTAGGCATGGTATCTACTCTAATTCGTTTCTTTCATCAAGTGTTTAGCATGGTATCTACTAAGTTGTACTTGAAGAAAACATAAGATCAGTGGAAACGAACAAACACTCAAGGTTCTAGAAATTGGTATCAGATCTAGATCCCTTAAGTTGATTAAACCAAGAACCCCTAAAGATTCCCTTGTTACAAGTTATGAACACGAGATACGGGTCGTCTCAATATACTCACATAACAGATTCAGATCTACAATACACAAACTTATAATCCCAGGTTCGGATCAGTCGACTGGCTGTCACTTCAGCCGACTGCAGTCTACTGGCTGTCACTTCAGTCGACTGCCCTAGGTTTCTGAACTAGTTTGATTACTATAAATCTATTCCAATACTCTCAGATTTAATCAATAAGCAATAAAGTAGCACTTAGAAAATAGATAAACATTACATGACTACGGTTTCAATCAGCCCAACAATAAAATTAGTTGCACATATTCGTAATAAAAATATTAATATATTTGTTCAAGAATTGCATTACAAAAATTAGAGAGAGGAGAAAAAGATATAAAATTAATTGCAAACCCGTCTCTATCTCAAAAGAACCTAATGCTTCCCTGAAGGCCAGTCAGATCGCAGCTCAGTCGCCTGGTCAGATCGACAGTCGCCTGGTCAGATCGCGGCACAGTCGTCTGTCAGATCGCAGCACAGTCGTCTGGTCAGATCACCAGTCACGTCGAGGAATAGTGAAGCCTGCCGCACGTCAGATCTATCACCTCGTTCTGCCGTACGCCACGTCAGCCGAAGTGAAGCCTGCACCCACGTGAAGCCTCTGGCTTTGAAGTGCGCGTCCGTTTCTCCGAAGCCCACGTGGTCCGCTGAAGGTCTTGATGCGCTGGCTTTGCTTTTTGCTTCTTTAGTTCGAAACAGAGAAACAGAGAGAGATGTTTATGGTTTTGTTTATGGTTTCTCTCTCCCTGTTTCTCTCTCTCTTACTTTTTTGTATGTTCGCTGGCCTCCTTTGTGCACTGCCCTTGTATTTGCTTTTATAAGGAATTGTAGACGAATTGTAGACTAGGGTTTGGATATACCTTCATCTCACCTGTAGATAAAAATACAAATCAGAATTTAGTATTTAAATTTAATTTTAATTAGATAAACTTAAAATAACAGATTTTTATCTTTTTACCTTTATCCAAATCCATGTAAATTTATTTTCTTTCTTTTTACACCCTTATAAAAATTAAAATTCACTTTTTGCATTAAAAATCTTATTTCTTCATAAATAAATAAATAATTGAAATCTTAGAGAAACAAGACGACTTATAGTTGAAAACAAGCATTTTTAATGGGTTATTGAATACAATATTTGTATAAAAATTAGACTCATCAGGCAGGGGCCACACTTCTTCACTAGCTCGAGGGCGTCTTGCAGCATAGTGGGCCAGTAGTACCCGTGATTTAGTGCCTTCCGTGCTAGTGAACGGCTTCCCATGTGACATCCGCTGATCCCCTCATGTAGTTCCTTGAGGGCGTACTTAGCTTCGTCTGGGCTTAGGCAGCGGAGGTAGGGTCTGCCATCGGTTGTTGTGTAAGATCTTTTGAAGAGAGTGGCATTGATGACAGCAAATCTTTCAGACCGGACCCTGATCCTCCGTGCTTCAGCTCGATCTGCGGAGAGTTCTCCGTTGACTAGGAATTTTTTGATAAGGGTTGTCCAGTTGTCTGGAGGAGCTCTGTCCTCGATGCACAGAATCTCCGGGGAGTCTGTACTTGGCTTCAGCAGGACTTCAATCAGGACCGTGCGGTGGAGACCTTCGAATGATGAGGAAGCCAATTTTGACAAGGCGTCGGCCTGGGCATTCAGCTCCCGGGGGATCCTTAAGATAGCCGATTCGTCGAAAGACAACAATAGTCGCTGGACTATGGCTCGGTACCTGACCATGCGATCGTCACAGGCTTTGTAGTCCCCAGTGATCTGGTTGACCACCAGCTGAGAGTTGCTAAAGGCCCTGATTTGTCTGGCACCGGCCTGATGAGCCAGGTTGATCCCTGCGATCATCGCCTCGTACTCAGCCTCGTTGTTGGAGGCCGGGAAGTTGAGGCGTAAACACACCTGCAGGAGGAAACCATCCGGGCCCTGAAGGATGATGCCAGCATCGCTCCCCATTTCGCAAGAGGAGCCGTCAACGTAAACTTCCCACGTCTGGTCGGCTTCTTTGCTTGCGGGTTGCTCAGAGATGGTGCACTCTGTAATGAACTCGGCGAGGGCCTGCCCTTTAATGGACGCTCGGGGTTGATAGCCGATGTCATACTGGCTGAGTTCGATCGACCATTTGACGAGTCGACCGGAGCTCTCAGGTTTGTAGAGTATGGCCTTCAAGGGTTGATCGGTGAGTACCTGAATCGAATGCGCCTGGAAGTAGGGACGGAGCTTCCGTGCGGCTATGACCAAGGCGTACGCCACTTTCTCCATCTTGGAGTACCAGGTCTCGGCATCGAGCAGGACCTTGCTCACATAGTAGAGGGGCTTTTGAACCCCCTCCTCTTCCCGGACAAGGACGGCGCTGAGTAAATCCTCCGAAGTAGAAAGGTAGAGCCAGAGTGGCTCCCCTGGTTCGGGCTTGTTGAGGAGAGGAGGGTTGGCGAGGTACTCCTTCAACTGTGCGAATGCCTCTTGCTGTTGAGCACCCCACTCGAACTTTCCAGTGCCGCGTAGCACCTTGAAGAACGGGAGGGACTTCTCTCCGGATTTGGAGAGGAAACGACCGATCGCCGCCAGTTGCCCCGTTAGCCTCTGGACCTCTTTAACATTCCTGGGAGGGGCCATGTCTATTATGGCCTGGATTTTTTCGGGGTTCGCCTCGATGCCGCGTTGGCTGACGATGAACCCTAAGAACTTTCCCGAGGAGACGCCGAAGGCACATTTCGCCGGATTGAGCCTCATGTTGTGGGTTCGAAGGACCCCAAAGGCTTCTTCCAGGTCGGCGACGTGGTGCTGTCCATGTTGACTTTTGACGAGCATGTCGTCGACGTATACCTCCATGTTACGCCCGATCTGATCTTTAAAGACTCGGTTGACGAGCCTCTGGTAGGTGGCACCGACGTTCTTTAGCCCGAAGGGCATGACCCGGTAGCAGTACAGCCCCTGGTCTGTGACGAAGGACGTCTTGGCAATGTCCGGAGGGAACATTCGGATTTGGTTATAACCTGAGAAGGCATCCATGAAGGAGAGGAGCTCGTGACCCGAGGTAGCATCGATCAGGGCATCAATGCTGGGGAGAGGGAACGGATCCTTGGGGCACGCCTTGTTAAGGTCAGTAAAATCTATGCAGATCCTCCAACTCCCGCTCGCTTTCTTCACCATGACGACGTTCGCCAGCCACTCTGGGTAGCTGACCTCTTGTACAAAATGCGCGGACAGGAGCTTGTCCACTTCTGCGTTTACTGCCTGTTGTCGCTCAGGAGCGAACTTGCACCGCTTTTGGGTTACTGGCTTTGACCCGGGAATCACGCTAAGTTTGTGCATGATGAGTTCTTCGGAGATACCGGGCATGTCAGAGGGCTTCCAGGCAAAGAGGTCGATGTTGCGCCGAATGCAGGCGATTAGAGCGGTCTTGAGGTCGGGGGCGAGGGAGCAGCTTACTCGAAAGTGCTTCGACGCATCCCCTGTCTCGAATGAGACTTCTTGTAGCTCGTCCACCGGTTCGGGTTCTGTCTGGGTTCTTTGGGGCTCCAGCTCGACGGCATCGAGGGGAAACACCCCGCTTCCGATTGCCGTCATGTAGCACGAACGTGCTGCTTCTTGGTTCCCTCGGACAACTCTGACGCCAGTATTGGTAGGGAATTTTATCTTCTGGTGGTAGGCCGAGGGAACCGCCTAGAGGGAGCAGAGTCCCGGGCGGCCGAGGATGGCGTTGTAAGCCGCCTTTACATTCACAACCATGAAGTCCATGGACTCGGTCCTTCTGTTGGGCTTCGTGCCTGCCGTGACGTCCAGGGTGACGATACCCTCTATAATCACGGGGACACCAGAGAATCCGTGTAGGGTGTACCCGGCAGGCTTTAGTTTCTCACGGGAAAGCTTTAGGTTCTCAAATGCTTCGAGGAACAGGATGTTGACCGAGCTCTCGTTGTCTACGAGGATTCTTCGGGCGTCGAAGTTCACCATCATGAGGTTGATGACGAGAGCGTCACAGTGAGGGAGCCGGACCCCCTCCAGATCCTCTCCTGAGAAGGAGACGGGGAGTTGCTGGATCGGTGGAGAGAGAGGGCCCTAGACGGTATTGACATCCTGGATGAAGGCCTTGCAGGAACTGTTGGATTCGCCCCCCATAGGCCCTCCGTGGATGCAATGTAGGATCATCTGACCCTCAGGCTCCTCGGGAACCGGATCCCACTCGGGACGCTGCCGTTGCCCTCGAGGAGGAGGGGAATCACTCCTGTTTCTGTTGTCCCTCGGTTCCCGGGTACCTTCTCGCTTGAACTCTCGGAGGTATCCCCGTTGGATGAGGGCATCAATTTCGTCCTACAGGGCGCGACAGTGATCTGTGTCGTGCCCGTTGTCCCGGTGAAAACGGCAATAGAACCGTTGATCCCTCTTCTTGCTAGTGTTGTTGGACGGTCGAGGGGGGTACTAGACGAGGTCGCTGTCTTCAATTGCTAGGAGGATTTTCGACACGTTCTGCGTCAGTGGGGTGTACCTCTCGAAGCGGGGGATCGGCGGAACCTTCTTTGCGGAGCCCCCGTCTCTTGGGGCTTTTTTCGCAGGCTCAATCTCGTCGGCCTTGCGTTTCTCCTTCCCGGGAGCTTCCTTCTGGTCCTCGGGACTGAGAGCCTCCTCGGCTCAGATATACTTTTCGACCCGGTTGAGGAGGTCAGGGAAGTCTATTGGTGGCTTCTTCGCCAGGGAGGCCTTCAGCTGTCCATGTCGGACATTGTGGCGGAAGGCTGCCGAGGCAACGCCGGGGTCGAGGGATGAAACAGATCTCGCCTCGGCGGTGAACCTTCGGACAAACACCCGGAGGGACTCTCCCTCCTTCTGTCGGAGCCCAAGTAGTGATGCGCTCGTTCTTTCGGCCTTTCGGCTGGTTACGAAGTGGGCGAGGAAGCTGCCCTCTAGCTGGTCGAAAGAATAGATGGAACCGGGGGCGAGCTTGGAGAACCATTCTCGAGCTGGACCCCGGAGTGTTGCGGGGAAGGCTCGGCACAGTAGGGAATCCGATGCGCTGTGAATCATCATGAGGGTTTTGAAGCCCTCCATGTCATCAGCAGGATCGCCCTCGCCGTCATAGGTCTCGAACTGAGGCGGACGGAAATTGTGGGGTATCTCCGCCTGCAGGATGAGGGCGGAGAAGGGAGGATGAACCGGCCTGTACCCCTGAGCTGCTCTTGGATCGCCGTTACCAACGTGGTCGAGGCGCTCTTCCATTTCTTGGAGTCGCTTTAAAATGTCGCCATCATACTCTGGGGGGATGGTGGAGTGGCGAGACACGGTAGCCCCAGCCTGCGACCGTGCGTGGGAACGGCGGGCATTCTCGTTGACAGGGACTCCTCGAAGTGCGCCCAAGATCTTCCGTAGGAAGTCTTGGAATTCCTGGTGGGTAACCGGAGCTCCTTCAGCCCGGTTTGGTTGGGCAGACGGTTGTCGACCGACCCGGCTGAGCGCGGGCTCTCGCCCTTGGGACGGGGGCATGGGGTGGTTCCGAGCTCCTTGGGACGGCGGCCTGGGATGGTTCAGAGCCGAGTTGGAAGCGGCTCCTCCCCTGCCACAGCTGGCTTGGCGGTTCGAGATTACCCTCTGTAGGTCGCTCTGGACCGGGCGGGAGGCATTCGGCTGGGGCCCTTGGCTAACCCTTTCGTTTGGTCCCTGAGCATTGGCATCGATGCCTTGCGGAGGCACGTCGCGTCGACGTGCGGAGGTAACGGCTTTCGCGACTTTGGGCGCCATGTGAGCTCGGGTCGACAGGGATGCCGATAGGGGCGGAGCTCGGGAAGGCATCTACTGGGGTACCGTCGGAAGCGAGGCTAGGATTGGCGTCTACAATAGGCAGTTTCCCACAGACGGCGCCATCCTGATGCGGTTTGTTTTTGGGGAACGTGTGGATGCACCAGGCGTGAGTTCTTACTCGATTTGTATTAGAGGAGACACATATGCAGACGATCCTTGGCTGGGCGAACGGTACCGAGGTAGGCAGTGTTGAGGTGGAGGCTGATGCAGGGCTCGGATCTTTTAGGCTCAGATCCGAGGGTCTTGTGTACCTGCAGACGGTCTCGGAACACTGGGGTTGGTCCCGGTGGCAGACCCTCCGACGATCTAGTCAGTCACTTAAGATAGAGTAACAGTAACTAGGATTTTGGTGGCAAAAGATTGATCACTTGGAGAAGGAGTAGGGGTCTGGTATTTATAGAAGATCCCAACCGGGTCCGGACCCGTTTGGGGCCGGGTCTGGACCCGGTTGCCCGTGTGGCTGAAGCGGTGGAGATCCGGACAGTTTAGGGCTGACGTGGCAGATGCCCGGGCGGTATCCGGGCTGAGGTGGCGGCGGTCCGGGCGGTTTTCCGGCGTTGACGTGGTGAATCAGGAGAATCAGGAGGTGCACGTATTCTGAGGGGATCATGTGGCCAAGGAGGGGCCACGTCATTCCTAGCCCATATCAACTCTATATGAGGATCTCTCTCTCTCTCTCTCTATATATATATATATATTCATTTGGGCACAAAAACGGGAACACTCATTATGTTGTGAGATTGATCTGGAGATAGCATGAAATATTTTGCATCATGTTCTTGCTCAAAGAAATCTGTACCCTACAGCCACTGGTTTATTTACGCTATTAAATACTGAAAAGCTAGAAAATATTTTCGTCTAACGCTCTTTGGATGTGTCTGGAATAAAGAGTGAAACACTTTTATCGTGACCAACTCACACGATCCATTCCTGGACCAACGATCATGCATTCTCCACGACACTGAGATATTGGAAATGTTTGCTTGCGTCCCATTCAAACTCTCTATCGTTGCATCTATACCAAAGAATGACCAAGAAGTGTGATCCTAACTGTTTTACTGTAGAAAATGGGAATTTTAATATATTGGCACCGTATAGATCTAATTAAAAGGGGGCATGAAATGAAATTTACTTTTGAAAATAATCTAGCTAGTTTCTTAACTAAACTAAGTTTTTACGCAAAAATCTAGTCTTATAGTCTTATATTGTATCTGCAAGTTGATATTGCAATATTTGCTGCATTTACTTCATCAAGGTCGATATGCTATATGATAATCATTAAAGTGTACAAAACAGTAACCTTTTATAGTGAATGGAGATTACAGTAACCTTTTATTTTATAATGAGATTACTAAACTGATATGGCTAAAAATAAGGTTAAATTGGGACCGTTCACATCGGACACGAATCTTAAAGCTCAGGGATAAAACGCTAATTTCACCTACAAACGGGTCTGAAATGGGAACTGGGTCTGTTTTCGAGGCCCAATAACCCACGAACGGATCCACCTCAACTGGGTATGGGTCCCAACCCGAAATGAACCCAGTCCATCAGGATAGAATTAGGGTTTCTGATTAATACTAATCAACGGCCCTGATTCACATCTATCCTCTCACTGGGGATTAGGGATTACATTCCTTATCTGATCACAGGGATTACATTCCTAATCTGATCCCTAAGGCAACTATAAATACCCTTCATCCACCACTATTAAGAGGTAATCAAAACTTTTCCAGTTTAAAGTTCTTGCTTAATCATTCAGATTACTGACAAGAGCGTCGGAGGGTGCGTCGCCGGGATCCATCCCGGTGTCTCACACTTTTTGTAGGTTCGTAGCAGCGGCAAGAGACCAAGTCAACAAGTCGGTGAAGGTCAACAGGTTCGCCTTGTTCGTTTTCTCAAGAATCCATAAATTCTATCTGTTTACCCCCACACCAGATTTAGCGGTAACAGATTGGCACCGTCTGTGGGAAACGAAAAAGCAACCTGACCTCTCTTCATCAACGATAACAGTTTCAAGCCATGCATCCAAAACAGAAGGGGAAGGCAGCGGTCTCCAACCGAAGAACCACTTCCCTTCCTCCTCTCCCTCCTCCGGTTCAAGGTGCTCCTACTCAACAGGCCCCTCAAGGGTCTTAGGGGGCTGCCCAGGGGGGCTCCCATCAGAGTCATCCGAAGCAACATTCTCCTCATGACCAAGTCACGGGTCTCATTCCTTCAGTTGAATCCCTGGCTTCTCAAAGCCCTCCCGAGCGAAATCTTCGTTAAATCATTGCCGATCGCCAAAAGGGGGTCGACCTTAGAACTCGCCTGAATGGATGGCGGGCCCTTGGTCGAGTCCATCAACCCGAGAACTCAGGAGCTTCAAGAATCCGAACCCCCCAACGACCGAGGACTAGAAGATCCCCTCCCCCGAGGAGGCAAAGAGAGTCCCCTCAGCGTTATCGGTGGAGAACTCATTCTCCAGTAAGCCGAGCCACACATAGGGACCGCCAAGCTGGAGAGGCACCAGTCACAAGGGCAGATCTTTAAGACTTCCAAGCGACAGTCTTAAGGGCCCTCAATATCGCTCCAAAGAACGACTTGAGGCCACCTACTCATGAGCCAACTAGGAGCCATCTCCTTCACACTCTCAATCTTCGTCCATCTCCGAGCTACCATCTCCGCAGCCCCAGTCCACCCTCATACGAAGATGAGTCCCGGAGCTCGGCAAGGTATGATCAAAGAGAAGACTCGGTCTACCGCCGTCTCCACGAGATGGAGAGGCGCCTCGGCCAAATTGACAAGGAAGAAGAGCAACGGGCAATAAACCTCCGCCCGAGCAGACCTCCATTCTCCCGCACCATCATGGAGGCCCCCATCCCAGAAAACTTCAAGCTGCCTCACTTCGAGACGTATACCGGGGAGTCAGACCACGCAGATCACATAGAGTGTTTCAAAACTCTCATGATGATCCACCATGCTTCAGACGCCCTCCTCTGCAAGATCTTCTCTGCCACGCTGAAGGGGTCTGCGTGAGAATGGTACTCTCGACTCGCCCCGGCCTCCATCTTCTCATTCGATCAGTTCGAAGCGCTCTTCCTTACTCATTTCGTAAGTAGCCGCCGGGCCGAGAAAACAAGTGTATCTCTGGTGACCCTCAACCAAGAAAAGGGTGAACTCCTAAGGGATTACGTTCGATGCTTTACCGCCGAAGCCCGGTCCATTTCTTCCCTCAACCAGTCAGTAGCCTCTGCCGCATTCGAGCGCAACGTCACTAATGCCAACCTCAGGGCATCCCTTGCCAAGAAACCTCATCGGAACTTCTCAGAGCTCCTACTCAGGGTGGAGAAGTACATACGGGCAGAAGAGGCTCTCAACCCCCTTGCTCTTGAGGAGACATCTTCCGGGAACAAACGGAAGAACACAAGTGAAGAAGGGTCCCAAAAATTCCAGAAGGACAGTAATGGCCAGCACCGCCCGACTCCACATTTTAAGAAGTTCACCCCCCTCATTGCCAATATATCAGAAGTTCTTATGGAGGTGGACAAGGAAGGGATACTCTGTGCTCCCCCTAGAATGAATACACCTGGCAAGAAGAGGAACAAGGATAAGTGGTACCGCTTTCATAGGGACCACGGCCACGACACGGATGATTGTCGGGCTCTCAAGGAGGAGATCGAGGAACTCATACAGCGGGGGCTCCTGACCAAGTTCGTCCACAAAGAGGGGGCCGAGCTTCCCCCCTGAGGAGCCTGCAAACGAACAGAAAGGCCCGCCGAGCTTCAAGACTCAGAACCTCCCAGCTCCTCTCAAGAGGTTTTCACCTTATTGTAGAAGTAGGATCTTGATTTTCAATTAGGCCGATGGTTGTAACCCGGCCAATAGCATGTAATAATGGCTCGCCCTTTTGAAGCAGCCGCTTGGTTTATTTCAATAAAACTTTACATTTTTCATTGAAAATTATTGCTCTTGCTCCTCTATCTTTCCGAGTCACGACTCGCTAAATGGTGAGTTCGGAGTCCACCTTCTTCTACATGGCTGCTCCCGCAACTTACTAAGCTCTAACAACGAGGCCGGAGTTCAACACTTGGCTCGATTCCGCTTCAAATTACTCGCTCATAAGCGGGTCAGAAGTGGTTCGCCATTGCTCTTACACCTCGTTAACCTCTCTTAAATGACGAGTTCGGAGTCCAACACTTGGCTCGATTCTGCTTCAAATTACTCGCTCATAAGCGGGCAAGAAGTGGTTCGCCATTCGGAATTGCTCCCACAACCGTTGAATCCCTCTAACGATGAGTTCGGAGTCCAACACTTGACTCGATTCTGCTTCAAATTACTCGCTCATAAGCGGGTAAGAAGTGGTTCGCCATTCGGAATTGCTCCCACAACTGTTGATAATCTCTTTAACAACGAGTTTGGAGTCCCACACTTGGCTCGATTCTGCTTCAAATAACTTGCTCTTCAGCGAGTTAGAAGTGGTTCACCATTCGGAATTGCTCCCACAATCGTTGATTCTCTCACTTAAACAGCGAGTTCGGGGCACAACTCTCTCCTACAGTTCATCCTCACGCTCGTCTCTCAAATGGCTCTCTCCTAGAGTCAAGCTCTTCGCTTCACCCACCTCCAAGGCGGACCTCTTCTCAACGAGTTCGGAGCACAACTCTCTCCTAGAGTTCCTCCTCACGCTCGTCTCTCAAATGGCTCTCTCCTAGAGTCAAGCTTTTCGCTCCGCTCATCTCCAAAGCGGACCTCTTCTCAACGAGCTCGGAGCACAACTCTCTCCTAGAGTTCCCCCTTAAACTCGTCTCCCAAATGGCTCTCTCCTAGAGTCAAGTTTTTCGCTCCGCTCACCTCCAAGGCGGACCTCCTCTTAACGAGTTCGGAGCTCACAACTCTCTCCTAGAGTTGCTCCTCAAACTCGTCTCCCAAACGGCTCCGATCGCACCACGTCCCTCGGAACCAAAATCCGAGCGACAGGCGATCCGACCCCAACGACCAAGAGGATAGCTCAGATTCCGAGCAAGTGCCAATCCGAGCTACGAATTGGAGAAAAACGACTTTCCCCTCAAAATTCGTGTAAGATTTCGATCAGACAGCTCAGATCATGCCAGTGCCATTACACGACAAGATAGTGTTTTCTTGGGAACAGAGCCCCCATCGAGATCTGTGCCACCATCCAACGGCTAGGATCGCCCCACGTCCCTCGGAACAAAAAATCCGAGCGACAGGCGATCCGATCCCCGCAACAAAGAGGATAGTTCGGAATACCGAGCTAATAGTTCAGCCATCGAGCTATACGATCGGCCACCGAGCTACATCGCTCGGATTCCGAGCAAGTGCCAATCCGAGCTAGGAATTGGAGAAAAACGAATTTCCCCTCAAAATTCGCGTATGATTTCGATCAGACGGCCCAGATCTCACCAGCGCCACTAAACGACAAGATAGTGTTTTCTTGGAAACTGTGCCTACCTCGAGATCCGCGCTGAGATCCGACGGCTCAGATCGCTCCACGTCGCTCGGTATTCCGAGCCGAGTGACTGGCGATCTGAGCCACTCGCGCCCCTTTTCCGCCCCTAGGGTCTTCCTAGCACATCTTCGTAGCACATCTTACAAGGGTCTTCCTAGCACATCTTCTCCGCCCCTAGGAGTGGAGCTCCTCTTCCAAAATCCCCAAAACCAAAACACTCCTCAACTTCATGAAGACAAGGATGTTGCGGGGCTATTTTGACCATGAAGGAGGGTGAATTTTCATCCCACTCCTAAAGAGAAGTTGTAGATCTTCGAATTAGCTTCGAAACGAGGGGTCGCACGCCCCGATCGGACCTCCGTAGCATCGGGAAAGTGGATTGCAATACAGCTGTGCCGAATAGCTCGGAAATCCGAGCCAAGCCACTCGCGCGAGGGAAAAACCGAGCCACTTCGCTCGGATTCCGAGCAAATGCCAATCCGACCCTCGAAAGTGAAGAAAAACGATACCGAGCAACTCCAACCATTGGATCTTTGCAAAAATCGCGCAAAAGTTGATGAACGGCTCAGATCGCGCCACGCCTCCACAAAACGACAAGATAACGTTTTCTCAAAATTTGAGCCTCTTGTCTCGTGATTCGCGCCACGATCGTGATCAACCGTCCAGATCGAGCCGCGTAGTTCGGATCTCCAATCCGAGCTACCGTCCTACCGAGCTTCAAAGTTGCAAAAAACGCGCCTCAAAATTTGCGCTCGGATTTGCTGAACAAGAAGCAGCGAGGAAGAAGAAAAAAAACCGTTAGGGTCGGGTTCGGACCGGTTAGGGTCCTAAACCCGAACCCCTTCCTCCCCTTCCTCTTCTTCTCCATGTTCCCGCCAAAACAGAAATCAGAACAAAAAACCAAGCTCTTCATCTTCGAGCTTCGACCACCTCCATGGCCATGTTCCGAGCTCCACAATGCCGAAGACGAACCCATGCCGAGCTCTCTCTCCCTCTCTCCGAGCTGTGCCACCGAGCTGCACCACAATGCCGAGCTTCGCCACCGAACCTCCTCGCCGAACCCATGCCGAGCTCTCCACTGCCGAGCTCCTACGGCGAGCTCCTCCACGGCGCGAGCTCCAATCGCAATCAAGCTCCGAGCTCCGCCATGGCCGAACCCAACGCCATCGCCAGCTCCAATGAAGAGCACGAGCATCTCGAGCTCCTCTTTCGTCGATCCCCGAGCTCGGCACCACCCCGTCAACGTCGAGCTTCGAAGCTCCGTTGAGAAAGCTCCCCCTCCGCAACTCCTTCGCTGCCTCAACTCTCTCGAGCTCGAAAGCTCCGAGCTCATCACCTTCGCTGCTGAGCCTCCCTCTGCCGAGCTCCATCATCGCCGAGCTCCAATGGCGCTCCACTAAACTCTCGCCATTGCCGTCCTCCTCGCCGAGCTCCAATGGCGCTCTCAGGGACGGAGACGGAGTCAGGGTCGGAGGGATGGTTGGGTCGAAGTCTGGGTCGAAGGAAACAGAGAAGACGAGTCGAAGAAGAACAAGGCGGGAGAAGGAGAGGGAAAGAAGAAATAATAATAATAATAATAATAATAAAATTGTGCCACGTGGCAGCTCGAGGTGGGTCGGATCCGAGCTACGCGAAATGTGCACGAAGTTGCTCGGAATCCGAGCAAGTGCCAATCCGAGCTCAAAATTGGAGAAAAATGTTGCCGAGCTACACGCGCCGTCCGATCTTTTCAAAAATCTATAAATCGCGCCACGTGTCCAACGTGATCTGCTTTGCGATGCGTGCACATCTGATCATGATCGATGCTCAGAAACGCGCCACGTGTCCAAACGTGATCTGCTTTGCGATGAGCGCACATCTGATCATGATCGATGCTCAGGAATGCGCCACGTGTCCAGGTAATATTTTATTTATTTATTTATTATTTTTGTTTTAATTATTTTAAAAATCAGAAAAAATATTTAAAAAATCGAAAAAAATTAATTAAAAATTCAAAAAATAATTATTAATTCAGAAAAATTATTTTAAAAAATTCTGGAAAAATAATTATTAAATTAGAATAATTACTTAATATTTTCGATAATTAATTATTTAATTCGGAAAATGAATAAAAAATTTTAAAAAATGAGAAAAAATTCAGAAAAATCTGGAAAAATCACCAAAAATCCAGAAAATTCTGAGGATATTTTTGGGTATTTTACAAGCCCAGAATAACACCGTTACACCCCGAGCAAGATTCCAAACTCCCTTAAGAACACCGATAAAATCCCATACGCCATTAGAACAACAAAACTACTTATCGAAGACTGTAAAACTCAGTCTCCAGGAGTGGGGGGATCGTGATATGGCTAAAAATAGGATTAAATCGGGACCGTTCACATCGGACACGAATCTTAAAGCTCAGGGGTAAAATGGTAATTTTACCTACAAACGGGTCTGAAATGGGAACTGGGTCTGTCTTCGAGGCCCAATAACCCACGAACGGATCCACCTCAACTGGGTACGCATCCCAACCCGAAATGAACCCAGTCCATCAGGATAGAATTAGGGTTTCTGATTAATACTAATCAACGACCCTGATTCACATCTATCCTCTCACTGGGGATTAGGGATTACATTCCTTATCTGATCACAGGGATTACATTCCTAATCTGATCCCTAAGGCAACTATAAATACCCCCCATCCACGACTATTAAGAGGTAATCAAAACTTTTCCAATTTAAAATTCTTGCTTAATCATTCAGATTACTGACAAGAGCGTCGGAGGGTGCGTCGCCGGGATCCATCCCGATGTCTCGCACTTTTTGCAGGTTCGTAGCAGCAGCAAGAGACCAAGTCAACAAGTCGGTGAAGGTCAACAAGTCAACAGGTTTGCCTTGTTCGTTTTCTCAAGAATCTATAAATTCTATCTGTTTATTCCCACACCAGATTTAGCGGTAACATAAACATATGCTATATGCTCATACATAACACCCTACATTTGTAGCGCATGCAAAATTTTTATCCAGTGTTTTTAATTCTTGTGGCAAGATGTAGTGTTCATGAATTTACTCCTCAAATAGAAAAGAAATCGAATTTTTTCCCAAAATGACCCTTTTTATGAAAGTTTTTCCCTAACCAACCTGTTTTTTTTATATTCCCTAAACGCCCCACTCGCTTTTTGAAAAAGCAAGTGTGGTATAATAACCCACGCTTTTTCAAAAAGCGAGTCTTAGGGTTTAGAAAATTTGAAACCTAAGACTCGCTTTTTGAAACACCACGGGTGATTATGCCACACTCGCTTTTTCAAAAAGCGAGTCTTGGCCTTTTTTGCCCAGCAACACTCGCTTTTTGAAAAAGCAGGGGGAATTAACCCACACTCGCTTTTTCAAAAAACGAGTGTCGTTTGGGACTTAAACCCCCACCCCCAAACAGATCTCACTAATCCTCTCTTCTATCTCTTCCTCTTCTAACTCCGAAACCCTAACCCATCTCTCATCTCAAATTCGTTAAAGTACCCTCGTAATTTTTAGAATAACCCATAAAATTGCTTTGGACACCTTAAATCCATCTTCCGATAGAGGTTTAAATTTTGAAATTTGGGTATACTTGAAGCGGAAAGCAACTTCAACTATTTGACCCAAATAATCTTGTGAAGGTATGATGTTTATTGCCCTATTATTTTGTTAATTTCATTAGGTTTTCTTTATGGGTAGATAATAACTCGCTTATTGGTATAAATTAACGTAGGTATGGATTTGGAGATTCCTATTTGGTTTTACTTTGGTGGTAAAATAATTCATGATCCAAAGATTGGTTGTTGTTATAGTGTGTTGGATCTGGAAATAGTTTGGGTACCCCCTACCATTACATTTGAAGAAGTAGTTGAGAAAATATATGAAGTTACTAATTGGGATAGGAATCAATGGAATGTAAAAATTTTAGCTCGATACGCAGCAGGAAGAGAAGATGGTCAGTATTTTATGACAGTGCCCGTATCTACTGATAATGTGCTGAAATCAATGATTGCTAGGAAATTTGATCCTAATTGTGCTTGGTCTGCATTAGAGTTATATATTCAGCAAATTCAAATTTTGAATGCTCAGCCACATGATATTACCAGTTCAAGCTTCATAAGGGTAGTACCTACACAGCAGATGAGGCCTAACCCCGCTCAATCTTCAGAACCAAATCCAGTATTTTCACAAGAGAACACCTTCACAAATTCAACAATCCCGGATTTTCTAAATGTTGAGTTGCCACAACAACCTAGTCCGGTTCCTGACTCTGTTCCAAATGACAGTGTATTTGAACTCTTTCAAAATGCAGTCTGTAATAACAGCTTATTAGACGATGATGAAGAAGAGGAAGAAACAGATGATGAAGATGATGATAGTGGTGAAAATGATGACGGAGACGAAGATGATGATGATAGTGGTGCAAATGTAAATCCTACGAACAACAGTTCTAATGAAGTCAGAGCTACTTATAGCTACGCCAATGTTGACGCTCATGTTACCGAGGAGATGGCTCAAGGTGCTATAGTACACCTAGTTCCACAAGAGTCGTCTGGTTCGTCTAATGTAGACGAATTGTACGTTGGACAGGAGTTTATAAGTAAGCAGTCGATTCAATAGGCAGTGAAGTTGTATTCTATCAAAAAATATCGTGAATTCATAACTTTGAAATCTACACCGTCACTGTACACTGTTAAATGCAAAATGGCACCTAGAAAACATATCATTGAGGAGATTGTGCAAGGTCCCCCTGGAGTAAGTGATGGTGGCTGCCCTTGGAGATTACGAGCAATGGTTCCAAAAGGCGGGACGAATTTTGTGGTGAAGAAGATAGTTGGGCCTCACACTTGTACGAATCCAATGTTAAATCAGGATCACCGTAAAATTGATTACAATCTTGTTTGTAATCTGATTGTTGATGTGGTGAAAAAGGATACCGGTTTAACACCGAGGTCGATTATTGGGATTGTTAAATTACAATATAATTATCAAATTTCGTATAAGAAAGCTTGGCTAGCAAAACAAAAGGCAATTGAGGGGTTGTATGGTACATTCGAAGAAGCATACACGAAGTTGCCTTTTCTACTCACAGCAATTCAAGCAGCAAATACAGGAACCGTTGTTCACTGGGATAAATATGAGTCTAGTCCTAGCGAGGAAACATTCAAGGGTGTATTCTGGGCTTTTGGTCCTTCAATTGAAGGTTTCAAGTCTTGCAGACCTGTTATCAGTGTTGACGGAACTCACTTATACGGTAAGTACAAGGGTTGCTTGCTAATTGCTATTTCCCCAGATGCGAATGATTGCTTATTTCCGTTTGCATTTGCATTGGTTGATGGAGAGAGTATAAATACGTGGACATGGTTCATGACTTGCATCCGATATTATGTCACCAATCGCACTGAGTTGTGTGTTATCTCTGATCATCATGCTGGTATAATGTCTGTTATGGACTTACAAAATGGAGCTTGGAATGAACCTAATGGATATCACTGTTATTGTATGCGTCATTTTGCTACAAATTTCTTTAGTAAATTTGGCAGCAAGGCATTGCGGAAAAAGGCCAAAATTAGAGCGTGTCAATGCCAACCCAAAAAATTCATGGCCAAACTTGCTGAACTTGAAAACGTGAATGTGGAGGCGGCTAATTGGTTGAAAGAGAAGCCGGTTGAGAAATGGGCACTTTATGCAGATGAAGGTCGAAGGTACGGGATAATGACTACGAACCTGTCAGAAGTGTTCAATTTAGTCTTGAAAGGCGTTCGTAGTTTGCCAGTAACTGCGATTGTTGAGACGATCTTCTTACGTCTGAACTCTTATTTTACTACTCGTCGATAGGAAGCCAGTAAACTTTTATCTGAAGGAATGATTTTTGCTCGAAGAGTACATGAACTGCTCGATAGTTGCCATGAGAGAGCAAACGGACATGAGGTTACATTGTTCCATCATCAACCGGGAGTTTTTTCCGTGAGAACGGGTATACGCATGGTGAGTGGAGAAAGGAAGGGTGGGAATTTGCACACTGTGAATTTGGGAACTAAAACGTACACATGTATGAAATTTCATCTATACCATATTCCATGTTCTCATGTACTGGCAGCTTGTGCATATCGTGCAATCGATCACAAGCATCTCGTTGATAAATTTTACACCGTTACTTCATTAGCACAAACATACGCTCCACTGTTTCATCCTATTCTAGATCCAGCATATTGGCCTATTATTGATGGACCAAAACTCGTACCTGATGCTAGTTTGCGACGTAAAAGGAAGGGCAGACCTAGAACTACCAGAATCTGCAATGACATGGATGTGAGAGATAGGTCAAGTCGTGGTACGGGGATGAAATGTTCAAAATATGGTTTGCAAGGACACAATAAGCGGCGATGCACTAATAGTGGAACTCAGAACATTTAACTATTGTATGCTTGTACTTTTTATTTTGGACTTTGTAATTGTATTAAATTATGAAGAAAGAGACGACAAAGTTTTATTTTGAAATTTCGTTTGTATCAATTGTTGATGTCCTAGTGTGTTTGTTGCGTTATGAGTATTGTAATCTAATTTAAAGATTTCATTAACATAGGCAAGACCCGCCTTTCCAAAAATCGAGTCTTATACAAAGCACCTCGCTTTCTCAGAAAGCGAGTCTTCCGCCTGTAGATTTTTTTTCAACAGGCCCAAGACTCGCTTTTTCAGAAAGCGAGTTTGGTATAAATAAATGCGGTGTTTGGGAAAGCGAGTCTTCATTCTGTAGATAACCAGAGATCAATACTTCTCTGGTTTCACAGTCGCTTTCTCAGAAACCGTGGAAATAATGACTAGGCTCGCTTTCTCAGAAAGCGAGTCTTAAGTCTGCTAGCAAAAAGAAAACAGACCCAAGACTCGCTTTTTCAAAAAGCGAGTCTGGGTCTGAACTTCGGGCTTTTCCGAAAAGTGACTGTTGAGTGTGCTTCATTCCCAGAGGCTACTTTACCTCTGGAATTGCAAAATACAACACTCGCTTTTTGAAAAAGCGGGGTGTTTATACCTGTTGCCGCTAATTTTGGTGTGGGGGCAAACAGATAGTATTTGTGGATTCTTAGGGAAACTGAATAGTAAACCTGTATACCTGTTCCGTCGGGGTTTGATCGTCATTCCCGCCGTTCACCTGCAAAAAGTGCGAGACACCGGGATTGTTCCCGGCGACGCACCCTCCGGCGCTCAAGTCAGTAATCAGAGAGATTATGAAAGAGCGCAAAAACTGGAGAAAGATTGATTACCTCTTAATGGAGATGGATGGGGGGTATTTATAGGCATCTTAGGGAACAGATTAGGCATGTAATTCCTGTATATAGATAAGGAATGTAATCCCTAATCCCCAGTGAAAGGATAGATATGAATCAGGGCTGTTGATTAATGTTAATTAGAAACCCTAATCCTATCCCGCTGGACTGGGTTTGTTGCGGATTGAAACCCGCACCCAGTTGAGGTGGGTCCGTTCGCGGGTTATTGGGTCTGTGAGAAGGAGACCCAGTACCCGCTTTAGACCCGTTCGTAGGTGAAATTATTATTTTACCCCTGGGCTTCAGGATTCGTGTCCAATTTGGACGGTCTCGATTAAACCCTTATTTTTAGCCACATCACGAGCCCCCCACTCCCAAAGGCTGAGGGCGATCAGTCTTTGAGGAGTAGTTTGACTGTATTAGTGGCTAGCGGAGTTGTATCGGAGTCCGAATGGGTGATTTTGAATCTTGAAGTGGGTAGTAAGGTAACTTTTTGAAGCCATATGATGTTCTGAAGTCGTATCGAGTTTTTATCTATTTTTTCGGGCTATTTATTTAATTTTGCGATGTGTTAACTAATCGTTCGGGGGGCTTAACAGTACATTCTAGGCAATAATTGTTCGTTCGGAGGCTAAAAAATATCTCCCCGAATTTTTAATTATTGTCTAGAATTTTTAGCTAATTTTCCCGAATTTTTAGCAATTTTTCGCAATTTTTAAATAAATAAAACGATTTAAATAAATAAAAATCGATTTTTAAATACTGATTTATGACGTGGCATGATCTGGGCCTTCGATCAGAGCGGAGCGCGAATTTCTGAGTAATCAGACGGTCCCCGTTCCTCAGCAGGCTTTTTTGCCGTATACGAGGGTCGGCTCCTCGGTGCCTCGGCTCGGAGGGTCAGCGCTTCGGCTCGGAGGGTCAGTGCCTTGGCTCGGAGGATCCGAGGTACGTGGCATCATCTGGGCCGTCCATTTCAGCGTGGATCCCCATAAAATGCTATCTTGTCGTTTAGTGGACGTGGCAAGATCTGGGCCGTCCATCATGACGAGCGCGCTTTTTCACAAGATCCAACGGCTGATATGGGTCGGCGTGTTTTTTCGCCATATACGAGGGTCGGTTCCTCGTCATCTCGGCTCGGAGGGTCAGCGCTTCGGCTCGGAAGGTCAGTGCCTCGGCTCGGAGGATCCGAGGTACGTGGCATCATCTGGGCCGTCCATTTCAGCGTGGATCCCCATAAAATGCTATCTTGTCGTTAAGTGGACGTGGCAAGATCTGGGCCGTCCATCATGACGAGCGCGCTTTTTCACAAGATCCAACGGCTGATATGGGTCGGCGTGTTTTTTCGCCATATACGAGGGTCGGTTCCTCGTCATCTCGGCTCGGAAGGTCAGTGCCTCGGCTCGGAGGATCCGAGGTATGTGGCATCATCCGGGTCGTCCATTCCAGCGTGGATCCCCATAAAATGCTATCTTGTCGTTTAGTGGACGTGGCAAGATCTGGGCCGTCCATCATGACGAGCGCGCTTTTTCACAAGATCCAATGGCTAATATGGGTCGGCATGTTTTTTCGCCATATACGAGGGTCGGTTCCTCGTCATCTCGGCTCGGAGGGTCAGTGCTTCGGCTCGGAAGGTCAGTGCCTCGGCTCGGAGGATTAGTCCCTCGGCTCGAACTCCCTGAGGTACGTGGCGTCATCTGGGCCGTCCATTTCAGCGTGGATCCCCATAAAACGCTATCTTGTCGTTTAGTGGACGTGGCAAGATCTGGGCCGTCCATCATGGCGCGCATCACGAGGATGGGGTTCAGATCATGAGAAAACATTATCTTGTCGTTTTGTGGGCGTGGCGAGATCTGAACCGTCCATCGAATTCTGACGCGAATGTTGGAGAGAACCGACGGTGACTTCGCCTCGGAAGGATTTTTCTCCATATACGAGGGTCGGTTCCTCGTCATCTCGGCTCGGAGCCTCAGGGCTGTTGGCCGAGGCGCTGAGTTGGATATTTTGAAGGTAGCGTCTCTTGATTGTACCGTTTTTTCGAGCCCAGTGGCTCGGCTGCTCGACTAAGCTGTTCGGTAGCTCGGTTTAGCAGGCCGATGGCAGGCAGATCGGAAGGTACACGTGGCCGGATCTGGTCCGTCCATCATGGTGCGCATCACGAGGATGGGGTTCAGATAATGAGAAAATGCTATCTTGTCGTTTTGTGGGCGTGGCAAGATCTGAACCGTCCATCGAATTCTGACGCGAATGTTGGAGAGATCCGACGGTGACTTCGCCTCGGAAGGATTTTTCTCCATATACGAGGGTCGGTTCCTCGTCATCTCGGCTCGGAGCCTCAGGGCTGCTGGCCGAGGCACCGAGTTGGGTGTTTCGAAGGAACTCAGTAGCTCGGTTGCTTAGCCGGCTGTTCGATAGCTCGGCTCGGCAGACCGGTGGCCGAGTCGTTGACTTGAGCGATTTGAGGAGTTTTTCGCTTCTCGTAACGTCGCAACTTTCCGCTTGGCGCTTTGGCTTCTTAGTGGGCCTTTGAGGTTCCCAAGGAGGCCCACTATCCCCTAGAGTTATAAGTTTTTACTCCCCCACTCCCAAGCTCATTTCTTACTTTTCACTCCAAGACTTCACTTTTGTTCTCTAAGTTCTCTGCTAGCGGCGATTCTTGCTTCAAGGTGATGACGTTAGCTGTCGCGTGGGCCATGCGATTTTCGGCAAGCACATTCCGACCGTGAACGTCACTTCAAAGGTCAGTCTACTTTGCCTTAGCTTTTTTCTAGAGATGTCAAGAGTGAACTCGGGGAGTGGGGCCTCGTCTTCGGGCGATGATGGCGCTGAGGAGAGGAGAAGGGCGGAGGTCAGAAGGAAGGGAAAGCAGGTCGCCGAGCCGTCGGCTACCGAGGCGAGGCAGGAGAAGAAGAAGAGGAGGGTGGCGACCCAATCTCCTGTGGTTGAGGTGATTGTGGAGAACCCGAAGCAAGCCCCCGAGATGGGACGATATCCCTCGGTTCTATTCGGGCATTCGGGGGTCAGGCAGTACGAGGGCGACCTTTTGGAGAAAGCGATCTACGGAAAGTCAAAAGTCGTCGAAGAACCTAACCCGGCCCTTCCCACCGAAGCCGACGAGCTCATTTCGGTGTTATCCGAGAGGGATCTCCTTCGGATTAGAAAGGGATTCGCCATCCCTCCGGAGTACAAGCTGATGATCCCCGGCCCCGGCATGCGAGCGAATTCCAAGCTGTCGTCGTCGGACATGTGTATGTTCGACTTCGACTCCTTGAATGCCAGACTACGTTTCCCGCTGCATCCTTTCATCCTCCAGATCCTCGGCTGGTTCTGCCTCGCGCCGACCCAATTCATGCCGAACACATGGCGTCACGTGAACGCTTTCTTGCTTCAGTGCTACAAAGCTGAAGTAGAGCCGGACCTAACGGTCTTCCGAGGCCTGTATCGAATAAACCGGCAGCATAAGACGGAGCATCGGTACTACTTGGGGCCGAGGAAGGGTGTTAGGATCGTAGAAAACCCGAACTCAATTAAGGGTTGGAAAGAGAAGTATTTTATATTAAGGGGTGAGGCGATACGGCACATTCCGACCCGGTGGAAAGTGGAGGTGCCGAAATTTGCGAGAGCCGACCCCGTACTGTCTGAGGCCAAGGAGGAGGTGGCGAGGAAGATCATGGCCCTTCCCCTGTTGAGTTGGAGGGAGTTGACGGAGGAGGTGCTGTTCGGGTCCGGCCTTAGCCCCATCGACCCGAGTATGCTCCTGACATCTCATTTATTTTTGTTTTTCTTTCAAGTCTTTAGTTCGTCTTGCTGACTCGTTTTTTGTTGTCCAATGCAGAAGTGATGAAGATTGATTTCAATGCCATGATGACCGATAGGTCTAAGTTGGCCGGGGGCAGAAAGAGGAAGAGGGCAGCCGCGGCTGGCTCGTCGACTCCGCAGTCCACGGTCGCCTCTACCACCACCCCGCCTCCTCCGGCTACTGAGGTGCCTTCGGAGGTGGTTGTTACCGAGGAGCCCTCGGTCCCCGTGGCCCCGGCCGTGATTGAGGGGGCCTTTGATGTTAACGCGGTGCTGACGCTTGAGGCTCCGCCGCTGACTAAAGCGGCCGAGGAAATCCTGACCGAGCAGCACAAGCAATTGTTTGTGCCGAACTGGCGGGTGAAGAATCACGACGGATTCCTCGACAACTCGCAGATGTCAGTGCAGGTCGTCAAGCACTTGGTGACCCCGAAGGACAGAGCCGCGCTGAAGGCAGGGACGGTCGGCGACGACACTTATGAAGTGGCTCGGTCGCTCGTGTCGGTAAGTGTCTTGTGAATTTCTTCAAGTTTGCTGCTCGGCTTGCACATTGCTCTGATCGTTGTCTTTGCAGGCCACCTGTCACTTCGGCCACCTCCTCGAGACGTTCGCCGCGCAGGAGAAGGAGCTGAAGGCTGCCAGCGACAAGGACAGAGCGGAGAAGGTCAAGGCGGTCCGGCAGCTCGAGGCCGAGCAACGGCGGGTCGAGGCCTTGGAAGTCCGGGTCGCCGATCTTCAGGCAGACTTGGAGAGAGCCAAAGGGTGACTTGACGCGGAGTCTGCCAAGGCCAAGAAGGCTGTCGAGGAGCTGGCCGCGCCGGCGAAGTCTCTGGCCGACCTGAAGGCGGAGAAGGAGGCGCTGGCCGTGAAGATTAGGGCCGAGGTCGAGGCCGAGGTCGAGGCTGAGGCGAAGAAACACATGGCCGAGAACATGGAGAGGTCCTATCAGACGGCCCTCGCCATGTTCAGGATCGTGTCCCCGGCTTCGAGCGGGTCGGCTACAGACTGTGGCCCGGGTCGCCCTCAGGCGGTGAGGAGGAAGGAGGTGAAGGCGACGAGGTCGAAGGAGACGACGAGGAGGAGGAGGCCGACCCACCTGTGGCGAACGCCCTGGTCGAGGGGAGGATCAAGGGGCCACCTGGCGACGCGCCCGTGGTCGAAGCGGCGACGCAGGTGGACCCCTGATCCTCTTGTGAATTTTTGTAATTTTTGTTTTTCTTTCAAACAGTGTAATGCCTTTTGCGGACTGGCCACCGCTTTTGATGATGAATGAAAAGTGTTTTGATTTTGGACTTCTGTCTAAGTGTTTGGTTCGGCCACATAGTACTTCAATGTTGTCCCTTTCTCATTTCAGATTGCCGAGCAGACTCTTATCACCTCGGTGGATCGGCGCCGAGCAGAGTTATTTCAGCCATCCCGGGAGGATCGTCTCGAGGGCGAAATTCATCTGACGAGGAGAATACTCTATAATGTAGAGAAGAAGAATAGTGAGCTGTTGGTCGAGCTGCACCATCTGCAGATTGTCGAGGCCGAACTATCTGCGAAGGAAGAAGAGTTGGTTCGGGTTTAGGCCGAACGAGATGACTTCGCAAGGAAAGTAGAACAGTTGCAAAGGGTGACGATCGACAAGAGCATCGAGGTGACTCACTTGCGCCGCATTATATCCGACAGCGCCGAGTATCCTGGTTCGGCGAAAATTCCTCGATTCAAAGTGATTGTAAAGGACGACACGTTGAAGGACCGGATCGTCGAACTGGAGGAAGAGGTTGCTCGGCTAAAGCCTCAGCCAGTGAGGGCTAACGTCCGGAGCACCTCGTGCACTCGCGAAGAGATCGAGCGAGGGATTACGTTTTATCAGGCCACGAGCCGAACCCCCATCATAGGTAGGACAGCAGCCGACGCCCAAAGTGGGGTAGCGGTGTCTTCAAGTGGTGCTTCGGTTGGAGCGACCGTCAGGGTCAGCGGCGAGGGGGCGTCTCGATTCGTCGGTCTAGAGACGAGCTCGGAGGTCAAGAAGTGCCGACCCAAAGTGTCGCTGAACCGGAGCGTCCCCCTTCCTCGGAGGCAGTGAACGGGTCGTGTCTTGACTTCGGGCTTGCGAACTTTGTTTTGTTGTAATCTTTTTGTAAATTTATCCAAGTTATATTAATAAAATTGGAGTTGATTTATCCGAACTGTCCTCTGTTGGCTTCTTATTGTGCTGTAGTTGCGCTAGCTAGGGTAGGTTCGAAATGAACCGCGAGGCAAGTGTTTGCTTCGTCGATCATCTTGGCCTTGAAACTCACACTTTTGCCGCGGTTCTGTATCTTGCTCGGCGCCTTCAGGTACGGCTCGGTTCGGCCGCTAAGGTACAGCTGTTTCGAAGCTGCGGTCACGCGGCCTGATTAGGAATGCAGGCCCTCGGACGTCCGAGCGTGGTTCTGAAAAGATGGGACCAGTCTCCTAACAGCATTAATGGCGCTCCGGGATCCGTGGGGGCATTTCACCTTCCCAAGGGCGTTGAGAACGGTGCCCCTTAATTAATACGCAGTGCTTCAGCTCCCTAGGCGCGACTTTTGGACTCCCGAGGGTCATAATGACAGCCTCTTGGGGGAAGGCTATAAATCCCACACCCCCCTTGTAGTTTTTGTCATTGCAGTCTTTATCTCTAGTGGCATCGATGGTGTCTGCCTTTGGGCGGATGCCAGCTTTGTGAAAAATTTTGATCTCGAGAGGTCCGGAGGGTGGTCACTCTTCTGTCTTGTTCTTCTCCCGTTCCTGACAGTAACGATGTGGGTGTCAGGGGCGGGGGAGGACAAGGCAGAAGAGTTGGCGACCGTAGTCCGGACCCGAGGGAAAGGTTCCTCGGAAGGACGGGTGGCCGTTCTTCCACCATGGTCTTCTCCTGACTCTGACGGCCCCGGTGCGGATGTCAGGGTCAGGGGAGACCATGGTGGAAGGGTGACGACCAAAGTCCGGACTTGGGGGATCGTGTGTTTCGGAAGGACGGGTGGTAGTTCTTCCACCATGATCTTCTCCCAATTCTGACTGCTCCGATGTGGATGTCGGGGTCGGGGAAGATCATGTAGCGCCCCGATTTCCGACACTGGGAAACCGTGACACGAGCCAAGACCTTTTCTTCAATTAGTCACAATACACAGAAAAACAGGAGAATTTAAAACTTTTTATTCAATACACAAAGTGTTACAAGTCTGAATATTGTACAACTGTAATACCTTACAATAGAGTTACAATATTACCTTTACATTTCTAAGTATTACAACCTTCAACATCTTACATCAGAGTACTTCTCAACTAATGCATAATCAATACATATACTGCAGCGGAACTAAACATAACACTGACTCCTTGCTTTCCTTGCCTTGATTCCTCCTGAATTTCGCCTTTGTACTTCGGCGATCCAGTACCTATGAAAGTGGGGACGTCAGTATTCACTGACGCTTAAAGGCTGATCATATAGCAGCGAATCTCCCAAACAATATACAAAATATAGCAATGGTGTTAGTGTAGTTTAAGTGTTCGTGAGTGCTAAGACTAGACTCTAATGCGGTATTTAAATAGAACTAGGACGCTTCCTATTCTAATGTCAGCAAGTCTCCGAAGCAACATGCAGCCCATACTACATGCGACCCCATCTCAAGCCGTTTCTCCATATATAGGGATTAGAACCCGCGTTATGAACTTCTAATTGTGCTCAACCTGTTCCTGACACCTACACGTGGCTAATGAGGTTGCAGATGTGGTCAAGTCCCACTATTGCATTTCGCTAGTGGTGTCTATGTTCGCCACTGCGACCCGGCTAACCGGACCTCTCTCAAAATAGACGAACCCAATGTATCGGGCGTCATTCCAAAATCAAACTATAGGGTTTCGCAAGCGCAGGGTAGCGCGAAGCCTACCCTGTGGCACCCTCTGGGGTATCGCAAGCGCAGGACTGCACAATGTATCCTGTGGCACCCCCAGCCACGGTACCTCAGGAATTAACAGCGCGAGATACGCAACCCGTGTCCTCAACTTGTGAGACGGCACCGTACGCATCCCTTTGACGGGAAGGTACAACC
This sequence comes from Hemerocallis citrina, assembly GCA_017893485.1. Classification (NCBI taxonomy): domain Eukaryota; kingdom Viridiplantae; phylum Streptophyta; class Magnoliopsida; order Asparagales; family Asphodelaceae; genus Hemerocallis; species Hemerocallis citrina. The sequence goes on along the minus strand of CM030368.1, from coordinate 181,059,464 downwards.
CAGTACACGACCTATGATCTGCCTCAAGGGACGAGTTAGTGTAAGGGGCCCCCTACAACTGACTCCTCTCTCCCGGCAAAAGGGTTTAAGTAAACTGATCCTTGTAGGTCACTATTCTAATGATGTCCCTGACTCGAACAATCCTAGGGGTGACAATATTATAAACACAACATGCTAGGCCTTTAAATTAGGCTTCGCAAGACAACTCTACTAGGCTGCTCAACCTAGACTTACCAGAATCCCTCAGGATCCGGTTCGTGGCTCATCGATCCAAGACTTTGGCCGTGCGAATATACGCGCATGCCGCTACCCTAGACTTGGATTTTGTCTATACTCCGGTCCTCGATTAACCTACCCTGGTTAAGATTCGATGGTACACAAGGAGTGAATCCTCCACAGTTCCTTAGGGTAAGAAAACATATGTCTTGATGGTCGATAGCCCTTAGGGTGGTAATCTCACCCTAGACGAGCACAACGAACTGTGTACTAGCTAACAAGCTATACACGAGTAACAACCACATACGAGCCAAGAAGCTACGTATGAACCAATAACTACCTACGAGCCAGGCGGGCCTCGTAGGAGATAACCACGTACATACCAGCCAAATAAGCCGCGTATGTGACCAACAGCTACGCACGGGCCGGTCGAGCCGCGTACGAGACAACACCCTACATACGAGCCAACTAAGCTACGTATGAGACCCACAGCTACGTACGGGCCAGTCGAGCCACGTACGAGCATAGCCATATTCAAACAACCATACAGGTAATCAATCCTAGAAGCAACCAAACGTGCTTACTAGCAAACTTAATCTTCTATCATTAGAAGCAACAAAAGAATCTACTAGTAGTCTAGGATCGGTATTCTACTAAGGAAGAATCGAAGGCGGCATAACAGCGTTTATCAACTAACTATCACTAGTGGTCTCCCCGATCTTATTACTTCGACCTATAATGCCTTAAGCGTGACATACACTCGCAAGCATCTTCCTATGGTAATCCAATTATAAAACAGAACTACTCACCATCACACTCCTAAGTATGAATATGGTTACGCTTGTGCTTACCTCGAGCTTAGCGTAAAATCTCTACGACCTAGACATGAAGTCCACTATAGTCAAACGAGCGTGAAAGCTTACTACTTATCTTGACTAATCATCATAACCCAAGTATGGATAGATATAACATACAACATTCCAAGGCATAGTAGGTAATTCTAACACTAACCCTACAACATTCTAAACATGTATTGGAACGTTAGCATGGTATAGAACACAACATAACATCACTACCACTAGCCATGGGTAGTTTCTTTACCCTAAGCATGAATATCATAGTATGGCTATCATTAACTTAACATGATCAATAATTAGCATGATACCTACTTACTTAGCATGTATAATGATTAAGCATGATCATCTACTAACACAGCATGAACAAATACTTATCTAAGCATGGGTATCATGTAAACATGAGTATTCATCTAAACTAGCATGGCATACAACTTAATTACCATTTAGCTAGCATGGCATACAACTTACTTGTAATTAAGCTAGCATGGCATGGATCTTACTTACAATTAAAACTAGTATGGTATATCACTTACCTACAATTAAACTAGCATGGTATATCACATACCTACAATTAAACTAGCATGGTGTATCACTTACCTACAATTAAACTAGCATGGTATATCACATGCCTACAATTAAACTAGCATAGTGTATCACCTACCTACAATTAAACTAACATGGTAAGTAATTTTATCATGGATCCTACAACATCCTAAGCATAATAAAATTAATCCAAACATGGTAGGAAACTCTTAGATTGAATCCTACAACATTCTAAGCATAGATGAGTTGATCTAAACATGGTAGGAAACCTTTAGATTGAATCCTACAACATTCTAAACATAAAACATACTAGGATATTTTTTTTAGAAATAATCCTACATCATTCTAAATATAAAGCATGATAGGATATTTTTAGAAATAATCCTACATCATTCTAAACATGGAGCATGATAGGATATTTTTAGAAATAATCCTACGACATTCTAAACATAAAACATGATAGGATATTTTTAGAAATAATCCCACAACATTCTAAACATGAAGCATGATAGGATATATTTAGAAATAATCCTACAACTAATTAAGCATGAAAACATGGTAGGATATTTTTAGAAGGCATCCTACAACTAACTAAGCATGAAAACATGGTAGGATATTTTTTAGAAGTAATCCTACAACATTCTAAACATAAAGCATGATAGGATATTTTTAGAAATAATCCTACAACTAATTAAGCATGAAAACATTGTAGGATATTTTTAGAAGGCATCCTGCAACTAACTAAGCATGAAAACATGGTAGGATATTTTTTAGAAGTAATCCTACAACATTCTAAACATAAAGCATGATAGGATATTTTTAGAAATAATCCTACAACATTCTAAACATAAGCATGATAGGATATTTTTAGAAATAATCCTACAACATTCTAAACATAAAAACATACTAGGATATTTTAGAAAACATCCTACAACTATCTACTACTACTACTACTCCATTTTAATCAAAAACATAACACCCAACTATCTACTACTACTACTACTTCATTCACAACAAGAACACAACATACAACTTACTACTACTACTACTTTATGGACATAAAACATCTATAATTACTTACTACTACTTCTTCATTTCAACAACATACCATCACTACTTTATTTAATCAACCCTACTACTACTACCTTATTTAATCAACATACTACTTTATTTTAACATGCTACTACTTAGTTGCTTACTAGTCTTTATTATTACTAGTGATAAAAGAAAAGATCATTTTTATTTTATTTTACTCTACAACTAGTAAATATGAAAGAAAAAGATCATTTTTATTATTTCTACAACTAGTGATTAATAAAGGAAAGATCTTTTATTATTTCTACAACTAGTGATTAAGAAAAGAAAAGATCTTTTTAATCTACAACTAGTGATTAATAAAAAGGGAAAGATCTTTTTATTTTCTACAACTAGTGATTAATAAAAAGAAAAGGTCTTTTTATTATTTCTACAACTAGTGTTTAATAAAAAGAAAAGATCTTTTTATTCAATAAAGAAAATTTCAACAAAACATATGCTTATTATTATTAGTCCAAGTTCCATAAAAGTCCTACAACCAACAATGGTTGTAAAAATGCTCATATGCTTATGTATGCCAAGTCCTACAAGTCCTACAACCCCCAATCGGTTGTATGTTCAAGTCATATGCAATATGTCTTTTTAGTCCAACAATCATACATAAACAACAACTATAATGTTAAAGATGTGATCTTTATATGTTTTTAGTAGTTACTACTACTACTTTCTTTCTTTTATTTATCACAACATTCACACACCCATTCACAAGAACAAACCCAAAAAACAAAACAAAACAAGAAGGTAGAAGAAGAAGCCAAACAACAAAACAAACAAACAAACAAACAAACAAACAACCAAAGAATCAAATGGAGAACCCCCACCTTATTTTCTATTGGAAGGAATTGCTTGCTAACCTTCTCCTTCCCCTAGCTTTTAGAATCTTCTAGGAAAACCCTACAATAAAAACTCTCTTTTGTTAGTATGAGACTATCTCTCTTTCTTTTCCTTTCCTTTCTTTCTTTCTTTTTGTTTTCTAAAATGAGAGAAGGAGGAGAATGAGGGGGTATTTATAGGAGGGAATAGGAGGTGGTAAGTGCAAATGTGCACTCACATTTGCAGAAAAACCCCAAGGAGGGGGGGTGGCCGGCCATACCCTAGGGGAGGAGGGGTATGGTGTAGGGTGGTGAGGTGGAGGGATAAGGTTTCTAGAAGGGTTTTAGTTCTTCTCATGCATACAAATCCTCTTTTAAACCTCCTAATCAAACCCTAATTATCTTATTAAGTTGCCATGACAAGTAAGAGTACATTGTCCTAAAGTACATACTACATACTAGGTATAATGTACTAAGTACCATACAATTGTATGTATGTGTACATGTATGTGTATACAAAAATCCTCATAAAATTCCCATAAAATGGTTTAATTTAGAAAATAATAGTAAAATAAATTTTATTATTAACTCGGGGGATCGCGCTATCAATTTGATGCACTTTGGATGTACACCGACCGATATATGCGCGTAGACACTGTTTGTGGGCAAACCGGTAAAAAATCACCAAAATAATCTGATTTTGGAATTAAAATGAAATAATAATAAAATAATAATAAAATAGTATTTTATACGAGTTAATATCCGTCCGGGATATTACAGATCATGGTAGAAGAGGTGATGACCCAGGTCCGAATCCGAGGGAGGAGTTTACTTCGGGAGGACGGGTGGTCGTTCTTCCACCGTGATCTTCTTCCGATTCTGACTGCCCCGATGTGGGTGTCAGGGTCGGGGAAGATCACGGTAGAAGAGGTGATGACCCAAGTCCGGAACCGAGGGGAAAGTCCCCTAAATCTTAACCCAAACTTTCTTTCGAGGCTCGGCTGGATACTTGCTCGGCACGGGTCGGCTGCGCTTTCGTGGCTTGGTAACCGGAGTGACTTTTGCCGAGGGTTGGTTCTGGTCGCCTGTCGCTCGGCGTTTGGTGCCGAGCGAAGTGAAGTGATCATAGCCGTTGAATGGTGGCACGAATCTTGAGGCAGGTCCAGTTCCTAAGAAAACGTTATCTTGTCGTTTTGTGGACACGTGGCTGAATCAGATCCGTTCATCACACTCTAGCACACATTTTGAGACGATCTGACGGTGGTTTCGCCTCGGAAGGTTTTTTCGCCATATACGAGGGTCGGTACCTCGTCCGCTCGGCTCGATGGTCGTGGGGGCAGTTCGGAATGGCCATCTACCTCCGGCCCGCTTGAGGACGAGCCGGTACAGTAAAGACGAGCCATGGGACCCCGACCATCGTTAGGTTAGTTTAAGGGTTGTAGGAGCAGTTCTGAATGGCGAACTACTTCTAGCTCGCTTAGGAACGAACTTGCGGAGTGGAATCGAGCCAAGTGTTGGACTCCGAACCATTCAATGGCTGTGGGAGCAATTCCGAACGGCGATCTACTTCTGGCTTGGCTATGGACGAGCCAGGAAAGTAAAGTCGAGCCGAGTGTTGGAATCCGAACCATTGTTAGATTAGTTAATGGGTTGTGGGAGCAATTCCGAATGGCGAACTACTTCTAGCTCGCTTAGGAGCGAACTTGCGAAGTAGAATCGAGCCAAGTGTTGGACTCCGAACCATTCAACGGCTGTGGGAGCAATTCCGAACGGCGATCTACTTCCGGCTCGGCTATGGGCGAGCCGGGGAAGTAAAGTCGAGCCGAGTGTTGGACTCCGAACCATTGTAGATTAGTTAATGGGTTGTGGGAGCAATTCCGAATGGCGAACTACTTCTAGCTCGCTTAGGAACGAACTTGCGAAGTAGAATCGAGCTAAGTGTTGGACTCCGAACTATTCAACGGCTGTGGGAGCAATTCCGAACGGCGATCTACTTCCGGCTCGGCTATGGGCGAGCCGGGGAAGTAAAGTCGAGCCGAGTGTTGGACTCCGAGCCATTGTAGATTAGTTAATGGGTTGTGGGAGCAATTCCGAATGGCGAACTACTTCTAGCTCGCTTAGGAGCGAACTTGCGAAGTAGAATCGAGCCAAGTGTTGGACTCCGAACCATTCAACGGCTGTGGGAGCAATTCCGAACGGCGATCTACTTCTGGCTCGCCTATGGGTGAGCCGGGGAAGTAAAGTCGAGCCGAGTGTTGGACTCCGAACCATTGTTAGCTTGAAGAGTTAAAAACAGAGAGATGTAACAGTATCAAAAATATGAAAAAACTTTATTTATTAATATCCAATGATCGGCTGCTTTTAAAGTTTACAAGGAAAAATAAAAGAAAAGTACTACAAGTAACAGGAAAGGAACGGTTCGACATCTCGAATTACTTAGAGAGGCGTTGTTGCTCTCTCTTGGTATTTTAAGAGATGGTCGGCATTCCAAGTCCGGGGAATCTCCCTGCCTTCGAGATCTTCTAGTCTGTACGTGCCGGGGCAGATTTCCTTAGAAATCTTGTAAGGTCCCTCCCAGTTCGGGGCCAATTTGCTTTTCTGACTAGGGAACGAGATGGCCAACTTTCGGAGGACCAGGTCCCCTTCTTTGAGGTCCGTTGGGCGGACTCTTTTGTTGTATGCTAGCTCGATCCTTCTTCGGTAAGTTTGCTGGCGTATGGCATCTCTCTCTTGGATTTCGTCTATCAAATCTAGACTTGCTCTGAGCTCCTTAGCATTCTGTTCTTCTTCATAAGCCATCAGGCGAGGAGAGGGTAACCCGACTTCTAGGGGGATGATGGCCTCGGACCCGTAGGTGAGATTGAATGGGCTCTCGCCTGTTGGGGTCCGCTTCGTGGTGCGGTAATTCCAGTGCACGTTGGGCAGCTGATCGACCCACAAGCCTTTAGAGCACTTGTCTAACCTCTTCTTAATGCCTGAAAGGATCTGTCGGTTGGCATTCTCGGCCTGGCCGTTGGACTGAGGATGAGAGACGGAGGAGAATCGGTGTTGTATGGCGAGGTCTTCACATAGGGCTCGGAAGGCAGCCCCCGTGAACTGCGTTCCGTTGTCCGTGATTAGGACCCTGGGGACGCCGAATCGGCAGATCACGCTCTTCCAGAAGAATTGAACAACCTTGTTTTCGGTGATCGTGGCCAGTGGTTCGGCCTCTATCCATTTCGAAAAATAGTCGACTGCCACGACTAGGAACTTGAGCTGTCCGGGGGCTGGCGGAAATGGCCCTAGTAAATCCATCCCCCACATCGCGAAGGGGATCGGACTTGATAGGGAAGTGAGTGGTGCTTGTGGAAGGCGTCGGATGTCGGAGTGCTTCTGATAGGAGCTGCATTGCCGAACGTGTCGTTCGGTGTCCCATAGGAGAGTGGGCCAGAAATACCCATAGTTCAACACTTTGCGCGCCAGGGCTCTGGAGCCAGAATGGGCCCCGCCGATGCCCTCATGAAGTTCCTGCAGGGCGTAGTCGGCCTGCCCGGGGGAGAGGCACCTCAGGTAGGGCCGACCATCCACCTGGGTGAAGGAGCGTTTGTACAGGATGCCTCCAATTAGTGTGTAACGCTCGGCTCGGGTTCTTACCCTTCGTGCTTCCTTGGGATCCTCGGGGAGGAGTCCGTCCCTAAAGAATTCGACGAGGGGTTTCATCCAATTGTCTTCGAGGAGGACAGGCAATGTTTCTACGGAGTCCAGTGTTTCGTCCTCTATGCTCGGCTTCAGGAGGACTTCTATCAATACAGTCTGCTCGAGACCTTGAAGGGAAGAGGAGGCTAGTTTGGATAGGGCGTCGGCCTGTGCATTTTCTTCTCGAGGGATTCTTTGGATGAGGGCCTCTTCAAACAGCGCCATGAGGCTCTTGACTTTGGCTAAGTATTTAACCATTCTGCCATCGCGGGCTTCATACTCGCCGAGGACCTGATTGACGACCAACTGGGAGTCGCTGAAGATCCGCAGGCGTTGTGCCCCTGCATTTCGGGCCATTCCAAGGCCGGCTATGAGCGCCTCGTATTCAGCTTCGTTGTTCGAGGCTTTGAAGTTTATACGGAGGGAGTATTGGAGGATAAAGTCATCTGGGCCTGCCAGGATGACCCCTGCCCCGCTTCCCTCGTTGCAAGAGGATCCGTCAACATAAACCGACCAGACGGGTGGTCCCTTCACTGTTTGGCTGGACTTGGGGATAGTACTTTCAACTATGAATTCGGCAAGTGCCTGAGCCTTAATCGCGGTCCAAGGCTGATAAGTTATATCATGTTGGCTCAGCTCGATCGACCATTTCATAAGGCGACCCAAAGTCTCGGGCTTGTGAAGAACCTGTTTCAGCGGCTGGTCGGTAAGAACGACCACCGAATGGGACTGAAAGTACGGGCGAAGCTTTCTCGCGGCCATCACCAGGGCATAGGCCATTTTCTCTATCTTCGGGTACCGGAGCTCGGCGTCCCGAAGCACTTTGCTGACATAGTAGATGGGCTTCTGAGCCCGGTCTTCTTCCCTCACCAAGACTACGCTGAGGGTCTGCTCGGAGGCTGCCAGGTAGAGGTAGGGGGGTTCGCCAGGGATCAGTTTGCTAAGGAGAGGGAGATTGACGAGGTAAGCCTTGAGCTGGTCGAAGGACTCCTGTTGCTGCTGCCCCCATTCGAATCCTTTAGCCCCCCTGAGGGCCTTGAAGAAGGGGAGGCATTTTTCCCCGGATTTTGAGAGAAAGCGTCCTATGGCGGCGAGGCGGCCTGTTAATCTCTGAACTTCTTTAATATTTCTAGGAGGGGCCATGTCCAATATGGCCTTGATCTTCTCTGGATTTGCTTCAATTCCTCGTTGGCTAACCATGAAGCCGAGGAACTTCCCTGATGAGACGCCGAACGCACACTTGTTCGGGTTGAGTCTCATATTGTGCTTTCTCAAAACGTCAAATGCCTCTTGGAGGTCGGTCACATGATCAATGACTCGGATGCTTTTCACAAGCATGTCGTCAACATACACCTCCATGTTTCGGCCGATCTGCGCCTGGAAAACCTTGTTGACGAGGCGTTGGTATGTCGCCCCTGCATTCTTTAGGCCGAATGGCATGACCCTGTAGCAATAGAGGCCTTGGTCGGTCACAAACGAAGTCTTCGGGATATCCGGGGGGAACATCCGGATCTGATTGTAGCCTGAAAAGGCGTCCATGAAGCTAAGGAGCTCGTGTCCCGAGGTTGCATCGATCAGGGTGTCTATACTCGGAAGAGGGAATGGGTCCTTGGGGCAGGCTTTGTTGAGGTCGATGAAATCAATACAAATCCTCCAAGTCCCATTGGACTTCTTCACCATTACTACATTCGATAACCACTCAGGATAGTTCACCTCCTGTATGAACCGGGCCTTCAAGAGCTTGTCTACCTCCTCTTTTATAGCGAGCTGACGCTCGGGGGCGAACTTGTGCCTCTTCTGCTGAACCGGTTTGGTCCCCGAATCAACGTTTAGGCGGTGGACTAAGAGTTCTTCGGAGATACCGGGCATATCTGCAGCTGACCAAGCGGAGAGGTCTTGATTCCTTCGGATGCATTGTACAATGTCTGAGTACAGGGCGGACGGGAGGGTCTTGCTGACAAAGAACTTGCGGGCCGGCTCCTGCTTAGAGAAGAGCACTTCCTCCAACTCGTCCACCGGCTCGGACGTTGGTCGAGCAACATCTTGAGGGATTTCCAGATTTTCTAAGGAGAGGACGGGTCCGAGGGTAGAGGTCATATAGCACTTGCGAGCCTGTTCCTGATTGCCCCTTACCTCCCCTACTCCGGCCCGAGTGGGGAATTTCATTTTGAGATGATAGACAGAAGGGACGGCTTCAAGGGTGGCCAGGCCGGGCCGACCCAAAATAACATTGTAGGCTGCTGGAACATCTACGACCATGAAGTCCATCGACTCCGTTCGGGTAGTAGGAGTTTTGCCAGCGGTTACGTCGAGGGTAATTATCCCTTCAATAGTCACTGGCACTCCCGTGAACCTATGGAGCGTGTAGCCGGCGGGCTTGAGTCTGTCTCGGGAGAGCTTTAGGCCTTTGAAAGCGGTGAGGAAGAGGATGTTTACGGAGCTGCCATTATCCACAAGTATCCTCTCCACTTTGAAGTTCGCCATGTGGAGGTTGATGACGAGTGCGTCACAATGTGGGGTGCGAACCCCTTCTAGATCTTCGTCTGAGAAGGTGACAGGCACTCCGAGGCCTTTGGGAGGAGGAGTCGTTCGGACCGAGTTGACTTCTCTTATAAATGCCTTCCGAGAGGAGTTCAAGGAGCCCCCCATCGGGCCCCCATGAATGAGGTGGAGGACTCGCTCTTCCTCAAAGTCGGGCGTCTCTTCTCGTTCCGGACGCTTATTAGCCCCCCGAGGTGGGGGAGGAAGTTCGGCTCGGTCCTTTCTTACAAACCTGGTCAGTTGCCCCCTCTGAATAAGGGCTTCAATCTCGTTCTTTAAGGCGTGACAATCGTTGGTGTCATGCCCGTGGTCCCGGTGATAACGGCACCATTTTTCTTTGTCCCTCCTCTTGGCGGGGGTATTCATCCTCGGAGCAAGAGGTATTATCCCTTCCTTTTCGACTTCCATGAGAATGGTTGAGACATTAGTGGTGAGGGGAGTGAACTTCTCGAATCTGAGGGGAGGTCGGCGCTGGCCGGTATTATCCTTTTGGAGCTTCTTAGCTCCTTCCTCTTCTGTTCCCTTTCGCTTAAACCCAGAGGAAGACCCCTCCCAGTTGGGTCGCTGCTCGGCCTCTTCGGCCCGGATGTACTTTTCACTTCGAAGGAGGAGGTCGGAAAAGTTCTGTGGAGGCTTCTTGGCGAGGGAGGAGCGGAGGTTGGAATTGAGGACATTAGATTGAAATGCTGCCGTAGCGACCGACTGGTCGAGGGATGCTATGGACCTGGCTTCTGCTGTGAACCTCTTCTCATAGTCTCTCAATTTCTCTCCCTTCTTCTGGTGGAGGTGCAATAGGGAGATGCTGGTCTTCTCAGCCCTACGGCTGCTTACGAAATGAGTGACGAAAAGGGTCTCGAACTGCTCGAAGGAAAATATTGAGGAGGGGGCGAGGCGAGAGTACCATTCTCGAGCTGGGCCCTTGAGAGTTGCGGGGAAGGTTTTGCAGAGGAGGGCATCAGAAGCTTGATGGAGGAGCATCAAGGTCTTAAAGCTTTCGATGTGGTCAACTGGGTCGGTCTCCCCGGTGTAAGTCTCAAATTGGGGAGGCTTGAAGCCGAACGGCACAGGTGCATCCACTATGGTTTGGGAGAAAGGGGGTCGGCTAGGACGTAGGGTCCTTCCCCTAAGCTCCTCTTCTCGGTCTATCTGACCCAGGCGTCTCTCTACTTCATGAAGACGGCGGTACATGGTGTCGTCCCTCCGACGATAATCAGCCGAGCCTCTAGACTCGTCTTCGTATGAGGGAGAGCGGGGGCTACGGCGATGGTAACTGCGGGAGCGACGAGGACTGGGGGTACGCCGGGAGTTGCTAGGAGCAGGATGTGGAGATGGGGACCGTCGGCGTGGGCTTCGGACCGGAGGAGGAGATGGAATCTTGGGTGCGTTGGCGTTAGGACGGAGATTGAGAGCTTGTAGGACGGTCGCTTGGAATTGCTGGAACTCGGCACGTGTGATGGGTGCCTCATTGTTCCCGGGCTGTTGCCGACCCGTGGGGGAGTGTGGCCTTCTTCGGTAGTGCTCGGGGGATTCTTTTCGGCCCCTTCGGTTGGGGGACCTTCTATACTCCTGGCGGCGAGGGTACCGCTCGTCCGGACGGTGTTGGCGGGAGGTTCCCTCTCAGGCCCGCTTCTCATCCAGGTGGCGGCGAAGGTCATCATCTTTCTGGCGGTTGAGGGCGGTGTTATGGTGACCAGAGGCTCGGGGATGATGGGAGGCCATAGAGTCCGTAGAGGCGTTGTGGATGGAGACGTGTTCTTGGTGAAGAGGCTGTTTCTGAGGGTTAGGACCCTTTGGAGGTGGCTGATTTGGAGGAGGGAGGTCCTGTTGGAGTGGGTCCTCTGCTTGGAGAAGAAGCTGTCCCTGCTGTTGGGTAGGCTGGACGGGAATTTCTTGCTGCTGATCGGGGTTGGGTCCTCTGTTGGACCCTCTTGATCTGACTTTCCTGGGAGGCATGGCTGGAGAAGATCTGTTTACCGGGAAGAGGAGAGGTTTCTATTCATTAGTTTCCCACAGACGGTGCCAATCTGTTGCCGCTAATTTTGGTGTGGGGGCAAACAGATAGTATTTGTGGATTCTTAGGGAAACTGAATAGTAAACCTGTATACCTGTTCCGTCGGGGTTTGATCGTGGTTCCCGCCGTTCACCTGCAAAAAGTGCGAGACACCGGGATTGTTCCCGGCGACGCACCCTCCGACGCTCAAGTCAGTAATCAGAGAGATTATGAAAGAGTGCAAAAACTGGAGAAAGATTGATTACCTCTTAATGGAGATGGATGAGGGGTATTTATAGGCGTCTTAGGGAACAGATTAGGCATGTAATTCCTGTGTATAGATAAGGAATGTAATCCCTAATCCCCAGTGAAAGGATAGATATGAATCAGGGCCGTTGATTAATGTTAATCAGAAACCCTAATCCTATCCCGCTGGACTGGGTTTGTTGCGGATTGAAACCCGCACCCAGTTGAGGTGGGTCCGTTCGCGGGTTATTGGGTCTGTGAGAAGGAGACCCAGTACCCGCTTCAGACCCGTTCGTAGGTAAAATTACTATTTTACCCCTGGGCTTCAGGATTCGTGTCCAATTTGGACGGTCTCGATTAAACCCTTATTTTTAGCCACATCAATACCCAGACTCACTTTTTCAAAAAGCGAGTCTTGCTCTGTATGTAGAAGAAACCAATTGTTGATCTCTTGGTGGGACAAATACACCACAAACTACTCCAGCATCAACTACAACTAATATTGCACATCAAAATCCAAAAGTATCGCACAATCCACATTCCAACTTCTCCATAATCAACTTCAAAACATCTAACAACATCTCAACAAAACAATCCAACTTCAGAGCACAATCCACATCTCCACAATCCACCTATCCACATATCCACATCTCCAACTTCTCAGAACAACTTCAACCACATTTCACATCTCCACAATCCAAAACAATCCAACTTCTCAGCACAATCCAAAAAAATTCCACAAAACCTTAATAATAAAACACCACACTCACACACCCCATACCAAATTTTGAATTTCATTGATTCCACTTTTCAAAAGTTGATTACAAGATTGAGATACACAATAACTCACGTTATAATTACAACCAAAAAATCACTTAATCAAAATATGAAGTCGCTTCACGGGTCCGGGGTGAACAAGTTGGGACGTCGCCGTTGCCTCTTACCTCGCGGTGATGGAGTTTTCTGTGTCACACTGGACATTATTATCGGCTCCTCTTCCTCTTGTTGTTCTGCACCCTCTACTTGCATTTCAGCCTCTTCAACTTCATCCTCTTGTTCTTCCTCAATTATAGGCTGATGCGGTGGTTTACGGGCAACTCTCTTCACACGAGGACAACGTGCACTGGTCCGATGAGAGGGAGTGTGTAGGATAGCATCCAGGGTCGCCCCCTCTCCCACAGCATCAGCTTGTGCTCGACAGGATGTCAGCATCTCGCCTGCGAAGTCCTTAACCGCATCGGCTACGTTGCTACTCAACACAGCTGCACATTTCTTGCCCATACTCCAAGTCTGGGCCATCTACAAAATATAACAAGTTGGACTTTGTAGTTCTAGTACTAAAAAACTAAAAAACTTAACAGTACTAAAAAACTTACAATCATACGACTAGCCAATGCCTTTGGTTGAAACATAGGCAAATGCATTGAATGTAGATCTACTGGTTCTGCTGCCGGTCGACGTATAGGTACCACCCGCCTGCTGGAGTCTGCCCTGTCGGAGAGATGTATTGCCTTGTCATCCTCCTATACCAGCCCATATAGTTCTCGTGCATTACTAAATCAAATGGAGGAATGTTCTGGATGATTTCATCGAACCTGTGTAGATTCCATCTCTCCTCATATGTCGAGAAGCTGGCCGCCCAATTATGTCATGTTTGACGACCCATTCCCATAATTTTATGCATGTCCGCATTAAATGGATTGGCAACCGAAATCGCCTGCTGTAGACCAAACTATCGAAGCACTCTGTTCACATAATAGAACTCAACAATGCTAAAGTTGATCAATGGAGCTTTTGTTAGCTAAAGATCACGCCTATACAGGGAAATGGGTGGGAGTCGAGCTAGACGCGCCTCCGTGTAGGGCATCCACACTACGCAATTATCTGCCAACCTGTCCAACTCATCACGGAAGTAGGTCAGGCACCTGTTGGGGTTGGCAGTCCAAGTAAGGTTACCGGACCAATACACACCAATAGGAGGTAGCATGTGCTGGTCCTCGGGGAGATGGATCCAGTTGGGTGATTGTTTCCTAACTACAGGACGTCCCACGTGGATACGCTCCCAACTCCACACCTGAAGCAATATCATCGGTCCATTCATCTGTGCGGACCCGAGACTACACAGGCACAAACTCTTGTAGAGGGATGCCAAGGCAGCACTATCCTAACTGTACTGGCCTACTCGTCCTAGATCTGCAATAAGCGGGAGGCACATTAAGGGGACAGAGTGTCTGCTGGAATTAGGGAACAACACACCTCCAAAAAGAGTCAGAATGTATGCCCTGCAGTAGAAGTGGACCTCCTCTTCAGTCGAATCATCTCTCAATCGGTCCTTGAATTTTTCCTTTAACCACTTCAACCGAATCTGTTTCCCAATAACTGCCCCAGTCTCCACTTCGACACCAAGATATTGTTCTACTAAATATGGAGGGTCGAAGTCCATTGATCCTGTCACCGCCTGCCCATCTACCGGAAGGCCTGTGAGTACTGAAACGTCCTGCAACGAAACAGTCATCTCCCCAACTGAAAGGTGGAAGCTGTGGGTCTCAGGACGCCATCTCTCTAGGAGTGCTGTAAGAAGTGGCCGATCGCACTTGATGCCGCTCATCAGTGCAATACCGTAGAGTCCACAATCCAGTAAGATCTGGTGAATCCATGGGTGCATAGGGAGTGGATGACCCCCACGGAATGTACACTCCTTCGAATCGCCCTCCCACACATCTCTAGAACAATGGTGCGACTGAAGAGTAAGAAGAGGGGGTCGAGGGGACCTAGACCTCCAAGGGGAATAGTAGATGAAGAAGGGGCCGGGGAAGAAATACCAGCCACATTTGGGTTACTTGGGACTTGCAAAACAACATTTACATCAGCAAAAAAATATAACATTTAATTGTATGATAATGAAACAAATCGAATGCAGAAAATTATAAGTTTACATTAGTACGTGCGGTGCCACCACGACGACCACCACGTCCACCGCGAGGAGGTGGGCCGAAAGATGTACATGGTCCATCGCCACGATTGGGTCTACTACTAGAACCTACCTCCACATTTTCCCTAGTCCGTGGCATTTTTCTAAATAAAGAGTATCCTACAACGTGGAGCGAGCAATCATTATTAACAATACCAAAATATAAAACCAAGAAATATAGAACACATACGAACATTTTGATTATTAATAACTATATCCTAATTTTACTCACAAATTCTACATTTATCCACCTTTTCAAAACTTATAGACCTCCACCTCAACCGACTATCCAAATTTTACACCCTAAATACCCATAAATTTTATACCGAATTTTACACATTTTCAACGATGATGCAAATTGTACCTCCAATAATATCAACCAATTTCTAACTAAATAATTCTAAATATAAATACAACAATAGAAAATGTAGAGATTGAAAAATATACCACAGTATTCGCCCAAGAATCGAACCACGAGAAACACCCCCAAATCGTCCAAACCCCTTTTGGAAGAACGTCACGGAAATCACCAAAAAATTCGAAAGAACCAGCAAACACAAAGTGGGCAATTGGACTGGGATGAGATAATGAAGAATTTATGAGTGATTCGACAACTATTTTGATGGAATAGGGCGTTAAATCGAAGAATATCGACGTTGGGTTAGGGTTTCGCGAGCGAAGGAGAAAGAAGAGAGGATTAGTGAGATCTGTTTGGGGGTGGGGGGTTTAAGTCCCAAACGACACTCGCTTTTTGAAAAAGCGAGTGTGGGATAATTCTCCTTGATTTTTCAAAAAGCGAGTGTTACTGGGCAAAAAAGGTCAAGACTCGCTTTTTGAAAAAACGAGTGTGGCTTAATCCGGTTTTTCAAAAAGAGAGTCTTATGTTTCTAATTTTCTGAAGCGTGAGAAATTATATCATACTCGCTTTTTCAAAAAAGGAGTGGGGCATTATAAATTCTCGACAAAGACCAAGAATAAAAAGGAAAGAAGAAAAAGAATAAAAATGGACCTACTCTCCGTTTACATCCTCTTGGCTACCATCCTTGCCGCCGCCACCACCATCATCTCAATCCTCTTCCAAAAAACAGTACTAAACCACCCCGACCACCTCCCACCCTCTCCCCCTTCACTCCCCGTTGTCGGCCATCTCCACCTCCTCTCCCTCCCCCTCCACCGGACCCTCTCCCGCCTCTCCCAGTTTTATGGCCCCTCCCTGCTCTTCCTCCGCTTTGGTTCCCGTCTCGTCCTCATCATCTCCTCTCCGTCTGCAGTCGAAGAATGCTTTACCAAGCATGACATCACTTTTGCCAATCGCCCACGCCTTCCACACGGAAAGCACATCTCATACAACTACACAGCCCTCGCTGCAGCTTCCTACGGTCCTTTGCTCCGCGACCTCCGACGCATCCTCATCACCCAGATTTTCTCTGCCTCAAGAATCCGCTCTATGGGTGCAATCCGTCAGGAAGAGATCAGGCTAATGGTGAAAGTGCTTTTCTCTGACAGTTGCAAAAGTACAACAAATTCAGGCATTGATAGGTTGGTTCTTGGTGGATTGTGTCACCAAGATCACTCTTTCAATTATAATTTCAAAGAGGTAGACATGAAGGTTGTGTTCTCGGAATTGATGTTCAATGTAATAATGAAGATCATAGCGGGGAAGAGGTACTTTGGAGTGAATGTGGAGAGCGAACCAGAGGAAGGAAAGAGGTTTCGTGATATGGTTGAGGATTTGTTCTTGACAGTGGATGCGGCGAGCCCGGAGGACTTCTTGCCATTTTTAAAGTGGTTTGGATTCAACAAGTCTGCACAGAGGTCGGTGAAGTTAAGGAAGGACATGGATCCGGTGTTTCAAGGGCTAATAGATGAAAGGAGAAGGAAAAGAGGGGGAAAGAAGGAGAAAGAGGAGGAGGAGGAGAATACAGTTATTGATGTATTGTTGTTGTTGCAAGAGAAAGAGGGTGGGTACTACAACGATGAGCTAATTATGGGGACTATACTGGTAAGCTTCCCTCCCTTTCAATTGAATTAATTTCAAAAAAGATAAAATATTGGTGTGGTGGTGGTGGTGGTGGTGGTGGGTGGGGGGAGGAATGACAAAAAACTTATTACTAGCAAAAATTTTAAGGACTCCTAGAAGAAGACATCAGGGATATTTATAGATTAGGCTATGAAAATTAGATGCGCATTACATGGTGCTCCCTACACCATATCAAATTGATAACATTAAGAAACTATAGTCAAGGATGTTTGAAGCTAACCTCAACTTGATAGGAAGTAATCGTCAGAATTTTTTCCCAAAACGAACCTTTTTTGTAAAGTTTTTTCCAAACCGTCCTACTTTTTTTTTATTTTCCAAAGCGCCACACTCGGTCTTTTAGTGAAAACTTTTCAAAGTGCAAGACTCGGTTTTTGAAAGACCGATCTTGTTTTCACTAGACCCGGTCTTTCAAAGACCGAGTCTTGGACTTTGGCGTTTTTAATAACGCAGATCCTCTTTCTTCTTCTTCTCTCTCTCTATTTTAACCTATTCTATTTCTCTAACCCATCTTCTTAAATCTAGGGCGACATCCTACTCACAAAATCTCATCATAATCTAAATATATTTACCAATTTCTTCCTAACCCTCTAAGCACCTCCACTATAAAAACCCTAAACCCATCTTTTGAAAGATCCCTATTTTGGATTTTTGCTAAATTTGAAGAGGATAGCAACTTCAACTCTTTTACCCAAATATCTACGGCTCTATCCTTGACGCTTGTGAAAGTATGATGAATATTGGCCTTTAATTTTCTATCTTTTTTTATAGATTTTGTTTGTGGTTAGATAATAACTTGCATATTCGTATAAATATACGTACTAGGAAGCACGGATACTTCCAAACGCTTAACGTACCCGTGTCGGGTGCGTATCGGGTGCCGAAACTCCTTGGGTACTCTTGGGTGCGTACCCAAGGAGTATCCATTTTTTTAATATATATTTGTAACTGTTGGACACAGTTAAGTGAAGATGAATGTTTAGGTTCCTAATGTAATTTCAAAAACTTGATGTTTTATGTTATGCTCAAACACAAAATAAGTATACACAATGTTTTGATAGTTAGATTATCAATTTTTTTCTCTAAAAATGCTCATAATTATAATGTATTCATATAATTCTATGAAATAGTTTAAATATATGCATTTTAAATAAAATAAATAAATAATTGTTTATATATATAATATAATATATATTATATTTAACGTATCCACCAACGTACCCGTATCCTACTTTTTTGTAAAATCACGTATCCCCGTACCCGCGTCGTGTCGTACCCGCACCCCGTACCCGTATCTATGCTTCATAGTATACGTAGGTATGGATCTTGAGATTCCTATTTGGTTATACTTTGGTGGTGAAATAATTCGTCATCCAAAGATTGGTAGTTGTTACAGTGTGTTGGATCCGAAAATAGTTTGGGTACCTCGTACCATTACATTTGCAGAAGTAGTTGAGAAAATTTATGAAGTTACTAATTGGGATATGAATCAATGGAAAGTAAAAAATTTAGCTCGATACGCAGCAGGTAGAGGAGATGGTCAGTATTTTATGACAGTGCCCGTATCAACTGATAATGCGCTGAAGTCAATGATTGCTAGGACATTTGAACCCAATTGTGCTTGGTCTGCATTAGAGTTATATATTCAGCAAATTCAAAATTTGAATGCTCAGCCACATGATATTCCCAGTGCAAGCTTTTTAAGGGTAGTACCTACACAACAGATGAGGTCTAACCCCGCTCAATCTTCACAACCAAATCTACTGTCCTCACAGGAAAACACCTTCACAAATACAAGAAATGCTGATTCTACAGATGTTGAGTTGCCCCCCCAACCTAGTCCGGTTCCTGACTATGTTCCAAATGACAGTGTATTTGAACTCTTTCAAAATGCAGTGGTTAACAACAGCTTATTAGATGATGATGAAGAAGAGGAAGAAACAGACGATGATGAAAGTGTAGAAAGTGATGATGGAGAAGAAGATGATGATGTAGCAAATGTAAATCATACGCCCAACATTTCTAACGAAGTGAGAGATACCGATAGGTATGCTAATGTTAACGCTCATGTTACGGAGGAGATGACTGAAGCTGCTAGAGTACCCCCATTTCCACAAGAGTTTTCTGGTTCATCCAATGTAGACGAATTTTATGTTGGACAGGAGTTTGTAAGTAAAAAGTCCATTCAGCAAGCTGTGAAGGTGTATTCTATCAAGAAACATCGTGAATTTGTCACATTAAAAACAACACCGTCACTGTACACTGTTAAATGCAAAATGGCACCTAGAAAACGTACAATTGAGGAAATCGTACAAGGTCCCCCAGGAGTAAGTGATGGTGGATGCCCTTGGAGATTACGAGCTATTGTTCCAAAAGGGGGAAGAAATTTTGTGGTGAAGAAGATAGTTGGGCCTCATACTTGTACGAATCCCACGTTGAATCAAGACCACTGTAAAATTGATGCTAACCTTGTTAGTAATTTGATTGTGGGTGTGGTGAAGAAGGATATTGCTTTATCACCGGGGGTAATTATTGGGATTGTGAAAATAGAATATAATTATCAGATTTCATATAAGAAAGTTTGGAAAGCAAAACAAAAGGCAATTGAGAGGTTGTACGGTACCTTCGAAGAAGCATACATGAAGCTGCCTTTTCTACTAACAGCAATTCAAGCAGCAAATTCAGGAACCGTTGTCCACTGGGATAAATATGAGTCTAGCCCCAGCGAGGAAACATTCAAGGGAGTATTTTGGGCATTTGGTCCTTCGGTTGAAGGTTTCAAGTCTTGCAGACCGGTTATTAGTGTAGATGGAACTCACTTGTACGGTAAGTATAAGGGTTGTTTGCTAATTGCTGTTTTCCCAGATGCGAATGGTTGCTTATTTCCATTTGCATTTGCATTGGTTGATGGAGAGAATATAAATACGTGGACATGGTTTATGACTTGCATCCGGTATTATGTCACCGATCGCACTGAGTTGTGTGTTATCTCGGATCGTCATGCTGGTATATTGTCTGCTATGGATTTGCAAAATGGAGCTTGGAACGAACCGAATGGATTTCATCGATATTGTATGCGTCATTTTGCCACAAATTTTTTTAGTAAATTTGGTAGCAAGGCATTGCGGAAAAAGGCCAAAATTATAGCTTGTCAAAACCAACCCAAAAAGTTCATGGCCAAACTTGCTGAACTTGAAACCGTCAATGTCGAGGCGGCTAATTGGTTGAAAGAGAAGCCGGTTGAGAAATGGGTACTTTATGCAGATGAAGGTCGACGATATGGAATGATGACTACAAACCTGTCAGAATGCTTCAATTCAGTATTGAAAGGAGTCCATAGTTTACCAGTAACTGCAATTGTTGAGACGATCTTTTTACGTCTCAACTCTTACTTTACTACTCGTCGACAGGAAGCTAGTAAGTTTTTATGTGAAGGGAAGATTTTTGCTAAAAGTGTACATGATTTGCTTGATAGTCGCCGTGAAAGAGCAAATCAACATGAGGTTACAATGTTTCATCATCAGCCTGGAGTTTTTTTCCGTGAAAACGGGTATATGCATGGTAAATGGAGAAAGGAAGGGTGGGAATTTGCACACCGTGAATTTGGGTACGAAAACATGCACATGTATGAAGTTTCATTTATATCATATTCCCTGTTCTCATGTATTAGCAGCCTGTGCATATCGTGCAATCGATCACAAGCCTTATATTGATAAATTTTACCTTGTCACGTCATTAGCACAAACTTGGGCTCCTGTGTTCAGTCCTATTCTAGATGAAGCATATTGGCCTACTATCGACGGTCCACGACTCGTACTGGATGCTAGTTTGCGACGTTCACGGAAAGGCCGGCCTAAATCCACGGGAATACGCAACGATATGGATGTGAGAGATAGTTCTAGCAGGGTACAAGAATGAAATGTTCAAGTTGTGGGTTGGAAGGACACAACTAGCGTCGTTGTACTAACAGAGCATCTCAAAACAATTAAAATGTGATTATGTGCTTTCTATTGTTCTTTCTATTGTTATGTGCTTTCTAGTGTGTTTGTAATATTTATATCGAACTAAGCACTTAGTTTGGATGTGTTCAATTGTCGAAAATGTATGATTGATTGAGGTTTAAATATTGTCCAAACAGAGTATTTTGGATTTAGTAAGTTTCAATTATATATATAAAAGTGCCTTGAATGTTAAAAAAAAATCAATCAGCATCAAGACTCGGTCTTTCAAAGACCGCTGTCATTTTAAAGACCGAGTCTTGTTGCTGATTGCAAAATTTGGCTAGCAGACTTAAGACTCGGTCTTTCAAAGACCGAGTCTAGTTATATTTTACTCGGTCTTTGAAAGACCGAGTCTTGAGTTCAATCTCTTCCAGAGACCAAGCGACTCTCTGGAAATGATTGAACATCACAGTCGGTCTTTCAAAGACCGAGTCTTCAGTCTGTGAAATTTTTTTCATTTTGAGTGAAGACTCGGTCTTTGAAAGACCGAGTCTAGTTATATTTAGCTCGGTCTTTGAAAGACCGACTGTGATGTTCAATCATTTCCAGAGAGTTGCTTGGTCTTTGGAAGAGATTGAACTCACGACTCGGTCTTTCAAAGACCGAGCTAAATATAACTAGACTCGGTCTTTGAAAGACCGAGTCTTAAGTCTGCTAGCCAAATTTTGCAATCAGCAACAAGACTCGAAGACCGAGTCTAGTTAAAATGACAGCGGTCTTTGAAAGACCGAGTCTTGATGCTGATTGATTTTTTGCTACAGCCACATATAACATCTTTCAAATCATCTCCCTTTACAAATATACTCTTCTTCAACCACAGCAACTTCTCAATTTTGCACTCTATAACTTACACAACCACATCAACTTCCACAACCACAACTTCCACAACCACATTAACTTCCACAACCACAACTTCCACAACCACATCAAACACATCATCTTCACAACCTACAGCTGATTTGAACTCAACCAAAAGCACAACACAAATTTGAACTCAAACTTTTCTTCTTCAGTAACTCAAACTTTTCAAACTTTTCATCTTCAGTAACCAAAAGCACAACACAAATTTCATCTTCAGTAACTCAAACTTTTCCACAACACAAATTTGAACTCACAAACCAATTTTGCATTCTTCCACAACCACAAGCACATCATCTTCACAACCACATCTTCTTCACAACCACATCCAACCACATCAACAATTTGTTAATATCATCTTCACAACCACATCAATAATATTAATAACTTCTTCACAAACACAAGAACATTTTGGCAAAAAAAAACTACAAAATCAAACTAACTAAAAATATTACAACACCTACCAAATTCAAAAAATATTACAACAAACTAACATCTACATAACATCAAAAGTCAAGGGTTAGGTGTGTAGAAGTTGGTGGGTCTTCGTTGTCGTCTACCACGTTGTGGAGTTGCCTGTGTTAGTGCGAACAACGGGATGTCCTCTTCTTGAATCTCACCCCCAACTTCTTGTTTTATATCATCCCCTTCAATCTCAGGCCCTGCTTGTTTTTCGTGTTCTGAATCGCTTTGAGGTTGAGGTGGGGGCCTCGAACAACTCTCTTTCGTCGCATACCAGAACGGCTGCTCGTTCGATATGTTGGAGTCCTTAGTATTGCATCAAGTGTTGCGCCCTCCCCCACAAGATCAGCTTGTGCACGGCAACAAGATAACATCTCCCGTACGGTATCCTTTGCCTGATCGGCGATGTTGCTATTCAACATAGTTGCACATTTCTTTGCAAGGGACCAAGTCTGGACCAACTGAGAAATATGAAAAGTTGAATGATTAGGTTACTTAGAAATACACATACATATATGAAAACAAATTTATATATAAACTTTAACAATTTAAAACGAAACATAAAAAACTTACAAAATTCCGAACAGTGGATCCCTTTGGTTGGTACATCGGCAACTTAACGGAATGTTGATCTGTTGGTTCGGTCCCTGGTCGACGGATCAGGACTGCAACTCCAGCAGGAGTCTGCAACGTTGGAGAAATGAAACGTCTAGTGACTCTCTCGTACCAAGCCATGTACATCCCATGCACCGAGAGGTCAAATGGTGGAATGTCGCCGATGACTTCTTGGAAACGGTGAACATTCCATCTCTGAACGTATTCGAAGAAGCAAGCGGCCCAATTGTGACCGGGGGTACGGCCCATTCCTGTGATGTTGTGCATCTCGGCATTGAATGGTGCGGCAACTGGAATCCCTTGGTGAAGACCAAACTGGCGTAACACTCTATCGGGGTAGTAAAACTCGACAACCCCAAAGTTGATTAACGGTGCTTTCGTGAGCCACAAATCATGTCTGTACGTGCAAATAGGCAGCAGTCAAATCAGTCGCTCCTCCGTGTAAGGGGACCAAACTACACAGTCAGCTGCCAACCTATCGAGCTCATCGCGGTAGTATGTCAAGCACCTGTTGGGGTTGGCTGTCCATGTCAGTTTGCCTGTCCAGTACACACCGTTAGGAGGTAGCATGTCAATATCATCGGGAAGAACTTTCCAATGTTGAGATTGGATCCGTACTACGGGCCGACCTACGTGAATCCGCTCCCAACTCCATATCTGCAGTAAAATCAGAGGCCCATTCATCTGGTTTGAACCTATACTGCACAAACACAGACTCCGATACAGTGACGAAAGTACTGCACTGCCCCAACTGTAACGGCTGACCCTACCTAGATCGGTGATTAAGGGAAAGAACATCAATGAGATGCTATTTCCAGTCGAATTTGGAAACAAGACGGTGGCGAATAGCGTGAGAATGTACGCCCTACAATAGCACTCCACCTCCGCTGCAGTTGAACCGCCATTCAATCATTTTTAAATGTGTCCTTCAACCACTTTAAACGGATAAATTTTTCATTTACCGCACCGGCTTCTACTTCAACCCCTAAGTACTCCACTATATAAACTGGGTCGAAGTCCATTGATCCTGTGACTGCCTCTCCATCGATTGGAAGCCCGGTAAGTACGGCAACGTCCTGCAGAGTGACCGTCATCTCCCCAACTGGCAGGTGAAATGAGTGTCTCGGGCCTCCATCTTTCAAGCAGTGCTTCCAAAAGAGGACGATCGCACTTGATGGATGTCATCCTGGCAATACCGTAGGACCCACAGTCTCTTAGTATCTCGTGTATATGTGGGTGCACAGGTAGCGGATGACCAGTCCTAAAGCGGCACTCCGTAGCCTCACCGTTCTAAATATATACAGCGATCGATGCAACGACTGAAGAGTGAGGAGTGAAGGGTTGAGGGGTCCTGGCCCTCCAGAAGGGACATATGATGACGAAGGGACTGAGGAAGAGGTGCCTGCCTTATTTGGATTGACTTCAACCTACATAACAATAACATTTACATCAATAGACCGAAATGTAATATAATTCTCTTACAATCAATAATTAATTACTTACATTAGTACCCTCCCTCGGTACGAGCACGACCACGACCACGAACACGTCCACCGCGAGTACGTGGTCCATCACGTGTACCTCTACTACTTTCTCCTACCTCCATCTTACCCCTTGTGCGTGCCATTCACAATAGACTCCAAATCCTACAACTTCAACAAAAATGTTATTAACTACACATAACCTAGATATAAAAAACAACAATCTCGAAACATCTTCACAACCACAACATCTCAACAACAAAAACATCAAAAATCTCGAAACTTATCCACAAACACAACATCTCAACAACAAAAACAACAACAATCTCGAAACATCTCCACAACAATAAATTCTATATAACAATGCCGTTGATTCTCTAAAATTAGCAAATTAGAGAATTTTAACTCTTTCTTAGCAAAATTCTATATAGAATTCTATATAACAAATTCAACTTCAACAAATTCTAAAATTTCTAACTCTTTCTTAATTTTAGCAAAAATCTATATAGAATTCAACAAATACTATATAACAATGTCGTTGATAGCAACAACTTCAACTCTTTCAACTCTTTCTTTTTCAACAAAATTAAAACTAAAAATAACAACAATAGCTACTCTACATTGTCAACAATAAGTCAAATTCAACTCATCAACTTCACAATAGCATCAAGAGTAACACAATTTTTCTTAGCAAAAGCTTAAGAAATATACCTTTCAAGTAGGAGATTCCAAAGCGAGCTACTGACAAGGTAGAGAAGAGCAAGATCCTTCAACCAAGATCTTCCAAAGACGAAGACGAAATTAAACTAGGTCTACGAAATAGGGTATTCGAGATTTATGGTTTTAAGAAATAATCAAATTTGGGGAATTGGATTGGGGTAAATCGAAAATGGATTAGAGATTAATTGGTTTTGGGGAGTGTATCGATCGATTAAAGGCGTAATCGACCACAAAATTGGCGAGGGCAATGGGTTCGTTGAGGGACAGAGAGAAGAAGAAAATAAAGTCCAAGTTTCTAATAATTCGAGAAGAAGAAGAAAGGGGATCTGCGTTATTAAAAACGCCAAAGTCCAAGGTGAAAACAAGATCGGTCTTTCAAAGACCGAGTCTTGCACTTTGAAAAATCAAAGAGCAAGACTCGGTCTTTGAAAGACCGAGCTTGTTTTCACTAGACTCGGTCTTTCAAAGACTGAGTGGGGCGCTTTGGGAAATTTAAAAAAAAAGTAGGGCGGTTTGGGAAAAACTTTACAAAAAAGGGTCGTTTTGGGAAAAAAGTATTCGGTTAGAGTATACCATAGCAAATCCCTATATGTTCAACACATACATCAACTATGCTTATGAATCTAGTACTTTCATGATCATCCATTTCAAATTTACTTTTTTCCCCTCTCTCTCTCTTTCCATTTTTCATCTTTTCCCTCAAAGATTTTCAGGTTATAATTTAAAATGCTAGGATTTCTCATACCGTAAAAAGGCTTATTTTCTTTATGTACTTAAGTCCTCCTTTATATAAATGCATCTTTTATGATTAAAAAGCTTTCATTCATAACATTGATTAAAAAGCTTTCATTCACAACATTTGAGCTAGTCTATTTATTTTTCCTTTAATGTGCAGACTCTCATAGCAGCAGGAACTCACACTTCGTCTGCAGCTCTGGAATGGGGAATGTCACTCCTACTTAACCATCCACACACTCTCCAGAAAGTCAAAGATGAAATAGATAACCAAGTTGGCCACGAACGCCTTATAAACCACTCTGATCTCCCAAATAGATAACCAAGTTCACCAACATTTATTCGCTGCACAGGGATCCCGAGCTTTGGGCAGAGCCTGAGATGTTTAAGCCTGAGAGGTTTGAGGACAATGCGTTGAATGGAAGTAAGTATATTTATTTCCCATTTGGGTTGGGGCGGAGGAGTTGCCCAGGTGAAGGGCTGGCGTTGCAAATAGTGAGCTTGGGTTTGGGGGCTCTGATACAATGCTTTGAGTGGGACCGAATAAGTGAAGTACTAGTGGATATGACTGAAGGAGCAGGAATTGCAATGCCTAAAGAGAGGCCGTTAGTGGCAAGGTACAGACCTCGCAAAGTTATACTTGATGTTCTTAATAGGCTCTGAAAAGTGACAGCCGAGGAAATCATCCAAAGAGGGGAAAGCTTAAGGAACGGTTATTGCACGCATGAAACACCTCAAACTGTACCACTTTTTTTTTTTTCTCTTTAGCGACTGTTGTTTGAAACAAAACAGTAGATTTTCCCCCCCTTTTATCCCCATTCATGATCAACGCAAACACCTGGGTACAAGAATAGAAGTAAAAATAAAAGAGGAAAAACAAATAAAGCGTAAATGCATACGCTTTCTCATAGGCAAATGCAAAAGAGATAAAGTTAGATAAAGCAAACTCAATGAAGAGGAGAGAAAAAGCGATTTAAGTGGTTGGGCCCTCAGGCTTAATCCACTACCCCCTTACCTGCATTAATTCTTTGCCGCGGACATTCCACTATACTTAAACATCGTATAATAAGTTCTTGGTCAGACCAACATTCTATTACAACCACATGACTTCCATATATAAGCCACGTAAACTGTTTCGATTCGAAGCGAAAAGAAAGTGAAAAAGAAAGATCGACGTATTGATTAAGAAAACAATAAAAACGCTTTTCTTTGGCAAATGATAAGCTCCGAAGTTTTTGGAGTCAAAAGAGAAAAAGAATACTTCATAGATTCAACTCTATTTAAAGAGTTTGAGATTATTCTTTACCACAAAATTATTAATTAAGAAATACCATATATTCATTTAGGCATATTGCAGTCGACTATTACTTTGAATATATTATGTTTTTGTACATAGACTATCTTTTTCCTTCTCTTTTATAATTTATAACTTTATTTTCTTTCTTAAAATTCTGTCCTTCATATTTTTATGTACTTCTATGGTTACTCATTTATTTTGCTTTCAATTCCTACTTATTGAATCATTAATTTCTTTTATTCCTATTGTATTTTAATTCACATTCATTTATATATTTTTGGTTTTTTTTTAATGCTATATTTTCTATTATTTTGTATTGTTTTATTTTTCGATGTATTTAATCTTGATTACTTTTACTCATACAGATATGATATACCTCTGCACATCGAAATTTTTATTTTATTATTATAATTTTGTTTTTACACCTTATATTCAATACCTTTATTTTTACTTATTGTTTACTACCTTTGTTATATTTACTTTTCACCGTTTATAGCTACTTCTTGTATTACCTTATTTTATCATTTTTTATACTTTTACTGCTAAAATATACTATAGTCGCTTGTTACCTTAATATTATGTTTTTTTACTCTACTTGTTATTTTCTTACTACATACACTTTCTACAGTTTACTGTATATTTTATGACATATGATTATTTATGCTACATAGTTATTTCTCATTCGCAATTACATTAGGCTTATGCGTGTATTTCATTCCGTCTTCCTCCTTATGTTTATAAATCATTTTTTCACTACTACTAATTCCTACTATTTATGTTTTGATGTTTATAATCTATACATCTATTTTAATATTCCATCGTGTGACTTTCTACTCAATTACTTATATCATGAATTTCAAAACGTAACATCATACTTAAATTAAACATCCAAAATCCCTGTACTTATGGAAGATTGCATCTTTCTGTTCATTGTTTTGTTGCAACCGGATGTCGAGAAGGCAAATATGCAACTAGACGTTAATATGAGGCAAACTTGCAACTGGAGGTCGGGAGGCAAAAAACTGCAACCGGATGTCGAGAAGGCAAATATGCAACATGATGTCATGGAGGCAAACTTGCAACTTGATGTCAAGGAGACAAGTCTACAACTGGACATCAATAAGGCAAACCCATAACAAAGAAATTTTCTACTCAAATAACCCCACTTTGAATTTTATATATATACTAGATTTTCTCGTGGCCACGTGCCTACGGCACGTCTTCAGAACGATACATCATATGAAAAGTCTTGTAAACAGTAAATCAACAATTATGTAGCTGAAGTTTGAATAGTATGACAATAATTAGTTGTAAATAGAAGTCCATGTTTCCATTAGTATATGGTGAAAAATAATTATAAATTGGGGTATAAAAATTCATGTTTCCATATATATATATATATATATATATATACATATATATATATATATATATATATATATACATATATATATATATATATATATACATATATATATATATATATATTACAAAGAAAGCTTTCAAGTGGCTCTCCTTCAATCTCCCCTAAAATCAATGGCCCAGATTGATTCTCACAAAACATATTTTCCCGTCCAAAATTTCAAACCCCACAATTTCAAAAATCACACACACACACTCTCTCTCTTTCCCGAAATATCCCCTTTCTCTCTCTCTCTCTCTCTCTCTCTCTCTCTCTCTCACTGTCTCTCTCTCTCTCACTCTCACTATCTCCCTCTCTCTTCCCGCACTCTCCCTCTCCCCGCTCTCTCACTGTCTCCCTTGCTCTCTCTCCCTTTGGCGCCTCTTGAGCGCCGCCCTCCCGCCGACGACCCCTCCTGTCACCACACAGCGGCCCCAACCTCCAGCCGCGACCCCCTATTTCCGTCCAACGCCAGCCAAAACCCCCCTGCTCCTCCCTTCCGGTCTCACAGACCAAAGCCCCGACCTCCTCCCTGTTTTGACCGTCGACCATCGCCAGCCAAAACCCCCCTGCTCCTCCCTTCCGCTCTCATCGATAGACAGACCAAAAGCCCTGACCTCCTCCCTATTTATAATCGCCGACCACCAAAGCCAACCCCGACGCCACTTAACTGCGACCCCATCCAACCACCGAACCCCACACCGTCACCGATTTCAATGTCCTGACCACAGCCTGAGTTGATCCTGACCACCGATTTCACCGTCACTACTTCTCAGGTATACTTCACTGCACACCGATAAAAATTTGTTGGGTTTGTGTTACATTTAGTTGATCCCGATCACTGACTGCATTCGTTTTGTTGGGTTTGTGTTAGATTTGGGTTTTCATGTGTTACTTTTTTTATGCGTAACATAATTCTCATATAAAGATTATATTGTAACCTAATATAGTCCTTTCAGGCAGTGGCCGTTTAGTCCATGGTCCGTTGGATGGTCGGTGCAAGGCCAAAAATTGGAACACATTGATTCCGCTCGTTCCTGTCCTTCGCTTCAGGGCCTGTCCCTCGGTGTGGTCAGTACTCCATACTGTCGGGCAGCGAAGCTTACACTTGTTCACTTATTATGACGGTTCACCAGGGCCTCTTTCCTCCTCCCTTTTCTGCTCACTCGTAGGGGTCCGGACCCCCATTAAGGGGGGGGGGAGTCGACTGAACATCTCAGCCATTGGCGGGAATTTCGCCCGCATCCGATCCCCAATTCTTGTTCACCTCGGATGATCGTGTTGGGTGAATTGTTACCTCGTATGATCGTGTCGGGTGAGCAACAGCCGCTTCGTCATAGTACTGACTTATGGGCTAACGGGTCACACTTTGGCCAAGTATCCTACAAAGAGACTCCCGAGAGCCAGAAGTATTGAAGGAATGGCCATAGGAATGGGCGCATCATGACATCGTAATCTGTCTCGCCCGAATGAATTAGTTGGTACTAGAAATGTTAGAAATAGTAAACGAAAACAGTAATAAGAAGTGAAAAGGACAGAGACACCGATACCTATGGCCATTCCTTCAATACTTTACTAATAGGGGGCAATTGCATCGCACCTGACTGTGAGGGACCCCTCGATACCTTATGT
This sequence comes from Hemerocallis citrina, assembly GCA_017893485.1. Classification (NCBI taxonomy): domain Eukaryota; kingdom Viridiplantae; phylum Streptophyta; class Magnoliopsida; order Asparagales; family Asphodelaceae; genus Hemerocallis; species Hemerocallis citrina. The sequence goes on along the minus strand of CM030368.1, from coordinate 181,029,277 downwards.
TCACTTCGTAACTAGTGGCCGGTTTCCCGTCGCGGAAGCCTTTTCCCAGTGCGCGGAGCCCCAACGAGGAAGGTGTTAGTGGTTTCTCATGGGGTCAATAATGTAATGCTAATCCCTCTTTTTGTGCTACTCCTACGGGAAGAAGATAAGAAAACGCGAAGCGTTCTCTTGGTTTCCTTTCCCAACCTGTTGTTTCTAAAGGCTGCCCTCTCTCGGCTGGATTTTTGTCCAGCCTACTACGAGGATTCCGTATCCCGTACATTGTCTTTCTCCCTCCTGGGTTCCCGTGGTTCCTATGCCACCGCATTTCCCGATCCTTTTTCTTTTAGTGCTTCGACCCAAAGCGATAGCTTGACGCGTTTTCAGTGGAAGAGATGGCTGCGCTCCAGCTCACTCAAGAATGGGACGGCAGTGGTCTGCCGACAAGCTCGTTCTGATCTTGGACGCAGTACATTGGAATCCTGAAGCACCACCACGAACGCTACCGCGCGTGCGGTAAGGCACATCTAAACAAACTGACTACATTGTAGATTGGATTTTTAGGTGCAATGTAGATTGGATTTTAGGTGAATTGTAGTTAGAATTTCGGCTAGAACTGTTAGAATTCTCAGTTTGCAAACCTTGGGTTTTGATTCAGTTAGTGTTAAAGGATAGTTTTTTGCTTGAGTATTATATGTACAATTATATGTAGGATAGTTTCTGGCTTGAGTATTGTTTTTGAGAGAGGTGTAATTAGGGAAAGACATGGTCTTTCTTATATTCACTCTAACTAAAGAAGTTAACTACAGTATCCGAATTTTAGCTACTTGAATATAATAGCCTGATTTAGCCATAGCTTAGTATTGCAATTGCGAAACAATATCTAATATTTTATTTTATTTTATTTTATTGCAATTGCAGAGTAGTGTTTCTTAAACTGTCCTTATATTACTTGCAGCCGGGCCCAAGGGACTTCCCGCTCCAATGTTTTATTAAGAGGAATCGAACTACTCAGACATACAGCCTTTATCTTGGTCTTACGTCAGGTATGCTTGCTTCCTGTCTATGATGGATAAACATCAATGTGTGGAGATGGAGGAAGTCGAATGCGGAACTGTAGTAGGGAACTTGGTAGTGTTCTGGATGATGATGCTCAATTATTTCGTGTGCACTATTAACTTTATTTTGTTCGTGCCCTATTGGGTAATGAATTTGCCAATTATATATGGGACTGTTGTGACTTAATTGCTAATATTTCTTCTTCATTTTTAAAACAAATTTTTGATGTAGCTTTGCAATTTTAAAATGCTTGACTATTTTTTTTCTTATGGACAATTCTATTATTTTAATGACCATATACTTTTGTAGGGATTTATAGCACGTGCATTATACTTTTGTCTGCTTGAGCATCATTGCTAAAAAATGATTTAGTGAATCAGCACTCGAAAGTAGTAGATGAAGCTGTTTTAGGTAAGCATCTCCTTTCATTGTCCTACAATTCTGGTGAAAATTAAAATTTGAAATGATTATTATTTTAATACTTAAGCAGTAGCTATTGTTTATATTTGTATGTATAACTTACCAGATTCTTACCTAAAGTGGTATGTATGATAGTTATGCCATTGCTTTATATTGATCTAGAAATGTCATTTAGTTTTTGTCAGAATAATCTTTCTCCTGATACTATATGTGATTGAATTGGACTAAATTTTGATGGTATCATTGTAACCCCTGTATCCCCCAAATCCGTATTTTCAGTGCATTTCTCTGTATTTAAAATTTTTCTAAATTAGTTTTTTCGCTTTCAAATTCTTTTGTCAAAATGTATTCTTGGTTCTCCTATTAAAATCTGTTTTCGATCAATAATTTTTATTGTAACTATTTTCAATGATTTTATATTGAAATACAATTCTTATTTTGTTATTATTTCTCTTATTATTATTAATTTTGGTTGGTTATTGAAAATCTATTTATATGTGCTAATTGTATTTGTATCTATTTTAAACAAATTCTATGTTTTATTGCAAACTGCATTTTTGTTATAAATATTATTTTTATGTTATTGATTAGTTTATTTTCCCATTGGATTTTAAAACCCTATTTTTATTTAAATTCTAAATACCCTAAAACCCCCAAACCCATTTTGATACCCGTTATCTATTACCCATAAAACCCAACTACTCTAAACCCAATTACCCATTTATATTTAACCCTATTTAACCAATACCCTAAACCAGCCCAGATTCCATTGTCCCCTACCCTACCCGCTATCACACCCCAGCCTTTAACCAACCCGAAAGCCCCTTCACCTAACCTTACCTATTTATACCCCTGTTCTCAAACCTGTTTCCTTCCTATACATCCCCGAGCCGCCTCTTCAACACCCCTGCCATGTCCCTGATGCCTCCCTGCTTCCTGCAGCACCGCAGCACCCTTTCTCGTCTCCTCATCTCCTCGCTGCGATGCTGCAACATTCAGGCGACGCCCTGCCCCCATCTCCGCCTCTCTCCCTATCCGCTGCAGCCACCTGCGGCCATCGTCGCGACCTTCCCTCATCGGCGGCATTGCCTGCGGCCTGGGTGCGCGTCCTCCCTGTCTCAATGCGCCATGCATCAGCAGTCCACCATCGTGTCCCCTGGCCTACCTTCTGCCGTCCACCGTCACACCACCTCGCCGCCGTAGCGAACTAGTCGCAGGCAGCCAATGTAATACCCCAGATTTCGAACGAACAGTCGACTGGTGGATTGAGCAGTTGACTGGTCTGCGCGTGATTTGAGAAAATTGAAAAGGATTTGAGAAATATAGTCCCACATGGGAAGTATACAAAAACTAATTTGAGTATAAATATAATTGCCTATGATCAAGAGTCACCTAATTGGTTAACCCCCTTTTGAGAGGCAGCCTGTGGTGGGCAGTTGTACTACATAGTATCTAATTTGTCTTCTAAAAATAATAAAAATTGTCTGAGTATTGGGGCGGGGCGTTACAAATGGTATCAGAGCCGATTTTCGACATCGAGTGTAGAAGAAAGCCTACGATCTAGTTCACAGTAGGGAGGTGATTCTCCGGATAGGCAGGGTGCATTTATATGTACCGGATGTTTCTACACATTTCGTGGGATCGAGGACTATTCTACAACGGCTAGAAAGGGCGGTCCTACACTAGATGTGTGTCATGTACTCAGCGAGGACGCTGATTTCTAAAGGTGGGGTGTATGTAATACCCCAGATTTCGAACGAACAGTCGACTGGTGGATTGAGCAGTCGACTGGTCTGCGCGTGATTTGAGAAAATTGAAAAGGATTTGAGAAATATAGTCCCACATGGGAAGTATACAAAAACTAATTTGAGTATAAATATAATTGCCTATGATCAAGAGTCACCTAATTGGTTAACCACCTTTTGAGAGGCAGCCTGTGGTGGGCAGTTGTACTACATAGTATCTAATTTGTCTTCTAAAAATAATAAAAATTGTCTGAGTATTGGGGCGGGGCGTTACAACCAAGCTCTGAGTTGCTGTTGTATTAGGTTGATCAACTTTGAACATTGGCCGTCCGTTCTTGATCAACTTTGTTGTGGGCCGTTCGATCTTGTTGATTTGGATCATGGGTTTTGATCAAGTGGATCATGGGCCGTTGATCACCATCTTGATGATCACCTTTGATTATGGACCGTCGGATCTTCACGATCTCATCTTGATCTTCTTGATCATGGTTTAATCTTGGCCATCCGTGGATCTTGATCATCACCTTTGATTATGGACCGTTGGATCGCATTCTCATCATCTTGGAGTTCTTGATCACTTGGATTGGTGGCCGTCCGATCGTCGATCTGACCCGATCATCATCATCATCATCAAGATACTGATCACATCTCGATCTTGATCTTGATCTTTGATCAGAGTCGTCCGATCTGATCCGATCGCCTTGATCTCTTGATCGTTTGATTTCTTGATTTTAGCCATCCGATCGTGTTCGTGGGTTATTTGTTCTTTGGATTCGTGATCTTGTTCATGTTCGCTTGTTCGTGATTTTGTGTTCGTGCCCGGGAATATGTTCCCTTTATTCTTGCTCTTTGCTCCATTGGATTCGTCATCTTTCAGGCAAGTAACTTGTACTCCAATTCATTTGTTTGATACAAGTCAAAAAGTTCACCTATAGTGTAGTCGGGTCTAGAGACGACTCTTGGTTGTGTTTTGCTTGATGGGTTTTGTCTCTATTGTGAAAACTTGACCATAGATGACTCACGAAACAATCTTGACATGAATTAACTTAGGATTTGCCCGTTCTTGATTTTGATCATGTATATGAGACTTGTGCAAGAATTTGTGTTTTGGTTGAGACCCATGTGAAATACTTGGCGTGGACATGTTAATAACCCTAATTCATGATGTTTAGACACTTGGTAGACTCGATTTCATATTTGGGTGTGTTTGGATCAATTTTCTTGAATCTATGTCGATTTTGTTTTCAAGGGAAAAATCTGTAGTTTGTCGCTGTTCTGTTTTGGTTGCTGTTTTGGACTATTTTAAAGTCAGTATCTTGATCTCGGTATAAAACATGAGTTTTAGATAATTTCTTCTATTTTCAAATCCCTCTGACCTTGCTTGATTTTATTTTCGTATGACCGAGTTATGACTGTTTTAGTACAGAGGTGTCGACCTTTTCCAGATTCTGTTTTCGGTAATTTTGATGACAAATTATTTTAAAGAACTATGATACATATATTACTTTGATCCAAAACTTTGGTCAGTGTTTCTTTATCAAGTTAGGGTTTACCAGAATTTTGGTAAAATTTATTGATGAGTTTTATGTGTTGTTTCATGCTCGCTTATGAAATCTATACTTGCTGTATTTTGCTCGCTGTTCTGTAAAGAACCTTATTTTCACTATGATTCTTGATACTGTATGAAAAATTGTTGTGAAATATGAAAGTTAATATATTTTATCTATTTTCATCTCCCTTTGGCGGATTTGGATTTCGTTTCACTGGTTGCGAGATATCTTAGTTTTTGTACAGCAGTGTTGGGAATTCCAGATTTACCAAACTATGTTTTCTTGATGCTTTCTTATTTTTGATGAATGATCTAATTTCACTGGAATATTATGAAACTTTATATTTTGATACTGGACATATAGGGAAATACCCCATGTTGTTTTCCTGTTCTTGAATTCGTTTTCCTGATTCCTGGCTGAACGTGTTTTCTGTTTTCAAATCAGTTTTGAGTTATGATTTTCTGAAACATTATATGACTTATTTATATTTGCTGGATTCGTGTGGATGTCTAGTTTCCAGATTCTTCGATTGATCTAGATTTACATTTCTGTAGCGACAAGATTCACTATTTTAGTACTGTACTGTCTTGCTGTCTTGAATATGAACACACACTGTTTTGCTCGTTTATGTGACTGTATATTATCTATGCATGTTTATTTGTTTCCCTAAACCTAATGATGATTATACCATGTTAGTTTGACACTATTTCGTACACATTCATGTCTGTTGATAACCATAATAAAAGTAACCAAGCCTGGGTTTAAGGGAAAGATCTAGTAGTGGGAAAGTATAGAAATGTGTACTTAGAAGGGGGCCCGTGTTTCCCATCTGATTATCAGTTATCTGTTATGAGATCATGTTACATGATCTTCTATTATCTGTCTGTCTGGATCTGTTATCTGATATCTGTCTGAACCCTGAGTACACGGCCCTATGTGATCCCCTACGAAATCTACAAACGTAACTGTTTTGAATGTAGCAACCATATGATAAAAGGATGGCACATGAAGTACTACCTAGTTAGTAATTAATACAAGACTTATAAGAACATGACATCTGTATCTGAATCTGAAATCTGAATCTGAATCTGTTATATGTATCTGGCTATCTGTTATCTGATCATCTGATTACCTGCTATCTGTCTGACATTATCACTTTACACCATATTTGAAACTATCTGTATATCTGTCTGTATGCCTTTTGACTTTGATACTTGACACATGTTAGTATACCATGCTAGGTCTGTTTCTGCTATTAATTAGATTTGTTTAGTTTCCCCATGTACTTGTATCCTACATTATAAGTGGCCTGTAACTTGCAATTGACGGGTACTTGTTTTCTCTTTCCTTTTCCCTGCAATTGTTGAATTGCAGATTTTGGAGAACAGGTTCCAGATGGTATCAGTGACATGAAGTATTAGTGCTGGATCTTGTTATTATTATTTCTTGTAGTTTGCTTGAACAATAATTGTATTCATGTATTTGGATTTATTCTTGTATTTGGGCAATGTGACCCAGGATTATTTGTGTATTTCAGATCATGACTATTTGAGATTAATATATTTTATTTCAAGTATTCTTGTTGGTATTTGGTCCATATGTGCATGTGGTTGACTTTTCTGGCTTTCGACTCTGATTATATTGTGATATGTTGTAAAGATTCGTGAACAGCTTATGGATGATGAAAATCATTTGCTGGGCTTTTGTTACGTATTTGTATTCCGTATTCTTTTGGGAAGCGGGGCGTGACAATCATGTACATGCATTAACTGGCACATGTGGATATACCTTTTAAGGAAGTCTATTAGCAGTATATAACTTAGTAGTAAGTTTTAACTTTTACAAGCCAAAATATAATAGGTTTTGTCTATGACGTTTTTGACAACACATACGCTGAGGGACAGTAGACATGCCTACATTATTTGCTGCATCGTTTACATGATTTTTCATATGTTGCATCTAATTTTAGGATTAATACTGTTTTGCAGCTTCGTCAACCCAACTTTCACCTCAACGCATATTTTAGGAATGTAAGTGTTATTCTAAATTTATACTGTTTTCCATCTAATTTTACATCTAATTTTAGGATTGTATCTGTTTAGGGAGATTTTAGGATTGTCGAAATTTATACTGTTTTCCATCTAATTTTACATCTAATTTTAGGATTGTATCTGTATAGGATTGCAGATTTAGCTAATTGAGACTGTTTAGGGTTATATTTGTTTAGTATTGTATCTATTTAGGGTTATATTCAATCAGACCATTTTTCTTTGTCTTTGTACTTTTTTAGCTAATTGAGACATTGAATTTCTATTATAGACAGTGGTCCGCCTTTTAGATGAGATTAAAGTACCATCGCATCAGTGTTGGTTCTATTAGCTTTATTTGACCTCTATTTTTTCATGGCAAGTAATATGACATTTATGGTTCATAGCACAGCTTCTTGAGGACCACTTCAACAGTTCGGGATAGTCCTCTTATAACAAGTTGGTTGGTCGTCGACGTACTTTCAGAAGTATTCCAATCGGAAATATTCTCAGTTTACGATGAATGGTAGACCATCCAAATTAATACTGAAAATCCACAAGTACAGATGAATTTGTGTTATTAGTTCGCTTTAGTATTATCGAATCGACCTAAATTTATTTCTCAACTTGTTGCTCTCACCGAATATATATATATATGTAGGTACTATATATGTATGCAAGTGCGGTTTTCTAATGTATAGGTGAAATGCCTCCAATGTAACAGGAAATTTTAAAGTGAACAGGTACCAACCAATTAATTTTTAGATACTTCGGCGCAATCTTGGAGAGAAAATTTATCACAACAACATCATTTTTATAATTAGTTGGAATCGGCTATATGAATTCTGATTTATTATTCTGTTCGGTTTAGTGCAATATTTTATGTAATACTACAAGCAATTATACATTTTTTCACAGTTTCCACCCAAGTAAGTGTAGATCTTTTCCTACCCCTAACTCTACTCTCAACATTTATCAAATTACTCTTTCTAAAGATGACACTATTAGGTCTATGTGTGATATGTTCAAACCACGTGAGGTGATTCACTCTTAATTTATCTTGTATAGAAGCTACATGTACCATGTCTCATATATACTCGTTTCTAATTCTATTCTTCATGATTTTACCACACATCCATCTTAGCGTTTTTATCTCCGCTACACTCATTTTTTGGACATATTGTTTCTTTGTTGTCCAAGACTCTTCTTCATACATTATTGCTGGTCTGACAATCGTCTTATAAAAATTTTCATTCAACTTCAGAGGTATACATTTTGTTAAGATTATTGGATGAGAATAATTCTTAATTGATTGATTTAATAAACTGAATACAATATGGCTCATACATATAGGAAAGAATAGAAGACTAAACTGATACATAACCAATATGAGACTAAACTAATATATCATCCAACACCCCTTCTCAAACTCAAGTTGGTTCAAGCAATAAGAGTTTGGAATACTGACGAATAGGGACTGAAATTACTTAGAAGGGGGCCCGTGTTTCCCATCTGATTATCAGTTATCTGTTATGAGATCATGTTACATGATCTTCTGTTATCTGTCTGTCTGGATCTGTTATCTGATATCTGTCTGAACCCTGAGTACACGGCCCTATGTGATCCCCTACGAAATCTACAAACGTAACTGTTTTGAATGTAGTAACCATATGATAAAAGGATGGCACATGAAGTACTACCTAGTTAGTAATTAATACAAGACTTATAAGAACATGACATCTGTATCTGTATCTGAAATCTGAATCTGAATCTGTTATATGTATCTGGCTATCTGTTATCTGATCATCTGATTACCTGCTATCTGTCTGACATTATCACTTTACACCATATTTGAAACTATCTGTATATCTGTCTGTATGCCTTTTGACTTTGATACTTGACACATGTTAGTATACCATGCTAGGTCTATTTCTGCTATTAATTAGATTTGTTTAGTTTCCCCATGTACTTGTATCCTACATTATAAGTGGCCTGTAACTTGCAATTGACGGGTACTTGTTTTCTCTTTCCTTTTCCCTGCAATTGTTGAATTGCAGATTTTGGAGAACAGGTTCCAGATGGTATCGGTGACATGAAGTATTAGTGCTGGATCTTGTTATTATTATTTCTTGTAGTTTGCTTGAACAATAATTGTATTCATGTATTTGGATTTATTCTTGTATTTGGGCAATGTGACCCAGGATTATTTGTGTATTTCAGATCATGACTATTTGAGATTAATATATTTTATTTCAAGTATTCTTGTTGGTATTTGGTCCATATGTGCATGTGGTTGACTTTTCTGGCTTTCGACTCTGATTATATTGTGATATGTTGTAAAGATTCGTGAACAGCTTATGGATGATGAAAATCATTCGCTGGGCTTTTGTTACGTATTTGTATTCCGTATTCTTTTGGGAAGCGGGGCGTGACAATCATGTACATGCATTAACTGGCACATGTGGATATACCTTTTAAGGAAGTCTATTAGCAGTATATAACTTAGTAGTAAGTTTTAACTTTTACAAGCCAAAATATAATAGGTTTTGTCTATGACGTTTTTGACAACACATACGCTGAGGGACAGTAGACATGCCTACATTATTTGCTGCATCGTTTACATGATTTTTCATATGTTGCATCTAATTTTAGGATTGATACTGTTTTGCAGCTTCGTCAACCCAACTTTCACCTCAACGCATATTTTAGGATTGTAAGTGTTATTCTAAATTTATACTGTTTTCCATCTAATTTTACATCTAATTTTAGGATTGTATCTGTTTAGGGAGATTTTAGGATTGTCGAAATTTATACTGTTTTCCATCTAATTTTACATCTAATTTTAGGATTGTATCTGTATAGGGTTGCAGATTTAGCTAATTGAGACTGTTTAGGGTTATATTTGTTTAGTATTGTATCTATTTAGGGTTATATTCAATCAGACCATTTTTCTTTGTCTTTGTACTTTTTTAGCTAATTGAGACATTGAATTTCTATTATAGACAGTGGTCCGCCTTTTAGATGAGATTAAAGTACCATCGCATCAGTGTTGGTTCTATTAGCTTTATTTGACCTCTATTTTTTCATGGCAAGTAATATGACATTTATGGTTCATAGCACTAGAATTTGCAGGTGATACGCTTTCCTTTTGTTTCGTTTTGTCAAGCCTTCTCAGTCGAGGGTTGTATTGTTGCCCCTAACATCTAATTTGATGGGGAAAAAGTTTTAGTGACGATGAAAATATTAATAGAAAGTTCAACTTTTAATTTTAAATTGAGCACTTCGATACATCGCCTACGATAAATATACTTGAGGTTAAGACATGTTTACTCACAATTATAGTGAAACTGAATGTTTTTTGTTCGGTGCTACCAATAGTTTTGAACATCGCTGGATAAGATTTTTTTGTTTGATGCTGCCAATTTTTTTGTTCTAAACATCCCTTGATAAGTACCTTTAGATTTAAAATAACTAAATAATCTTTTTTTTAATGTTCGGTGCTGCCAATAGTTTTGAGTTATTGTTTTGCAAGCTGATTGCTGCCCATATTTATTAAGATTGTCGTATTGTGCAATGTTGATTTAGTTTTTAATTTAGCACATAAGTCATTGGCTGTATAAACCACATTAAGTCTATTTGGCTGTATAAACCACCATCAATCTTTTTTTTAAGCTATTCAAAGATGAGTTTTAGCTAAAATAATGTAAACATAATAAACACATTTTAGAAAACACACATAATAAACACACATAATAAACACGTTTTAGCTATTCAAAGATGAGTTTCGTCTTCTCATTCATGCCTAGAAGACATAGACCACCATCAATTGTGTGATACGGAAACTGATTACATTTGTTGTGCCCAGTCAAGGATAACTCCAAACCATATACTATATCATCCCGAGGCATCGAGTTGGTTGTCAATAAGATATACACACTTAGTAAGCAGAGACCGACCAATAATGTAAACATTTTGGTACAGTTCATAATAATGTAAACATTTTGATACACCGTTCTCTTTGAATACTACATTTATAGCTATCACCACCATTAGCACCCTGAAACTCTTCTATATTCTTCTCATCTTGGCTTGCACTACCCTATCACCAATGCATTTCTTCCCAAACCTCCAATCACTACGTTCTATCTTCAACAAGATCGTTGCCACCACCACCACTACCAGCAACAAGCCATTCCTTCGCCTACACCCACTGCAAGCATGGTAACCTTGATCAAATTCCCATCCATAATCTTAACCAGGAATAAAGTTTAGGGAAACTCAATGTTAACTCAACAAAGAACTACAAAGAAAGACATAACTCCAACATTGAAATTTTGATGACAATAGGTTTGTTACCAATCATTGAAATTTTGAGGAAAGACATAAATCCAACATAATCCATAGGTTCATGCACATCTTTTTTATGGGCATACTGGCTTTAGAAATTATGAATCAGATATCTGCAAATGAAGGTTATTAACACTTTTGTTGCTGAAAATATATTCAGTAGTCCTTTCCAACCAGCCAAACTAATTTTGCTTATTACTCTCACAAACAATCAAATTTGGAAGCAACAAGATTTACAATCAAAACAAGAATTTCAGAGGATGCATTCATTAAACTTTCGAAAACCTGGGATTCATCTGAAGTAGTCTCAATGAATATCATGCAGAGTACCACACATTTGGCTCCAATGTCACATGTTCAATTTGAAATTTAGTAATCAGAAAACTACACTTCCGATTACAAAGATAACATATTATCATTATCAATAAACACTGAAATTTAAACTCCAACCCAGACAACTATATCTATTAAGAAAAAATCAAACCTAACACAAACTGCAAAAGTCTAGAGATCACAAAATTAAGAACACAAGGCCATAATTCATGAAACAGCAGGAACAGTTAAACAATGGCATTGGCAGCACTAGCAATCCTTGGCCACAGGTCAACACATTCTTTTCCAATGAGCCCAGTAACAGTAGATCCTACAACCATAACCAATAGAACTCATTAAATTTATGGATCTGAGACTAATCAAAGAAAAAGCAAGTAACTAATTAATAATCATTCCAAGGTCAATTTCAACAGAATAAGCTAAAAAAATAAGATATGCATATGGAAATATTTACAAATTATTTAGTTAATCCTTTAGGAGGGGGAAAAATAGATCATATGATGCAAGCTACAGTCTGTATATATCCACTTCTAACAAATAAAACGAAATAGCTCTAAAGATCTTAAATTCGTAATTCTGTATGTTAATAAAAAAAGGTTAGGTGAGTAACATGTACCAAGCATTGATTATTTGGTATTTTAATTTCTCAAATCAAGAGACTATGCCTTTCTTAATAAATAAAGTAAATTTTTTTGTCAACTGATAAGATGAACGTTGTGACATAGTATTTTTGTAAGTTTCTGCGACAATGCACTTAAAACAGAATAAGTGTATCGCCTTACCTTTCATTTCTCCCTTTTGATTCACAATCTCCCAGCATTTTCTACAAATTGCAAGAATAACATAACCATGTTAAAGAATTAGAGATGCATCCAAAACAATGGGCTCCAACAAATTTTCAGTTCTTTAAACTTTCAAATTGCAATAGTTAGTGGTGTTTCTCTATAATAAAACATGGTTAGCAAGTGGAAAAATTAGTATTGATATGGCTAAAAATGGGGTTAAATCAAAACCGTTCAAAGTGGGCACGAATCTTGAAGTCGCAGCGGCAGGATGGTAATTTCATCTATAGAAGGGTCCGAATTGGGTACCGGGTCTCTCCTCTTGGACCCGCTGGCCCATGAACGAATCTGATAGGCAGAGAACGGGTCTCAACCCATTAGGGACCAGATCAGCAGGATAGGAGCAGTCCTGGCTTGTCCCTATCTTCAGGGGATGGTTGTAACCAACCCCAGCCAGCCACACCGGAAAGTAGGGATTCACCCTTATCCTGAAAAAGATCTCCAGGGCGACTATAAAACCCCCCTACCTCCTACTGTTGAAGGTGATCACTCTTTGCACACTTGAGCTCTTTCTCTTTACTTTTTCTGTGTATTGACTTGAGCGTCAGAGGGTTCGTCGCCGGGATCCATCCCGGTGTCTCGAACGTCTGTGCAGGTTCAAGGGAGCACCAAGGAGCCAACTAGTCAACAAGGAAGAAGAAGGGTTCCGCCTGTTCGAGTTCCTCACGAACCTACAAATCTCATCTATTGCCCCTACACCAGAATCCAGCGGCAACAGATTGGCGCTGTTTGTGGGAACTTTCTCAACAAAGCAATCCAACCTTCCTCCTTCCACCAAAGCCACTTCCAGCAATACCTCCCAAGAAGAGACTCGCAAACTCCAACCGAAGAACAACCTCTTCCCATCCTCCTCCTCCTCCGCAGGGGGATCTCCCTCCTCCCAACCAACCGGCCCTGCAGCTCGATCTCCAGGCTCCGCAGTCCATTCAGCAGCCTCTGGGTCCCCAGGTCGCTGTGGGGCAACCCTCTCAACGAAGCCGCCGCAAGCAACCTGTGCATCAGGTTCGGGTTTCCATCCACAATGCCGACATAGACTCTATGGCTTCCTATACTCCTCCCACTCCCAAGGATCTGCGGCATGTGCTTAACAATCGGTAGAAAGAGCGTGGACCCGACCTTCGTACCCACCTGGATGAGAGGCAGACTCATGATGTGAACCCTCGCCGATCGCCGCGCCGATCCGACCGAGGGAGGTCTCACTCTCCCCGAAGGCAGAGGGAGTTGCCCCAGTGTCGCCCAAGACGAAGTCACTCCCCGGCAGGCCGTCCTGCCCCTCAAGCCCAGCAGGAGCAGGAGGCCCCCGTTACCAGGGCAGAATTTCAGCAGTTCCAGGAGGCTGTCCTCCGGGCGCTCAACGCTGCCCCCAACAATGGCCGTCGGGCTCCCAGCCCTCCGCCACCTCCTCACCATCCTCGTCGCTCCCGAAGTCCTAGGCCGACTGATAGCCATCGCCGCCCTTCTCCGGAACACCACCGCCGCTCCCGGAGTTCGCAGCCCACTCCAAGTCACCCCCGTCGTTCCATCAGCCCACCTCCTACTCAGAGCCATCGTCGTCGCAGCCCCAGCCCTCCTCGGCATGAGCATTTGTCTCGAGGCTCAGCAAGATACGACCGAAGGGAAGACCCGGTCTACCGCCGTTTCCACGAGATGGAGAGGCACCTCGGCCAGCTCGACCGAGACAAAGAACGACGGGCCAGGGACCTCCACCCAAGCAGGCCCCCATTCTCCTGTGCCATAATGGAGGCCCCGGTTCCAGACAACTTCAAGCCTCCACATTTTGAGACCTACACCGGGGAGTCGGACCCCGCAGATCACATTGAGAGTTTCAAAACTCTCATGATGATCCACCATGCCTCCGACGCCCTCCTTTGCAAGACCTTCTCGGCCACACTTAAGGAGCCAGCCTGGGAATGGTACTCTCGACTTGCACCAGCATCTATCTTCTCTTTCTACCAGTTCGAGGGTCTTTTCCTCACACATTTCGTAAGCAGTCATCGCGCCGAGAAGACAAGCGACTCCCTACTGTTTCTCAGTCAAAAGAAGGGTGAACGACTGAGGGACTATGTCAAGCACTTCACGGCTGAAGCCAGGTCCATCGCTTCGGTCGCCACTATCGCCTTCCGGTCCAACGTCCTCAATGATGACCTCAGAGCGTCCCTCGCCAAGAAGCCCCCTCGGGACTTCTCAGAACTCCTACTTTGGAGCGAGAAGTACATCCGAGCGGAAGAAGCTCTCCACCGCCCCACCTTTGAGGCCTCATCTTCTGCGAACAAGCGGAAAGGCGCAGAAGAAGAAGGAGCTAAGAAGCTCCAAAAAGACAATGGGGGTCAACGGCATCCTCCTCATCGGTTCGAGAAATTCACTCTGCTCAACGCGAGTGTATCTGCCATCATCATGGAGATTGGGAACGATGGCCTCCTGCCGCCTCCCCCAAAGATGAATAATCCGGGAAAGAAGAGGGACCGGAGTAAGTGGTGCCATTTCCATCGGGACCACGAGCACGACACTGACGAATGTCGGACCCTCAAAGACGAGATTGAGGCCCTCATCCAGAGAGGGCAGCTTACCCGATTCGTGAAGAGGGACTGAGCCGATCTGCCCCTGCCACCTAGGGGGGCTAACAAGCGAACTGAGCAGTGCACGGAGACTCCGGAGGCCGAAGTAAAGGGCATCTTGCACTAGATACATGGAGGGCCAATGGGGGGAGATTCTAACTCCTCCTGAAAAGCCTTTGTAAGGGAGGTTAACTCCATTCAAAGACATTGATGCTGTTTATTTCTGGGAGACGTGTGGATGCACCAGGTGTGAGTTCGGACTCAATTTGTATTGGAGGAGAATGCCGCTCGTCTGCCGATCTTCGGTTGACCCTCGGGGACCTGCGATTAGTTCGGAAAGATGTTGAAGGCTGGGCTCGGATCGGAAGGGTCGGATCCGAGGTCTTGTGTACCTGCAGACGGTCCTGAAACACCGGGGTTTATCCTGGCGGCGGACCCTCCGACGCTCTAGTCAGTCTCTGTGAGAGAGTAGCAATAACTAGGTATATTTAAGTGGCAAAAGATTCATTACCTCAAAAGGTGGGTGGGGGTCTAGTATTTATAGAGAATCCCAATCGGGTTTGGTTCCACTTGGGGGCCGGGTCTGGATCCGAAAGCCCGTGGGCCTGACGTGGCAGAAGGCCCAGGGGGTTTAGGGCGGACGTGGCAATACCAGAAGTGGTATAGGGCTGACGTGGTAACACCCTTGGCAGTATTTGGAGTTGACGTGGCTGATCGTGGGTCTCCTGTGCTTCGGGGGGGAATCAGAGGGCCTAGGCTGCGCCAGGTCATCCTTCTGCCCCGCCAGAGAGGGGGGACGGCCTGTGGGACTGTCCCGGATCGGACTCCGAGGGCTACTGAGGCTCGTCGGTACGAGGAGGCCAGCATCGTGAGGGAAAACACGAGGTTCGGCGCCGACCCTGAAGTGGTCCGGAGCCGAACCAGGTTGCTATCTTTACCTTTCTGAGTGGGAATTGTATTGGGCTCTGGTTGGGCCTCAGGCCATTTTTACACTGTCACACAAGCCCCCCACTCCTGCAGGGGGTGCGGGAGCTAGCCGTGGAGGAGTGCTTATGGTTGTAGAAATGGGATGGCGAGTCACTGGGCCTTCCTGAGAGGGTGCTGCCCTGAGGCTCGGATGGGACCTCGAGCTAGTCGAGGGTTTACGTGTAGGTGAAGGCGATGGTGAACCGTTGTCTCTTCCGGAGAAGAGTACCCTGGTGTTCGACAGAACCTCTAGAGGTCGAGGGATTATGTGTCGACAAGGGTGATGGCGAGCCGTTGTTTCTTCCTGAGAAGAGTACCCGGGGGCCAGACCGAACCTCGAGATGAGGGGAAATTATGGGCTGGTAAGGGTGATGGCCAGCCGATGGATCTTCCGAAGAAGAGTACCCGGGTGCCAGACCGGACCTCGAGCTGGCGAGGGATTACGGGTCGGTAAGGGTGAAGGCGAGCCGTTGTTTCTTCCTGAGAAGAGTACCCTGGTGCCATGCCGAACCTCGAGACGAGGGGGAATTACGGGCTGGTAAAGGTGATGGCCTGCCGGTGGATCTTCCGAAGAAGAGTACCCAGGTGCCAGACCGGACCTCGAGCTGGCGAGGGATTATGGGTCGGTAAGGGTGAAGGCGAGCCGTTGTTTCTTCCTGAGAAGAGTACCCTGGTGCCATGCCGAACCTCGAGACGAGGGGGAATTACGGGCTGGTAAGGGTGATGGCCTGCCGGTGGATCTTCCGAAGAAGAGTACCCAGGTGCCAGACCGGACCTCGAGCTGGCGAGGGATTATGGGTCGGTAAGGGTGAAGGCGAGCCGTTGTTTCTTCCTGAGAAGAGTACCAGGGTGCCAGACCTAACCTCGAGACGAGGGGGAATTACGGGCTGGTTAAGGGTGATGGCCAGCCGGTGGATCTTCCGAAGAAGAGTACCCGGGTGCCAGACCGGACCTCGAGCTGGCGAGGGATTATGGGCCGGTGAGGGTGAAGGCGAGCCGTTGTTCCTTGGGGCTGTTTGAGTAGGGTAGTCTGTTGTTTTCGCGGAGCATTTGGGGGCACCCTGGGATCTGTGCAAGATTCCCATTTCCTAGGTGCGTTAATGGCGCCGCCTAATAAATGTATGGCGCATGGTCTTCCGTCGTTTGGTTTTCCCCATGTCATAAAGGCCGGCATCTGGGGGAGGCTATAAGTACCCCCCCCCCCCCCTTTTTCTCGTAGTGGTTCAGATCAAAGCAAGGGTGGTCTGCTTGGCCCTTAAAGGTGTCTGCTTCGGCGGACGCCTGTTTCTTGATAATTCTTACCCCCGGTTTTGTCGGAGAGGTAGTTTCTTTGTCGCCCGATCTTCTCTTGGATCTGATGGCCCTGATGTGGCGGCCAGATCCAGGGGGGATTCGGGCGAGAGGGAAAACGACCGAACTTCGAAGGGTGAGCAGTCTGCAACTGTGGAGGTTCTATCCTTCCGAGAGGGATGAAGGGCGTTCCGGGCCGGTTGTTTGCAACTGCAAAGGTTCCGTTGCTGGAGTAGGCCGGACTTTTGCAATTGCATCAACTGGCTCGGAATGGAGCACTTCTTTCGGCCTTCGGGTGTTGATCTGCTTTTGACCGGGATGCTTGCCGAGGGGGGCATCTCGAAGCTTTGGGCCCCGGGTAGATGAGTAGTTCTCCGATTGGAGGCTGACTATTCTGCGTCCCAATAGGGCTCCAGGTTGAGGCGGTTTCTGTCTCACCCGGGAACAGTTCGGGTCTTCGGCCGATGACGCTGTAAGCCCCGAGCTGCTCGCGGGTGAAAGGGGAACTGACCCCGTCTCGGAGCCCGGGGCGTCTGTCTGAGGACGGCGCCTTAAATCTTAAAAATAAAAATGTTCCCTCCTCCGAATACTTCTTCCGCGCTGGCCTCCTTGACTGGCTGCCAGCCTGTCACTGGATGATGTCAGCATCGCACGTTTTGAGGATGTGGCGCGAATTCTTAGGCGGCAGTTGCATGTCAGATAGGTGAACAGTACTTGCGGGAATCGAGGAGTCGCTTCTATCTCCTATAAATAGTCCCCCCTCTCCCCTATCTGTCCACTCCTTTCTTTTTCAAAATAAAATTTTTCAACACTTCAGCGCTCATCTTCGCGTCTTGCTGTACCAGGCTTGCCCTTCCAAAGTAACCCCAGGTGAGTTAGCAAGTCTAGTTAGTCTAGGCATAGATGGACAGGGCTCAGTCCGGCTCATCAGCGTCGACGTCTAGGAGGGAGGTGGAGCCTATCTCTGACTCGACGTCTTGGGAGGAGCCCGTATTCGAGGAGGAGTCAGTGTACGTTGATGAGTCTTCTGACACGGTTTCGTGGGAGGAACCGGTGGTTGAGGAGGCGGCATATGGTGCGAGGCGGTCGCGCTCTCGTCGTCCCTTCGTGGTGGAGAGCAGTGAGTCGGAGGAAGCGACTGATGGCTCGGACGACGTCCGTGTTTTGGAGTCGGCCACCGAGGGTGAGAGAGGCGAGGGCGGCATTGTAAGGAGATCCACGGTTCCGGGGGCAGGTCCGAGTTCCATGCTGACTGGTCGGGGGCCTTTATTCACTCCCTCGCCGGAGCGACCCGAGAAGAGGAAGAAGGCCCCGAGGAAGGTAGGGTTGGGGACTGGTGGCTCGAGCCAGGGGACAGGTTCGCCCGCGCAGCCGAAGCATTTCCGTCAATATCCTGACGACCTGTCCGACCAGGAGCTCTTTGGTGTGCAGACCTCTTCGCCGAGTCGGACGAGAGTGTTGATGGACGCGATTCTGACCGCCTTGGATGGCGGGGATTTGGAGGTCTTGCAGCTGGCGTACCACATAGGTCCTAGTTACGAATTGATGCTGCCGAGCTCTACTCTTCGCCCGACCGATCCCCTGTCTGCGTGGTATTGTGTCTTCCCAGTGGACGCGTTTATTTCTGGACTGAGGCTGCCGGTCCATCCGTTTGTTCGGGAAGTGTTGAACTGGGCCTCCTTGGCGCCGATGCAGTATGGGCCGAACTCTTGGAAGCAGATAATCAGTTTTGTACTGATGTGCGAGGAACAACGGGTACCCCTGCGCTTGAACGTGTTCCGAGCGATGCTGATGATTAGTTCGGCGGCCGAGGGGGTTTACTATATTTTCCCCCGGAGCAGGAGGAAGGTTGTTCATAGCCACCCGGACTCTATCAAGGATTGGAAGAAAAAATATCTGGTGATCCGGAGTGAAGAGCCCTGGGACATTCCGACTCGTTGGAACTACTCCAAGCCGAGTTATCCTGCGCTGGGGCAGGGGGATCTGACGGTCGAGGAGTGGGGATTTTTCGAGCGTCTCCGTTTGTCCCCTAGTATTAATTGGACGAAGGTGACGGAGGTTCGCCTGGCGAGCGTTGGACTGAGCCCAGCCGTTCTCCGTATGTAGTTGTTTCTTTTCCCTCGATCCTTTCGTACATTCTCGCTCATTGCTCTTAATGGTTTTTTCTGTAGATATGGATGAGGCATCGATCCAAGCAAGGAGGCTCGCCATGAAGAAGGAGAATGCCGAGAAGGAGAAGGCGGAGGCGGCGAAGAGGCCGAGGGTGCCGCCCCTTGTTATCTCGGAGGTACCGCTCGAGCCGACTTTTAAGAGGACTCGTTCGGAGACGGGCAAGGGGGGCGCCCCTTTGAGGGGTAAGGGCCCGGCGAGAGCCTCCGATCTTGACAAGGGGAAAGGTCCCTTGGTAGGGGTCGAGGAGGAGGACCCGGTGGTGGAGTTACTGCGGCAGCGGTGGGCGCCGGACTGGTCGGTTCGGATGGGCGACTGTCTGACCGAGGAAGCCCAGGCCGTAGAGGTGGTGGAGAAGCTGGCAACGCCTCGTGATCGCCAGATGATGGAGAACGAGCCCGTGGAGGTGGCTTTCACGCGCCTGGCGCAGGCCACCGTGTCGGTAAGCTTGTCGACCTCCTCCTTTCTGTTTGGTCTTGCCTCAGGAGTTTTCTTCTTTATCTGCTTCTTTCGGTTGCAGGCTTGTATGCAGGGAGCTAACGTGAAGAATCTCTACGAAGCGTCCCTGTTACAAGAGCGTGCCCGGGCGGACAAGAGCGAACGAGAGACGAAGGAGACGCGGATCGAGCTCGAGGGTTTGCGTCAGAGGGAGCAGCAGATGAAGCTGGAGCTCGAGGCCAAGGACACCGAGTGGGGGAAGAGGGTGGCCTCCTTGAAGAGGGAGTTTGCCAAGGAGAAGGGGGAGTTGATAGCTGCGTTCGCCAATGAGAGGAAAGAGCTGACGGATGCGGGCCAGCGGATGGTGATAGCCGCCCAGGATGAGTGCTACGCGAAGGCGCTCAATCACGTGAGGCATTTTTATCCGACCCTCGATCTGTCGAACTTCGAGTACGACATGGAGATTGATGGGACCCCGAAGATTCCTGCCGGAGAGGGGCTTGTTGACAACCTGGCCGTCGATCGTCCTGTGAACCCGATTGACGCCGAGGGGGGAAATCGAGTTGTATAGTTTTGTCTTTCTTTCTTCTTTCCTCCTTTCGATTGTATTTGCCTCCCGCGGACTGGCCCCCGCCTTTTTGTGTATATATAAAAAGGAAATTCGGACTTGCCAAGGGTTTTGACGCCGGTCGTTTCCGGATCTCCCCGCTTATGTGCTTCGAGTTGGCTCACTTCGGAGGTTGCGGCTTCCCTTCCCGAGGTGGGCCCCGTCGTTCCGACGTGGCGTGCCGCTCGAGACGAGGGGAGTATTTCTGTAACGGCTTTTGCCCCTGTTGACAGTATACAAAGTGATGAAGGGGATGTGGCTCGGCCTTATTGTTTCGAGAGGAATCGGAGCGGGGCGAGGTGACGCCTTGGCGGTCGACCCTCTAACCGGGTATTAGGTCGGGTCTGCCGAGGCGTTTGGAGTACGATACAATGAGATTCTCTTAGTATAAGATAGGGGGGGCCGCTAAAACGGTCCTATACAAAGGAAAGCTTTACAAAAGGTTTACTTCTAGCCAAGTTAAAGTCTAGGCTTGCTCTTTGCAGGAGTTTACTGGGTGCTAGGCGTCAAGGGGGAACATTGCTCCTCCGTCGATGGTCATGCAGTACGATCGCGTTGCTTCTTGGCTGCCTCGGACGACGCCGACCCCTTGTGGGGTGGAAAATTCGAGCTCCGGACGGTAGGACGAAGGCATCGTTTGGGGGGAGCATAATCTGGATCGGTCGAGTATGGCGTTGTAAGCTGTCTTGGCATTGTGACAATCCTTTTTAGCACGACAGGGGCACCGTAGAGCCCATGTAAGGTGTATCCGGCCGGTTGGAGCTTGCCTCTAGGTAACTCCAGTTTCTCGAAGGCTTTGAGGAAAAGAATGTTCATCGAGCTGCCGTTGTCGACAAGGATTCGGAGGACTTCACACTTAGCCATGCGGAGGCTAATGACGAGGGCGTCGCGGTGGGGGAGGCGAACGCCTTAAAGGTCCTCCCCTGAGAATGAGACTGGCGCGGTTTGTAGCTCGGGAGAGGGATCGCCTTGGACAGTATTCATCCCTCGGATGAAGGCTTTTCGGAAAGTATTTGATTTCCCTCCTATTAGCCCTCCATGGACTCAATGTAAGATAAATGGTGTGTCCGCGGCTCCCTCGGACTCGGGATCCCGACCCGGTATGCGGCTCGGAGGGGGATTAGGGGGCGAGTGTATCCCGCTCCTAGTTTCTCGTCGACCCCGCGGGACTTCTCGGGTGAATTCTCGGAGGTATCCTCTGGAGATAAGTTCCTCAATCTCGTCTTTCAGGGCCCGGCATTGATCTGTGTCGTGTCCATGGTCTTGGTGGAAGCGGCAGTAGAAGCGCTGATCTCGGTTCTTGCCGTTGCTAGGTCGGGGAGGTAGTCGAACAATGCCTTTGTCTTCGATTTCTAGGAGGATGGCGGATACGTTGTGCGTCAAGGGAGTGTATTTCTCGACGCGGGGGACCGGCGGGACCTTCTTCATGGCCCCCGGGTCCCTTGGAGCTTTCTTTGATGGTTCGACTTCTTCGGTCTTCCGCTTTCCTTTCCCGGTGGCATCCCTGGTATCTTCGGGGTTAAGGGCCTCCTCAGCCCTAATGTATTTCTCGACCCTACCGAGGAGGTCGGGGAAGTCGACGGGAGGTTTCTTCGCCAGAGAAGCCTTCAGCTGTTCGTGACGGACGTTGTGTCGGAACGCCGCTGAGGCGACGCCCGGGTCGAGGGAGGAGACCGACCTTGCCTCAGCGGTAAATCTCCGGACGAACACTCTGAGTGATTCCCTCTCTAACTGTTTGAGTCCGAGTAACGAGGCGCTGGTCTTTTCGGTCTTCCGGCTGGTGACGAAGTGGGCGAGGAAATTGTCCTCGAGTTGGTCGAAGGAGTAAACGGAGCCAGGGGCGAGCTTCGAGAACCACTCACGAGCGGGACCCCGAAGGGTGGCAGGGAAGGCTCGGCATAGCAGGGGATCCGAGGCGCTGTGAATCATCATGAGGGTTTTGAAACCCCCCATGTGATCAGCAGGATCTCCCTCGCCGTCGTAGGTCTCGAACTGAGGGGGTCGGAAATTCCGGGGTATTTCCGCTTGGAGGATGGGGGTGGAGAAGGGAGGACGGACAGGTCTGTACCCCTGTGTCGCTCTTTGGCCGCCGTCCCTTATGTGATCGAGGCGATCCTCCATCCCTTGTAGGCGCCTTAGGAGAACGCCATCATCCTCAGGCTGGATTATTGAAGGGCGGGACGCGCTGGCTTCGGCGTCCGACCTTGTTTGGGAATGGGGGGTTTCCTCCCTGGGGGTCCGTCGGAGGGCTCCCAGAATTTCTCTTCGGAAGTCTTGGAACTCCTTGTGAGTGACGGGGGCTCCCTCGACTTGGTTTGGTTGGTTCGACGGTTGTCTTCCGACTCGGCTGAGTGCGGATCTCCGTACCTCGGGCGGCTGTCTCGGACGGTTCGGGACCGGGTTGGAAGCGGCCCTTCCCCTGCTGCGGGTAATCCTGTGGTTGAGGATTATTCCCCGGAGGTCGGGCTGGGCCGGCCGGCCGACGCCCCTTTGCGACTCCCGAGGGAGAGCCTTGTGTTTCGACGTACGTGGCCTGGCTTTATCAGTGGGTGGGGGCGAGTCCCGTTGGTTGACGGAGGAAGCAGCCCCCTTGCCTTTGGAGGCCATGAGGGTTCGGCTGTCGATGGCCTTTGAGGGTCTGGATCGGATCGGCTTCTGGAGCAGCGTTTCCCACAGACGGCGCCAACCTGATGCTGTTTATTTCTGGGAGACGTGTGGATGCACCAGGTGTGAGTTCGGACTCAATTTGTATTGGAGGAGAATGCCGCTCGTCTGCCGATCTTCGGTTGACCCTCGGGGACCTGCGATGAGTTCGGAAAGATGTTGAAGGCTGGGCTCGGATCGGAAGGGTCGGATCCGAGGTCTTGTGTACCTGCAGACGGTCCTGAAACACCGGGGTTTATCCCGGCGGCGGACCCTCCGACGTTCTAGTCAGTTTCTGTGAGAGAGTAGCAATAACTAGGTATATTTAAGTGGCAAAAGATTCATTACCTCAAAAGGTGGGTGGGGGTCTAGTATTTATAGAGAATCCCAACCGGGTTTGGTTCCACTTGGGGGCCGGGTCTGGATCCGAAAGCCCGTGGGCCTGACGTGGCAGAAGGCCCAGGGGGTTTAGGGCGGACGTGGCAATACCAGAAGTGGTATAGGGTTGACGTGGCAACACCCTTGGCGGTATTTGGAGTTGACGTGGCTGATCGTGGGTCTCCTGTGCTTCGGGGGGGAATCAGAGGGCCTAGGCTGCGCCAGGTCATCCTTCTGCCCCGCCAGAGAGGGGGGACGGCCTGTGGGACTGTCCCGGATCGGACTCCGAGGGCTACTGAGGCTCGTCGGTACGAGGAGGCCAGCATCGTGAGGGAAAACACGAGGTTCGGCGCCGACCCTGAAGTGGTCCGGAGCCGAACCAGGTTGCTATCTTTACCTTTCTGAGTGGGAATTGTATTGGGCTCTGGTTGGGCCTCAGGCCATTTTTATACTGTCACAGACATCCTCCCCCAAAGGGCCTCGGAGTTCCGATGACGTTCTCCAATAGGGACCTGGAGGGCGTTCGCACGCCCCACTGCGATGCCCTCGTCATCAATCTCCGAATGACGAACTTCGAAGTTCGTCAGGTCTTGGTAGACAACGGAAGCTTTGTCAACATCCTTTTCTTGGAGGCCTTCAAAGGCCTCCTGCTGTCGAGGGATCGGCTCAAGCCCGCAGGCTACACTCTCCACGGGTTCACTGGGGTCCCGGTTATGGTCGAGGGAATTATAACCCTCGACGTAACGGTTAGAAAGCCCCGGGTAACTCGCACTGAGCCAATGGACTTCATGGTGGTCGACGTCAAGGCCGCCTATAATGTTATCCTGGGTAGACCATGTTTGGCTGCGCTTCAAACCATCCCTTCAGCCTACCACATGAAGATGAAGTTCCCCACCCCCTCAGGAGTGGGAGAAGTAAGGGGAAGCCAAGAAGTGGCCCGAAAGTGCTATATGATCTCGATGGGGGGGGGGGGGGGGTCCGGTTCTCTCCTTGGAAGCGCTCGAACTGCCTCAGGAAGGCGGTCAGACTATTTCCGAGCCCGTGGACGAATTGGAGGAAGTGGCCTTCTCCGAAGAAGACACCACTAAGACGTTCCACGCTAGCAAGGCTCTTCCCCCTTCATTAAGCAAGACATCTCCCGGTGCATACGAGAGAATCACGACCTCTTTACTTGGACTGTAGCCGATATGCCCGAAATCTCAGAGGAGCTCTCAATGGAACGTCTAAGCGTCACCCCTGGGGTCAAGCTTGTCCAGCAGAAGAGGCGAAAGTTCACTCCCGAGCTGCAGCAGGCGATTAAAGAGGAGGTTGAGAAACTCCTCAACGCCCGCTTTATTCAGAAGGTAAACTACTCTGAGTGGCTCTCCATTGTGGTGATGGTCAAGAAGGCCAATGGGAGTTGGAGAATATGCATTGACTTCATCGATCTCAACAAGGCGTGCCCGAAGGACCCTTTTCCTCTTCCCAGCATCGATGCCCTGATCGATGCGACCTCCGGGCACGAGCTCCTTAGTTTTATGGATGCCTTCTCAGGGTACAACCAAATCAGAATGTTCCTTCCCGACATCCCAAAGACCTCGTTCGTGATGGACCAAGGCCTCTATTGCTACCGTGTTATGCCCTTCGGCTTAAAAACACGGGAGCTACCTATCAGCGCCTGGTGAATAGGGTCTTCCGAGACCAGATTGGCCGAAACATGGAGGTCTACGTCGACGATATGTTGGTCAAGAGCACCCGAGGGCAAGAGCACACCTTCGACCTTCAAGAAGCCTTCGGGGTGCTCAGGAGGCACAATATGAGGCTAAACTCAAACAAGTGTGCATTCGGTGTCTCATCGGTAAAATTTTTAGGGTTTATGGTCAGCCAGAGGGGCATAGAGGCCAACCCCGAAAAGATCCAGGCCATTCTTAAAATGGCTCCTCCCAACAACGTCAAAGAGGTGCAGAGGCTCACGAGGCTCCTCGCCGCGATCGGGCGATTCCTCTCCAAGTCTGGGGAAAAGTGTCTCATTTTCTTCAAAGCCCTCAGGGGGGCTAAAGGCTTCGATTGGGGGCAGCAGCAACAGGAGTCCTTTGACAAGCTCAAAGAGTATTTGGCCAACCCCCCGCTCCTGAGTAAGTTGGCACCTGGGGAGGTCCTCTACCTCTATCTAGCAGCTTCGGAGCAGACGCTCAGCGCGGTCCTTGTGAGGGAAGAGGAAAAGATGCAGAAGCCCATCTATTACGTGAGTAAGGTGTTCTACGACGCCGAACTCCGTTATCCGAAGCTGGAGAAGATGGGTCTCGCCCTCGTCATGGAGGCCCGAAAACTCCGCCCCTACTTCCAATCTCATTCGGTGGTCTTCCTCACCGACCAGCCGCTTAAACAAGTTCTCCACAAGCCCGAGACTTTCGGGCGGCTCATGAAGTGGTCCATCGAGCTGAGTCAGCATGACATCAGCTACCAGCCCAGAACGGTAATAAAGGCCCAAGCTCTGGCCGAATTCATCGTGGAGAACACCATCCCCGACTCATGCGAGTTGTTTGTCAACCCTTCTGTCTGGACCGTTTATGTAGATGGGTCCTCTTGTGCCAATGAAAGCGGGGCTGGCGTCATCCTAACTGGCCCCGACGCTTTTGTCCTCCAGTATTCCCTCCGCCTAAACTTCTCGGCATCAAACAATGAGGCAGAGTATGAGGCCCTCATAGCGGGGCTCTGCATGGCTCGCAAGGCAGGCGCCAAGCACGTAAGGGTCTTTAGCGACTCCCAGTTAGTAGTTAACCAGGTGTCCGGGGAGTACGAGGCGAGGGACAGCGTATGGCCAGGTACTTGGCAAAGGTGAGGGAGCTTCTAGCTCTATTCGAAGATGTTCAACTCCAGCGGGTTCCCTGAGAGGAAAATGCACAAGCTGATGCCCTCTCTAAGCTCGCCTCCTCGTCTCTCCAGGGTCTAGAACGGACCGTCTTGATAGAGGTCCTTCTCAAACCAAGCATTGACGAAGATGGCTTGGAGCCAATGGAAGCCTACCCCCTAACACTTGGGAAAAACTGGATGAAGCCCCTCCTCGAGTACCTCCAAAATGGAGTCCTTCCCGAAGATCCGAAAGAAGCAAGGAGGATCAGGACACGAGCATAGCGATACACACTCCTAGATGGGGTCATGTACAAATGCTCCTACACCCAGATCGATGGTCAGCCCTATCTGAGGTGCCTCTCCCGGAGGAAGCACTCTACACCCTGAAGAAGGCCCATGAAGGTCTATGTGACGCACATTTGGGAGCGAGATCCCTCGCCCAGAAGCTTTTGAACAACGGCTACTTCTGGCCTACACTACTAAGTGACTCCGAGGAGTACGTCCGCCAGTGCGACTCTTGCCAAAAGTTTGCCCCAATCCGTCGCTTGCCCTAAGCACAACTTACTTCCTTGGCGAGTCTAATTCCTTTCACAATGTGGGGGATGGATTTGCTTGGACCCTTCCCTCCACCACCAGGCCAGCTGAAGTTCCTAGCGGTAGCAATAGACTACTTCTCAAAATGGATAGAGGTTGAACCTCTTTCAACAATAACCAAGCACAAGGTGCAGAAGTTCTTTTGGAAGAACATCGTATTTCGGTTCGGGGTGCCTCGCATCCTTATAACCGACAACGGGACCCAATTCATAGGAGCGACCTTTCGAGACTTTTGCACCGACCTCGGCATTCAGCAGTGGTTCTCTTCAGTAGCGCACCCCCAGTCCAATGGCCAGGCAGAGAACGTGAACCGACAAATCCTCTCCGGCTTGAAGAAGAGGCTTGACAAGTCCACTAAAGGGCTATGGGTCGAACAACTCCCTAATGTGCTTTGGAACTATTGCACCACAAAAAGAGCTCCAACGGAAGAGTCCCCTTTCAACCTCACGTACGGATCCGAAGCTCTCATCCCATTGGAGGTGGGCCTACCTTCACCTCGACTCATAGCCTACAATGAAGTGCAGAACGCGAACTAGCTTCGTAACTGCCTAGACCTCATAGACGAGGTTCGTGAGAGAGCCGCAATCGCCAAAAGACCTACCGTCGTAGGATTACTCAAGCTTACAACAAGAGGGTACGACCCACCAACCTAAAGGAGGGGGACTTAGTGCAGAAGAAGTTGTCAATTTTCGATCCAAGCAAGAGAGGCAAGCTGGCACCCAATTGGGAAGGACCATATAAGGTCTCCAGAGTTACACGCCCGGGCGCGTATCAACTCGAAGACCCGGGGGGCAGGAAGATACCAATGACATGGAATGCGGAGTACTTGATGAAGTACCGAGAGGGTGTCTAAACACCGCTCCAAATAACTTCTCCAGGATCGCTCCAGAAGACATGTCTCAAAATCCTTACTTGTATTTTCTTTTTATCAAAGTGTAAAGGCGGCCACCCAGTTGTTTTCAATAAAAAGAAATCTTTCCCCAAAATATTCCCTATCTTTTAAAGTAGTCTAACTCTACTTACAAAAAAAAATCGTATTTAAACGACGAGTTCGGAGTCTAACACTTGGCTCGATTCCGCTTTAACTACTTGCTTATAAGCGAGTAAGAAGTGGTTCGCCATTCGGAATTGCTCCCATAACCGTTGATTCTCTCTTTAAACGACGAGTTCGGAGTCCAACACTTGGCTCGATTCCGCTTCAACTACTTGCTTATAGGCGAGTAAGAAGTGGTTCGCCATTCGGAATTGCTCCCACAACCATTGATTCTCTCTTTAAACGATGAGTTCGGAGTCTAACACTTGACTCGATTCCGCTTCAACTACTTGCTTATAAGCGAGTAAGAAGTGGTTCGCCATTCGGAATTGCTCCCACAACCGTTGATTCTCTCTTTAAATGACGAGTTTGGAGTCCAACACTTAGTTTGATTCCGCTTCGACTACTTGCTTATAAGCGAGCAAGAAGTGGTTTGCCATTCGGAATTGCTCCCACAACCGTTGATTCCCTCTTTATGCGACGATTTCGGAGTCCAACACTTGGCTCGACTCCACTTCTACTACTTGCTTATGAGCGACTATGATGTAGTTCGCCATTCAGAATTGCTCCCACTATAGTTGACGACTAAAAATGCTAACAAAACACACAAGTGCGAAAAACAAGTATCATTTCTGTAAAGTTTGAGGAACAATTCAAATTACAAGACGAGCTACTCATCTTTACGACGAGATACAAAACTTGAGAAGCCAAAAGTACAAGACTACTTCAACGCCTCTTAGAGGCGGGGATACTTCGGTTTAGAGACACCCTTGGGCGACGAAGGCTGTACTACCGACGTCTCGCCTCGGCGCTCATCTCTAAGCCGGAAAGCTGAGACGCATCGCCCGCACTAGTTCTAACGTTGGGCCCAACAGACGCTTCACTTGACGAGGCAGCCACCCCACTTTGTGCAGCGCCCGGGCTCCGATGTGCAAGGGGAGAGCGACGGAAGAGCTCATGAAAAGTTATCCCCCTATCACGCTCCTCTCGAGTGCAAGAAGTTGAACTGATGTTACTTCGCTCGGGTTGCGGCTGAAGACGAGCGACCTCTGTCTCTAGTTTGACAATTCACTCTTTTAGCGAGTCTTCCTTCACGGTTATATTGAGGCGAGGCAGCCGCACTGAGCCTGAACCTCGAGCACTGTCGGCAACTGTCCGCCGAAGATGAGCAACCTCCATGCTCTTGTCGACAGTCACCTTCTTCAGCTCGTCTCTCTCCATCGTAAGTTCCGTCTCTCACCGCTGTCATCTTAGTCAAAGAACGATGAATTCGCCTAAGCCTCAAGCCGAGGCTGACAGCCGTTGACGAACCATCATCATCGCCTTCAGGGGTCGTCTCCCTGAGCCTCTCTTCTAGCCGCCTGATCTCGAGGTCTCGACAGCCTAAGACTAATCGCAGATGATTCCGCTCGTGTTCCGCCTTGCAAAGCTCCCACTCAACTTCGCGAAGCCGCTCTCGGCTCCAAGCAAGGCACAACTTCATCACCCCTAGACCAGCTTCGGCGAGTGGCGTCACTTTGATAATCTGAAAAGTTCAAAGAAAACCGTAGTGAACACTTAGCCAAAATTTCAAAGCAAGTTGTTGTGAACACTTGGCCAAAATTTCGTAGCAAGTCGTTGTAAACACTTAAGCCAAAATCTAAAAATTTCTTCATTTCATTGAAGTTCGAAAGAGTACAAAAAAAAGCGGTGGCCAGTCCGCTATTAGGCATTGATATAAAAAGACCATAGATGAAAAACTACGGCTGAACACAGAAGAAATACTAAGGGAGTTTAGTGTCCACCTCAGCGGATGGATCCACGAGCGCTAAGTCACCTTCGCCGCCCTCAACTGTCTCTGACGCCGGTGCCATTGCCAACGGAGTCTCGGTCACTATGTCCTCCTCGCCGGCAGCTTCCTCTCCTCCTTCAGCCTCTGCCCTCTCCTCGTCGGGGAATAAGAAATACCCCGAACAATCGAAGCCGGGGAGACGTTTGCCGACATCCTTCAATGCCTTGGCATAGGCCTTTCGCATGTTCCGCTCCAAATAGCCGATCGCCTCCTTCTCCGCCGCGGCCTTGGCCTCCTTCACCGCCATGTCCATCTTGAACGCGGCCTTCTCCCTCTCAGCAGCCCTCTGCAGAGCCATCTCCTCCTCCGCAGCAGCGGAGTCCTTCGCCTTCGCCAGTGCCTCCTCCAGAAGCCTAATCTCGGTGGCTTGCATTTCTGCCTTGAGCGCGGTTGCCTCTAGCTCTCTCTTGGCCTTCGAGCGCTCCAATCTCTCCCGATCCTACAGAGCCTTCAGCTCTTTCTCCTGCTCCGCCACTCTCTTTATCAAGTGGATGAAATGGCAGATTGCCTGTGAGAAAAGTAGTGGTCTAAGAGTGGGGCAAAAAAAGAAGGCAAAGGCCGAGCAGAAGATTGGGGCTTACCGTCATCTGCGCCTTGGCAATATCCAAGGCCGAGTCACCCACTGTCCCGTACTCCATCGCCACCTTATCCTTGGGCGTGGCGAGGTTGCAGACAGCGTCCATGCAACTTGTCGAGTCTCCGAGGAAACCACCGTCCCTAAGAACCTGCCAATCCGGCATGAAGATTCTCTTCAGCTCGTCCGTCAATATGACTTCGGCCGCTACTATGCAAGGCGGAGCCTTCAGGGCAAGCGTAGCCTAAAAGTCGAGTTCTTTCGCTGATGGAGCAACGGGAGTATGAACGACCTCCAAGTCCACAATGGGGGCGGCGGCATTCTCAACTCGGGCTGCCTTCGGCGAAGTTGGTCGAGCAACGGCGCGCTTTCTCATTTTCTCCTCAACTCGCTTGCCACTCAGCGCCGATCGCCTGTTCACGATATCCTCAAAGTCCAAGGCAGTAGATCCTGCGAAAAGAGATGAAAAAAACAAGATTAGAATTTTGTTACTACTAAAATACTTGGAAGTGTGATCGATGAAAGAGAACTCATACTAGGGTCCATCAGTCTAAGGCCTTCCCCAAAAAGGCTTTCCTCGGAGATCTCCTGCCAATGCAGAGTAGGCCGATCCAAGAGGATGTCAACCATATCGTCCTCCTCGGGACTCAAGGTCGGCTCCATCTTTGCCCTCTTCAGCACATCCTCCCTCCACACCGTGGGAATGTCCCATGGCTTTTTACCCCGAACAAGGAAGTATTTATCTCGCCAACACTTCACGGAGTCAGGGTTTTCGACCAACTTAACGCCCTTCCGAGCAGTAAGGTAGAAACGGTACTCCATCCTTGTCTTTTGATGGATCTTGTATAGACGACGAAGTATGCTGATCCTAGGTTAGATCCTAGCAGCCTGGCAATGGAGAACGAACTCGGACATGCCTCCAAATGTTCGGCATCAGCTGAATGGGGCATACCCCATACCATTGTAGCACCGCCCTTATGAAAGGGTGTAGAGGGAGGCGTAGCCCCACATGGAAAGCGTCGAAGGAAACAATACACGTATCGGAAGGGAGCGAAGAGCAAGACCTGATCCCTAGCCCAGGGACGAAGAGTTTGAACTTCAGAGGGATCATGAAGCACATCCAGATGATTTGCAGGTTTGACTCTTTCAGGATGCTGAAAATTTCGTTCGCCTCTGTGCGCTCCCTCGGAGTGTTCTCCTCATAAAACTATGCCAACCCTTGTTCCGCCCGCCTCAACTCCTCCGCACCATATTGCCGGGTCCCTCCAAGGGTAGACATGGCGATCGAGTGTCTCCCAAACGCGCCTATCCTCCGATCTTTCTCCACTATTGATTCCACCACCGACGAAGAGAGAGCCGCCTCTTTGCCTTCACCTTCGACAACGAGATCTTTTCCTACCTACGGAGAGGACAGGACAATGGGGCCCTTCCCCTTATCGACCCTAGAAGGAGTGGACCGGGGGGCTACTTCGGACTGACCCGAGGAGGAGGCCTCTTCGCCGGAAGACAACCTAGACATCTCTTAAAATTAAAATAAATTACATGAGAAGTGACAACCACGGTCGGAATGCTCATCGGAGAACGAAAAAGATCACCGGAAGCTCCGCTCACGGCTTTGAAGAGAAGAAATCTCAGGTGAAGTGAAAGTGAGAAAGTGAGGTGAAAAATAGAAGGGGTGAGAATTTATGGTAAAATTTGATGGGCTTGGGCTGCGCAGCTTAGGGGGCCCAACAAGCGTGGAAGTCTAAGCGGTCAGAATATGAAACGACAAAAAAGAAGCAACCAGAAGCAGCTTAAATGCATTGAACAGTCAAACGGCCTTCGAGCTCGCCGTGCTCGACACACTGTTCGCCAAGATCGTCGCTGCTGACGAGCAGACGTGTTTCCGAGCAAAAAACACCAAAAAATGCGTTGACCAGTCAACGCCCTACAAGCTCGCCGTTTCGTTCGAATCGCTCGACACACCGTTCGCCAAGATCGTCACCGCTGACGAGCAGACATGTTTCCGAGCTGAAAATGCCAAAAAATGTGTTGACTAGTCAACGGCCTTTGAGCTCGCCGTTTCGTTCGAATTGCTCGCCACACCATTCGCCAAGCTCACCGCCGCTGACGAACAGACGTATTTCCGAGCTGAAAACACCAAAAAATGCATTGACCAGTCAACGCCTTTCAAGCTCGCCATTTCGTTTGAATCGCTAGACACACCGTTCGCCAAGCTCGCCACCACTGATGAACAGACGTGTTTCCGAGCAGAAAACACCAAAAAATGCGTTGACTAGTCAACGGGTTTCGAGCTCGCCGTTCCGTTCGCCGTGCTCGACACACCGTTCGCCAAGCTCGCCGCCGTTGATGAATAGACGTGTTTCCGAGCTGAAAACACCAAAAAATGCATTGACCAGTCAGCGCCTTCAAGCTCGCCGTTTCGTTCGAATCGCTCGACACACCGTTCACCAAGCTCACCGCTGCTGACGAACAGACGTGTTTCTGAGCTGAAAACACCAAAAAATGCATTGACCAGTCAACGGCCTTCGAGCTCGCCATTTCGTTCGCCGCGCTCGACACACCGTTCGCCAAGCTCGCCGCCACTGTCGAGCAGACCTATTTCTGAGCTGAATACACCAAAAAAAGTGTTGACCAGTCAACGGCCTTCGAGCTCGCAGTTCCGTTCGCCACACTCGACACACCGTTCGCCAAGCTCGCCGTCACTGTCGAGCAGACGTGTTTCCAAGCTTAACACACCCAAAAGTGCGTTGACTAGTCAATGCCTTCCCACCGTTCGCCAAACTCCTCATAACGTTCATCGTGCTCGACGCCCTGTTCGGCGAGTTCGCCTTACCGTTCGCCCAAATCGCCGTACAGACCCGGTTCCGAACTGTAAACGTGAGAAGCCCCTTTTCTCCTGGTCGTCCGATCACCCAGAATTCCTCACCGGTGCATGATCAAGGCCTCAGATTTGGCCACGTCGTAAATAGGGCGATTAATTCCTTTTTCTGTTTTATTAATTCGGATTATTCATTTAAAAATTGCAAAAAATGATTAAAAATTCAGGAAAATTAATTAAAAATTCTGAAGAATAATTATAAATTTGGGGGAATATTTTCGAGTCCCTGGATAGATAATTATTGTTTAGAACGATTAATTAGTGCTCCCGGAGAGCAAATCATCGCTTTGCAAAATTGAATAAATAGTTCGAAAAAATAATATAAAATCGGGAAAAATCACCAAAGATCCAGAGCAACTTAGAAGCAACTTTGGGCATGCTACCAGCTTAGGAAGGTACTGTCACCCCACCGACGGGATTCAAACACCCTTTGAGAACTCCGATAAAACCCTATATGCCATTAAAACAACAAAACTACTCCCACAAGGCTGTAACACACAGTCTTTTGGAGTGGGGGGCTCGTGATATAGCTAAAAATGGGGTTAAATCAGAACCGTTCAAAGTGGGCACGAATCTTGAAGTCGCAGGGGCAGGATGGTAATTTCATCTGCAGAAGGGTCCGAATTAGGTACCGGGTCTCTCCTCTTGGACCCGCTGGCCCATGAACGGATCTGATAGGCAGAGAACAGGTCTCAACCCGTTAGGGACCAGATCAGCAGGATAGGAGCAGATCCTGGCTTGTCCCTATCTTGAGGGGATGGTTGTAACCAACCCCAGCTAGCCACACCGGGAAGTAGGGATTCACCCTTATCCTGAAAAAGATCTCCACGGTGACTATAACCCCCCCCCCCCCCCCCTACCTCCTACTATTGAAGGTGATCACTCTTTGCACACTTGAGCTCTTTCTCTTCACTTTTTATGTGTATTGACTTGAGCGTCGGAGGGTTCGTCGCCGGGATCCATCCCGGTGTCTCGAACGTTTGTGCAGGTTCAAGGGAGCACCAGGGAGCCAACTAGTCAACAAGGAAGAAGAAGGGTTCCGTCTGTTCGAGTTCCTCACGAACCTACAAATCTCAACTATTGCCCCCACTGCCCCACACCAGAATCCAATGGCAACAGGTATATTTCATGCAACAACAAAATATTACACATTACAAATATTAAACATGAAACCAGCTAACAAGCAATAAAATAACTTAGAAATGTAACTGCGGCTGCAATAGATATATGCTTCAAATGCATGTACCTATTACACTACAGTTTCCAATGACTCTACAGTTTCTAGAAGATAGATCATAGTAGTTAATAATTACTCTAAAATGTCTTGATTGGTTTGTTAAAATAATTAGAACGTCAAAGTTAATCATCATATATTTTCCCTCCTTTATAAATGCAATTCTATAGTTAATAGGACTGGGATGCAGCTGACATGGATCTCAAATTTATAAATGTAACTACATTGATAAATAGGGGTTGCAATAAGGTGATATTAACTACAACTATACCCTATGTTTGCCATTAATTGCTGCTAATTTAGTGCTTCTTCTTTTTTTCCCAGTTTGTCGTCTACACTCAAAACCGTTGTGTACATATTGACAGTTTAACTTTGGTAGGGTGATGAAGAACATGTTGGGTTCAAACCATTGAGTTAAAGGGCATTGTCCTGTTTGAAAGGTAATGGTTTCAAAACTCTTACTGTTGTTTTAAAACTCATTGTTTTAATTGATTATTGTAAACTCTTACTACTTGTTTCAAAACTCTTACTGTTTTTTTAGGCTCACTGTTTGGTCCCATTTTTGAAGACTTGAAGCATTGTGTTTTCCCACAACCCTGTAATTTTTTTTTGGTCATTCGGTTGGTTAGTGTATATTATGGTGGAGGATGTAATAGTTGTAATAGTTGTAATATTTAGCATTTTGGGAGATGATGTAAGTATCTGTATATAATGATGATATAATATAGTTATGTTGATACCCGTACCCGCAAAGTTGCGGAGTGGGTTCTGTGTTTGGTTTTTGAAAGGTTTTTCTAAAAATCCATTATGTTTTCAAATGAAATTTTAGTTTTTATTTTGTATCTTGCATTATATTATGATTCCCCCCCCCCCCCCCCCAGAGCCTTATATATATGATTCCTATGTGAAGTTGCTTGGTTTGGCCTGGGGAGGATTGATATTTATTGCCTGTGATGTTATATTTTTAATTGTTAGCAGAATTCAGTAAGGAATTGCTGTAAAAGGGTTAATATTTTAGGGGAGACTCTGTTGAAATTTGTACTAAATTTCCTAAAATCTATTATGTTTTCAAACGATATCTTGATTTTTATTTTGTATCTTTAGTCATATGAAGATCTTTTCCCCCCAGAGCACTATATATATGATGTCTGTGTGATGTTTTTTGGATTGGCCTGGGGAGCATTCATATTGACTGTTTGTGATGTTAATTTTTAAATTGTGAGCAGAATTCCGTAAGGAATTGCTCTAAAAGGGATAATATTTAAGAGGAGATTCTGTCAAAATTTTTACTACATTTGATAAAAATATATTATCTTTTCAAACAAAATCTTGGTTTTTATTTTGTATCATGGTTAATATGAAAATTTTAGAGAAAACTATTTTATATCTTGGCGAATATCTTGGATAATATCAAACGAAATCTATTACGTCAAAGTTAATATTAACTGCCCGTAAAATTTTATTGGAGACTGTCAAAATTTTTACTAAACAACTTAATTTATTAATCATTCTTCGCGATGACGTGCTGTAGGAAACAATTTAAAGGTGATTGTATTAGAAAACAATTAGGAAACAATAAAATTTCAAAAGAGGGTTGTATAGAGAAGATGATTGTATTAGAAAGGTGGTTGTATTTGTTTACACTCAGAGCTTTTTTCTTCTGTCATGGTGCATATTTTTAATAGCTGTGCTCACATTTCTTTAAAAATTGCTAGGTTTTTTGAGAATT
The DNA here is from genome assembly GCA_017893485.1 of Hemerocallis citrina. NCBI lineage: Eukaryota > Viridiplantae > Streptophyta > Magnoliopsida > Asparagales > Asphodelaceae > Hemerocallis > Hemerocallis citrina. Next base: position 180,993,221 of record CM030368.1, on the reverse strand, counting down.
GGATAAGTCAATATTGAGAAAGTTAAGGGCAATAAAGATGAAATAACTAAAAAACTGAGACAATTTAACGAATAATTGTTAAAGAGGTATAGTGAATGACTTTTGATCTTAACATGTATAATGCATAAATTTATATGTAGTTCACACAACCAAATAACTCCAAATAAATTTATATGCAGTTCCGCATACGTGCAGTAGGCACGTGCCCACGGGCATACCTAGTATATATATATGTCTTATCTTTCTTCTTCCCTTCCTTCCTTCCTCAGGTATATATATATATATATATATATATATATATAATGAAAAATCCGAACCGTTCATATTGTTCTATATGCCTTAGCCTAACAATAAAAAATCAAGTAATTTGAAGTTCATTTGCCCATCCATCAAGCTATTAGAATTTTCAGCCATTCAATTTTGTGATGATGTAAATCATGGGCAAATGAACTTCAAATTACTTGATTTTTTATTGTTAGGCTATCTAAGGCATATAGAACGATATGAGAGGTTCGGATTTTTCATGGGGTCTCTAGTTCGTGAGTGCTCACGGAGTGCTCACCAAAGTAGTGTGCGACCGAAGATTTCTCTCTCTCTCTCTCTCTCTCTCTCTCTCTCTCTCTCTCTCTATATATATATATATATATATATATATAGAGAGAGAGAGAGAGAGAGAGAGAGAGAGAGAGAGAATTAAATAAATAAATGAGTTGTTTGGGGGAGGGGGGGTTGAATTTGAGTTTTGGGGGGAAACTTTTGGGCGGAAATGTGTTTTGTGATGTTAGATCCGGGCCTCTGATTTTGGGGGGATTGAAGGAGAGCCACTTGATAGCTTTCTTTGTGTTTTATTATATAGATTACTTATCACTACCCTATTCTTTTGCACTGGTACATACCATTTTATAAGATTTTAAAAACATAGCCTATGATACTCCAACTTTGTTATTCATAATACAGTTACACTTATAAACACATTTAATTACCTTATTATTTATACTTGTTTTCATATCTGTCTTATATGCGTTATTTTATTTTCCATCATATATTATTGAGATATACTATTAACTTTTTTTTTTGTTACTATCTTAGTATTATCAATTTGTATATATACTAGGTATGCCCGTGGGAACGTGCCTACGGCACGTATTCTGAACTGCATATAAATTTATTTGGAGTTATTTGGTTGTGTGAATTGCATATAAATTTATGCATTATACATGCTAAGATCAAAAGTCATTCACTATACCTCTTTAACAATTATTCGTTAAATTGTTTCAGTTTTTTAGTTATTTCATCTTTATTGCCCTTAAATTTCTCAATATTGACTTGTCCAATTCTCCAAAAACCTAGCTATTTTTCAAGAAATGTGAGCACATCCATTAAAAATATGCACCATGAGAATTTTTTTCTTCTGAGTGTAAACAAATACAACTACCTTTCTAATACAATCATCTTCTCTATACAGCCCTCCTTTGAAATTTTATTGTTTCCTAATTGTTTTCCAATACAACCACCTTTAAATTGTTTCCTACGACACGTCATCGCGAAATGATTAATTAACTAAGTTATTTAGTAAAAATTTCGACAGTCTCCTCTAAAATTTTACAGGCAGTTAATATTAACTTTGACGTAATATATTTCGTTTGATATTAGCCAAGATAATATAAAATAGTCTCCTTTAAAATAGTATTCTCTAAAATTTTCCTATTAACCATGATACAAAATAAAAACCAAGATTTCATTTAAAAACGTAATATATTTTTAGGAATTGTAGTAAAAATTTCGACAGAATCTCTCCTTAAATATTAGCCCTTTTAGAGCAATTCCTTACGGAATTCTGCTTACAATTAAAAAATTAACATCACAGGCAGTCAATATGAATCCTTCCCAGGCCAATCCAAGCAACATCACACAGACATCATATATATAGGGCTCTGGGGGGAAAAATCTTCATATGACAAAAGATAAAAAATAAAAATCAAGATATCATTTGAAAACATAATAGATTTTAGGAAATTTAGTACAAATTTCGATAGAGTCTCCCCTAAAATATTATCCCTTTTACAGCAATTCCTTACGGAATTCTGCTAACAATTAAAAAATATAACATCACAGGCAATAAATATCAATCCTCCCCAGGCCAAACCAAGCAACATCACACAGGCATCATATATATAAGGCTCTGGGGGAAAAATCATAATATAATGCAAGATACAAAATAAAAACCAAAATTTTGTTTGAAAATGTAATGGATTTTTAGAAAAATCTTTGAAAAACCTTTCAAAAACCAAACAAAAAACCCAACTCCACAACTTTGCGGGTACGGATATTAACATAACTATATTATATCATCATTATATACAGATACTTACATCATCTCCCAAAATGCTAAATATTACAACTATTACAACTATTACATCCTCCACCATAATATACAGCAACCAACCGAATGACCAAAAAAAATTACAGGGTTGTAGGAAAACGCAATGCTTCAAGTCTTCAAAAAGGGGACCAAACAATGAGCCTAAAAAAACAGTAAGAGTTTTGAAACAAATAGTAAGAGTTTACAATAATCAATTAAAACAATGAGAGTTTTAAAACAATAGTAAGAGTTTTGAAACTATTACCTTTCAAACAGGACAATGCCTTTTAACTCAATGGTTTGAACTGAACATGTTCTTCATCACCCTACCAAAAGTTAAACTGTCAATATGTACATAATGGTTCTGAGTGTAGACAACAATCTGGGAAAAAAGAAGAAGCATTAAATTAGCAGCAATTAACGACAAATATAGTGTGTAGTTGTAGTTAATATCAATTTATCTTATTGCAACCCCAATTGATCAATGTAGTTGCATTTATAAATTTGAGGTCCATGTTAGCTGCATCCAAGTCCTATTAACGATAGAATTGCATTTATAAAGGAGGGGAAATATATGATCATTAACTTTGACGTTCTAATTATTTTAACAAACCAATCAAGACATTATAGAGTAATTATTAACTACTATGATCTATCTTCTAGAAACTGTAGAGTCATTGGAAGCTGTAGAGCAATGAGTACATGCATTTGAAGCCTACATCTATTACAGCCGCAGTTGCATTTCTAAGTTATTTTAATGCTTGTTAGTTGGTTTCATGTTTAATATTTGTAATGTTTAATATTTTGTTGTTGCATGAAATATACCGATTTGTCCACTTGTTAACCATGTTTTATTATAGGGAAACACTACTAACTGTTGCAATTTGAAAGTTTAAAGAACTGAAAATTTGTTGGAGCCCATTGTTTTGGATGCATCTCTAATTCTTTATCATAGTTATGTTATTTTTGCAATTTGCAGAAAATGCTGGGGTGATTGTGAATCAAAAGGGAGAGATGAAAGGTAAGGCGATACACTTATTCTGTTTTAAGTGCATTATTGCAGAAACTTGCAAAAATACTATGTCACAACGTTCATCTTGTTAGTTGACAAAAAAGTTTATTTATTAAGATAGGCATAGTCTCTTGATTTGAGAAATTAAAATACCAACTAATCAATGCTTGGTACATGTTACTCACCTAACCTTTTTTTATTAACATACAGAATTACGAATTTAAGATCTTTAGAGCTATTTCGTTTTATTTGTTAGAAGTGGATATATACAGACTGTAGCTTGCATCATATGATCTATTTTTTCCCCCTCCTAAAGGGTTAACTAAATAACTTGAAAATATTTCCAAATGCATATCTTATTTTTTTAGCTTATTCTATTGAAATTGACCTCAGAATGATTATTAATTGGTTACTTGCTTTTTCTTTGATTAGTCTCAGATCCATAAATTTAATGAGTTCTATTGGTTATGGTTGTAGGATCTGCTATTACTGGACCCATTGGAAAGAATGTGCTGACCTGTGGCCAAGGATTGCTAGTGCTGTCAATGCCATTGTTTAACTATTGCTGTTGTTTCATAAATTATGGCCTTGTGTTCTTAATTTTGTGATCTCTAGACTTTTGCAGTTTGTGTTATGTTTGATTTCTTCTTAATAGATATAGTTTTCTGGGTTGGAGTTTAAATTTCAGTGTTTATTGATAATGATAATATGTTATCTTTGTAATCGGAAGTGCGATTTTCTTATTACTAAATTTCAAATTGAACATGAGACATTGGAGCCAAATGTGTGGTACTCTGCATGATATTCATTGAGACTACTTCAGATGAATCCCAGGTTTTCGAAAGTTTAATGAATGCATCCTCTGAAATTCTTGTTTTGATTGTAAATCTTGTTGCTTCCAAATTTGATTGTTTGTGAGAGTCTTAAGCAAAATTAGTTTGGCTGGTTTGGAAAGGACTACTGAATATATAATGTAGGCATGTCTACTGTCCCTCAGCGTATGTGTTGTCAAAAACATCATAGACAAAACCTATTATATTTTGGCTTGTAAAAGTTAAAACTTACTACTAAGTTATATACTGCTAATTGACTTCCTTAAAAGGTATATCCACATGTGCCAGTTAATGCATGTGCATGATACCATCAAAATTTAGTCCAATTCAATCACATATAGTATCAGGAGAAAGATAATTCTGACAAAAACTAAATGACATTTCTAGATCATCATAAAGCAATGGCATAACTATCATACATACCAACTTAGGTAAGAATCTGGTAAGTTATACATACCAATATAAACAATAGCTACTGCTTAAGTATTAAAATAATAATCACTTCTAATTTTAATTTTCACCTGAATTGTATGACAATGAAAGGAGATGCTTACCTAAAACAGCTTCGTCTACTACTTTCTAGTGCTGATTCACTAAATCATTTTTTAGCAATGATGCTCAAGCAGACAAAAGTATAATGCACGTGCTATAAACGCCTACAAAAGTATATGGTCATTAAAATATTAGAATTGTTCATAAGAAAAAAAAATAGTCAAGCATTTAAAAATTGCAAAGCTGCATCAAAAATTTGTTTTAAAAATAAAGAAGAATTATTAGCAATTAAGTTACAAAAGTCCCATTATATAATTGGCAAATTCATTACCCAATAGGGCACGAACAAAATAAAGTTAATAGTGCACACGAAATAATTGAGCATCATCATCCAGAACACTACCAAGTTCCCTATTACAGTTCTGCATTCGACTTCCTCTATCTCCACACATTGATGTTTATCCATCATAGACAGAAAGCATGCATACTTGACTTAAGACCAATGTAAAGGCTGCAAGTCTGGGTAGTTCGATTCCTCTTAATAATACATTGGAGCGAGAAGTCCCTTGGGCCCGGCTACAAGTAATATAAGGACAGTTTAAGAAACACTACTTCGCAATTGCAATAAAATAAAATATTAGATAGTGTTTCGCAATTGCAATACTAAGCTATGGCTAAATCAGGTTATTACATTCAAGTAGCTAAAATCCGGATACTGTACTTAACTTCTTTAGTTAGAGTGAATATAAGAAAGACCATGTATTCCCCTAATTGCATCTCTCTCAAAAACAATACTCAAGCCAAAAACGATCCTACATATAAATGTACATATAATACTCAAGTCTGAAACTATCCTTTAACACTAACTGAATCAAAACCCAAGGTTAAAAATTCTAACAGTTCTAGCTAAAATTCTAACTACAATTCACCTAAAATCCAATCTACAATGCACCTAAAAATCCAATCTACAATGCAGTCAGTTTTGTTTAGATGAGAATTAGGTTACAATCCAATCTTTAGATGAAAATTAGGTTACGCATAAAAAAGTAACACATGAAAACCCAAATCTAACACAAACCCAACAAAACGAATGCAGTTAGTGGTCGGGATCAACTAAATGTAACACAAACCCAACAAATTTTTATCGGTGTGCAGTGAAGTATACTTGAGATGTAGTGACGGTGAAATCGGTGGTCGGGATAAACTCAGGCTGTGGTCGGAACGTTGAAATCGGTGACGGTGAGGGGTTCGGTGGTTGGATGGGGTCGCAGTTGAGTGGAAATGGGGTTGGCACTGGTGGTCGGCGATTAAAACAGGGAGGAGGTCGAGGCTTTTGGTTTGTCTATCGATGAGAGCAGAAGGGAGGAGCAGGGGCAGTTTGGCTGGCGATGGTCGGCGATCGAAACAGGGAGGAGGTCGGAGCTTTGGTCTGTGAGAGCAGAAGGGAGGAGCAGGTGGGTTTTGGCTGGCATTGGACGGAAACAGGGGGTCGCGACTGGAGGTGGGGGCAGTTGTGTGGTGACAGGAGGGGTCATCGGCGGAAGGGCGACGCTCAAGAGGCGTCGGAGGAAGAGAAAGCGAGGGAGACAGTGAGAGAGAGCGGGAAAAGAGAGGGAGACAGTGAGAGAGAGAGAGAGAGAGAGAGAGAGAGAGAGAGAGAGAGAGACAGTGAGAAAGTGAGAGAGAAGGGGGGTATTTCGGGAAAGAGAGAGAGAGAGAGTGTGTGACTTTTGAAATTTTGGGGTTTGAAATTTTGGGCGGAAAAATATATTTTGTGAGAATCAATCTGGGCCATTGATTTTAGGGGAGATTGAAGGAGAGCCACTTGATAGCTTTCATTGTAATTTATTTTATAGACTAGGTATGCCCGTGGCACGTGCCTACGGCACGTATTCGGAACTGCATATAAATTTAATTGGAGTTATTTGGTTGGGTGAACTGCATATAAATTTATGCATTATACATGCTAAGATCAAAAGTCATTCAATATACCTCTCTATACCTCTTTAACAATTATTCGTTAAAATGTTTTAGTTTTTTAGGAATTTATCTTTATTGCCCTTAAATATCTCAATATTGACTTATCCAATTCTAAAAAAAGCTAGATTTTAGTCAAGAAATGTGAGAACATCAATTAAAAATATGCATTAGGACAGGAAAAAAAAAACTGATTGTAAACAAATACAACCACCTTTCTAATGCAATCATCTACTCTCTACAGGCCTCCTTTGAAATTATATTGCTTCCTAATAGTTTTCTAATACAATCACCTTTAAATTGTTTCCTACGGCACGTTATCGTGAAAAAATGATTAATTGATTAAGTTGTTTAGTAGAAATTTCGACAGTCTTCTCTAAAATTTTACAGGAAGGATTGTAGTAAAAATTTCGAAAGAATCTCTCCTGAAATATTAGTCCTTTTAGAGCAATTCCTTACGGAATTCTGCTCAAAATTAAAAAATTAACATCACAGGCAGTCAAATTGAATCCTCCCCAGGCCAATCCAAGCCACATCACACAGGCATTATCACACAGGCATCATATATATAAGGCTCTGGGGAAAAAAATCTACATATGACTAAAGATATAAAATAACTGACCAAGATATCGTTTGGAAACATAATAAATTTTAGGAAATTTTGTAAAAATTTCGACCGAACCTTCCCTAAAATATTAGCCATTTTACAGCAATTCCTTACGGAATTCTGCTCAAAATTAAAAAATTAACATCACAGGCAGTCAAATTGAATCCTCCCCAGGCCAATCCAAGCCACATCACACAAGCATCATCACAAAGGCATCATATATATAGGGCTCTGCGGAAAAAATCTTCATATGACTAAAGATATAAAATAAAGACCAAGATATCGTTTGGAAACATTATAAATTTTAGGAAATTTTGTAAAAATTTCGACAAAACCTCCCTTAAAATAATAGCCATTTTACAGGAATTCCTTACGGAATTCTGCTCACAATTAAAAATTTAACATCACGGGCAATAAATATGAATTCTCCCCCGGCCAATCCAAGCAACATCACACAGGCATCATATAAATAGGACTCTCGGGGGAAAAAATCTTCATATGACTAAGATACAAAATAAAAACCAAGATATCGTTTGAAAACATAATAGATTTTAGAAAATTTAGTAAAAATTTTGACAGAGCCTCCCCTAAAATACTAGCCCTTTTACAGCAATTCCTTACGGAATTCTGCTAACAATTAAAAATATGACATCACAGGCAAGAAATAGCAATGCTCCGCAGGCGAAACCAAGCAACATCATACAGACATCATATATATAAGGCTCTGTGGGAAAAAATCATAATATAATGCAAGATACTAAATAAAAACCAAAAATTCGTTTGAAAACGTAATGGATTTTTTGAAAAACCATCGAAAAACCTTTCAAAACCCAGACACAGAACCCAACACTCCACAAAATTGTGGGTACGGGTATTAACATAACTATATTATATCATCATTATATACAGATACTTACATAATCTCCCAAAATGCTAAATATTACAACTATTACATCCTTCACCAAAATTTACACCAACCAACCGAATGAGAGGTAAAAAAATTTAGAGTGTTGTAGAAAAACACAATGCTTCAAGTCTTCCAAAATGGGACCAAACAGTGTACCCAAAAAAACAGTAATTAAGAGTTTTGAAACAAATAGTAAGAGTTTACAATAATCAATGAAAACAATGAGAGTTTTAAAACTAACTAACAACAAACAGCAAACAATAACTATTTGTTGAGGTACTAATATGAGATGGAAGTATTTATGATTAATTTGCTGAGGTACTAATATGAGAAATTTGTTTTTCAGAGGATGGTTCACAATTTTTGAGCTTTCAAGTGAAAGAAACTTCTATTACAATGTGGAAGCTGTGTGTGGACCCATAGCTCGATGTCAACATTCCATGAACAACACTCCTGCATGCTCTTGGTGAAAATTCATATATATCATTCTTAATGATTATTATCCATATCCATATGCAAGATTTCAGGAAGAGGTTTCATTGTTATGGAAATAGAAGTATATTTAGTAATTTCTTCAAGATAAAGTAAAGATTATAACGAAACATCAAACATAAAACGGTTGCAAAGGTAGCTAATGAGATAACTTTTGTTTAGCAAATGTATCACCTGCTACATCTTCTGTGAAAAATGAAAGTTTGAATGCTAAAAAATAAATTCCTTTTGAATTTTTCATCATGTTTAAGGCATCGTGCCATGAAATTGACTTACATTATTTTTTTCAATCACACAACTATAGTGAATAGGTCTTTTTATAAAAAAAATAACCTGTTACAGGCATCATGTTGTGAGATAGAAATGATAAATTAGTAACATTATGAACCTCTTAGCATCTTTGTGAACAAAAAATTTGAAATGCAATATTTGTCAAGTGTTATGTTGTATATGCCAATAGTATTTGATATGGTGTTATGGTTTTTAGTGTTGATGTTAGAATTCAATTGGGTTGGAAAAATCTTATGTATTTGAAAGATTCTGTATGGACATTTTTTGTGGCATTATGTTATCAGTGCGATTAGTAAAAAGTTACAACATATTTCCTTCATTAGCATGATTTAACATGAACTTCATTTTGATTTCTAAAAATCCATTTGTTTTCTTATTTTTATTGCATATATTTTTGTTGGGCTATATATCAATCTCATCTTGTGTGGTAAACATTTTTTTCAGATCGGAAAGGTTTGAGATAATGACAGAGATCCTGGTGGTAGAATCCAGGTGGCAAAATCTTATGTATCTGAAAAATGATTAATTAATTAAGTTGTTCAGTAGAAATTTCGACAGTCTACTCTAAAATTTTACAGGTAGGATTGTAGTAAAAATTTCGAAAGAATCTCTTCTGAAATATTAGTCATTTTAGAGCATTTCCTCACGGAATTCTGCTCAAAATTAAAAAATTAACATCGCAGGCAGTCAAATTGAATCCTCCCCAAGCCAATCCAAGCCACATCACACAGACATCGTCACACAGGCATCATATATATAAGGCTCTGGGGGAAAAAATCTTCATATGACTAAAGATATAAAATAAAAGACCAAGATATCATTTGGAAACATAATAAATTTTAGGAAATTTAGTAAAAATTTTGACCGAACCTTCCCTAAAATATTAGCCATTTTACAGCAATTCCTTACGGAATTCTGCTCAAAATTAAAAAATTAACATCACAGGCAGTCAAATTGAATCCTCCCCAGGCCAATCCAAGCCACATCACACAGGCATCATCACAAAGGCATCATATATATAGGGCTCTGCGGAAAAAATCTTCATATGACTAAAGATATAAAATAAAGACCAAGATATCGTTTGGAAACATTATAAATTTTAGGAAATTTTGTAAAAATTTCGACAAAACCTCCCTTAAAATATTAGCCATTTTACAGGAATTCCTTACGAAATTCTGCTCACAATTAAAAATTTAACATCACGGGCAATAAATATGAATCCTTCCCCGGCTAATCCAAGCAACATCACACAGGCATCATATAAATAGGGCTCTCGGGGGAAAAAATCTTCATATGACTAAGATACAAAATAAAAACGAAGATATCGTTTGAAAACATAATAGATTTTAGAAAATTTAGTAAAAATTTAGACAGAGCCTCCCCTAAAATACTAGCCCTTTTACAGCAATTCCTTACGGAATTCTGCTAGCAAATTAAAAATATGACATCACAGGCAATAAATATCAATGCTCCCCAGGTGAAACCAAGCAATATCATACAGGCATCATATATATAAGGCTCTGGGGGAAAAAATCATAATATAATGCAAGATACAAAATAAAAACCAAAAATTCGTTTGAAAACGTAATGGATTATTTGAAAAACCTTCGAAAAACCTTTCAAAAACCAGACACAGAACCAATACTCCACAAAATTGTGGGTACGGGTATTAACATAACTATATTATATCATCATTATATACAGATACTTACATAATCTCCCAAACTACTAAATATTACAACTATTACATCCTTCACCAAAATTTACACCAACCAACCGAATGAGAGGTAAAAAAATTTAGAGTGTTGTAGAAAAACACAATGCTTCAAGTCTTCCAAAATGGGACCAAACAGTGTACCCAAAAAAATAGTAATTAAGAGTTTTGAACAAATAGTAAGAGTTTACAATAATCAATGAAAACAATGAGAGTTTTAAAACTAACTAACAACAAACAGCAAACAATAACTATTTGTTGAGGTACTAATATGAGATGGGAGTATTTATGATTAATTTGCTGAGGTACTAATATGATAAATTTGTTTTTCAGAGGATGGTTCACAATTTTTGAGCTTTCAAGTGAAAGAAACTTCTATTACAATGTGGAAGCTGTGTGTGGACCCATAGCTCGATGTCAACTTTCCATGAACAACACTCCTGCATGCTCTTGGTGAAAATTCATATATATCATTCTTCATGATTATTATCCATATCCATATGCAAGATTTCAGGAAGAGGTTTCATTGATATGGAAATAGAAGTATATTTAGTAATTTCTTCAAGATAAAGTAAAGATTATAACGAAACATCAAACATAAAATGGTTGCAAGGGTAGCTAATGAGATAACTTTTGTTTAGCAAATGTATCACCTTCTACATCTTCTGTGAAAAATGAAAGTTTGAATGCTAAAAAATAAATTCCTTTTGAATTTTTCATCATGTTTAAGGCATCGTGCCATGAAATTGACTTACATTATTTTTTTCAATCACACAACTATAGTGAATAGGTCTTTTAATAAAAAAAAAATAACCTGTTACAGGCATCATGTTGTGAGATAGAAATGATAAATTAGTAACATTATGAACCTCTTAGCATCTTTGTGAACAAAAAATTTGAAATGCAATATTTGTCAAGTGTTATGTTGTCTATGCCAATAGTATTTGATATGGTGTTATGGTTTTTAGTGCTGATGTTAGAATTCAATTGGGTTGGCAAAATCTTATGTATTTGAAAGATTCTGTATGGACATTTTTTGTGGCATTATGTTATCATTGCGATTAGTAAAAAGTTACAACATATTTCCTTCATTAGCATGATTTAACATGAACTTCATTTTGATTTCTAAAAATCCATTTGTTTTCTTATTTTTATTGCATATATTTTTGTTGGGCTATATATCAATCTCATCTTGTGTGGTAAACATTTTTTTCAGATCGGAAAGGTTTGAGATAATGACAGAGATCCAGGTGGTAGAATCCAGGTGGCAAAATCTTATGTATCTGATAAATGATTAATTAATTAAGTTGTTCAGTAGAAATTTCGACAGTCTACTCTAAAATTTTACAGGTAGGATTGTAGTAAAAATTTCGAAAGAATCTCTCCTGAAATATTAGTCATTTTAGAGCAATTCCTTACGGAATTTTGCTCAAAATTAAAAAATTAACATCACAGGCAGTCAAATTGAATCCTCCCCAAGCCAATCCAAGCCACATCACACAGACATCATCACACAGGCATCATATATATAAGGCTCTGGGGAAAAAAATCTTCATATGACTAAAGATATAAAATAAAAGACCCAGATATCATTTGGAAATATAATAAATTTTAGGAAATTTTGTAAAAATTTCGACCGAACCTTCCCTAAAATATTAGCCACTTTATAGCAATTCCTTACAGAATTCTGCTCAAAATTAAAAAATTAACATCACAGGCAGTCAAATTGAATCCTCCCCAGGCCAATCGAAGCCACATCACACAGGCATCATCACGAAGGCATCATATATATAGGGCTCCGCGGAAAAAATCTTCATATGACTAAAGATATAAAATAAAGACCAAGATATCGTTTGGAAACATTATAAATTTTAGGAAATTTTGTAAAAATTTCGACAAAACCTCCCTTAAAATATTAGCCATTTTACAGGAATTCCTTACGAAATTCTGCTCACAATTAAAAATTTAACATCACAGGCAATAAATATGAATCCTCCCCCGGCCAATCCAAGCAACATCACACAGGCATCATATAAATAGGGCTCTCGGGGGAAAAAATCTTCATATGACTAAGATGCAAAATAAAAACCAAGATATCTTTTGAAAACATAATAGATTTTAGAAAATTTAGTAAAAATTTAGACAGAGCCTCCCCTAAAATACTAGCCCTTTTACAGCAATTTTTTACGGAATTCTGCTAACAATTAAAAATATGACATCACAGGCAATAAATATCAATGCTCCCTAGGCGAAACCAAGCAACATCACACATGCATCATATATATAAGGCTCTGGGGAAAAAATCATAATATAATGCAAGATAGAAAATAAAAACCAAAAATTCGTTTGAAAACGTAATGGATTTTTTGAAAAACCTTCGAAAAACCTTTCAAAAACCAAACACAGAACCCAATACTCCACAAAATTGTGGGTACAGGTATTAACATAACTATATTATATCATTATTATATACAGATACTTACATAATCTCCCAAAATGCTAAATATTACAACTATTACATCCTTCACCAAAATTTACACCAACCAACCGAATGAGAGGTAAAAAAATTTACAGTGTTGTAGAAAAACACAATGCTTCAAGTCTTCAAAAATGGGACCAAACAGTGTACCCAAAAAAATAGTAATTAAGAGTTTTGAAATAAATAGTAAGAGTTTACAATAATCAATGAAAACAATGAGAGTTTTAAAACTAACTAACAACAAACAGCAAACAATTACTATTTGTTGAGGTACTAATATGAGATGGAAGTATTTATGATTAATTTTTTTTTTGATGAATCGGATAGAGCCAAAAGGCTCCAGCCATCAACAAAATATATTAATCAATAAAAACAGATAATGTACAATACAGTAATCATTGGCTTTACAAGATGTAAAACAGAAATAAACATACGAAAAGGACAATCAAAAATGACAGACAAATCCAGAATACAGGGAGACTGCGCAAGAAACGAAGCTGCAATCCGAACGGGCTTGAAAAAAACACACTAGTGGAGCAAGCCAACTCGTCGCACCCGAGAAAGACAAGGACCTAAGTCACTGCGCCGAGAGACCGGGAGCCAAAACCTCCCCACACGAAGATAATCACCTTCACTAGCAGTCCATACGAACTAAAGCAGCACAATGGAGGACACGCATTGCCTAAGAGAAGAGAAGGCACTCGCAGAGGGACACAACTGGACTGCGGAGGCGAGGAAGATGACATCTCAACTGTGCCCAAGCTGAAGAGACGATAAGGAAGCAGCTTTCCTAGCAAGAATACGAGCACTCACACGTATCTGAACTTTATTGACAACTTTCTTGTTGTATTTCCGCTTAATGGGGGGCACGGCGACCTGCGCCAAAGTGGATGAAATAGCATCCGGGGCAGGCAAGGAAACTTCATCTTTGATGAAGCAAGACGAGGGAAAGAGACAACTGCGGGGGAAGAGGTGCAGGAAATCCCTCATCCCCAAAAGGAGATCATGTATCCTTTGTTTTTCAGAGGATGGTTCACAATTTTTGAGCTTTCAAGTGAAAGAAACTTCTATTACAATGTGGAAGCTGTGTGTGGACCCATAGCTAGATGTCAACATTCCATGAACAACACTCCTGCATGCTCTTGGTGAAAATTCATATATATCATTCTTAATGATTATTATCCATATCCATATGCAAGATTTCAGGAAGAGGTTTCATTGATATGGAAATAGAAGTATATTTAGTAATTTCTTCAAGATAAAGTAAAGATTATAACGAAACATCAAACATAAAAAGGTTGCAAAGGTAGCTAATGAGATTACTTTTGTTTAGCAAATGTATCACCTTCTACATCTTCTGTGAAAAATGAAAGTTTGAATGCTAAAAAATAAATTCCTTTTGAATTTTTCATCATGTTTAAGGCATCGTGCCATGAAATTGACTTACATTATTTTTTTCAATCACACAACTATAGTGAATTGGTCTTTTTATAAAAAAAATAACCTGTTACAGGCATCATGTTGTGAGATAGAAATGATAAATTAGTTACATTATGAACCTCTTAGCATCTTTGTGAACAAAAAATTTGAAATGCAATATTTGTCAAGTGTTATGTTGTATATGCCAATAGTATTTGACATGGTGTTATGGTTTTTAGTGCAGATGTTAGAATTCAATTGGGTTGGCAAAATCTTATGTATTTGAAAGATTCTGTGTGGACATTTTTGTGGCATTATGTTATCATTGCGATTGGTAAAAAGTTACAACATATTTCCTTCATTAGCATGATTTAACATGAACTTCATTTTGATTTCTAAAAATCCATTTGTTTTCTTATTTTTATTGCATATATTTTTGTTGGACTATATATCAATCTCATCTTGTGTGGTAAACATTTTTTTCAGATCGGAAAGATTTGAGATAATGACAGAGATCCAGGTGGTAGAATCCAGGTGGTAGAATCCAGGTGGTAGATCCAGGTGGCAAAATCTTATGTATCTGAAAAATGATTAATTAATTATGTTGTTCAATAGAAATTTCGACAGTCTTCTCTAAAATTTTACAGGTAGGATTGTAGTAAAAATTTCGAAAGAATCTCTCCTGAAATATTCGTCCTTTTAGAAAAATTCCTTACGGAATTCTGCTCAAAATTAAAAAATTAACATCACAGGCAGTCAAATTGAATCCTCCCCAAGCCAATCCAAGCCACATCACACATGCATCATCACACAGGCATCATATATATATGGCTCTGGGGAAAAAAATCTTCATATGACTAAAGATATAAAATACAAGACCAAGATATCGTTTGGAAACATAATAAATTTTAGGAAATTTTGTAAAAATTTCGACCGAACCTCCCCTAAAATATTAGCCATTTTACAGCAATTCCTTACGGAATTCTGCTCAAAATTAAAAAATTAACATCACTGGCAGTCAAATTGAATCCTCCCCAGGCCAATACAAGCCACATCACAGAGGCATCATATATATAGGACTTTGGGGAAAAAATCTTCATATGACTAAAGATATAAAATAAAGACCAAGATATCGTTTGGAAACATTATAAATTTTTGGAAATTTTGTAAAAATTTCAACAGAACATCCCCTAAAATATTAGCCATTTTACAGCAATTCCTTACGGAATTCTGCTCACAATTAAAAATTTAACATCACGGATATGAATCCTCCCCCGAACAATCCAAGCAACATCACACAGGCATCATATAAATAGGGCTCTGGGGGAAAAAAGTCTTCATATGACTAAGATACAAAATAAAAACCAAGATATCGTTTTAAAACAAAATAGATTTTAGAAAATTTAGTAAAATTTTTTTACAGAGCCTCCCCTAAAATACTAGCCCTTTTATAGCAATTCCTTACGGAATTCTGCTAACAATTAAAAATATGACATCACAGGCAATAAATATCAATGCTCCCCAGGTGAAACCAAGCAACATCATACAGGCATCATATATATAAGGCTCTGGGGGAAAAAATCATAATATAATGCAAGATACAAAATAAAAACCAAAAATTCGTTTGAAAACGTAATGGATTTTTTGAAAACCTTCGAAAAACCTTTCAAAAACCAGACACAGAACCCAATACTCCACAAAATTGTGGGTACGGGTATTAACATAACTATATTATATCATCATTATATACAGATACTTACATAATCTCCCAAAATACTAAATATTACAACTATTACATCCTTCACCAAAATTTACACCAACCAACCGAATGAGAGGTAAAAAAATTTAGAGTGTTGTAGAAAAACACAATGCTTCAAGTCTTCCAAAATGGGACCAAACAGTGTACCCAAAAAAATAGTAATTAAGAGTTTTGAACAAATAGTAAGAGTTTACAATAATCAATGAAAACAATGAAAGTTTTAAAACTAACTAACAACAAACAGCAAACAATAACTATTTGTTGAGGTACTAATATGAGATGGAAGTATTTATGATTAATTTGCTGAGGTACTAATATGAGAAATTTGTTTTGCAGAGGATGGTTCACAAATTTTGAGCTTTCAAGTGAAAGAAACTTCTATTACAATGTGGAAGCTGTGTATGGACCCTTAGCTCGATGTCAACATTCCATGAACAACACTCCTGCATGCTCTTGGTGAAAATTCATATATATCATTCTTCATGATTATTATCCATATCCATATGCAAGATTTCAGGAAGAGGTTTCATTGATATGGAAATAGAAGTATATTTAGTAATTTCTTCAAGATAAAGTAAAGATTATAACGAAACATCAAACATAAAATGGTTGCAAGGGTAGCTAATGAGATAACTTTTGTTTAGCAAATGTATCACCTTCTACATCTTCTGTGAAAAATGAAAGTTTGAATGCTAAAAAAAATTCCTTTTGAATTTTTCATCATGTTTAAGGCATCGTGCCATGAAATTGACTTACATTATTTTTGTCAATCACACAACTATAGTGAATAGGTCTTTTTATAAAAAAAATAACCTGTTACAGGCATCATGCTGTGAGATAGAAATGATAAATTAGTAACATTATGAACCTCTTAGCATCTTTGTGAACAAAAAATTTGAGTTTTTAAATGCAATATTTGTCAAGTGTTATGCTGTATATGCCAATAGTATTTGATATGGTGTTGTGGTTTTTAGTGCTGATGTTAGAATTCAATTGGGTTGGCAAAATCTTATGTATTTGAAAGATTCTGTATGGACATTTTTGTGGCATTATGTTATCATTGCGATTAGTAAAAAGTTACAACATATTTCTTTCATTAGCATGATTTAACATGAACTTCATTTTGATTTCTAAAAATCCATTTGTTTTCTTATTTTTATTGCATATATTTTTGTTGGGCTATATATCAATCTCATCTTGTGTGGTAAACATTTTTTCCAGATCGGAAAGGTTTGAGATAATGACAGAGATCCAGGTGGTAGAATCAGCCCCCCCCCCCCCCCCCCCCCCCCCCCAGCTATTGTTCTTGATAATGGCCATTCGATCACCTATGCTTGACGGACAGGATAGGACCTGTAGTTCTTGGTGAGCGAGCAAGTTGCCAGGGAGTTGTACTAATACAGATCTTATGATCCAATATTTTCCTACTATGAATCTCGGGACATCAACTATTATGCTAGAAGCTCTAGTCTTCTTATACGGAGCTATATGAAAATTCCAAAAATAGCTCATTCACAAATAACGACAACCCAAAAATTTACCTCATTCACAAATAATATAACTCATTCACAAATTCGACTGAAGAAAAAATATTAAGTTAAAATAAATTACCAAAAAAAATGCAGCCAAATTCTCCCAAGTGTAAATTACCAGGACCGGGACTTCACACCAGCAAAGTAATAATGCAGAACCCAGCAGAGTACCTCCATATACTTCTCTACCTAGAATAGCATGAAGAAGATCACATTAACCGTAATGTCCAGTTGCTGTCAGAGATGAAGATCAATAGAATCCAAACCTACAATATGATAAAAACACTGTATTCAGATGTTCTTCTTGTCTAATGCATACAGATCTGGCTGCTAATAGTTCACAATGGTTGATTAGATGAATAAAAAATTTGCAAAGCGAACAACAACAATGTTTTCTTAAAGCAGTAAGTCTAGCAAGTAATCAACTTATTAGCTTTGTAGCCAAGTGTCCTCAACTAAAAATTAAAGTCATGAAGTTTCCTCATTCCAAGCAATTTAAAAAAGCAACTAAATACCAGTATACTACCATCTAACACAGTTAGTAATCGGTGTTGGCAGATGTAAAGGACATACTGGTTATATCACATAGCTTTTGAAGATGACTGACTCACAATTCATATCTAAGCCTTTTCATAAAAATGAGGATTGTCAACAGGATATCAATGGATATATAAATACTGTCAGGACCTTAATAAATTTCCACTAATAATAAATCTTCTGCTAATTCGACAATAAAAAAGTCGGCAAAAATAAATACTAAAAGGAAATGGGAATTAATAGTCACTAACCTGTCAAGAAAAGATTCGTACTGATGAGCATTAGCAGAAACACACCCAGTGCCTATATCAACAGGGTAGCCACCCATAACTAAAAGCTTTCCATTAACAACAGACTCCAAACCTAGCTTTTACCGAACCTGGCATTGGTGGAAGCTTTCGGTGCTCGTCGCCTATTGAACCCAAAACCTCCCAATGGGTTCCTTTTCCTTCAATATCACCAGTCAAAACATAAATCTATTCCTCAAGCTTACCAACCTCCTTTCTCACAGTAATGAACTCTTTGCTTTGAAAGAACGACCTCCACTTCTTGCAAACAGTACCCAAAACAGGTTCAACAATCCACAATTTTCCCAACCCTATTTAACAACAACAAATCAACAATCAACAATAAAAAATAATAATAATGATAGTATGCATTTGAACCTTACAATTTAAAATAATGCTGTATCGTTCTACATAATGAACCTTACATTTTAAGAGAATCACTTTGAATATGTTGTTTGGGGGAGGCAAAGTTGCAAACTTAGAGCCCTGAAATGGAAGGATATCAACATGTGTGTTCTTAAAATAGGAAGAGCTACCAAACTATTAGCTCATGTGACATAAGCTAAATATATACAAATAATGAGTTAATTGAAAAAACTGTTCATAAAGACTGTTACCTCTCGACGGTGATAGTTAGGACCAGGAAGTTGAGTTGAATAAAATATAATGATCCGTAGAAATTGGGAAGCCTGCAGGAATATCTTCAATTGCAAATCAAAGAATAACAACACACCTATGGGAACTATGGTATCTAGTATCAAGAAACTTACAACTAAAAACGCGAACACTCGAGGCCAGAGAAGAACTGTGTAGAAGCGTCGCTCTGATAAATGAAAGGATGAAATGTCCACTGTAGAAGGAAAGACATATCAACACTCAAATAAATAACATAGATGATATCTCGATGGAGGATGCTATGCTAGGGCATAGAAGATGTTACTCTTAACTAATAGTACATAATACCAGGATCACATATAAGACCTCATATCAAAACAAAGCTAAGGATGCAATGTAATACGGACCATGCATAATCATGAATAAGAACAAATGTTTTTCTTTAGTTAGAAAATGGATAAAACATAATACAATGACAAATGCTTCTCTTTAAAACATAACAAAAAATCTTAATTGATCAATAAACAGCAATGGCAAAATAGCTCACTGCCCCTAGTTATTTACTAACACTGAGTGCGAATTAGAAAATATGGACTAGGAACAAATGGATATAGCTTGGAACCCACTAACATATAAGTTCTAAAACCAGCTACATTCTCTGCAGAGTGAAAATCTAGATTGTCTACATACAGCTTTCGATAGGATATAGTCATTGCCTAATAGATGACTCAATACTTGAATAATTCAATTAATTTTGGGTCTTGAACTATAAAATTAGCATGAAAACATAAGTTTCTAATACATTAGGTCATTTGATGTATATTGCATTGACAACTTAAGTTATCTGAGTTCTGCTGCAAATACACTTGACCAACTAACAAATGCATACTATCAAATGCTATAAAGATTAAAACTGGCTAAACAATACACTTCAAGAATTTTAGCATACACATATTAAAAGGATGGGACTATATCAAGGGTATTTTATAAAAGGTGAACAAATTAGAAAAAGTCATAAACCTCATAGATACAAAATTCAAAAATAATACAAACCCTAATTAGTCAACATTCTCAAATCCCAAAATACTCCACAATCCCTAATTATTCATCACACAATCCCAAATAATTACATTCATAAATACTTATTAAAAGTTAGAAATATTCATACCTAGGGTTTGAGAGCTAGAGAGAGAGAGGAAGAAGGATGGCAGGCAAGGACAGGGAGGACGACGGAGGGAACGACGGCGGGGAGTACACCGGAGGAGCGAGGGCGGGGATCACCGAGGCAGCGTGGGCTATTGCCGCGATAGGCTAGGGCTTCGAGAGAGAGAGAGAGAGAAAGGAGTAAAAACAAATCAAAAAACCTGATGAGATCCGAAAAAAATAAGAAGGAATACTGGGCGTTTCCTCAAAAAATGTCGGGGTATAAATCTATAGCCCGACGTGTTTCTTAAAACGCCGGAGTATATAAATTTTTAAGGAAAGTAATATCTTTATCATAACTGTGAATATGTGATACAATTTAAATCAATAAATGCCTGTAAATATCAAGTTATATTTCATAGAGTTGCCAAATCGCCATATCAACATATGGATCAATAATTCCATATAGACATTTGGATCAATAATCGTCATTTCGACATTTGGGTCAATATCGACATTTGGAAAAAATAATGATTTTGAATTTGGAGATGATCATGCTGATCGTAAATTACATTGTTTGTTGGATCTAATAATAATAGTCTTCAATAAACATAATTAATTATATGAACCCACATTGATCCATAGGAATCTTTTGCATGACCATTTTAAGTTCTAAAATGTATCAAAAAAGAAAGCAAATAAGAACTTTAAGCAAAATATATTTTTAGCATAATATTTTCCACAAAGTCATGACAATCTTCATATATTTTGAAGAATCTCTATGCAGAGAACACATGAAAACCTATATCATTTTTTTTTCTTCTGAATAAAGGATACGTCGTAGTCTAATCTCGAATCTAAAATCTCCCTTTATAAGATTTCTTACTGTCTGAACTACAACCTGGAGACGTACATCGGAGTTGGATTTGTCCCTGCATATGCTTTGCCTCCTATATGATATTTTCCGTTTTGTATTCCCTTCCTTTCTTTTTCTGGCTATAAATGAAGAGAACAGAGAAATCTAACAACATCTAACACAAACCCAACAAACAAACAAACCATCAGCTACTTGTTCAAATGCACCAATTCTAACTAAAAATTCTAATAGTTCTAACTAAAATTCTAACTACAATTCACCTAAAATCCAATCTAAAATGCACCTAAAAATCAAATCTTTAGATGAGAATTGTAACTAACCCATCTAACACAAACCCAACAAAACCAATGCAGTGTACCTGAGATCGGTGGTGAGGACGGTGGTCAGGAGAAGAGGGACGATGGTGAGATCGGTGGTGGGATCGGGGATGAGGTCGGTGGTCGAGAGAGTGCTAGCACAAAGATGCATAGAGCACAATATTCCTTTCGTGCACTGCGTTCATCATAGTTCTAGCAGAAAAGGATACTTTAATTAACCAAAAAGTTGAACAAAAAAATCAAAAGATGCATAGAGCTCGACTCTAATCCAAAAGACTGGAAGATTGACCAGATTTTATGCTCAGGTGTCAACTTTGGTTTCCTTGGTGTATGACTTGGTTCAAGAATCCCAACAAATGAGAAAGGAAATTGAAGAAAAAGAATGAAACCTAAAAAGGAGAAAAAAGGGCAAAAACCAAAATCTTTGTAAAGTTTTTTTTAAGAAACTTCAACAGGGTTTTACAATAAGAGCTGCATTAATCTACAACACTAACCACACCTTCAAAGTAATTTCAAACAGAATACTACATGGACTGAAATTTTAAATACAAACAAATAAACAACTACACAACCTACAGGTGGTGTTGAAGCAGGAGCAGACAACTGAAGCAAAGTCAGAAGAAAAAGAAAGAATGGAAACCTATTTCTTTCCCAAAAAAAAAGTAAGTCATCTACAAATTTATGATAGTAGTAACCTGAAAGGAAATATTTAAAGGCTTTTACCACCACTGACGAAAGATGCTCTAACAGGATATCACTAACTCTACACACACTAGAATAGGTAAAGAGTTGACAAATTCCCCAAGCAACTTAGTCATGAGATTCTCTTCAATTTTGATGAAGCAATTGATCTGTATATAAAGGAGGGGAAATATATGATGATTAACTTTGACGTTCTATAAATGCCTACAAAAGTATAATGCACATGCTATAAACGCCTACAAAAGTATATGATCATTAAATGAAATGAACTATCCATAAAAAAAATAGTCAAGCATTTAAAAATTGCAAAGAATACATAATTTTGATATAGCTTGGCCAAAGGAGAGATTTCTAGTGCGGGCACAGGCATTGGTAGCTAGCAAGGATCACGGGATCAGGTGTAGTACGCCTGACCTCTTCATGTCTTCAAACAAAAAGGAAGGCTTCATTGTAGCAGCCACTCTTGACAATAATTGCAAATTGAATTTGAATGATATATAGTTAGGGAAAAGTTAGGAGGAGATATTAATATTTAGTATAGCTCTATACACAACAATCAGGTCTCAGAATTGGAAAAATTAATAAGAAAATGCATTAGTGCTTAAACTTTTTTATCTTACTAAAAATACATGTTTACTTGAATTTAAATTCTCTACATAAAGTTGTCAATACATACTTCTTTATATAGAAAAAAAGGAAAATTTTAAATAAAGTTTGTGTATTAGATATGAAGTTTTGCTTATATTATAAATTAATTGAAGGTAAGAATTCAGATCAATTATCTCATCAAGACATGGTATGTATACTGTGTCAATTGCCCGTATAGGTGATTAACAACAAATCTCATAGACTAAGAGATTCTGCAAAAGAAACCTTGCTGTACACATACTGATTGATAAACACATATTTTTAATGATATTACGGTGCCTCCAGTGATGAAACTGCATATCTAATACACAAACTTTAAAGTCGTTCAATGAAACACACACCCTGCGTGCATCCTCTCCGCACCCAAACCCTCATGCCCCAACTCCAAATCACCAGTTTGCACAAACGGGCCCAAATCCGAACCCATCTTAGCAGCAGGTCCCTACACTTCCTTCTCTTCCCTCTCCAATATCGACAACAAACTAAGGTATGATGAATGGACCAAAAAGATTAAAAAAAGATGCATAAGATATTACTATTTACTAAGGTATGATGATCAAGTTCAGTTTATGAGTTCATCTGTAACTGGTCCCTTTTTTGTTCTACTTTTTTTTCTCTTCTTTTGAGTCAATGTGAATGGGTATTTCTGTATTAATATTGGGAGTGTTTCTCATTTTGCTTTCCAAGCACAATGAAGAGGGGCTTACTGATTTATTTGCCAACTCAACACAATTAACCTTTCAAGAATGCCTACCCTAATACAGTGGGTACTAAAATTGATAAATATACTTTTGAAGATTAATAAATAGCACCAAACTCCTTGAAGATTATGATGGGGTAGCACATTAGTAATTTAGTACAGTACTATAGAAAATTTCAAAGAGTTCTTAAACTTCAAAAACATTCTTAATTACTAAAGATTTGGGCACACTAACCACGATTCGAACTATGGGTCTCCTACTTCCTATAACTTGGTAATTCTTAAATTTATATCGAATTTATTATCCATTGATCACCAACAGTGGTAGGCATATTGGTTAAAGGGTTGATTTGGAGAATGCTAATGCTAATCTAGGCATCCAGCTCAGTTTAACATTCATAGAAATGGAAGGAGAGTGAATCAAGCATAGACTGTTTAACTATTGTCCCTCCAGTGAGTTAAAAAGTAATAATAATTCAAACTAAACAAAACCCTTCACATGGATTATAAAGGGAAACACAATCATACACCAACAATGAAAAACTGTAAGGATAATGTAAACTTAATTTTCAAAGTTGTCTTAGTTGTTGGTGGATATCTTTTTTGAGAAAATTGCGGAAAATCATTTTTACTCACATATCCAGTGATTGCTTTGGATTGAAACATACATTTGAGAATAAAGAAAATAAATTTCAGGGTGCCATGGGAAAATTTTATGACTTCACATACATACGAATTCTCAAGCTAGACATAATATAAATAGCACCAGAGTGTTTTATATTGCACAACTCCTTGAAGATTATGATATTTGTCTAAAAAAATATACATTTGGATGTATTTTACTCACATATCCAGTGATTGCTTTAGTACTAATGTTCACTGAATGACTTTGCAACCACTTGATGTGTGAGTAAAATATATTGTAACATGAATACCACGCTGAAAATAAATTTATTTTCCCATCACTTCCAAACAATACAGTGAACAATGCAACCGAACTAAGCATTCTTTTACATGAAAAAATTAGTATACGCACCTTCGTAATCGCTTTTTTGGCTGCTAAGCTTTCGGTTGCAAGTTTGACCTCTGTAAGAAATTGGCAAAAATTACAATGCACCTAAAAATTCAATATACAATGCAGTTAGTTTACAATCCAATTTGTAGATGAGAACCCAAATCTAACACAAACCCAACAAAATGAATGTAACACAAACCCAAATCTAAAACAAATGTGTGCAGTGAAGTATACCTGAGATGTAGAGAGGGTGAAATTGGTGGTCGGAATCAACTCAGACTGTGGTCGGGGTTCGGTGGTTGGATGGGGGAGGTCGGGGCTATCGATGAGAGCAGAAGGGAGGCGAAGGGTGGTCGCGACTGGAGTTGGGGGGCCGTCGGCAGTGATAGGAGGGGTCGTCGGCGGGAGGGCGGGGCTAAAGAGGCGCCGGAGGGAGAGAGAGCGAGGGGGATAGTGAGAGAGAGCGGGGAGAGAGAGAGAGAGCCGAAGAGAGGCATAGGGAGGTCGCGACTGGAGTTGGGGGGACAGTCGCTGGCAACAGGAGGGATCGTCGGCGGGAGGGCGGCGCTCAAGATACGCCAGAGGGAGAGAGAACGAGGGGGACAGTGAGAGAGAGCGTGGAGAAAGAGAGAGCGGTAAAGTGGAGAGACGGAGTGAGAAAGACAGAGAGAAGGGGGGGTGTTTTGGGAAAGAGAGAGTGTGTGAGTAGGTTTTGAATTTGTGGGGTTTAAAATTTTGGGCGGGAAAATATGTTTTGTGAGGTTAGATCTAGGCCATTGATTTTGGGGGAGATTGAATGTGAGCCACTTGATAGCTTTCTTTGTAATTTATGATATAGATATATGCATACTTTATCTTTACACATGATAGTATTTTTGTATTTTCACACAATTTCATTTTCCGGGCATATCTTATATTCGTTTGCTACTTATATATTGTGGTTTTTATTATTCATAGTCACTTATTATTATTATTATTTTCATTTTTATATAATTAATATTATATATTATTCCAATACTATATTGTTATTTCATTTACTATTATTATACTTGATTCACCACTACAACTACTTAAAAAATTTATATTTTGGTATTGTTTGTTTTATCGTATATTCCAAACACTTATTTGCATGTATAATATCCTAAGTTAAATTTTTTTACTATACTTGACAATTCACAAATGTTTTGATATACTAATGAGTATTCTATATATTTAATTTTAGATCACATATACGGTTATTATATTGCTTATACAAATGAATTTTTGTGTGCTTTTATATATACATGACTCGTACTGTTATACTCATCTTATACTTTTAACAAAATTCGACACTCATGTTTTTGTTTTATTTTATTTTTCAGATTATTATTATCATCATTTTTCGGGTTGATTTGTTCAGATATCTATTTTGCATTTTATGGTTTTATGTTTTAACAACCCGTGCTTAATATTTTGTTATATTGACTAAACTTATTGTTATTTATTACTTTAAACAGTTTTCTTTTACTCGTATTCTTATCTAAGTTTTGTGTTACATACCTTTTGTCTATTTTCATTGATTCTTATCTAAGTTTATAGTGTATTCAAGTTTTAAGGAAGCCTTTGATTTCTTTGTGTGCTTTAAAGTATTATTGACTAATTTATGTTGGTTATGATAATTATGCTGTAAAAATTCGTATGCATTAATCAATTATCTACTTGCTTTTAACAAGTTATTGCAAAGTTTATATATATATATATATATATATATATATATATATATATATATATATATATATTACACAATTTTATATATCCCATGGATTTTTGCTTATACTAGTTGTTCTGTCACTTTTCATATTTACTTTACTGTTTCTATTATACGTTATTTTCTTTAGTTATCAACCCAATATAATTATAACATAAAGATAGAATGATTTTCTGAATCTGTTGTGTAAGTTTTGTATTTTTGTTTTCCTCTTACTAAGGATAGTTCTGCAACAGAACTATTCTAAGGGCGGAGTGATGTAATACCCCGTAACTTTTAATAATATATTTTGAATAAATAAATAAATTTTAAATGAATTTACTTAATTATTTTGAATTTCTGTGAAATGGTCATTTTTGCACGTGCGAAACACGTGCAAATATTTTCAAAATACAAGTTTTGGAATTTTGAGTTTCCAAATAAATTCTATTATTCATAATTAGATATATTTAGCTTTTTGAGATTTTTCTAAATAAAGAAACTAATATTATAAATACTTCGAAAGAAAAGAGGCCTTTTTGTAAAAAGGTTGTTTGGAGTGAAAATTTACCTTATAAATTCTTTGGATGCATTTAGGACTGGCTATTTAGTAGAAGTCTCCAAGGAATTAGATTATTTCCATATTTGGTTGATTTTTATTGATTTAATTGAATAAATATGTAATTACGCAATTTTGGAATTGTTGGAGACTTTATTGCAAATATTTCTTTCTGGAGAGTAAAGTCAGAAAATTTGTTTGGGAAAACTAAAATTTATTAGTAAATATTATTTATAAGTTTTTTTTACTTTTTCAAATAATTTATGACATATTTGCAAATACTCAAAAATAAAGGGCCTTTGTGCAAAATTGCCACTTGGAGTAAAACTCCAGAATTTTCTTGAATTTTGGGCTGCATGTGGGCTGGTATGATCTGGGTGTGAAGGGATTAAATTATTTTATTTTAAATTAATTTGAATAACTAATAATTGGAAGGGATCCATATATGTAAATAAATAATCTTATTGAGGGGTGTAAATTTGTAAACTTTTGTGAAACCCTAAAGACCTAATCCCGACCTATATTAGGGGAAGCAGCTGTCTACCTCTTTGTGAACCCAAAAAAATATTTTCTCATTATTTTCTTGGAGTTTAAAGCATGGATCTTGAACTTTTGAAAGGAGAAGACTTTTCTTTATTTCTATTATTATTCTTCAAGTTGATCTTCTTTGAGGTGAGTGATATTTTTAGTCTTTTGATGTATTTTTCTCATATTATCATGATGAATGAACTTATAGATGTTTACATGAACTAAAGATGCAAATTTTTATGAGAGATGATCATGTTTTATTAATTTTAAATGTTAAATATTCATTATGGATGAAAAATCTAACTTGCGATCTATTTGATTGTAGTTAATAAAGATATGTAGAAATAATTAGAACGCGTTGTATGCTCTTAAATTCATGCTTAGTTGATTATAAAGTTGAGATCTTTTCATGTTATCGATTGTTTTTAATCATCAAAAACTGAAACTAAACATTAGGGTTTGAATAACTGTTGTATGGATCAAAAATAATTTATTTTGAAGTAGTTTATGCATAAAAGATTAATCTTTTTCTTAAAATAAATCTAATGAGAATATATATGATTGTAGATGTTAGATCATGGTGTATGATTCAAGAAACATATTTTGGATGATTAAAAGATGAGATTTTATAGGCATTGTATGGTCTGGACTGTCGTCTGTTTCAGTTTGGAACTAGATTTCGACCTAGTTGCTGATAGAATTATAAAAAAACTTACAAAATAGAAATTGTAACTTACTGTGTCTAGTTTCCGAAACATTTGATGGATCCTCAATCAGACTTATAGATTGTAAGATATGCAATTTATACCACTGTACTGTCGTAGTTCCAGATTTTTAAAATAATAGTTAATTTTTAGAATTTATCGAATATGAACCCTTTAAACTAATTTATTTGAGCCCAAATTTTTATGGTGAATTCCTTGATAGGTGCTGAATTTAATTTAATTTTCCGGAATTTAATATTGACTTTTGAATGTACTGTTTTGAGGAACGAAGTCATGTAACTTTCAGATTTTTGGATGAAAGATGGTTTTCAGAATTTATTAAATATCAACTCTTTAAATTAGTTTATTTGAGTCCAGACATTTTATGGTGGGTTCCTTGATATGTGATGGATTTAAGTTAATTTTTACAGAATTTAATATTGATTTTAGAGTGTACTGTTTAAAAGGAATATGATTAATGAAGAGCAATTTATATAATTTAAACCAAGTTGGGTTTTGATTTGAGGCTTAGGGTTATGATGTGGACCCGACAAAGATTGTTAATAATATTTTGAGTTATGAGACTCTAGAGGTTGAGTGGAACCCAGTATGCCGGCGGATGAGATTTTGTAGTTTATGGCCAGTTGGGGCCTTGATGTTGATTAGTTGAGTTAAGTCCGGTAGGGTACACTAACTCTAGGATAACTGTGGTTAATTAAATGAACTTAATAAATAATAAGGACAGGCACTAGTTGGAGATGTGACGAAATAAGAGGAAACATGGGTAGGGGGGCCTCATATGATCTACGGTGGGAGATGGTTTCACTGATTATCGGGGTGTAAGGAAAAGATTCAATCACTTGCGATGTGTCTAGACTTCCTAATTATCGGGATCGAGGCGACGTCCATGGGATATTTGCGTGATGAGGTACCATGTGCTTTTGCGGTGTGAGTTTCATTACCTGACCTTCGGAGTGAGAGCACTTGCGTTGGGGGATTGATTCCACTGATTACCGGGTCATGGACTAGATACTCACGAGGTATCTAAATCTTAAAGTAATCACGATAGTAGGTTAGTTGCATGGCGAGGAATTAAACCCTATAAAGTGGAGGACGATAAGGGCTTGCACCGGACCTATGTAGAATGGGATGCATAGACTCCGACAAGTATGCATTAGTAATCCTCATGTGCATTTGTGTTTTTCTTGACTTGTATTATGCATGTTTGTTTTCTGTTTTCTAACACTTGATACTTAGCCTAGTTTCACTTGATGATTTATGATTCATTTATTGTTATTTTATGTTCCATCTGTTATTACTGTGTTAATATGTTTCACTTGTTGACTTATGATTTTATTCTTTAGGTTACCATTTAAGTTTGTTTTTTCTTTGAATATCACTCACACCGTTATGGCTGATCCCTGTAGTTTTGGGGATTAGAGTTATCTCTAGACTCATATTTTACAGGTCAGTACCATTAGCTTGTAGTTGGGGGCATGTGGTAGATTAGTAAATGGTTATGCATATCTTGTAAAAGGATTTATTGTAAAGAGAAAATTGTATTTATGGTGTTGTGTTGTAAAAAGAATTGTAATTCAAAGTGTTTAAATTCCGATGTGCTTTGTAAAAGATTGATGTAATAAAAAAAAATTAATTTTTCCTGTATTTGGTTACTATGTTTATGATTACATTGATGTTGATTCTGAAAATTGTTCCACGTATTTCTA
Source organism: Hemerocallis citrina (assembly GCA_017893485.1). Taxonomy (NCBI): domain Eukaryota; kingdom Viridiplantae; phylum Streptophyta; class Magnoliopsida; order Asparagales; family Asphodelaceae; genus Hemerocallis; species Hemerocallis citrina. The sequence goes on along the minus strand of CM030368.1, from coordinate 180,963,260 downwards.
ATTTTCTTTATTGGAAATTCGGGGCGCTACAGCAAGTTTTGTTTTGGTAATAGACTTCTTTCCATACTGATGGGAATATCTATTTTGTTAATGCAAACATTTCATACTTTTTCTCCAAACATCTGCAAAAAATGGGATATACGGACCTTACACACATCATAGCATCTGCCATCAAAATAAGGTGACCGTGTAATAGCTGACCCATTGAAATTGGATGTCACCGATGAATACAAGTCATTGGGAGGAGGGATTTTAGCCATTGGACCTTTTGCTCTAGCTTTTAAGTCAGTAATGAGCACATCGCTCTGATACCTCTGCAAATCACCCTATGAGGGTGTGTCAGATGATATACTAGTTTAGTCCCATATTGGTTATGTATCAGTTTAGTCTTCTATTCTCTCCTATATGTATAAGCCATATTGTGTTCAGTTTATTCAATCAATTAATAAAGAATTATTCTCATCCAATAATCTTGACATGGTATCAAAGCCTATCGTTCATAAGGCCTATACTAATTTGATCATCGTCATCGAGGTGGAGTGATTCTCGTCTTCATCGGAATCACTCCACCTCCCGACATTTCTCTCCAATCAAATTTCCAAAACCCTAGCCATCATCAAACAACAAATCTCCAAAACTCTAGCCGTCATCAAACAACAAATCTCCAAAACCCTAACCCTAATCAACTCTTAATCTCTCTCCTCGGTCGTCTCCCTCTCTCTTCCCTGTCTTTCTCTCTCCCCATCACCATCTCTCTCCCTTTCCCCTATGTTTCTCAGAACCTATTCGTTCTTCTCTTTCCGTCGAGCCCCACCGCTGTCCGTCGCCTCCTTTCCCACCTTCCTCCAACCTCCGCAGAACCCCCAGCTCCCAGCAATGCCCTCCCCCAGTCAGTCGCCCCGTCCTCATCAGACCTTCGCCACCCTCAGCCCCCGACCCTAACATCCCCTATCTCTTCCGACCACCGAGAACCCATCCAGACCGTTGCCCTCCTCTTCCCTTACAGCCAGTCGACCACCATCGAAGCGTCGTCATCTCTCTCTCCTCTTCCCTCACTACCGTCATCCGCCACCAGAGCCGCCCTGTCCTTAGCGCTACCGCTCGATGCCAGCAACACCCATTGGACCCCCCGACAGCCCCCTTATTGTTCCAACGTAGCCGCTCGTGCCTTTGCGGTTGCTGCGGGTGCTGTTGTCTCTAATGTTAGCAGACACCGTCGTCATTGTTGCCGATTACTGGGTTCGCTATCTCGCATTGTTGGTTGCTGTTTGGCCATTGGAGATCTGCTCGTGCTGTTGTTTCGGTGTGCACGTGTTGCACGTGGTTTTGTTGCTGTTTGGAGCACTTGTTGTTTGGTGTTATCATTGTTTGCTGATTGTGTTGATTTCGTCGTTTGCTGTTATGCTACTTTGGTGTTTGTTGTTTCGGCCTTGTTTGCAGTTTCAAACAAAAAAAAACACTTTCTTGCAGGTTCTTCTACTTCTACATCCAGATTGTCAACTCACTCCAGTTGATCGATCGTGACCGTCAACTCACTCCGGTTGATCGATCGTAAGTTTGAGAGGGAGTGTTATCAGCATCCATTTCTAAGTTCAGGGATGATATCCCACTACATCGACAATTCGCAAGTCCGCGGTGAGATCCCATCATCGACAATTCTCAAGTCTGGGGTGAGATCCTATCATCGACATTCTCAAGTCAGGAGTGAGATCCCATCAGTCTATTTTTCAGATTAGGGGTGAGATCCCATCAGTCTATTTCACTGTTCGGGGTGAGATCTCAACAGTGCGCCACCACTACCTCCTTCCGCAACACTCTACTTCTCAGTTCCGTCACATACACCATCAAGCGCCGTCACCGCACCACAGTTTGTCGTTCCTTCCACATCAACATCGTCAGCATTCCAAACTCTTGTTGCTTGAACCAACTTGAGTTTGAGAGGGGGTGTTAGATGATATATTAGTTTAGTCCCATTTTGGTTATGTATCAGTTTAGTCTTCTATTCTCTCCTATATGTATGAGCCATATTGTATTCAGTTTATTCAATCAATTAATAAAGAATTATTCTCATCCAATGATCTTAACAGGGTGAATTAGGTATGCAGAAATTAAAAAACTTAAAGTAAATGTGTAAAGTAAGGAGATAAAATTAGAAAAAGCAAACACAACAAAGAGGCGAAGCACATCGATTTAAGTGGTTGGGCCCTCATGCTTAATCCACTACCCCGTACTTGTAGCAATTCTCCGCCGCAATCGTTTCACTATACTCAACTCCCGTACAGAGAATTCTTGGTATTCATACTGATATTACTATTACACCCACATGACTTCTATATATAAGCACTGTAAATTGCCTCAATCCGAAGCAAAAAGAAAGTTGTCTTGACTAAGAAAATAACAAAAACATTATTCTCTCTTGATCTTTAGCAGATGATAAGTTCTGAAGTATAAGAGTCAAAAAAGATAATAGAATACCTATGGATTCAGCTCTATTTAAAGAGTTTGAGATTTTTCCTTTCTACAAATGTAAAAGGAAATACCACATATTCATTTGGGCATATGATGGTCAACTGCTAATATGGGTAGTCGGCTATCATTTCCTCTGGACTAGGTCGAGAAGAAATGTAACGCCCCGATTTCCATACACTGGAAAACTGTGACATAAGCTAGAATCTTTCCTTCAATTAACCACAATACACAGAGAAACAGGAAAATTTAAAACTTTTTTTCAACACAAATGTATTACAAGTCCGAATGTTATAAAACTGCAATACATTACATCAGTGTTACAATAATACCTTTACAAGCCCAAGTGTTACAACTCTCAACAAATTACATCAGAGTACAATGAATAAAGAACAACACTTGGTACTTCACTTGGATGCTTCACAACAATTAAATAAATTACAACAATTGTTACAAATGGAACAATAGTAAACAATATATATTACAGTGGAAAAATAAAATCGTCACTTGCTTCTCTTGCCTTGAGTCCTCCTGAATCTTGTACCTGTAGCTTTGCAATCTTGTACCTATTGAAATGGGGATGTCAGTACATATACTGACGCATTAAGGCTGATGACTAGCAACGATTCTCCACTTTAAGCAAATAGATTGATGAAAAGAGAAACATGTATATATAATTGATGTTTCAATGTATGCTATGACTTAGAATCTAATGCAGGATTAACTAACGCAATGATGCACTTATTCTAATGCAAGCAAGACTCTGGAACAGTATGCAGCCCATACTACTACACCCCATATCAAGCTGTTTCTTCAAATATAGGGATTTGAACCCGCGCCATCAATTCTACTCTTGTACTCAACTTGTTTATGAAGATACAACGTGACTGATGAGGTCGCCTTGAAACGGTCTAATCCCGCTATTCGCAATCGATCATGGTGTCTATGTTTGCCACTACTACCCGGTGTACCCGACCTCACTCAAAAATCTGACGAATCCTTGGGGTTTCTGCAGCGCAGGTTAGCTCGAAGCATCCCCTGTGGCCCCCTAGCTGATAGACCGTAATCTATGGCTTTTTGCCCTTAGATATAGAACAAGATGGGGTTCCGGGGGTCCATCCCTCCTAGCTCCGACAGGAATCGCTCCCGCCTTATCAAGGCACTTCAAAAATTAACAAACGAAATACGGATCCCGTGCTCTCAACTTGTGAGAAGGCACAGACCGTATTCCATTGACAAGAAGGGTACAAACCAATAATACCGCCTAGTGTCTTCCTATAGGACAGGTCGGATCATAAGGTATCACCCTTAACACCAATTCTTTTCCTTCGGCGAAAATAATAATAAGTAAAGGTTAAGTAGTAATAGCCATAAGTTACTAACCTAATGATGTCACTAAACCCAAACAATCTCACAGGGTTTTCAATAAACTTTCTTAAGATTTTCCCGGTCCAACTCATGGCCTATTGATCCAAGACACTAGTGACGGGATCTCCCTCACTAATCACTATCCCTAACTCGGATCTCGTCAACACTCTCGGCCCGCGATCAACCCACATCAATTAAGATCCGTCGGTGCTCGAGGTGTGATTTATCCATAGTTTCCAAGGTGGTAAGATACGAGTCTTGATGGTCGATGACCTCTAGGGCAACTTTAAGACCCTAGACGAGCTTTTATCGAGCTAACAATACTAGTGACTTTTCCAACCATTATTATCCATACATTGAAGATGAAGCATGTTCACATTATATGGTCCAATTTCAATTAGAACCACATTCAACTAGAATTCACGGGTTCTTTTTCCCAAATTTGAACTAGGACAACATGCGACTAGGTTCATGGGTTCTTTCTCAAGGTTGAGCTAGAACCACCTAGAACCTAAATGCATGAGTTCCTCGCCAATTTGAGCTAGAACTATCATGAAGTTAGTTTCATGGACTTCTTCTTAAAAATCGAACTAGAACAAATATGGAACATGAGCTCATTTCAATAGTTCAATTGGATTAGCATGCAAGCTAAACTCATGGGTTCCTTTTAGAAATTTAACTAAAACCATTACAACATACAACTTAAGCATGCATGGATTCTTTTAACTAGAATACTACAACATATAACTCGAGCATGGGTTCTTTTGAATCTAAAACAACCATACAAACTCAAGCATGGGTTCTTTTAAATCTAGAATAACTATACATCTCAAGCATGAGTTCTTTACTAGAACTACTACAACTCAAGTATGATGGGTTCTTTACTAGAATAACTACAACAACTCAAGCGTGGTTTCTTACTGCAATAACCTACAACAACTTAAGCATGGTTTCTTTAGCACATACAACTTAAGCATGGGTTTCTTACCACAACTCAAGCAAGGGTTACTTACTACAACAACTCAAGCATGGGTTTTTTACTACAACAACTCAAGCATGGGTTTCTTACTACAACTCAAGCATGTGTTACTTACTACAACTCAAGCATGATGGGTTCTTTACTAAAATAACTACAACAACTCAAGCATGATAGTAAAATCATAAAGACTACTAAGGACTTATCTAGATATTACATAAACTATCCCTTTTATGAATTACAAGTCCTACTTATTACAAAAATCTAATTTTATTGAATCTACAAGTTCCTACATATTACAAAACCTACTTTTATTTAATCTACAAGTTCTACATAATACAAAAACTACATTTATTGAATTTACAAATCCTACATATTACAAAACCTACTTTTATTCAACCTACAAGTTCCTACATACAATAAGGTCTACTTTTTATGGACTAGGGTTAGTAAAGATCGATTTTTTTTTTTACAAAGTAGAGAGCAACATACAACAAAAGACTTATCTTTTAATACCTAGATGAGTTCTACAACCCCCAAATTGGGTGTGTAAACATTCTCACTTACTAATCTTTATGTGCACATAGTTATAGTCCAAGTTATAGTTTTGTGTTAACAAAACAACCATAATAATAATAATAAACATACTAAGCTAAAGATTCCATCTTTATGGGTTCTTTAGTGAGTTCTTCCTTTCAAACTTTTTATGTGATCTTCTTAGACTCACACTACTCATATGCTCAAACCATTTAGTCCAAGTTATTAGTTTAGCAAAAATAACCACAACAAGTCTTAAAGACTCAATCTTTATGCCATTTGTTTGAGTTCTACCATCCATATTTCCATGGGATCATTTTGATCCCTACAACCATGTTTATGCTTAGGATTTAGTCCAAGTTATTTAGAAACATACACATACAACATCTACCCCTCATAATATGAGTTCTTTTTAACCTACAACAAACCATCATCATAAGATGGGTTCTTTTTCACCTACACAAATATCTAACCCTAAAGATGGGTTCTTTTTCACATACAACAAAATAAAAGAGAAGGAAACACATAAAGAGAAGTATAGAACCCCCACCTTGATTTTCTTTGTAGGAATAACTGGCTAGCAACCTTCTCCTTCATCCTTAGCTCCTATGGAAAGCTCCCATGGAAAACCCCCAAATGAAGAACACTTAGGGTTTCTTCTCTTTCTTTTCCTCTCTATTTTTTTCCTTGTAAATGAGACAAAGGGAGAAGGAGAGGGGTATTTATAGGATGAAAGAGATGGTGGAGAGTGCAAATACACCAAGGATTTTTGCACAAACCACCTTGAAGCAAGGTTTGGCCGGCCATAGGGTTTATGAGGTGGAGGGGGTGAGGTGGAGGGTGAGGTGGAGGAGTGACTTCTAGTAGAAGACACCATTTAAACTCTTATGTATCTCTAATTAATCCTAAACCCTAGGTTTAAACCTTCAAACAAATTCTAGCCATCCAATTTTGATTAATCATGACAAAATAAGATATTTTTATCCAAAACACATACTACATGATTTGTACAAACGTACGAAATTGGTACAACATGCATATGTATACACACACACACACACACTCACACTCACACACACACACCCCGATAATTTCCGTTTGTTAAACCGCACAATCCATATAAAAATAATTTAATTCCAAAAATAATAATAAAATAAATTTTATTATCGGCTCGGAAGATTACAATAACAATTTGATACAATACAGATGTATATAGATTGATATATACACACAGATAATGTTTATTAACAAAACCGGGTGATATCCACCAAAAATATTTCATTTCTGAAAATAAAAATAAAATAATAATTTTTAATATCTGTCCGGGATTTTCGAGATATTTTCTCAAAAACGCGTTTTCCAGGGTTTTGCAAAAGTGCACAAAACCGATACAACACATATATATACTTATTACTAGTAGATATATAAGGATAACTTTTTATTAGTAAAACCAACAAATTTTCATAGAAAATATTTTAATTAAAAAAATAATTATTATAAATATAATATCCGACCGGGATATTACAAGAAATGACAGTCAATTGCAACAATTTCCACAGAAATTAACAGTCGACTGCTTAAGTGCAGTTGACTGCAGTTGTTACAGTCGACCGTAATATTTTCCAGACTTAATATTTAGTTAGTGAATCCATTTTATATTCTTTCCATAACTTTATTTTTCCAAAGATTCTCTTACATATTTATTTCTCACAAATAAAGCAATAAATAATCAGTTGATGCTCTGGTTTCTTGAGTATTAATTGCATCTTTCTTCTTGATGAATCTTTTTTGATATTTGCGATCTTTTAAATTTGCATGATTCTTTTCGGTTTGCTTTGATTGCTGAAGATCTTGTGATTTATTAGAATTTTATTCTATATTGGCTTGTAAATGTCTTAAATAAACTCATTAGATGTATGCGTGTTTTGTATACAATCAATATGGGTGAACAATATATTGGACAGTTAGTCGGAGATGAGGCCAAAAGGGAGTTTATGCTGCCTCCACGAGTTGAAGTGCAAGGCAGTCAATCAAACTGCAATGCCAGAAATGCATATTTTTGCAAGTTGCATGGGCTCAAACCTAATCCAATTAACAAGAACTAAGAGCTTAGGTTGAGGCCAACCGTACAGAGCAGAGACGGAGTTACGAAAGGGCAAGGGGTAGATGCAGAGACGGAGTTACGAAAGGGCAAGGGGTAGATGCACCCCCAACTTTGCAAAAAACTCCCTAGCTTTTTAAATTTTCACAGAGACGGAGTTACGAAAGGGCAAGGGGTAGATGCACCCCCAACTTTGCAGAAAACTCCCTAGCTTTTTAAATTTTCACAGAGACGGAGTTACGAAAGGGCAAGGGGTAGATGCACCCCCAACTTTGCAGAAAACTCCCTAGCTTTTTAAATTTTCACTTTTTTAGCCTCATCAATATTTCTACAAAATTGCCTATTACATCCAAAATAGTACCACTCTCTAAATCTACAATTTATTACTTGGTGCCACTCCCCAATATAGATTAATGCAGCGGATGACTGGTATCACTACTCATAGGCGAGTACATTGACACAAACCTTTTGGCATTGTAGCAGTTCAGATGATATAACTCGACGAACAAATTGAATCAAAATAGACTTACATATCAATTTTAAATCAAATTATGTTCTATGTAGTCATCAATTTTTCAAAAAGAGAATTAAACGATTGCACACAGAAAAATCGCCTCAATAAAATAAAGAAGTACAGCTCATGTACATATTTGGATGTAGCGGAAATTGGAAAACAACTTCCATATTCATCAGGAACGAAGCCAGAAACTTTTCGTAGGAACGTAGCTGACAACAAATTCATAAACCATTCTTTTGGCTTAAAAAAAAAATCAAATAATAGATATCATTTTGCATTGATCATCTATAAATTAAAGGTGGGAGTGGAACCAAGTAATAAACTGTAGATTTGGATGGAGGTGGATGCTAGTTTGGATATAATATGAAATTTTGTAGAAATATTGAGGAAGGCTAAAAGAGTGAAAATTTCAAAATGTAGGAAATTTTCTGTATAAATTAAAGGTGGGAGTGAGACCAAGTAATAAATTGTACATTTAGAGGGAGGTTGATGTTATTTTGGATATAATAGGGGTTTTGTAGAAATATTGAGGGGGGGGAGCTAAAAGGGTAAAAAATTTCAAAAGTAAGGGGTTTTCTACAAAGCTGGGGGTGCATTTACCCCTCCCTCTGCCCATGCACATTTGTGTAGCCATCTATCACAAAGAATCACATTCACAGATTACAAGTATCTTCACATAACAATAACAAAGCAAGTTTTGCGAACAAGGGTGCCAAAAAAAAAGAGAGACAATTAAAAGAAAACTGATGGAATTAACGATTATGAAGCGGATCAGAGGCTTTGGGTACTCTCCTCAAGCTACTACGTCCCAAAGAATCGACCGGGTATGGTTCCCATCTCTGCGGATCCAAACCTGAAACGCGTTGAGACGCAAAATACAAGGAAAAGAAGAGGAAGAAGAAGAGGAGGAAAAAGAGAAGAAGCAGAATCTTCCTTAACTTCATTTCCTTGTTGAAGTTAATGACAGCATGCATGCTCTCTTCTTCCTGTATTTGATTAGGTTGTTGTTGAATAGCCCAGTAAACATGGGACACATCTTTTTAGTTACTTGGTGAAAAAGTATTAGTTATTTTTTTAGGGTTACTTTTGCCTTTAGTTTAGGATATATGCAGTATTATTAGGAGACTGCATCCATGATACATGCACAAACTTTATATGGGGTTTTGGGTCCTGTTTGATTAAAACCTACTATTTGGGTGTGATGTTGTTTCTGCATGTTTGTCTTGTAAGAATCATTGCTGTTTTGGGGAGTTGAGTTCCCCCCCTCAAAAATGAGTAATGCTAGAGCCACTACCAATTTCACTACATTTCTCTTCACTACCTTAGGTGGCACACTTCAATAGGTAGGGGATGATAGAGTAGGTGGGAGAACTCTTCAATAGGAGTATGCCACCTAAGGTAGTGAAGGAAATGGTAGTGAAATTGGTAGTGGCTAAAGCATTACTCCTCAAAAATAGTATTAAAAAGTGGGAATTCTGCATTGGTTGTTTGGTTGCACACTGTAAGTTTGAATTTGCAACAACAACAGTTGTGGGTAAGTTGACAGCGGTGGCCAATAAAGACAACATGCAACCAGCAATACTTAAAACACTATATATTGATGAACAAGTTATTCATGAAATTATGGTTAATAATTCCAATTTCTAAATAGATACCATTCAAAAAGTGTTTTAGGCAGCTTATGAAACTAAAATAAACTAGTAAATACACGTGCAATGCACGTCTGAACAATATTTTTTTATATTCTATTTATCTATATTATAATGGGAGAAGCACGTGCAGAACAGATAAAATAATAGACTGACATTCACTGTTCATGATCTTTCTCCTACGGGGCAGGTGCAGAGAGAGAGGGAGATGAAGAGGTTAGGGTTTTTGGTTTTTTTGAGAGATAGGGAGAGGATAATAAATTTAAACGTATATTGTACGTATTTCATTGATTTATATTGTAGAGTTTAATTAAACGTGCGTTACACGGGTTGGAATATGGACAAATTACACTAAGGCCTTCTCACATTATAGTAGTAGAGATGAGAAATATTATGGCTCGAATAAAGGTGTCAAATATTGGTCTCAAATCAAAGATTACTGAAAGGAAATCCGATGAGGCTAAGAACAACAAAGCTGTAGTGCGTACAATCACTGGAAGTTTTTTTTATCTTAAATAAATATATTTAAAATCCTTCAACTAAGGAAAGATTGAAGGGTTTATATGCAGTATTAGGCGTCTAATTTTTGACAATATGGAACTCGAAGGAGACCCATATGTAAAATATATTGTTGACCTGGTGAAGGACTTTCCTATGAATTGCCCTCAAGTTGATTTAGAAATAAACAAATTAGGGATTTATGTACAAATATGAAGATGGTGATGGGGTCATGTTAAGATTTTTTAGGGATGATGTCAGAGGCAGGTGGAGGGGCTAAAACTTGGTGCCATCTTTCTTCGAATGGTTAGGACGGGGTGGATAAACAAGTTGTTTAGGGATAGAGAGTGAATTGTTTTTTTTTTTTTTCATTTTAAATAAGAGGTGGAATACAGTCACCGTATTTCATTAATAAATTTTTTTTGATGAATTCATTAATAAAAATTTAATAAAATATTTTCACAGTACTCGAAGATAGTACAAGTAACTTTTTTTTGATGATACGGATAGAGTCAACTGACTCCAGCTATGCATTAATCAATTAAAAAAGTACACCAAGGGTCTTACAGGAAGTAAAACAGGCGAAAACCATGAAAATTAATTACAGATAAGAAAACAACATCCAGGAAATGAAGGTACAAGTAACTAATGTGAGTATAAGTCATGTGGCCTAATCAGGGTTGTCGGATCTTCTCGATATTCGCTCATCTCATATCATCATCAGGTCAAAAAGTTCAATGGGCCTTCTGCAACTTCAGGTCCACAGATAAACGGGTCTAACCCGGCCCATTACAGTTAGATATCCGTTTGTTCTGCCTATAAATACCAAGCCTCCTCCTCCTTAAGAAAGGTAATCTCAAAATCGTAACATGAACCCTAGCTTTCACTGTTGTCCAGTAACTGACTAGATCGTTGGAGGGCCTGTCGCCGGAATTTCTCTCGGTGTTTCTAGGCCTTTTGCAAGTGTCTGGTCGTCCAGCCACCAGCTACTCTTCCGAGCCGAAACATCCCTGATCTGCGGCTGAGATCTGTCCCTTCCGCTACACAAAATACAAGAACTCACACATGTTCCTCTCGCACCAAAAACAAACAGCATCGGTAATTACAAAGTAAGAAATAAAGTATAAATCTCCAACAAGGTCCTGGAAGATGGGACATGTCCAAAAAAAATATCAACATACAATATAACAAGTACGACAGAAAAAGTGAATTGTTCTCATATAAAACAGTGTTTTGTAGATTGTTTCTGCTAGTGTTGGAGTCGCAAGGATAACTTATTATGCTAATATAGATGCGAATAAGGTAAGCCAATAATTGAATACCTCGTATTTTATCTTTTTTGTGTTTTTTTGGGAAAAAACTCGAGTGTTTTGTATTGCTTCCTTAAGTAAAGACTCGTCCTTTTGTTTGGAATAACCTTTGTTTTAAGTCTAAGTATAATTTAATTTCTTTTTTTTGATGAATCGGATAGAGCCAAAAGGCTCCAGTCATCAACAAAATATATTAATCAACAATAACAGTAAATGTACAATATAGTAGTCACTGGCTTTACAAGATGTAAAACAGAATTAAATATACAAAAGGACAATAAATAAAAACAGTCAAAATTAGAATATAGGGAGACAGCGCAATAAATGAGGCCGCAAATCGAACGGGCTTGAAAAACAACACACATGTGGAGCAAGCCAACTCGACGCACTCGAGAAGAACAAGAACCTAGTCCACTGCGCCAAGAGACCGGTAGCCAATACCCCCCCGCATGAAGGAGATCACCTTCACAAACAGTCCAAACGAAACAAAAGCTGCACAAAGTAGAACACGCATTGCTAAAGAGAGGAGAAGGCACTCGGAGAGGAACGCAACTGGACCGCGGAGGCGAGGAGGATGACATCTCAACTGAGCCCGAGCTGAGGAGGCGAAAAGGAAGCAGCTTTCCTAGCAAGAATACGAGCACTCACACGAATCGGAACTTTATTGATAACTTTCTTGTTGTATTTCCGCTTAATGTGGGGCAGTGCAACCTGCGCCAAAGTAGAAGAAGTAGCATCCGGGGCAGGCAAGGAAACTTCATCTACGATGAAGCGAGACGGGGGAAGGAGACAACTGCGGGGGAAGAGGTGCAGGGAAACCCTCATCCCCGAACGGAGATCATGAATCCAAGATAGAAATCCTAAACCTTTATACATCGAGAAAATACATCCTGGAAAATGAAAGGAGAACTTAGGAAGGTCGGGTGAGGAGATCAACACAGAACAAGGATAGTGATAATCAAAAGAAAGAAACTTAATATCGCTACCGGCATTGGCAGTTGACGCCTGAGGGACCAAAGTGCTGCGATGCTGGGAGAGCCCCATCGCACCGCAGCTCCCATAGTGACGCGAGGCAAAGGATTTAAACAGTTCTTCATTATAATTCGAGATCAAGCATAATGAAGAAGCCGTTGGAACAGTAGGAGGACGAGCCTTGTGGACGCTCGTCCGGATGACAGAAATTAGATTCGTATAAACCTTAAGATCCTTAAAGTGATTAGCAATGTTAGAAGGCTGTAAAATAGCCCTCGAATCACTAAGCACAGATGAAGGAGAAGAGGGGAGACTAGGTGAACTGGAAACAATCACAGAGGAGTCTAACTCCTTACCAGAAACAATCACAGAGGAGTCAAACTCCTTACCAGAATGAGTACTAGGTTTCTTAGTAGCGCAGCCAAGAAGTTTGCGCTTTAAGAGGGGATAGTTCAGAAATGAGAGAAGTTTGGCCGGTAAAGGAAGGCCTCTGGGTAAACCAAGGAGCTCTTGAAGGAGAAAACATCGACTGCGTGAGTGACCAAACTTCTCACAGAAGAGGCATTTCATTTTGTTCACGCACTCACGTTTAAAGTGCCCTGGAAGAAGGCACATGTGACAGGACCGAAAAGGGTCGGCCTTACCATGAGAGGGAGAAATGGTGGAGAGAGGAGAGCTAAGGGAATGAAATGAATTACCCAGGGGAAGAGAAGTTAAGTCGCTATTCAAAGCCCGAACCGGCACTAATCCGTTAGAATAAGTTTTAGAAGCGGCGAGCTCCATGAAGGAAAAACCACGAGATAAAATCTAAATACAACCACCAACAATAAAGAAGGCAGTAGACACTAGTATCAGGAGTACTATAGCTGAATACAAAATGCACCAGCGAACCACAGCCAGAGAAACACACCAGGGCTGAACTAACCGGAGCAATAACCCCCACAAATAAGAGATAGAAGAGATTGGAGAAATATTAGATCAGAGAATAAACACTGAAGAAGAAGAATATGTTCCAACTGGAATCCAGCGGAAGCTACAAGCCAGTGACTAAACAGAGCAATACAACCCAGAGATAAGTTAGAGCAGAAACAATAAGATAATCTCCAGAAAAAAGACAAGAAAATCACCTTTCAAGGAAGGCACTAAAGCTCCCAGAAGAGGAAGAAGAAGTAGCTAAATAGAGGAGATAGAAAGGATGAAAAGCACAGAGGCGAATTAGAGACCAATAAATAACAAAGGCCCCTAAAAACAGAACTAACCCTCCTCCAGTAGAAGGAAAAGTAGGCTGCCAAAAAGTCGCCAGAGAAACAACGAAACAACCCTATATCCGATAGCTCTCAACCAGAAAATAGACAGCAGAGGTGATACTTATAGTGATAAGGGAAAGGAAGCGTCGCTCACCAGGGGAACTGCACTCAGATCAAGCGCCGAAACGCAGCCAAATGCGTAGCTAGAGGAGGAGGAGGGATGATTCGGAGTTCCGAAGAAGAAAAACGAAGACCTAGGAAGCCTGCGGACACCAACTCGACGGGAAGAAGCTGGATCTGGCAGGAATCAGGCGACGGAGGACGGCTCCGGAGACAGACGACAAAAGAGGCGCACCTGTGGAGGGCAAAAAACTCGGAGCACGAAATGGGGGAAAGCGAGTGATGGGTGTGAAGAGGAGGATGAGATCTACAACTTTAATGAAGGGAGGGAGGACGATGGGGAGGTGTAGATGGCGGATCTTGGCTGAGAAAGGCAGAGGGGAAGGAGAATTCAAAATCGCCAGAGCGGATCTTGGCTGAGTTTATCATTACTATTATCATTACTATGAAAGGCAGAGGGGAAGTATAATTTAATTTCTTGATAGTACTATTCTTGGTTGCCGCTCTCATTGTAAGCAAATAACGAAAATTTTGCGGTACTGCCCCACTTTTTGAAAATATTTGGCACTTAGCCCCACTTTCGAAAATAATTAGCCATCTGCCTCTGTTTAGGACACGTCAGCATAAACCATTATTGAAAATAACGACATAGGTTATTTACGTGCCGTTATTTTCAATAACGGCATCTATTTGACATTTTTTTTTCATGCCATTATTTGGAATAACGGCATCAGTATATTTCTCTTACAACTGTAAATCTTCTAACTTTAAAAAATTCTAAGTGTGAATTTTTTTTATAAATAATGTCGTTATCCTGAATAACGACATTCAAATGACTGATGCCGTTATTGGAGATAACAGCATCAGTTATATAAAAATGAACTCTTACCGTTGTTTAGAAACAGAGAGAATGAATAACAAGTTAATATATATATATATATATATATATATATATATATATATATATATATATATATATATATATATATATATGAGAAATCTTCGGTTGCACACTACTTTGGTGAGCACTCCGTGAGCACTCACGAACTAGAGACCCTATGAAAAATCCGAACCGCTCATATTGTTATATATGCCTTAGATAGCTTAACAATAAAAAATCAAGTAATTTGAAGTTCATTTGCCTATGATTTACATCATCCCAAAATTGTATAGCTGAAAATTCTAACAACATGATGGATGGGCAAATGAACTTCAAATTACTTAATTTTTTATTGTTAGGCTATCTAAGGCATATAGAACAATATGAGCGGTTCGGATTTTTCATAGGATCTCTAGTTCGTGAGTGCTCACGGAGTGCTCACCAAAAGTAGTGTGCAACCGAAGGGGACTATATATATATATATATATATATATATATATATATATATATATATATATATATATATATAACTGATGCCGTTATTTGGAATAACGGTATCAGTTATAATTTTTTTTTTTTAATTTATTTGTCAGAGATGATGAATAATAAGTTACTTTTTTATAAAAAAAATTTATAACTGATGCCGTTATTCGTTAGAGATGAGAATGCCGTTATTTGAAATAACGGCATCTGTTATAAGGTTTTCACACTTGCAATTTTTTCTCTAAATGGAGACTACAAGCTGTCGAAAAACAAAATAACCTATGCCGTTACACCAAATAATGGCATGACACTTTTTTTAAATATAGATGCCGTTATTGAAAATAACGGCACGTAAATAACCTATACCGTTATTTCCAATAACGGTTTATGTTGACGTGTCCTAAACAGAGGCAGATCGCTAATTGTTTAAGGAAGTAGGGCAGAGCGCCAAATATTTTCAAAAAGTGGGGCAGTACGACAAAATTTTCGCAAATAACATATCTTCTCAACTTGGAAACCTTACCTTTTGTTGTCCCTATATATATACTAGTAATTTACACGTGCGATGTACGTCTTAATAAATATATTTTTTAAAAGTAAAATTTAGACGTCGTCTGGGCTTGAACCTAAGACCTCTTTTATAATAGTTATGCACTTCTGTTGCACACGTTGGTAGATTTACAAATAACACTAAGATTTTTTTCCATTATAATATATGTATTACTCAATTAGTACCAAAACATATATGTATACATTTTCGTACTAATTGAGTAACCTAGTTTTTTTTTGGCCCTAGCCGAATTGTTTAAGGAATGAAATATTTATTGTTTGTATAATGATTGAAATTTGAGAATTGTAAGAGGGCTTTTTTATATAATATATTTATCCGGTGATTGATTGAGATAATTTGAAGATTTCCTTTGGAAACTTATTTCTAATCTCTAATCTCTTAATATTA
Organism: Hemerocallis citrina; assembly: GCA_017893485.1. Classification (NCBI taxonomy): domain Eukaryota; kingdom Viridiplantae; phylum Streptophyta; class Magnoliopsida; order Asparagales; family Asphodelaceae; genus Hemerocallis; species Hemerocallis citrina. Next base: position 180,947,178 of record CM030368.1, on the reverse strand, counting down.
AAATGGAAGAATGCGTTAGTGTCATTTGTAAATCTACCACCTTACGTGTATTGTACTGCAACTCCAACACTTCCATTATATACTTTATTTAAATTTACCAACTTACATGCATTACACATACAACTCAAACTCTCTCATTATTTACTCTTTATATTACTTTATAATATATTTATTTACTAACACGTGCTATATTATATTACTTTAAACACTATATATTGATTAAAACATGCATCGAACATGTTAAATACTAATACATGTAACTTACATACTACAAGGGGTTTCTCTCTCTAGGGTTCTAGATAGAGAAACTCTTCCCCCCAAAACCCTAAAAAAGAGAAAAAAAACTAGATCTGAGCTTGGGGGTGACGGCTAGAGTTTGTCCCCCCCCCCTCTTCCTTCTCTCATGCCTCGGCCACTCCCGCCTCCGCTCCATCCCGTCGTGATCCCCTGCGTCCTCCCTCTTGTCGCACCTCCGTTCGAGTGGCGATGGAGGCTCCCTCCCGCTGCCGCACCGCCCGTCTCCTGTCGTTGAGGATCGCGGGCCTCCAGTCGTTGTCCCTCCAACCGCTCATCCTGTTCGCCTACTTCGGTGGAGACGGCAGCGACGCCGTCGTTGGTCACTAAGCCGAAGCTCAGCCACCCGCTGATTGCAATCCACGTCGAGGTGGGGACAGACTGGATTGATGTTTCCAATCAGGATGGGGAGTCTATTATTTGAGAGGATAAGGTATGATCACTTCTCCTCTTTGTTTGTGGATTGGACTGGGTTTTGGTTGTGAGTGAGTTTGAGAGAGAGAGGTTATCAGTGCTCTCTGGGGTTATGTATCTGTTTGGGATGGGTTTTGGTTATGAGTGAGAATGAGAGAGAGAGGTTATTAGTGCACTCTCTTGGGTTATGTATCTGTTTGGGATCACTACAACACATAGGGCTTTCTACAGCGGACTTATTATAGCATTTAAGTGTTAATGCTATTGAAAGTGATCAATAATAGCATTTTTAAAGAAAATGTTGTCTTTGATTAGTTTTGAAATTTACTTTTAGTTATGACAGCATTTTTAAAACGCTATATTATTTACGGCATTTTAGAAACGCTATTATATCTGTAAATAAACAAAATAGATATGGGAAAAAAAAAATTCTAAATAAAAACTCCAAATCCATCAAAACCTTTTTAACTTCTCCCTCTCTTCCAAAACCCCTTCTTCACCAAATCGATCCCTAATTATAACTGATCCTCTGCGCCTCCCGAATCCCCGACCCACCATCAAATCATCTCCCCGCCGTCGCCCTCTCCTCCTCCCCGCCGTCGCCCTCTCTTCCTCCCCAGCGTCGCCCTCTCCTCCTCCCCGCCGTCGCCCTCTCTTCCTCCCCACCGTCGCCCTCTCCTCCTCCCGTCGCCCTCTCCTCCTCCCCGCGCCCCCGTTGCCCTCTCTTCCTAACACAACCCTTCTTCATCCTTGGCTTGGCAGGTAAACATATAAGAAATAGGGTTTTTAGCATAGCACTGTATGGGATGTATACACTTCACTTCATGATTAGCTAGGAATAGATATTGTGTGTATATACTGTTCTCGTTCGGCACTTGGGAGTTTTTCCTTTTAAGTTGATCTCTGTGTATAAAAAATGCTCTTGGTTTCATTTGATTGTAACCAAGAACTTCTTTCGGTTTATTAAACCCCCTTTTGATTTCCACCAATCTGTTAAGATAAATGATAATCAGGACATAGTGAATGTAAAGTTGTCTATATATCATTGGGGCATATATTTTAGTCAAATGTTTAGTCTGGAAATTGTGCACCTGTATGTTTTAGTTCGTTTTGTAAATAAATTACATGCTCTTTTCGCCCTGCTTCTCTGTTATTAAAACTTATTTGTTTCAATTTTACTTGGATGACCTATAAAGTAGCACACTTATTACATCCTTACATTTAGCTACAAGTCCATCTATAGTATAAGGAACTATTTTGTAGCCTACTCTTTCTGTAGAACTTCTTGTCTGGAGTTACTTGGAACGGCAAGAGGCTGTTTACTATTATCGATCCAGCTTTATTGTGATGGTAACTGCTTTACAGTGGAAAGTTAGTCACAGTAGACAAACTTTTTGCAATTGAAAGTTCTTATTTGAGTTAAGGATGACATTAGGTTGCATGTATGTTTATCATTATGGCTTAGTTCCACTACATTAACATTTTTTGCTAGTAATGTGTGTACCTCTTAATATGCAACTGGTGAATGGATATGACATATTTAATTAGACATATTTTTAAAATCGTATCAATTAAAGTTTGATCCACGTTGTTGATGTGTGTATTGTTGGTGTTATCTTGTTAATTTCTCCTCGGTTGTCATCTCTTCAAGGTCAGAGGAGCTGGTGTGTCATCACAATGAATAAAGATTGGGTTCATCTTAACAAGTAATGAAATCTTACCCAAATTAATATTTTAATATATAATAGATATTAAGATATTACATGCTTTTATGACCACTATTTTATAATTTATAGAAATACAACAGCATATAAAGTGGTAGTTCATAAGATATTTTTGTCGGTAGCCTCAGCTTATCCCTGGGATGGTTGATGGTATGGGTTCACCACTTCTACAACGAAGACAATTCTACTCAGCCCCCATGTCAAAATTAAGAATGCTGATGATATGTCGGATGGCAAAGCCTGAAGAGGTTCTTATTGTTGAAGATGAAAATGGAAATATCGTTCGTGAAACTATGAAAGACAACGGCGTACTTGTTCAATATAAGGTTTGTGCATTTTAGTTACTCTGACAATCAAGTTTCTATTTTTCTTGGTATAAAAATTATAATATTAGTTGTTTTTTTTATATATTTAGAATTATGCTTCACAGTTGTGATCTTGAAAGTGATTGTGGTGTTCATTGTTGTAGTTTGCTTTATGGTTTTAAATTTGTTAGGTGGCTTGATGCTAAAACAAAGATCTATATCAACATTGGCATTGGAGTTGATGATTATGAATTTGGAATATTTGCTTTTTTGGCATGAAGGAAACCACCATGGAGTGGATTTAATAGGACAAACACAAAATTACGTTTTGAAAACAACACAACCTAAATGATTTATCTGTAGAATCGTCAATGATTATAACTTTTATTAGTTGGTGTGGTGCGTTATACTTGATGGCTATAACTGTTAGTCTGATTTCAGGTTATGTCATGAATGTTTGTAGTATGAAGATAATTCATAGTGCGTGGCAGTTTTATTTCATAAGATCTGGATAACATCTTATCTTGTATTATTGCAGCATGACTATACTAATGGATACGTGTTTGCAGATCATGAAGGAAACATTGGTATACTTGTCACACCTGGATCATGAGGACACTGAAAAACAGGTACTGCTTAACTAAAAGTATTGTCTTTCTGTAGGTCGCATTTTCTTCTCTCTTTCTGTAGCGCACATTTTCTTCTGTCTTTCTGTAGCTCGCATTTTCCTCTCTTGAAACAAGTAGAGGACATCTGGTCTTGGTCTTATGAATTTGTGATTTGGTGCACAGTTTCCATCAGTTTTTGATATGCATGAAATTTCTGCTGTTATGTTTTGAGAATGAAACATAGGATTGTACATTTGATGCATATTCAACAGCTTTGGCATTTGGATGTTTCTTATTAAATTTGGCCCTCTTATTTAAACTGCTCCATAGAGTTTCTGCTTTACAGTGATCATTTTCACCCGTTCGGGTATTGGGATCTTTTTTTGTATTGTGTAATATGCATACCACATTCCTCTTATTGTTTCATAAAATGTGTCTAATCAGGATTACTTTGTACTTCTCAAACTACCATGCAATTGGAAAAAGTTGAGTATTTAAATATGCACACTGATTTATTGGTTTTAGAGATCCATTATTATGAAATTAACCATTCATTGTATGTATATACAAGAACCCCTCTAGGCATTTGTTTAAGCACCTCCTTTGTGATCATGGCCACCTATCTTTATGGTTTTTTTCTTCTGTAACCTGACTTGTGAAATTTGAATTCAAACTTAAGGCATTAAAATATATTTATGTTCTTGCTGAACTTGTGTGCTCATATTGATCTGCTACTTTTTTTTGGGGGGTGGGGGGTGGGGTACCATAATATTGAGCTAATCTTTATTATCCGATCAGTGGGGTGGGGTACCATAATATTGAGCTAATCTTTATTATCCGATCAAAATTCAGAAAGCAAATGCTTTATCTAATTTTAATTTGTTTTGGTCTGATTTCAGATGTTAAATAAGTTAAGCAAACAATTAAGTGGAGAGGATTGGACCTGGAATAACGTAAATACTTTATGCTGGGCAATTGGATCAATCTCTGGGTCTATGATGGAGGACCAGGTACACATTTCATTCCTTACACTACAGCTATTTGATTGGGAAAAAGTTATAAGAATCAGGTTAATATAATATGTAGTATAACTCATAACAATTTTGATGGCTGTTTTCAGTCTACAAGTATTGCAATTTAATAATTCAGTAGTTTCTCTCTTGTTAAGTTTTTCTTTGATTTGGATGCTTAATCTGCAATTTCTATGTATTGCCTATAAACATTCTCTTCTGGAACTGAAAATCATTTGGTTTATTTCCTTTTTAACAGGAAAACAGATTTCTTGTGATGGTCATTCGGGACTTGCTGAACCTCTGTGAAATCACAAAAGGGAAGGATAACAAAGCCGTCATTGCCAGTAACATCATGTATAAATATCTAAGCCTGATCATTAAATATGTTTGTCTATTCTGTTATGTATGAACGTACATTTATGTTATAATATTTGTAGGTATGTTGTTGGACAGTATCCAAGGTTTCTGAGGGCCCACTGGAAGTTCCTGAAAACAGTGGTGCATAAACTGTTTGAATTCATGCATGAAACACATCCAGGAGTTCAGGTGACACTTTTGGGGATTTAGTGTTTTTAGTCTCTTTGTTTTCATGGAGAAGTGCTGATATGTTGTGAACTAATTTACTAATTTAATGAATCTGGAGAAAATAATTATTAATCAATATTCTAGTTTTTCTATTCTTGTCATTTGGATAGTACAATGAATAATCTATCTAATAATGATGATACAAAACAATACTAAACGCCATTTCATTTGAATTAGAGGGCCATAATAGTTACCAGTATTAGAATTTCTCAGAAGAATTTCAGAGTCTTTTCATACTTACAAAATGGGGTATGTGTTTGGATGTCACCTCATGACAATGACAAATGTGCCATTATCTGGTGGTGATGATCACCTTTCTAAATGTTGTTGCTACTCTGAAGTGCAGTACCCCTCACAAGATGAAAGCATCTGTATTTCCTTTTTTGATTCATTTGGTTCTGAATATGATTTTACAATATTGTCAATAGAATACAGATGAATAGAAATATATGGAACCCACATCTTAAAAATTAAGAAGGTATCTGGCAATGCTGAATGCTAGGAGACAAGTAGATGCTGGTTGCATATGCAAAATACATGCTTCATATTTATTTAGGCTGCTGAATATTGCCTATACGTTGTGTTTCCAACTTAACATTGAGCAGTCTGTATGGCCAGTGCCTGTCCACCACACTCTATTCTTCATCATTAGACTTGGGTTTCAGAATCAGTTCTGATTTAAACTCGAAGCAATTTTGTTTGTGTTATATGATACATCAGATAAACTTTGGTGCAAACCTCAATGCTACTCATTTTCTGGAAGACGTTTACTTTAGGCAAAGTCCTCAGCATTGGCAAATACCTTCTTTAGTGCATCTGTATTTCCTTTTTTGATTCATTTGGTTCTGAATATGATTTTACAATATTGTCAATAGAATACAGATGAATAGAAGTGATTTCTAACATCCATAACCCCTCTACTTGGGTTTTTGGAACAGTAGTGATTTCTAACATCAAGAAACATCAAGAAAGTCAGAAGTATAACTATTGAATGGGTTCCTATTGAATGGGGAGTGAGACACAAAACATTAAATATCTAAGATAGTCAGCGAACCAAACTTACAAGGATGGATACAAAATTGATAATCTCTATTTTTTGTAGATAGTTTTACAAAAAATGTAATCTAAACAATTTCAATACTTTACTATATCTATAAAATGAAACCCCTTGATGCATAGATCACCAAATTGCAGATACTTCCATGCTAAAGAGTCTGAAATTCTATTTTATAGCGTTTAACTCTATTGCCGAAACGCTATAAAAGGCCAGATTCAGCAACTCAAGGTAATCGGCCTTTAACTCTTCTCTAAGTCAATCCTTGCAGATTGTCCTATATCAAACGTTAATTTTGTTCCTAATCCATTTGCTCTTTCTGTGTGATTTCAGGATGCCATTGAGAAGCTCCTGATCTAGATGTGGAATTCTCTCAGCATGATGGGCCTCGCAATTTTAAATTTCGCATCCTTGAGGCTTGGACTGATAGTGTGATTTTGTTTCTTCTGGGCCTTTTATTTGAATTCTCATCTTTTTCTTTGCTATGTAACTTGTTACCTGTTTACGGATGATATTTGAATGCCCGAAGATAATTGTATATGCAAACACAGCTATTAATGACATTCTCAATGACATCTAAATTCATTCTCATGTGTTTTGCCATGAATATCTCACTCTGCAGGTTGGAGTAAATTTGTCTTTCCTTGTCTGTGCTAGTCGTCTAGCGTTTAAAGTTTGAAGCAGTGTACTGTTTTTGCAATTGCAAAGAATAGTCAGAATAACTATTAATACTAACGCTATATGTACAATCTATTACTATATAACGAATCGTGTCGGGAAAAAAAATATATAACTAAAACGCTATAGAAACTATAGCGTTTTACAAAACGCTATAGAATCTATAGCGTTCTGGAAACGCTATAGATTCTATAGCGTTTTGTAAAACGCTATAGATTCTATAGCGTTTCCAGAACGCTATAGATTCTATAGCGTTTGGTCAAAACGCTATAGACTTATTATAGCGGGGCTTTTGATAGCGTTTGTAAAACGCTATTGTAGGTCTACGATAGCATTTTATGAATGCTATCAAATGTCATATTTGTTGTAGTGGATATGATTGTGTGTGGGAAGGTGAATGCTCCTTCCACCACTCGGCATCGGGAGTTCTGGAGCTCCTTCACCCGACAGCCACAGTCTCCGAGGCAGCACCGCTACTACGCCCTCATCATGGAACCTGACGTCCAACGCTACCGCCCGTTGTGACGAGAGGAGAAGGTGATGCTTCAGTTAGTTGTGATTTGTTTTGGGTTTTTTGAATGAGAGAGAGTGAGTGAGTGAAGATGTTGCTCCTTACTACTCTCTGTTGGTGTATGTCTGTGTATGTGAAAAATTACTGGAGAGAGAAAAAGCATGAGAGAGGTGAAGATATCATTTTCACGACTCTCTCTTTAACTGTGGTTTTGGTTGGGGTGAGCAGGGCCGGCCCTGGCCCTGTGCAACCTGTGTGGTCGCACAGGGCCCAGGGCCCATATATAATCCAATTAGTTGGAGGCCATGATTATGATTAATGGTGAGGTCAAGATGCCGTCTGTTTGTCTCTTTTCAAGCTCAGCACTTCTTTGGTAAATTGTTACATTGTAGAGTTATTTCCTACTCCCTCCGTTTCACTTTAAGTGATATTCAGGAGTTTTGCAACAGATTAAGGAAGGGTGAGATAAATATTTGTTTCCCTCTACAGCCTTATAGTCTCCATGATTTAATTACTAATTCTTTTTCCAATACAGATTCTGATTTCAAAAAATTGTAATTAATATTTTCTCAATACAAATTCTGTTTTCAAGAGAAACTAGAATTACTAATTCTTTTTCCAAAACTGTTGGCATTAAATTTTTTGAGAAAATAAAATCTAGAAAGTTGAAACTACAATTTTCTAAGAATATTTGATAGGATTAAGATGAGTAATTAAGACAAAGTTTCAACATAATAAGGATTTTCTTGGAAAAAAATGGAAAAAAATTGGATAATATCACTTAAAGTGAAACAAGAAAAAAAACCCTAAATATCACTTAAAGTGAAACGGAGGGAGTATAAAAAAGTAAAAAAAAAAAAAAAAAACTTTCAAAAAATGTAGGGTTAGTTTATTATTATCATTTGTATAAGCAAGGTAGTACAAATATATTTGTACTTCGATTCAAATTAGCTGAACTCCTCGAGCGTCAGCCTCGAACAAACTAACATAATTTAGATGTTATTCAATTTCCTGATAGGCTCGAAGTTAATGGTGTTTCCTAAAAAAACTCTTGATCTTCCTACTTCTCCTATTTAATAAAGAGTCCTAATAGTATAAATGCACAGGCAGGGCTGGTCCTGAGATTTATAGGGCCTTGTGCGGAAAAAAAAAACTAGGCTTTCTTTACATATTTTAATACAAAATTTACTTTATTTTGGTTTCGATGTCATGTACATATAAATCTATATATATTATGCAATTCAATTGCAAAATATGAGTAGCGTACATTCTTTATCTTAAAAATTTTATATGAATTCATTTGAAAAATACATTTCAAAGTTGCAAAACCTTTTAGTATCTTCAAAATTTTCCAAACTTTCTAAAACTGCAACATAGGAATTTCATGAGAAAACCTTAAAAAACAAAACAACAGAATTCTTGATCTTCATACTAGAATAAAGAGTCATAATTAGCATAGCCTGATTTGTAGGTCCTCAACCTGTGCATTTATACTATTAGGACTCTTTATTAAATAGGAGAAGTAGGAAGATCAAGAGTTTTTTAAGGAAACACCATTAACCTCGAGCCTATCAGGCAATTGAATAACAGCTAAATTATGTTACTTTGTTCGAGGTTGACGCTCGAGGAGTTCAGCTAATTTGAATCGAAGTACATATATATTTGTACTACCTTGCTTATACAAATGATAATAATAAACTAATCCCTACATTTTTTTAAGTTTTTTTATTTTTTTACTTTTTATAGGAAATAACTCTACAATGTAACAATTTACCAAAGAAGTGCTGAGCTTAAAAAGAGACAAACATACGGCATCTTGACCTCACCATTAATCATAATCATGGCCTCCAACTAACTGGATTATGGGCCCTGGGCCCTGTGCGACCACACAGGTTGCACAGGGCCAAGGCCGGCCCTGTGCATAGGTTGAGGACCTACAAATCAGGCTATGCTAATTATGACTCTTTATTCTAGTATGAAGATCAAGAATTCTGTTGTTTTGTTTTTTAAGGTTTTCTCATGGAATTCCTATGCTGCAGTTTTAGAGAGAATGGAAGTTTTTGAAGATACTAAAAGGTTTTGCAACTTCGAAATGTATTTTTCAAATGAATTCATATAAAATTTTTAAGATAAAGAATGTACGATACTCATATTTTGCAATTGAATTGCATAATATATATAGATATATATGTACATGACATCGAAATCAAAGTAAAGTAAATTTTGTATTAAAATATGTAAAGAAAGCCCAGTTTTTTTCTTTTCGCACAAGGCCCTATAAATCTCAGGACCGGCCCTGGGGGTGAGGGTGAACTTTGCGCGATTGTGGGAGGAAAGAAGGAGAAGTCGGGTTCGGCGGTTGTCAAAATCCCGCATGACTGCCTTCAGAGTGCGCTTGATGTGGAAGCGGAACACGAAGCTAAACTGACATACAAACAATTATGATGGGTCGAGCACTGTGATTGGGCCCAAGATGGGGTCCATTACAGTCTTAAAGGAGATGCAGCTATGGGACCTCCTAGATAGTGGTGAAGACTATCGATTTGTTGGCCCACCCTCCAGGGTTTGTTAGAGAGATCTCTTGTTGTCTGTACGGGTCATGTTACTTCATATTTTATTTTATGTTCGGAGTTTGTAATTTGGCCCAGTACTCTGAGTATATTTTGTTAATTCCTAATTAATGAAATATGGTGGCTATATTCCGCCTTAAAATATATTTTTAAAAAAACTTATACATGTAACTTGGAATATTCAGGTGAGTGCATATTCAAAACCATAAAGATTGCAGAAATTTTTTATTAAATAAACTGAGGAAGAGTGAGTGAGTAGCTCCGACATTAATCAAACGATACTAATAATGAGTTTGAACTAAATTAATAATTAAATTGGGCTCGGGCTATTACAATACTATCCGGTTGGTAGGGGTGGTGCCGGTGATTGCAGGATGCTGTAGTTGCAATACGGTTTCAAGTGTTATCGGAAGAAGAAAGGGCCGGACAAGATGAAATTCCTAGGTCATGAACTTCACAAGTTGAATTATTACAACTATTTCTTAATTCTTGAAAGTAATTCCAGTTAGATACTTTCTTCATTTCAAAATGTATCATTCTAACCTTTTTTATTTCGTCCCATATTATTTGTCATTTTAGATTTCCAAAAGAATGCCTTCAAATTTTTACAATTTAATCGATGCCTTTTTTATTTGACTATTTTTTTTGAGATAAAAGTGACCGACTCGGTCACCTGCTTCATTAAAGAGGTTTTAAAGAAACCAAATATTACAAACATCATAAGTTCCATCTAGATCCGAACATCTAGAGACAAAACACATCCAAGTACACAATGATCAAGTTACATTGTGACCACCCACCATCAAAATCCAAACGAATTGCTCCAGATGCCACCAAAACTTTCCCAAAATAATGCTGTCCACTTTAAACTCCCAAACAAACTAGCGTCGAGCCAAACTGTTGTTCATTATAATTGACATCCTCTCTGCTAAACTGTCCCCAGTTGCAAGCATACAGTAGGATGCCCCCCCCCCCCCCCACCCTCTCTCTAAGTTACTCTGCACCCTCCAGACGCATTTTCTTTCTTGTCCCTGTTTGACTTGCCCAAGCAATGATAATGATATTATGCAAACGTCACTTTAATTGTACAAATATTGTTACGAAAGCAAGCATCATTCCTATCCAGCCACAGGTTCCACATAGTCGCAGCTACAACAATATCCCACATCAACCAATATTCTTCCCTAATGTGTGTCGATCTCGAATTTCCCCATAAGTCCACTATAGAGTTCAGAAGCGACAAGATACCAAAACTTAGACTCATAATTTTCCATAACAGTTTCGCTTTAGGGCATTGTAAGAAAATATGTGTAGTGTCCTCCTCTCCCTCGCTACATCTAGGGCACTGAGTATCGATCAGGATGTTACGGCTCTTAAGATTCACCTTGGATAGTATCGTGTTATTCAATACCAACCAAATGAACGCCTTGATCTTGTTAGGGACCTTAGACCTCCAAATAATGTTCGCCTCCCCGTTTCTAACACCCCCATCATTGTAGAAGTTGTACATGGATCTAACCGAGAACAATCCAGTAGACTCTAACTTCCAAGACCTATCATCTTCTATCCCCCTGTTCACTCTCACCCCTTCTTCCAGGAGCTCTTTGAGTTGTTGAAGTTGGTGCTGACTTTCATCCAATAAAACTCCCTCGTGGTTGAGTCTTACTGTCCCATTTTTCCAAATCTCCGTTACTAAAGCGTTTTCCTCTTTTGATTCCACAGCAATTGTGAAAACAGTGCTAGCAGTGTATTCTCTCCCGCCCATTTGTCCTTCCAGAATCTGATGTTATTTCATTACCCAATTTACACCTTGTATTAACATGGAAATCTTCTCCTACCTTCGGGATCCCTTTCCACATGTAAGATTTTTTCCCTTGTTTACTTCTTCCCCAAAATCTGAACCTTTTATGTCTACGATATAATAAGAACGAGTTACCCCACCACGCCTTACGCTGCTTGTGCATTTTCCACCACCACTTAGCTAATAGTGCTTTATTCATGTCTCGAAGATTCACAATTCCAAGTCCACCAAACTCCTTCTTTTTACATACCCTACCCCACCTAACCAGGTTCATCCCCTTACTGCCCTCCTGGGCTCCTTTCCACAGGAAGTGTCTCCTACATTTTTCGATTCTGTCGATAATCCATTTTGAGATCTCATAAATAGACATTAAGTACGTTGGAAGGCTGCTGAGGACCGAGTTGATAAGAATAATTCTGCCCCCAAGTGACAAGAATTTCCCTTTCCATCCGTCCAGTTTCCTATCTATTTTTTACACAAGCGAAATCCAATCTTCCCTAAGCAATTTTTCCGGTCGGATTAGCGTACCCAAATATTTTAGAGGGAATTCCCCCTGCTAACATTCGAGCAAAACTGAGATCCTTGAAAAGGGATTGACCGTATCACTACTTAGTGCAAAAACCCTACTCTTTTGCAGATTAACTGTCAAGCCAGACCATAGTTAAAAACATCTTAGTATAACTCTAATGGCCAACGCTTCCTCAATCTGTGAAACCCCAAACATAAGGGTATATTCGCATATTGCAAAATTGACATCTGAACTGAACATCCTTTCACCTTAATCCCTTTGGAAATCCCCGCTTCACAACCTCTCCTAGTCATTTCAGCCAATCCATCAACGATGATAGAAAAGATCAAAGGTGATAAAGGATATCCCTGCCTTAGACCTCTCCGGCATCTGATCTCCTTGCCGAGTTCCCCATTTAGTTGAATGAAAGATTTTCCATTTCTAATACACATCTTCATCCACCTCCTCCATTTTGGCCCAAATCCTTTTAGTTCGAGTGCCTCGTCCACACAGTCCCATTCTACTGAGTCGTAGGCTTTTTCAAAGTCAAGATTCAGGAGAAAGCCATCCACATTCTCCTTGTTGCCCCTGAAAACCATTTCATGGGCTGAGGCGATACTGTCCGTGATATCTCTACCTTTGACAAATCCGCTTTGTGATTCATCAATAATATCCGCTAAGTTCGGTGACAGTCTGTTGGCCAGCAATTTAGTGATGATTTTGAAAGACCCATTGAGTAGGCTAATCGGTCCACCATGAGGACCTCCGCTTTCTTCGGGATAAGGATAATATTTGCATAGTTAAGTCTATCTACTTGTGCCACTTCGCAAAAAACTCATCAACAATATCTAGGAAATCACTCTTGATGATCGTCCAATATAGTGTGTAAAAAAGTATCGGAAATCCATCTGGTCCCGGAGCTTTGTCCTGTCCCAAGCTTTTGATAGCTCTAAGCACCTCTTCCTCTGTGAAGGTTCCCTCCAAACCTTCACTCCCATCCAATCTCGACTCACTCCACATTTCATTATTCAATCTGCAAGTGTGATCTCTCTTCTGTCCCATTACCTCTCTGAAATTCCTATCTACATGGTTTCTAATTTCCCTACCCTCCTATGTCCACGCTCCCCCCACAAAAAGTCCCGAAATATTGTTATGCCCTCTTCTACCATTTGCCACCTTATGGAAGAATGCCGTGTTGGAGTCTTCTTCCTTAAGCCATTGGATTCTCGATCTTTGTCTCCAATAGCACTCTTCCATCTCTCCAATTCGGTGCATTTCAATTCTGTTTTCTGCTAGCTCCTCCATCTCTCTCCTTTCTAATACTCTGTCTTCCTCAATAGTTTCTAGTTCCTGTGTTCTATTTCCCAGTCTATCTTTTCGTCTCATTAGCTCTCCATTCTCTTCTTTAGCCCACTTCTTTAGAGCTTTTCACAGTCTCTTAATTTTGACAATCCATTTGGAAACAACATCAGTCATGTTCGTAGGATTTTCCCAAGAGCCCTCAATAACCTTCCTAAAGTTATTGGAGTATGTCCAGGATTTCTCAAACCTGAACTGCTTTTGAATGTATCATCTACCAACTCTACATCTAGAGTTAGTAGGGTGTGATCCGACGTTAGTCTGGGGATTGACCTAACCGTCGCCAACGGGAACCTCTCCTCCCAATCTGGCGAGACTAAGATTCTATCTAGTTTTGCTAAAGTCAGGTTAGCTTGCATGTTTGTCCACGTAACTCTCCTATCAGACCCCTATATCTCAATAAGTTCTAGATTGCTGATGAGAAGGTTGAAATCCAATCTACATCTATTGTTTCCCCCCCCCCCCTCCCCCGATGTTCCGACCTAAATCTTGTAATGTTAAAATCCCCCCCCCCCCCCAAATCCAAGGTCTATCCCATCTACTCCGAACATTTTTTTTTAACTCTAACCAAAATCCCTCTCTAAGACTCGCGATATTGGGTCCATAGACCGAAGTCACCATGTGCTCCCACCCATCACTCTTTCTCCTAATTCTAATGGTCACCGAGAAAGAACCCATAAAATCCTCGATAAGCTTAAAGATTTTAGAATCAAAACCTATCGCTATCCTCGCCGACATATCTCTAGACTCCCTAAATCGCCACTCAAAATCTCTAAACGATCTGAAGCCCTCAAAGTCCCTCCTCTGTGGGTTAGAAAATCTAGTTTCTTGAAAAGCACACACTGCCGCTTATGGTTAGCGATAGAATCATTAACCATTCTACTCTTAATTCTAGATCACATTCCTCTCACATTCCAAAAGATGTATGACATTAAAAAATAAATTCACCCAATCCCCTACTCAAGAGAAACTCCCCACACTAGACAGTTTATAGACACAGTCTATAGGCTTCCTCCCTAAGGTTAAAAACCCTTTGGCATTGTTCCTCTCTAGTGGAACCCATGTCTAGACCTATTGCGCAGGCATAATAAAGAAGCATATTAGCCGAAATGAAACTAAGGACCGAAAACGAACCTCCACAAGCAGACGTTGGTTCCTTTGCTTTTGCTGTAACACCCCGCAAAATTGAAATTACAATTTTGCCCCTGGGTGTTACGCACGTATATTTTGTAATGTGTTTCACTACATATTTTGGATTCGTATTATTTATACATTTTCCGTATTGATTTCAGTCAACTAAAATATAATATTTCAATCCCTAGGATTTACGTGCTTTTTACGTGTTTTGATGCACGTGTTTCCACCACTACGTATAATATTTTCTATAGGTTTAAATTATTTGTTTTTATGTATTTAAATCTATTTTATAAAAACGAAAATTTATTTTCCCCTTGTTTTTGATTAAAATGCATTTTTCGATTTTCTGCACGTATATTGCACGTACTTTCTACGTGCTGCGATTTTATCATGAAATACATAAAATTAGTAAATACATTTTTCTTATATTATTTTCGATTATATTTAATAATTTTTCATCGATAAAGTCAATTTTCGCATTTTAATATTTTACGTGCAACGCACGTGTTTTAAGCGAACATATTTGAGTGTGTTTATTTTCAAAATAAATTTTGGAGTGTGTAACACCCCGTATAATTTCTAAAAAAGAGTATAAGTATAAAGTATAAATGTATATATGTTTACAAAGGTAAAAAATAAAAATGTTGGCTGTGGATTATATGTGGATTATAACGCATGCATGAATTTGATGCATGCATGAATTTGAATGGTAAATATTTGGAATATGTGGTATAATGGAGGGGGGGCCCACGAAAGATGTAAAACAGCAAGCAAGGCTTGGCTGTGTGATTATGTTGACTTCGGTCTACTGAATTTAGAGACGTGACCCATACTATGGGGGGGGGCCACCTTCATTATCCTGTTCAGTGTTCATCCGGGAGTTAGAGGATGTGAGTAGATGAGAGTTAGTGTTTTAGAGAGTGGGGAGATGAAGAGTTGGGAGTTAGGGAGGTTAAGAAAGTGAAGAGGTGAGAATTTAATTTGAGTAATTTATTATGTGGGTAATTTTGCAAATTGAACCCTCTACATATCCTATAAATAACACATCTCTTCTTCTCATTTCACACACTAAAAGAAAACAAATCAAGAAAAAGAAAAGAAAGATAGAAGAGAGTTTTTTTTGTGTGCTTGGAGGCTCTTGCTAGAAAGGGAAGATCTAGAAGGTCACTTTGGAGCTAGAAGAGGTGTTCATTTTCTTTCATTGTTCAAACTTCATTGAGGTGGGTTCTCATGCTTTCTAATTTAGAACTATGCATGCTAGTGATAATATATGAACATTTTGTTTTGATGTGTAGTTAAAATTTCATGTTAGTGTTACATGCTATTGCTATGATTAAACAAATAATAGGAATTTTTGACTAAAGAGCTAATGCCATAGATCATGTTAGAATACTTGTAAAATGTTGTGCATGTTAAAAGTGTGTGGTTGTAGGAGAAATTTGTTGAAAAATGTTGGGAATACATTCTTTTGCAAAAATATTTTTCTGAAGAATCTTGTTATGAATAGATAAAATTCTTGTTAGTTTAAAGTGATGTTGTGATTGATGTGATTAAGTTGAAAAGGAAGTCTACCATGCTAACTAAAGAAAGAGAATTACTTGATTGTTGTGAACCATGCTAATATGTTTGCTTAGTCTTGTGTTTACAATAGTGTTAATATATGAGAATAACTTTGATGTAAAATTTACAAATGGGAATCATGCTATCATAATTGCGAAAGTAGTCTTATTGTGACAATTACCATGTTAATGAAAAAAAAAAAAAGACAAATGCTTGTATAAACCATGTTGGTAAATTGTAAAATTTTATGCTTATAATATTATTGACCATATTAGATTTTATAATAAAATAAAAAAAAATGAAATTTCGATTAGTTTATAATATGTCGACATGAGTAGGTTCTATTTTTAAAAGAATGGGAACTATTGTGTGAAAGAGCAATTTTTATTTTTATAAAATATAATTTATGTCAAATTGAGATTTTAATCAAATAGACATGGATACTAGTTTTCATTTCTTTTGTAGGATTTAGTTCCTAAAGAAAAGTCTAAGTTTTGCAAAAGATGAGAAAAATGAATTTCTTTAAATAAGTGAAAAATAGTATTTTTAAAATAATTGAAAATTTTATTAGTTACTATCTTTTTATTAGTTGCTATCTTTTTATTAGTTACTATCATGGAAAGGATTATTTCTAAAATTGTGAAAGAATTGATCTTTGGAATGAACACATTTTATGGAAAAAGACACACTTTGTGGATAGTTGAACAAAAGAACATTTGTGCCTTTTTAAACAGAGATTACACATAGACTTACTGGTTAGCGTAATAAACTTGGGTTTGGTTGAGAATAGTCACGGGTTCAAAACTCCCTGGTGACTTATATTTTATTTTGGGGTTTTAAAATGATTTGGTAAATAGTTTCGAAAGTGGGTCAGTTTGGTAAAAACTTCCGTGGGAACTAGATCTGTAATTTTGATAGTGAGTAGGTCAATTTGGTAAAAAGTTTCGAGAGTGGGTCAGTTGGGTAAAAACTTTCAAAAGTGTTTCATTTTGGGTAAATTTTAGTATTCATAAAACATAAATGAAGAATTTATTCTTAAAGATTGTTTTTGTGTAATTGATAAGATTTAACGAGGATTTGAGATAGGAAGAAAAATAAATGACTACAAAAGTATTAGTAAAGAGCATGACTTTTAATTTACAAAATAATGATTTAGGGTGAATTGAAATCTCTTTATTTCTAGAAATGCAATATGGTTGAGTTATGTGACTTTTGAGATCATGAAAGATTTTGTTGTGAATGAGTAAATCATGTTTAGTGCTAAAGATGAGACATTGAATCGTGTTAAAATGAGACATCGTATGAATTTGAAATTGTTAATGAATTATTATTTATTATGAATAACTAGATCACGAATAGTGGCAAGACTATGAAATGATTACTTTGTGGATAAGTGTTAAGACAAGATTTGATTATTTTTGTGAAGTGAATTGAAAGATGAAATTATATAAGTTTAAGACATGATTACAAAAGGGTGTGAATACCCATGTTTTCTTGTACATGAAAGTTTATGACTTAGAATTAGTAAGACCTCGGTACCGGCATTATTAAAAGAAAAGATTTGAGGAATGATTCGGAGATATGGCTAAGGAGCTATCTCGTATTTGTTGATTAAGTCCGGTAGGAGGAAAAAACTGATTCTATGAGTAGAAATTATTCATGTCTTGAACTTACGAAAATTTAGGCACATAAGTGAAGATGTAGTAAACTTAGGGAAACGTAAGTGGGGTGCTCTATATAGTTGTTGGTGGACTCCAAGACTATAGACCCAGTTGGTGGACTGAGGTTGCCCTGTGAGAGACGGATTATTATATTTTAGTTCGGGACTATGAGGACGGGTCAGCGGTGGACTCCGGGATCTTGAGTAGTCGGACGGATGGATTTTTGTGTTTACCGTCTCCAATGTATATATATATATACTGGGCTAGAGGGTCACATACGGGACGGTTCGTACGATGTGGAATCTGTTATAACAGCTGGCGGTGGACTCCAAGGCTGGGATTCACATTCGTGGAATAGTCTGAACTTTGTTTTGCTACCGGGTAGTTTTCATGGCGAGGGATCGAGCCCTTTATTGTGGAGAACGTAGGCGCTTGCCCTCGGACCTATGTAGTATGGGATGCATAGAATCCGAACAAGTGTGCATTAGTGTCATCCTAGTGTAGAATGGTATGCATTAGGCATTAAGACATGACATACACTTATGTTTAGAATAATCACTTTTGACACTTTATATGTTCATTCAATCTTTTTGTGATTTGTTAAAGTATGAGACCGTTATACTATTCCTGGCATAGAGAGGATAGCCGTGTATAACATTTCGTCAGTTGTAAGTAACTGACATGCCCACAGATTAACATGCAGGTAATGGACTATTCGCGAAGCTATAAAGTGGATATGCTGGTGGTGTTTTATTTTTAAAGATGTTGTAAATGTTTTATTGTAAATTTCATTCTTCCGCTGTGTAAAACCAAGTTGTAATTGAACTCTGATGTATTGTGAATAAAAAGTTTTAAATTTTCCTTGTAAAATTGTACGAAGTGAAGTAAAGATCCTGTGAAATCCTGAGTTTGTCCTTATTTGAAATTCGGGGTGTTACAGATGGTATCAGAGCATGCTTCACAAGTAGTACAAGTTTATAAGGAACGATAAAAAGTGACGATAAGTTTGGGAACAAACCAAAAGAGTCCTTCTGTCAACCGGGTGTAAACAACCCTAAGCGACACGGTATTTAAGCGTCTTCGGACCACCGCTAGCTGGGAACCGACTCTTACGGCTAACCCAAGTAAATCAGAACTTGATAGACTAAAGATTTGTTTAGGAAAAGTAGTGAGATCATTAACTATAGTCTAGAACCCGTGACACCTTATTGAGTAGTTACAATATTATCCCTGCGGACACTAGAGTGTGAGTTTCAGTCTATAGAGATTTAAATGTAAGTGATTTACATTTGTG
Source organism: Hemerocallis citrina (assembly GCA_017893485.1). Taxonomy (NCBI): domain Eukaryota; kingdom Viridiplantae; phylum Streptophyta; class Magnoliopsida; order Asparagales; family Asphodelaceae; genus Hemerocallis; species Hemerocallis citrina. Next base: position 180,928,102 of record CM030368.1, on the reverse strand, counting down.
TTGCTCTATGCACTGATATTTTCTTTTTCTTTTGGATGGCTGGAGTCGTGAATGCAGAAGTTATTGACTTTCATTCATAATGTTTTTCTCGTATACATTGATATGAGAGTGTATGCGAGCACATTTTTCCCTGGGTATCAGAGTGGCGCAGTGGAAGCGTGGTAGCTTGGACCGTCATTCATGATACCTTACACACTTCCCTCTCAAATTATTTTTGTAGATCATTATCATGGTACTTTCTCCATATTCAATATATAAATTTTTAATAAATATTTTCTTGTGTTATTAAATCATTTGAATATTTATTATTTATCTATCTTCCTTAGTCTTGATATTTTAAACTTGTTTTTTTCAAACTTAAAATTTCGTCTTTCAGGTATTTATGTCACTTTATATTTACCCGTTGATATTTACTATTACTTTACGTATTAAATTGCCGTTTATTAAATTAAGATTGCAACCACTAATTTCTTCATTTATTATTTTGAATTTTTCTTATGAAATTTTCTTATGTGCTCTCATTTTATATGATTTGATTTCTGTGATACTATATTACCTTATCCTATATGTTTTAAATGAGATTGAAATTTTCTACCTATGTAAATATGACCTACCATTTGTTTTATTGTCTACATTCGGTACTATTATTATTGCATATTTGTTTTGATATATTCATTTTTTCTATTAATCGCTACTCATTACTTTTAAAGTTTTACACTTCTTTAATATAATGCATATACTCACTATTTATACATTATCTTTTCTCAAATTTTAACTGTCTTTACACTCTTAGTTATTACTTATATTTTCCAATGATCTCTATATATATCATATATTTCGATAGTATACATATCATTTTACCCTCATCTAATTACATTAATACTTTTGCATATACTTGTTTATGTCCATTGTCCTAATTTGCTATACTATATAATTATTGTTTCCAATTGTGTTTTCATCTCGTGTATGTGCTTTACACTATTTTGTCTTAATGCTATAAATTATTTTCATCACTACTGATATGGCTAAAAATGGGGTTAAATCGGGACCGTCCAGATCGAGCACGAATCCTGAAGCATGGGGGTAAAAAAGTAATTTCACATACAGATGGATCCAAAACGGGTATTGGGCCTCCTTCTCACAGGACCAACCACCCGCGAATAGATCCGCTTCAACTGGGCATGGGTCCCGACCCGATACAAGCCCGATCCACCAAGAGAGGAGAATCAGGCCACTGATTTGATCAAATCAAATCAATAAACCTGATTGGCTCTCACCAGGGAATCAGGGGCTAACTTCCCAAAAACAGAATAAGAGGATTTTCCTCCTAACTGTTAGGCAGGAAATCAGGTCCCAAATCATTCCAAAGGCGACTATAAATACAACCCCTCTACCACCAAGACCAGGTTAATCACTTCTTCACCACTTAAGCTCTTTCTTAATCTTTATCTGATTACTGACAAGAGCGTCGGAGGGTGCGTCGCCGGAATCAACCCCGGTGTCTCGCACTTCCTTGCAGGTTGCGGCGGGAACAAGAAAGCCGAGACAGCTGTTCAGGTTTTCCTCGGATCCACAAATTCTATCTGTTTACCCCCACACCGAAATCAGCGGTAATAGATTGGCGCCGTCTGTGGGAAAGCCACACGAACAGTCTCAGCCCCTTTTTCGTCGTCCTCTGTAGCCATGCCGCCGAAGAAGAACAGATCCAGAGGGTCGAACCGTGGGGGCAACCCCACCGACCCAGCAACTGAAGCTCCCGTCAATCCTATCCTTCAGTCCGACCTCCCTCCGCTGACCCAGCAGGTCCCACCTCCTCCTCCTCCTACCAAACAGCAGCCCAACAATGGTATGTCTGGTCATAACGGTCGGAAGGAGAAGTAGCCTCTCAATCCGGGTCATGTCTCGGTCCATAACGGGTCCTCGGACTCGATGGCTTCACATCACCCCGACCTCCGCATCACACTTCTGAACCGTCAGAAAGACGACGACCTCCGTACCCATCTTGACGAGAGGCGGGCCCGAGAGGGAGCCTCCCGCCAGCGTCGAGGTGAGCGGTCGCCACGTCGTCGGGACGGCAGAAGGACCCCGGAGCGCAGAGGCCGAGCGATGTCCCCCGATCGCCGAGGGAGGAGGTCCCGCTCCCCCAGGGATCGGCGTCATCCGAGGGACCGGAATGTGCCTATCAGCCGGGCCGAATTCCTCCAGTTTCAGGAGACCGTTCTGCAGGCCCTCAATCTTCGGCAGAACGTCCAGAATGCTCAGAGGGCTCCGACGCCCCCCAGGGATCCCAGTCCTCGGCGCCGAACCAGGAGCCCTTCCCCGGCTCCCAGCCGCCAGCAGCAGGAACAAAGCCCACGCCGGTCTCAGGATTACCGGCGCCGCAGTCCACGCTCCCCTTCCTATGAAGAGGAGTCCGGAGGGTCGTACGACTACCAGCGGAGGGACGATGCGCTCATCCGCCGTATCCATGAGGTGGAGAGGCGCATCGGCCGCATGGACAGGGAGGAAGAGTCCCGAGCCGGAACCTTCCGTCCCAGCCGACCCCCCTTCTCAAGGTCGATCATGGAGGCCCATATACCGAGGAGTTTCAAACCGCCACAGTTTGAAACATACTCTGGGGAATCCGACCCGGTCGACCACGTCGAGAGCTTCAAGACCCTGATGCTGATCCATCAAGCTTCCGACGCAGTGCTCTGCAGGACCTTCCCTGCCACCCTCAGGGGGTCGGCTCGGGAATGGTATTCTAGACTCGCCCCCTCATCCATCTTCTCGTTTGAACAGTTCGAGACGCTGTTCATCACTCACTTCGTGATTAGCCGGCGAGCCGAGAAGACGAGTCTTTCCTTACTGAACCTGCGGCAGGAGAAGGAAGAAAAGCTGCGGGACTATGTGAAAAGGTTCACCGCAGAAGTCAGGTCGATTGCCTCCCTAGACCAGTCCGTGGCCACCATGGCGTTCCAGTCGAACGTCCTTAACGCCAACCTCCGATCATCCCTGGCCAAGAAGCCCCCGCAAGACTTCGCGGACCTCCTCCTGAGGTGCGAGAAGTACATCCGGGCAGAGGAGGCCGAAGCCCTTCCACGCTTCGGGGGGCCCTCCGCAGGGTCGAAGAGGAAGGCGACAGGAGAAGAAGGGTCCAAGAAAGCTCAGAAGGACACGGGCGGTCAGCGCCGCCCTCCCCCCAGGTTCGAGAAGTTCACTCCCCTCACCACAAATGTCTCTACTATCCTCATGGAGGTGGAGAAGGAGGGAATCATCCCTCCAGCCCCGAGGATGCACACCCAGGCGAAGAGGAGAAACAAAGATAAGTGGTGTCGTTACCACCGAGACCACGGGCACGACACGAACGACTGCCGGGCTCTGAGAGATGAGATTGAAGCCCTCATTCGGAGGGGGCAGTTGGCCAAGTTCGTGAAAGCTAACGATCGGACAGATCGGAACTCTCCTCCCCCTCGGGGGGCTAACAAGCGCTCCGAGCGGCGCGAGGAGACACCCGAGTTCGAGGAGGAACGGGTTCTGCACCTGATCCACGGAGGCCCAATGGGGGGCTCCTCTAATTCCTCCCGAAAGGCCTTCGTCCGGGAGGTCAACTCGGTCCACAGTGCCCCTCCCCCGAAGGGTCTCGGCGTCCCTGTGTCTTTCTCCGATGCCGACCTCGAAGGAGTCCGAACCCCCCATTGCGATGCCCTCGTCATCGACCTCCGCATGGCCAACTTCAAGGTGCAGAGGATTTTGGTGGACAACGGGAGTTCGGTCAACATCCTGTTCCTCTCGGCCTTCCAAGGCCTGCAGCTGTCCCGAGACCGTCTCAAGCCGGCCGGTTACACTCTCCACGGGTTCACGGGGGTCCTGGTAACCGTCGAAGGGGTGATAACCCTAGACGTTACTGCGGGAAGCACCCCTACTACCCGGACCGAGCCGATGGACTTCATGGTAGTCGACGTCCCGGCAGCATACAATGTCATCCTAGGCCGACCCGGCCTAGCCGCCCTTGAGGCCGTCCCCTCGGCATACCACTTGAAGATGAAGTTCCCCACTCGGTCGGGAGTAGGGAAAGTCAGGGGAAGCCAGGAAACAGCTCGGAAGTGCTACATGACTTCCACAGGGGGACCAGTGCTCTCGCTCGAGACACTCGAAATCCCCGAGCCGAAGGCCCGCACAACGTCCGAGCCGGCGGACGAGTTAGAAGAAGTACTCTTCTCGGATGAGGATCCGAGCCGAAAATTCCTCGTCAGTAAGTCCTTGCCGACCGTGCTGTTCTCGGACTTGGTGAGGTGCATCTGGAATAACCGCGACCTATTCGCCTGGTCACCCGCGGACATGCTCGGCATCTCCGAAGACTTGCTCGTCCACCGCCTAAGCGTCGAACCGGGCTGCAAACCGGTTCAGCAGAAGAGGCGAAAGTTTGCCCCCGAGCGATAGCAGGCAATCAAGGAGGAAGTGGATAAGCTGCTGAAGGCCAAGTTCATCCAGGAGGTAAATTATCCCGAGTGGCTGTCGAATGTCGTAATGGTCAAGAAGTCCAATGGCTCGTGGAGGATATGCATCGACTTCACTGACCTGAACAAGGCGTGTCCGAAGGATCCATTCCCTCTCCCGAACATCGACACCCTTATTGACGCCACCTCGGGCCATGAGCTCCTCAGCTTCATGGACGCCTTCTCGGGGTACAATCAAATCCGGATGTTTCCTCCGGACATCCCGAAGACCTCCTTCGTCACCGATCACGGCCTCTACTGCTACCGGGTCATGTCATTCGGTTTGAAGAATGCAGGCGCCACCTACCAACGCCTCGTCAACAAGGTCTTCCAGCACCAAATCGGCCGAAACATGGAGGTGTACGTGGATGACATGCTCGTCAAGAGCATCCACGGCACCGATCATGTAACCGACCTCCAGGAGGCCTTCAGTGTGTTGAGGAAGTACAACATGCGGCTGAACCCGAACAAGTGTGCGTTTGGGGTCTCCTCGGGAAAATTCCTCGGCTTCATGGTGAGCCAGCGAGGGATCGAAGCTAACCCCGAGAAGATCAAGGCCATATTAGACATGGCCCCGCCTCGGAACGTCAAAGAGGTGCAGAAGCTCACCGGTCGGCTCGCGGCCATCGGTCGTTTCCTCTCCAAGTCAGGGGAAAAGTGCCTCCCCTTCTTCAAAGCACTCCGGGGGGCTAAAGGATTTGAATGGGGCCAAGCACAGCAAGAATCGTTCGACCAGCTGAAAGCCTATCTGGTGAACCCCCCTCTGCTCAATAAGCCGGTCCCGGGCGAGCCTCTCTTCATCTACTTAGCCGCTTCCGAGCAGACCTTGAGCGCTGTCTTGGTGAGAGAAGAGGACCGGACCCAAAGGCCCATATACTATGTGAGCAAGGTGCTTTGGGACGCAGAGCTCCGCTATCCGAGGATAGAGAAGATAGCCTACGCTCTGGTCATGGCAGCAAGAAAGCTTCGGCCCTACTTCCAATCTCACTTGGTCGTCGTCCTCACCGATCAACCCCTCAAGCAGGTCCTCCACAAGCCGGAGACCTCGGGCCGGCTGATGAAGTGGTCCATAGAGCTAAGTCAGCATGACATCTCCTATCAGCCTCGGACGGCAATTAAGGCACAGGCACTCGCCGACTTCATTGTAGAGTCCACCATCCCTGAGGTCGGCCACGTCCCAAATGGGCCCCCCATTTGGACAGTCTTCGTGGACGGGTCCTCTTGCAGTGAAGGAAGCGGTGTCGGCATTATCCTGAACGGTCCTGACAGCTTCGTCCTGCAGTATGCGATCCGCATGGACTTCAAGGCCTCGAACAACGAGGCGGAGTACGAGGCCCTCATAGCTGGTCTCGAACTCGCACGAAGTGCTGGGGCGCAGCGCCTCCGGATTCACAGTGATTCCCAGCTAGTCGTGAACCAGGTCTTGGGCGAATATGAAGCCCGGGACGAGCGAATGGCGAAGTACCTCGCCAAAGTCCGGGATCTCATGGGCCGCTTCGAAGAAGCCATCATCCAACGGGTCCCCCGGGAGGAGAACTCACAAGCTGACGCTCTCTCCAAGTTGGCCTCGTCTTCTCTACAAGGTCTCGAACAGACCGTGCTTATTGAAGTCCTCTCTAAACCGAGCATCGAAGACGAGACACCTAGCTCGGTGGAGTCATTGCCGGTCATGCTGCAGGACAATTGGATGAAGCCACTGGTAGAATTCTTAAGGGATGGAGTTCTGCCCTCGGATCCCAAAGAAGCACGCCGAGTCAGAACTCGGGCCGAGCGCTATGTCTTGATCGAGGGCGTCTTATACAAACACTCCTTCTCTCAAATAGATGGCCGACCTTATCTAAGGTGCCTCTCTCCGGAACAGGCCGAATATGCCCTACAGGAGCTTCATGAGGGCATCGGAGGGGCACACTCCGGATTCAGGTCTTTGGCCCGGAAAGCTTTGAACTATGGGTACTTCTGGCCGACCCTTCTTCGAGATGCCGAGCGACATGTTCGGCAGTGCAGCTCCTGCCAGAGATACTCCAGCATCCGACGCCTCCCTCAGGCCAACCTCACCTCCCTATCGAGCCCTATCCCCTTCGCGATGTGGGGAATGGACTTACTAGGGCCTTTCCCTCCAGCTCTGGGTCAGCTCAAGTTTTTAGTCGTAGCCATCGACTACTTCTCGAAGTGGGTCGAGGCCGAGCCCCTCGCCACGATAACCGAGAACAAAGTGGTGCAGTTCTTCTGGAAGAACATCATATGCAGATTCGGCGTCCCCCGCGTCCTCGTGACGGACAACGGGACTCAGTTCACTGGCACAGCATTCCGAGCCCTATGCGACGACCTCGTCATTCAACAGCGCTTCTCGTCCGTCTCACACCCTCAGTCGAACGGACAGGCCGAGAACGCTAATAAGCAGATCCTCGCGGGAATCAAGAAGAGGTTGGACAAGTGCTCCAAAGGATTGTGGGTCGACCAACTCCCTAATGTGTTGTGGAACTACCGCACAAGCAAGCGGACGCCCACCGGAGAGTCCCCTTTCAGCCTTACTTATGGGGCCGAGGCCGTAATACCCCTCGAGGTCGGAATACCTTCCCCTCGGCTCATAGCCTATGACGAAGCGCAGAATGCCAGGGACCTCAGAGGAAACTTGGACCTGATAGATGAACTGAGGGAAAGGGCATCGATTCGGCAACAGAATTACAGAAGGAGGGTCGAGCTAGCGTACAACAAGAAGGTCCGACCCGCCAACCTTGAACAAGGAGACCTGGTATTGAGAAAGCTAGCCATATCCCTCCCCAGTCAGAGGAGCAAGCTAGCTCCGAATTGGGAAGGGCCGTACCGGATCACAAAAGTTGTTCGGCCTGGGGCATATCGACTTGAGGACATGGATGGCAGAGAGCTCCCGAGGATCTGGAATGCCGACCACCTCCTGAAATACCAAGAGAGCGCTCCGGCGCCTCTCTAAGTAATCCGAGGTGTCGAACCATTCCTCTCCTCTAACTTGTAACCTGTTCCATGAATTGTACTATGTAAAACGGTTCGCCGTCAAATATCAAATAAAGAAAGTTCTATTTTGTTTGTGAATTTGCATGTTTCTCTCCCCTCTTATTATACCGATGGTTCGGAGTCCAACACTCGGCTCGACTTTACCCCCTCGGCTCGTCTCCGAACGAACCAGGGGTAGATCGCCGTTCGGAATTGCTCCCACAGCCGTTGAACTATACCGATGGTTCGGAGTCCAACACTCGGCTCGACTTTACCTCCTCGGCTCGTCTCCGGACAAACCAGGGGTAGATCGCCGTTCGGAATTGCTCCCACAGCCGTTGAACTATACCGATGGTTCGGAGTCCAACACTCGGCTCGACTTTACCCCCTCGGCTCGTCTCCGGACGAACCAGGGGTAGATCGCCGTTCGGAATTGCTCCCACAGCCGTTGAACTATACCGATGGTTCGGAGTCCAACACTCGGCTCGACTTTACCTCCTCGGCTCGTCTCCGGACGAACCAGGGGTAGATCGCCGTTCGGAATTGCTCCCACAGCCGTTGAACTATACCGATGGTTCGGAGTCCAACACTCGGCTCGACTTTACCCCCTCGGCTCGTCTCCGGACGAACCAGGGGTAGATCGCCGTTCGGAATTGCTCCCACAGCCGTTGAACTATACCGATGGTTCGGAGTCCAACACTCGGCTCGACTTTACCTCCTCGGCTCGTCTCCGGACGAACCAGGGGTAGATCGCCGTTCGGAATTACTCCTACAGCCGTTGAACTATACCGATGGTTCGGAGACCAACACTCGGCTCGACTTTACCTCCTCGGCTCGTCTCCGGATGAACCAGGGGTAGATCGCCGTTCGGAATTGCTCCCACAGCCATCGAACTCCGCGACAACACCGGGGGCAAATACTTGGTTAAAATCCTACCCTAAAAGATTGCTTTCCGGAAATCCCCCACGTTGTAACGAGCGCACGGTTTGCATTCGGAACGGGAGAGGATAAGAAGTGTGGACCTACTCCTCGGTCAGAATCCGAGCAAGTGCCATTCCGAGCCCGTAAATGGAGAAAATTCGCTTTCCCCTCAACTTTCGTGCGTGATCTCGATCAGACAGCTCAGATCATGCCACCTGCGCAAAACGACAAGATAACGTTTTCTTGGGAACTGAGCCGCCTCGAGATTCGCGCCTACGTTCGACGGCTCGGATCTCGCCACCTGCTCTAAGCGACAAAATAGCACTTTCTTGGGTACAGAGCAGCCTGGGGAGTCGTGCCGTACCGTGTCAGAACCACTAAACGACAAAGCGCCGTACCCTTGCGGACCCATTCGGCTAAACAGACACGCTCGGTTCAAAAGACCTCGGCGCGGAAAACACGGTTACAAACGAGATAAAGGCGCAGAACAATAAAAGGAAATTTTATTAAACAGCCAGGCTAAAATACAAAGCACGTCTGTCCCATAGTTACAAAGTGTTCGCAAACAAGATACAATGCCGACCTACAACACTTAGTGTTCAAAAAGAAATATCCTCACTGAATTCTTCGGCCGACCGTTCGTCCCCCTCGGCTGGCAGCTCCTCTGCCTCCCCCCGGAGCTTCGCCATTACAGCCCGTAAGTACCGCATCTCCGAAAGCAAGTCGTCCCGCTCGGCAATAATCTTCGACTGGATGTGCCGAATGCTTTTGACCCGAAGAGCGTTGCTGAATGCGGTCTGCGAGTCTTCATCCTCTCCTGTGGGGCTCAGCTCGACGATCTTATTCTCCAAGCGTTGGATCTCGGCTTCACGGAGACTGAGGACCAACGAAAGGTGGTCCCACTCACTCTCGGCTCGGCGTAACTTCAGATCGGCTCTCCTGGGGCTCAGAACCACCGTTCCAGAGGTAGCCTCGGATTCGGAATCATCTTTCGAACGATCGGGGTCCGAGCCATGGATCGTAACAACGAGCTGAAAAGAAGGGAAAGAGAATAACACAATTTCAATACACCGCCGAAGTCCTACACAATTTCAAAACATTCTAAGGAAATTTTCAAGATTCACATTCAGATGTAATAGTGTTACAGATGACCGAGCCGACCCTACAATCAAGTTTTACAACAACCAACGAAAGTGAAAAACAACAAGGTCAAGGTCTCCTCGGAAGGGGAATGCTTAGGTTCAGGGATACGCGAGAACGATGAGGTCTGCCCTCCGAACTCGATCCTAAACCAACGAAGCGCGACCCCCCTTCGCTGCTAGCCCTGACCACGGCACCTGCCGAGGCCCCGCTCGACGAGACAGCCGCGCTGCTCTGCGCGTCAGCCGGACTCCGCCTGGTCATAGGCGAGCGTGTCGCAAGCTCATAAAACGTAATCCCCTTCTCACTTTCTTCGCGGGTGCACGAAGTACTGCGAACGTTAGCCCTCTCCGGCGCAGGCTTGAGCGACGCGATCTCCTCCTCCAGTTCGATAATCCTGTCTCTAAGAACGTCGTCCCTCGCCGACTTCATCGGGCGAGAAGGCCTTGACGAGCCGGAGGCATTAGCACCCTCGGCAGCGAGCCGATGGAAGTGGGTGACCTCAATTCCCCTATCTATCGTGATCCTTCTGAGCCTGTCGACGTCGGCCACTAACCTCTTGCGCTCGGCCAACGCCTTCTCCAGCTCAGAGGCCAGCTTCACTGCCTCCGCCGAGCGTTCCCTCTCCGCCAATTCCAAGTGTCAGACCTCTGCCAAAAGATCGGCATTCCTCTGCTCGGCAGCGGTTAGCTCCCCGCGGAGCCGCTCGACTTTCCCTTCGGGACAAGGGGCTTGGTAGTGCTTCTGCAGCTGATACAGCTCGCGGCACTGCCTCCGTAGAACTGCCTTCACCTCCTCCGCCTGGCCGAGCAGAAGAAACCGCCTCTGTCGGCTGTCCTTGAGCTCACGCTTCATTTTGGCCAACTCCTTCCGGAGGCAGACGAGCTCCGTGACCGGACCGAACTTCACCTGAAAAGTAGAGATAAATCCGATACCCAACACTCGGAAACATCTACGGCTAGTCACACACAAATCCGAAGCTCAACACTTGGGCAAATTTTGGCCAAACAAAATATTTTCATTTCAAAATCAAAGTGAAAGCTTTACACTAGCGGTGGCCAGTCCGCAGTTAGGCTTACAAAAGAAAAAAGACAAAAAAGAAGACAACCGAGTCAGGGGTCGACCTTTTTGCCGCTCGGGTCCGTCGACCCCTCGGTCTTGTCCTCGCCACCATCCTCGCCTTCGCCTTCGCTCCAGCTCTCCTCCTCGGAGCCGTCCACCTTCTCGTCCTCGGCCTCGGACCCCGCAGGACCCTCGACGACTTCCGTCTCTCCTGCAGGCCCGAGCATCCCCGCGGGCACACCCTCCTCCCCTTCCACGGGGTCGTAAAAGTGGTAGGAGGAGATGTCGAAGCCCGGGTTCCTGGCGGCTATGTGGGTCAGCGCTCGACCATAGGCTTCCTCCATGTTCTGGAGCATATGCTGAGCAGCCTCCTCCTGCACGGCCTTCTTCACCCTCTTCACCTTCTTCTGGTGCTTGGCCTGGGTCCTCTCGGCCCTCTTCTGGGCCTTCTCCACCTCCGACCGAGCGTTGGCCAAGGCCTCCTTCAGTTCGGCGACCTCCTTCTCCGCGGCCTCAAGTTTGGCCGCCGTGTCCTTCGACAGCTGAATGGACTTGGCCAGCTGCCCCTCCAACCCCTTCACCTCGTCAGCCCTCCTCGTCGAGAGGAGCTGCTCGGCATCGAGCTGCTGCGTAACCTTGACGCGCTCCGCCCTCTCCCGTTCCTTCTCCTGCTCCTTGCTCGCCATCTCCTCGACCAGGAAGTTGAAGTGGCAGAGGGTCTGGAAAAGAGCGACGGATTAAAATCCGAACCCAAATACTTGGTACAAAAAAAAAGGAGAAGAACTCAAGGGAAGAAAAGCCAAAGAGAAAGAGCCCGGCCAACTTACCGACATAGTGTTCCGAGCGATCTGCATCACGGCATCCCCTGCTTGCCCAGCCTTCAGGGTCGCTCGGTCCTTCGGGGTCGGCAGGTGCTTCACGGCCTCCATACAGATGTTGCCATCGCCCAAGAAGCCGTCGACCTGCATGACTTGCCAGTCGGGGACGAAGATCTGTTTGTGACGCTCGGTCAGGATCTTCTCCGCCTCGGCAGTCAGGGGCGGAACTTGGAGGGACAACACCTCCGTCACGCCGAACGTGCCGATCGACGGACCAGGAGCGTCCCCCTTCGGGGTCGGTGTCGGTGCATCCGGGGCGGGCGGGTCAAGGACCTGGACCTCCGCATGGTCAAGGACCATGACCTTCGGCTGCTCGGCGGTCTTCGCGACCGAAGGCTTCTTCGCTGGCCGGCTCTCCTGAGTCTCCGCCGCCGACCTCTTCTTCTTCTCCTGCTCCGAACGACCTTTCGCCATCAGGGCCCTGTAGTCCATCTTCATCGTCTCTGCAAAAGCCGAATGAAAGAACTTAGATAAATTTTCATGAGCTTTAAACAACAAGTATAAATACCAGAAGCGTACGAGGGTCGATCGGACTGAGACCCCCACGGAACAGATCCTCCTCTGTAATATCTTTCCAACTCATGGTTGGCAAAGCGAGGAGCCTCCTCCGGACCTCGGCCTCTCCCTTATTCAGTGGCACCTCCTTCTTGGTGCGCTTGGGCAGGCCCTCCGTCGCCCAAACCGCCGGTATCACCCACGGTGTCAGGGATCGGACGAGGAAGTACTTTGTCTTCCAATGTTTGATCGAGTCCGGATTCTCGATTAGTTTCACGCCCGGCCGGGGCGACAGATAAAACCTCTATTCATCTTTCCTCGGCTGGCAGGGTCGATAAAGATTACGAAAGAGGAACATGCTCGGCTTAGCGCCAACCTCTTGGCATCGAAGGACGAAGGCTGTAACGTGCCTCCATGTGTTCGGCGCCAGCTGAGCAGACTCAAACCGTAAAAGACCAAGACCTCAACCACGAACGGATGGAGGGGAAAGCGGAGTCCGGCGATAAGGGAATCGACCGGGAAGACGCACACGTCTGGCAAACAGCTCGTGTTTGCTCGAAAACCCGGCCCAGGGAGAAGCAGGACATACTCTAGCGGGATCCGGAATCCCTCTCGGATCATCCGAAGGTCATCCTCGGTGAGCGACGAGATGGCGTGGTCCACCTCGGAAACTTCCCTCGGCTCATTCTCCTCCACCAGTGGGGCTGTACCCTGAGTCACTTTCTCCAAGACGTCATCAGCGTAGTCCCGAACGCCGCCCACACTCGACAAGACAATGGGCTGCCGACCGAACGCCCCCGCCGTCTTCGGCGTCTCCACAATGGTGACCACGCCCTTGTCCTTCCGGGACGGAGCCTCAACCTCCCTAGGCCGCTCGGCCACATCGCCTTCTCTATCCGGGCGAACGATCTCCTGCTCGCTCGGCTCCGCCACACCCTTCCCTTTATCCCCTCGGCCAACGGTTTGTTCCGAGGCGGGGGTCTCAGTGATCTTAACCATTTCAAAGAGAGAAGGGATAGAAACTGACCTTGAAGTGATGTGTACGGTCGGAGAGTTCACCGGAGTCTACAAACGCTACCGCGACAACCAGCAACACCGCCAGAGAGCAGAAAACTTTGCAGCGAAGTAAAAACTGAGGAGAGAGAGTAAAAACGAAAAGTGAGACTTGGTCTAAGGGGGGATGAAGATTTATAGTGAAAACGGGACGTCCCTTGGACTCCCAAAGCGACTTTTGGGCCGCTCTCGAAACATCGCGAAGGCCCACAACCGCTGTCTCCATCACCAAGTCAGCTAGCTCGGCACCAGGGGATCTGAATCCGAGCTGCAAGCAAAACTTACATTACGGCTACAGGGTCCGGTCGGAATCCGTGCAAGTGCCTTTCCGAGCGCGTAAACGAAGAAAACTCACTTTCTCCTCAATACTCGTGCGTGATCTTAATCAGACGGCCCAGATCTCGTCGAGAACACTACACGACAAGATAGTGTTTTCTCGAGAAACGCGCCCGTCTCGAGATACGCACCAGCGTCGAACGGCTCTAATTACGCCGCGTCGCTCGGACGATCGAACCTTCGGATGCCTCACCTACGTCCAAGGAAGGCAGTAAAATTTTGATTCAGTTTTGAGGCGCCGCCTTCGACAAGCGCCCCCCAGGTCCCGTGGCTCGGCTGGTATTCTACCGACCCACGGGCCCCGGTCAGAAACAGATCGGCACTCCCCCCGTCTCTAACTCCCCCGGGCTGCCATCCATCAGAAGCCATCAGCCCAGAAGGAAGACAGAGATGAGAGGGGACCCATCCACACTCAGGGATCGGGAGAAACGCACCATTCCGAGCCAGTTGTTTGCAACTGGAAGGCGCGGCTTGCCAGAGGGCTCTAACCGCAGCGCCTTCACAGTTGCTAACAACAGGCTCGGACGGTCCAAAAGCCCGAGCTGCAACTCATGATGAAGCGCACCATTCCGAGCTGGTTGGTTGCGACTGGAAGGTCCAGTCTGTCAGAGGGCTTTGACAGCGGCGCCTTCACAGTTGCAACAAACGGACTCGGATGGCCCAGAGATCGGCATCGGACATGGATCGTCACTCTCTCGCCAAGACCTCCGCTCACTCCGACGCTCGCTTCGGAGCCACCAAAGAAAGCAGAAGATCTTGGTGAGAGAACGACCACCCGTCCTTCCGAAGAGGCCCACACCCCGGGTCCAGACTATTGCCGTCGACCCTACTGTCTTATTGCTCCCCGCTCCTAACACCCCCTTTCGGAGCAGTGAGGAATGGGGAAACAACAAGACAACAAGGCGACCGCCTGTCCTTCCGAAGTAAATCCTCCCTCGGATCCGAACTACGGTCGTCACCACTACTACCTCGTTCCCCCCTCGCTCCTGACATCCACTTTTGGGCCGTCAAGAACAAAGGGAAAACCAGGTAGAAGAGCAACCACCTCTCCGGACCTCAAGAGAGAAACTACCCAAGGCAAAGTACCCCCGAGGTCTGAAACTTAATGTTGATTGTGACAGAAATGGCAAAGGGAGTGGAGTACTTATAGCCTACCTTCAAGAACCAGTCATTATGGCCCTCGGAAGTTGAAACGCCGCGTGTTAATTAAGGGAATTATCCTTAATGACATTGGGAAGGCGGAACGCCGCGCAAGTCCCGGAGCACAATTAATACCATTGAGAACAGAACCATCCCGGATTGCCAGAAACCACAGGTCCTCGGTCGGCGTCCGAGCAAGTGCCTTTCCGAGCTCGTAAACGGAAAAAAACCACTTTCCCCTCAACTTTCGCGTCTGATCTCAATCAGACGGCCCAGATTTCGCCGAGAGCACTAAAAGACAAGATAGTGTTTTCTTGGGAGCTGTGCCCGTCTCGAGATACGCACCGACATCCAACAGCTCAGATAACGCCACGTCGCTCGACCCGCCGAACACCACTGCCTTCGGTCGGCGTCCGAGCAAGTGCCTTTCCGAGCTCGTAAATGGAGAAAAAAAGACACCGACCAACCGCGACCGTTCGATCTCTCAGAAATTCGTGCTCCTGACGATGAATGGTCCAGATTGCGCCACGTGCGCTAAAAGACAAGATAGCGTTTTCTTGGAAAACGCGCCACCATCCGAAGGCTCAGATTGCGCCACATCGCTCGGAACGCCGAACCCCCTAGTCTCCGGTCGGCAGCCGAGCAAGTGCCTTTCCGAGCTCGAAAATGAAAAAAAACGCCGCCGAGCTACAACAGCCGTCAGATCCTTCCGAAATTTGTGCTCGCCCATGATCAACGGCTCAGATCAAGCCACGCCATTAATCGGTATTTAAATCATTTTTTATTTATTTTAATCGTTTTATTTGTTTAAAATTTGCGAAAAAATTGCTAAAAATTCGGAAAAATTAGCTAAAAATTCTGGGAAATGATTGAAAATTCGGGGACACGCTTTCGAACCCCGGAGCGAACAATTATTACCCCGAATGCACCGCTAAAGTCCCCGAACGATTAGCAAACACATCGCAGAATTAAACAAGTACTTCGAAAAAAGTAGACAAAAGACTATCAGATACACGACTCAGCTCAAGAACAGCTCACCGCGTCAAAAGTTACCTCATTACCCCCTTTCTAAATTCAAAATCCCACATTTGGACTCCGATACAACTCCACCAGCCACTGAGACAGCTGAACTACTCCTCAAAGTCTGATCACGCTCAGTCTTTAGGAGTGGGGGGCTCGTGATATGGCTAAAAATGGGGTTAAATCGGGACCGTCCAGATCGAGCACGAATCCTGAAGCATGGGGGTAAAAAAGTAATTTCACATACAGATGGATCCAAAACGGGTATTGGGCCTCCTTCTCACAGGACCAACCACCCGCGAATAGATCCGCTTCAACTGGGCATGGGTCCCGACCCGATACAAGCCCGATCCACCAAGAGAGGAGAATCAGGCCACTGATTTGATCAAATCAAATCAATAAACCTGATTGGCTCTCACCAGGGAATCAGGGGCTAACTTCCCAAAAACAGAATAAGAGGATTTTCCTCCTAACTGTTAGGCAGGAAATCAGGTCCCAAATCATTCCAAAGGCGACTATAAATACAACCCCTCTACCACCAAGACCAGGTTAATCACTTCTTCACCACTTAAGCTCTTTCTTAATCTTTATCTGATTACTGACAAGAGCGTCGGAGGGTGCGTCGCTGGAATCAACCCCGGTGTCTCGCACTTCCTTGCAGGTTGCGGCGGGAACAAGAAGGCCGAGACAGCTGTTCAGGTTTTCCTCGGATCCACAAATTCTATCTGTTTACCCCCACACCGAAATCAGCGGTAACAACTACAAAATTTTGTATATTCAAAAGTATTTCGACGCATGTCTTTTATTTTTTCAAATTGTGTGTATAATTATCATAGTTACCTTACAAACTATTTTATTAATTGGTATACAAAGTCATTTTATGTTCAACTAAGCCTCATTCCCATTTATTTTTCCAAACTCTTATTTCTTGTTTTAAATTGCTAACTCGATTTCGTTGTACAGTTTGCGAATTTCCTACCATTTATTACATTGATAAATTTTTCTAAATTATCTATTGACTATGTTTTCTTCACCACATTGTTTTTCCGAACTATTTCAAAATTAACGACATAATTGACTTTTCCCTTTTATCTAATAGCTTACCTAATATTATTTTTTTGTACGAAAATTTCTCTCAAACTATTCTATCTCTTATCACATTTCAGTTCTTATACCATTTTCCTAGTTTTCTTGTTCCGTTTTCCTATACAGAGTTTGTCTTGTTTTTCCTCGTTGCGTATTTTATATACTTAAAGTTTGTAGTTTTCTAAATACAAGAATAATATTTTCTTTGACGTGTACAAAATACAATCTTTACCTTAGCGAGTTCCGGGGACGGAACTACTCTAAGGGGGGGAGAGTGTAACACCCCGCAAAATTGAAATTACAATTTTGCCCCTGGGTGTTACGCACGTATATTTTGTAATGTGTTTCACTACATATTTTGGATTCGTATTATTTATACATTTTCCGTATTGATTTCAGTCAACTAAAATATAATATTTCAATCCCTAGGATTTACGTGCTTTTTACGTGTTTTGATGCACGTGTTTCCACCACTACGTATAATATTTTCTATAGGTTTAAATTATTTGTTTTTATGTATTTAAATCTATTTTATAAAAACGAAAATTTATTTTCCCCTTGTTTTTGATTAAAATGCATTTTTCGATTTTCTGCACGTATATTGCACGTACTTTCTACGTGCTGCGATTTTATCATGAAATACATAAAATTAGTAAATATATTTTTCTTATATTATTTTCGATTATATTTAATAATTTTTCATCGATAAAGTCAATTTTCGCATTTTAATATTTTACGTGCAACGCACGTGTTTTAAGCGAACATATTTGAGTGTGTTTATTTTCAAAATAAATTTTGGAGTGTGTAACACCCCGTATAATTTCTAAAAAAGAGTATAAGTATAAAGTATAAATGTATATATGTTTACAAAGGTAAAAAATAAAAATGTTGGCTGTGGATTATATGTGGATTATAACGCATGCATGAATTTGATGCATGCATGAATTTGAATGGTAAATATTTGGAATATGTGGTATAATGGAGGGGGGCCCACGAAAGATGTAAAACAGCAAGCAAGGCTTGGCTGTGTGATTATGTTGACTTCGGTCTACTGAATTTAGAGACGTGACCCATACTATGGGGGGGCCCACCTTCATTATCCTGTTCAGTGTTCATCCGGGAGTTAGAGGATGTGAGTAGATGAGAGTTAGTGTTTTAGAGAGTGGGGAGATGAAGAGTTGGGAGTTAGGGAGGTTAAGAAAGTGAAGAGGTGAGAATTTAATTTGAGTAATTTATTATGTGGGTAATTTTGCAAATTGAACCCTCTACATATCCTATAAATAACACATCTCTTCTTCTCATTTCACACACTAAAAGAAAACAAATCAAGAAAAAGAAAAGAAAGATAGAAGAGAGTTTTTTTTGTGTGCTTGGAGGCTCTTGCTAGAAAGGGAAGATCTAGGAGGTCACTTTGGAGCTAGAAGAGGTGTTCATTTTCTTTCATTGTTCAAACTTCATTGAGGTGGGTTCTCATGCTTTCTAATTTAGAACTATGCATGCTAGTGATAATATATGAACATTTTGTTTTGATGTGTAGTTAAAATTTCATGTTAGTGTTACATGCTATTGCTATGATTAAACAAATAATAGGAATTTTTGACTAAAGAGCTAATGCCATAGATCATGTTAGAATACTTGTAAAATGTTGTGCATGTTAAAAGTGTGTGGTTGTAGGAGAAATTTGTTGAAAAATGTTGGGAATACATTCTTTTGCAAAAATATTTTTGTGAAGAATCTTGTTATGAATAGATAAAATTCTTGTTAGTTTAAAGTGATGTTGTGATTGATGTGATTAAGTTGAAAAGGAAGTCTACCATGCTAACTAAAGAAAGAGAATTACTTGATTGTTGTGAACCATGCTAATATGTTTGCTTAGTCTTGTGTTTACAATAGTGTTAATATATGAGAATAACTTTGATGTGAAATTTACAAATGGGAATCATGCTATCATAATTGCGAAAGTAGTCTTATTGTGACAATTACCATGTTAATGAAAAAAAAAAAAAAAAAGACAAATGCTTGTATAAACCATGTTGGTAAATTGTAAAATTTTATGCTTATAATATTATTGACCATATTAGATTTTATAATAAAAAAAAAAAAAAAAAATGAAATTTCGATTAGTTTATAATATGTCGACATGAGTAGGTTCTATTTTTAAAAGAATGGGAACTATTGTGTGAAAGAGCAATTTTTATTTTTATAAAATATAATTTATGTCAAATTGAGATTTTAATCAAATAGACATGGATACTAGTTTTCATTTCTTTTGTAGGATTTAGTTCCTAAAGAAAAGTCTAAGTTTTGCAAAAGATGATAAAAAGGAATTTCTTTAAATAAGTGAAAAATAGTATTTTTAAAATAATTGGAAATTTTATTAGTTACTATCTTTTTATTAGTTGCTATCTTTTTATTAGTTACTATCATGGAAAGGATTATTTCTAAAATTGTGAAAGAATTGATCTTTGTAATGAACACATTTTATGGAAAAAGACACACTTTGTGGATAGTTGAACAAAAGAACATTTGTGCCTTTTTAAACAGAGATTACACATAGACTTACTGGTTAGCGTAATAAACTTGGGTTTGGTTGAGAATAGTCACGGGTTCAAAACTCCCTGGTGACTTATATTTTATTTTGGGGTTTTAAAATGATTTGGTAAATAGTTTCGAAAGTGGGTCAGTTTGGTAAAAACTTCCGTGGGAACTAGATCTGTAATTTTGATAGTGAGTAGGTCAATTTGGTAAAAAGTTTCGAGAGTGGGTCAGTTGGGTAAAAACTAGGGCTGCAATCGAGCCGAGCCGAGCCGAATACCTTCAGGCTCGAGCTCGGCTCGTTTACCAAACGAGCCTATTTTTGAGCTCGAGCTCGGCTCGAGCTCGGTTCGAGCCGAGCTTTGACCGAGCTTTGACCGAGCTCGAGCCGAATAGCTCGCGAATAGCTCGATTCGTTTGCAGCCCTAGTAAAAACTTTCAAAAGTGTTTCATTTTGGGTAAATTTTAGTATTCATAAAACATAAATGAAGAATTTATTCTTAAAGATTGTTTTTGTGTAATTGATAAGTTTTAACGAGGATTTGAGATAGGAAGAAAAATAAATGACTACAAAAGTATTAGTAAAGAGCATGACTTTTAATTTACAAAATAATGATTTAGGGTGAATTGAAATCTCTTTATTTCTAGAAATGCAATATGGTTGAGTTATGTGACTTTTGAGATCATGAAAGATTTTGTTGTGAATGAGTAAATCATGTTTAGTGCTAAAGATGAGACATTGAATCGTGTTAAAATGAGACATCGTATGAATTTGAAATTGTGAATGAATTATTATTTATTATGAATAACTAGATCACGAATAGTGGCAAGACTATGAAATGATTACTTTGTGGATAAGTGTTAAGACAAGATTTGATTATTTTTGTGAAGTGAATTGAAAGATGAAATTATATAAGTTTAAGACATGATTACAAAAGGGTGTGAATACCCATGTTTTCTTGTACATGAAAGTTTATGACTTAGAATTAGTAAGACCTCGGTACCGGCATTATTAAAAGAAAAGATTTGAGGAATGATTCGGAGATATGGCTAAGGAGCTATCTCGTATTTGTTGATTAAGTCCGGTAGGAGGAAAAAACTGATTCTATGAGTAGAAATTATTCATGTCTTGAACTTACGAAAATTTAGGCACATAAGTGAAGATGTAGTAAACTTAGGGAAACGTAAGTGGGGTGCTCTATATAGTTGTTGGTGGACTCCAAGACTATAGACCCAGTTGGTGGACTGAGGTTGCCCTGTGGGAGACGGATTATTATATTTTAGTCCGGGACTATGAGGACGGGTCAGCGGTGGACTCCGGGATCTTGAGTAGTCGGACGGATGGATTTTTGTGTTTACCGTCTCCAATGTATATATATATATACTGGGCTAGAGGGTCACATACGGGACGGTTCGTACGATGTGGAATCTGTTATAACAGCTGGCGGTGGACTCCAAGGCTGGGATTCACATTCGTGGAATAATCTGAACTTTGTTTTGCTACCGGGTAGTTTTCATGGCGAGGGATCGAGCCCTTTATTGTGGAGAACGTAGGCGCTTGCCCTCGGACCTATGTAGTATGGGATGCATAGAATCCGAACAAGTGTGCATTAGTGTCATCCTAGTGTAGAATGGTATGCATTAGGCATTAAGACATGACATACACTTATGTTTAGAATAATCACTTTTGACACTTTATATGTTCATTCAATCTTTTTGTGATTTGTTAAAGTATGAGACCGTTATACTATTCCTGGCATAGAGAGGATAGCCGTGTATAACATTTCGTCAGTTGTAAGTAACTGACATGCCCACAGATTAACATGCAGGTAATGGACTATTCGCGAAGCTATAAAGTGGATATGCTGGTGCTGTTTTATTTTTAAAGATGTTGTAAATGTTTTATTGTAAATTTCATTCTTCCGCTATGTAAAACCAAGTTGTAATTGAACTCTGATGTATTGTGAATAAAAAGTTTTAAATTTTCCTTGTAAAATTGTACGAAGTGAAGTAAAGATCCTGTGAAATCCCGAGTTTGTCCTTATTTGAAATTCGGGGTGTTACATTTGCAGCTGATCTGATAAGGTCTTCTTCACTCGGTCCCTTTGACCCCCATCTATCACTTTGCCTTTTGCTCTTTCTCTTCACCTCCTTGAATCCCCTTTCCGAGCTTTGTATGGTTGGGTCCATGACATCTTCCATAGCAATATCTTCCACACCTGGGGTTAACTTCTTTACCCTTTGCTCCCATTTTTCATTTTCGGCTACAGATTCATGAGACCCCTCTCCCAGTCCCTGTATCGCTGCAATCCTGTCGTCGTGTTCATCCAGAGATCTACCCTCGAACTGAGTTTCCTGTTCTCCCTCACCCTGTGGTTCCTTGCCTTTATGGAACTCTAAACCATCGATTTCACCCTCCTCCTCCTCATCTGTACCCTCATTTAGATTATACGTGCCATGTAATGCCCCAAATTTCATTTATGAAAATTTATTATTTATTTTGCACATAGTGTGCGCATGCAATATTTTTGGTAATATTAAATTTTATTTTCTTCATGATGAGTATTTGTATATATATATATATATGTGCTCTTTAATCATTTTTGAGTAAAGGCCATTTTTTTCAAACAAACATAAGCCTTTCTTTTTAAAGCCCAAATTGAATTTATTTATTTTCTTTTTATAAACTATTATTTTGGCCCATAAACTAAAGCCCATGAGCTATTTTTATTTTTAATACAACTTGTAATGTAGAATACATTTTAAAGATTATTTTTATAAAATTTAATGTATAACTTTTGTTAAATGGAGACAAATGCATGCACGTGCATTGCACGTACACGTACAAATGCACATGGAGCATGGCCGGTTTTGGAGCTTTTGGGAGGGAAATGAAAATTTCAAATGGAGTCATGGGTGGTGGTTACTTGATCATGGTTGGTTATTGTAACTCCTCCTTGAATCCTAGCCTTTTGTTTCTAACTCCTACTTTAATCCTAGCCTTCCATTTTCCCAAATTTTTGGTATAAACACCCCCACTAGCCTAGTTATTTTTGTGCTAATTAATTCTCCAAGTCCTATAGTATAGAATACATTACTAGTAGTTTTGTAAGTGAGTTAAAAGATTGAGAGTTGTGTGGGAAATTTGTGCTTGCATCAACAAAGAGGAGAGGCCTGCAATCAACAAGGGAGTGCTCGGGTTTGGCATTCTTGGAGCTTGTGTGCGCATCGACGAGGAGGAGGATCGCGCTCTTGGCAAGGACATTTGTTTAGGAGGTGTTGCTAATTGTATTCTCTCCAAATTAAGGTGGGTTATTTTCCATGTTTCTAATTAGAAAGCATGCTAAGATTGAATTGAAATATTAATGCATGAAAAAGATTAATAAGAGTACATTTTAATTGGAAAAATGGCTTATTAGTTGATTGGAATGTTGATAAATGGCTTGTATGTGATTCCATCATCAAACTTAAGTTGTGTGTAAAATAATTTTAGCTATGGATTGCTTGAAGAAAAATTCATTGTTAGCATCAAAAACTATATGCAAATGTTAGTAGATGAAAATATTGTTTTATGTGCTTGAATGAACCTTTTGTGATAGTGTTGTAATGAATGACTTAAAATATATTTTGTGGGTTTGTGGAATGAATATAAACAGGGAATTGATATAGAGAATATTGATGTTAAAATTGGATAAGAAATGTCGAAAAAGGAAATGTGGTAGTAGTAGCATACAATTTAAACTAATTGTATGCAAAATATGTGTTTAATTATTGAAAAAATTATTTTTAATTTACTGGAGTATAAATTATTATGGGAATAATTAATTTGGAAAGTTACAGTAAGTTTAGTAAAAGCAAAACTCAAATGAGAGCTTTTGAAGCATCGAAATGTGCTATTAGACAGAGGGTTGATTTAATTAAAATGCAAGTTGTATTGAGACAACTTGAGCCTATAGCTCAAGTGGTCGGGAGGCTTTTGATCGCTACAGTGTGCGGTTGGGTTCTCACAGGTCGATGGTTCGATTCTTGTTAGCACCATATATTTTGTTGCGCATTTAAAAATTAATTAAGCTTCAGCAGAGAGCATTTAAAGCTCTTAATCCCCTTTATATCGATTGGCGTGATCGGCCTAGTGGTCAGAGCGTGCGGCTTGTTTCCCTGTGGTTGTTGGTTCGAATCCTGGTCTCGGCCAGTATTAAACTTTTTGGAAAAAAATGATTTTTGGTGGATTTTTGATGTTTAAAAATTATGAAAAAAATATTATTATTATTTTAAAATTATGTGGGACTTATGAAAAATAAATTGGGATTTATTAAAATAAAATAGTGTATATTTTTGAGAACAAAGGTGTAATTGGAACTTTGATTCTACACTTATATTTTGGTGAAAGTTGTACTTTGCAAAAGAACTTAAAATAAAATGTTAGAAAAGAAATACGAATAAGAAAGAAATTATATGAAGTGATGTGATATGAACTATTCTCATTGGAGAATAGTGTGAAAATTATGAAGTGTGAATATTCATTTTGGCCATATAAATTAGTGATGTGGAAATAGATATTTCATGAATTACTTGATGAATAATTGAATTTCATGTATGATTATGGACTCATGAATAAGTTAGAAATCATGATTGGAAAAGAGAAATACTATTGAGTATGACAACTCAAATATGTGAATTTATGAATTGAAATTGAAAATTAGGGTGTAGCCAAAACTCACACCGGCAAGTGAAAGTGATGAATAAATTGATTATTGAAATTGAAAAGACCAGTTGGGTCATTGTGAAATGGAAGAAATAAGACCGGTAGCAGTGAGAGGGCTCACTCTAAGAGATTGGTTTTGTTCATGATTTCATTAAACTAAGGACTAGATACATAGTGGATATGTGATGAAAGTAGGAGAAAAACATGAGTATGAGGGCCATTGGATTGGCAGCGTGAGAGTATTCACAAGCTGTCTTCACGATGCGTCGTGATATGACGTGGATACTGCTCCAGAGTACCGTCCCGGTGGCGACGCTCGTGGGATGTTTGGTGACTGCGGGTGGTGTCATGTCCCATGACGGAGGCTGAATTAACCACAGGCTGTCTTCACGATGCGTCGTGACATGACGTGGGATTCCCCTCCAGGCTGTCTGGACATGAGCTCGTAATAGAACATCTAGGATACTTACCGTAATTACAATAGTAGATTAAGTCATGACGAGGGATTGAACCCTACAAGATGAAGAACGATTAAGGGCTTGCCCTCGGACCTATATAGTATGGGATGCATAGAATCCGAACAAGTGTGCATTAGTTTCATATAATATAAATAACTGCATTAAGGACTAAGTGCACAATCACAACACGACATCATTAGGGTATTCCCTTTAGTTTGATATGTGACAAGTTTGTGTTTGTTAAATATGGAAAATTAGTTATACTATTTCCGGCATAGAGAGGATGGCCGTGTATAATGTTCGTCGGTTGAATAAACTGACGTACCCACAGTTTTGTATGCAGGGTAAATGACATGATAAAGATTAAAGAGGAACAGATGCTTAAAGATTATTCAATGTTGTTGTACTTTATTTAAGTGTTGTAAATTTACTTCCGCTGTGCAATGTAAAGAGTAAAGTTTTTCATGTAACTCTGATGTAAAGTGAAAAGTTTTAAATTTCCTTATAAAATTGTACTAAATGAAGTGTAAAGATCCTGTGGAATCTCGAATTCAGTGTATTTTGAAATTCGGGGCGTTACATGCCAGGTATCCCATTGAGCTGCAAAATTTCATCACTTCGGCTTAGAGGCCCATGCACCAAAGTAGGCCCATAGTTCAGTTGCATCAAAATTTTCTTAACGGCAAATTCAACAGCCTGATGGAATTCCTGCTTCGTCATCATCAACAACTCCCCTTCTGACTTCGTGGGGCCCATCCTATGGCAACCCACGTCAGCAGACTCCTCCCCTTTCCCTTTTTCCAATACCTTACCTCCTTTCTGCACCAGCGAATTGACTACTCTCTTTCCCTCCTTTACGCTATCTTGAGCCCCTCCCATAATTTCCCTGACTCCTCGTACCATTGGTGCCCCCTCTCTCACTTCCTGATAGATGTCCCCTCCCTCGCTACGATCTACTATGTCATGGGGATCCAGTGTTTGATGGATTGAAAGGTTGAGATTTTTTCCTTGTCGATCTGACGGTGTGGACTCCAATCTTCTAGCATAGCGCTTTCCCTTGATTGAGAGGTCTGGATTTGCTTTCACTGGACGAACGGTTCGTGCCTTTCTTCAACCTTCAACTCCCCCGTGAATCGAGCCGCGATTTTGAACCCGACATCTCCGGTGATCCCCGAAACGATACCCTCTTTTTCTTCTCCACGATGACCTTAACTTCATGTTTATCAACTTCAAACTCCGTAATTATAATCGATGGGATTAAGCTCAGATCCTCCACCCCGATCTGGATTCTTGCATATTCTCTTCGGGTTTGGAGATTAGTGTTTTTATCTATGGCAATCAAATACCCAAATCCGCCAATAATGTTTTGGAAAGCCGATCGAGCCCAACACTGAAACAGAAGATTGAATAATCGAATCCACACTGCCGGAAGTGTGTCGACCTTCAATGCGCCGAAGCTCCTCGTCCATCTGCTCAACGTAACGTAGAAATCATCTCCCTCTAAGCTCCCCATCATCAGCACTTCCCTTGTTCTCTCTTCAGTTTTACAAAAAACCATGAAAACATCTTGGTGCACTTTTTGAATATCCCAAGTCCAATTCATATCAGGCCTAACACATTCCGAAATTTTTTCAACCATCTCTAGAACTGTTGGGTAGCCCGAATGAATTTTGAGCATGATACAGAGCTTCAGTCGCCTCTCGAAGTCCGCCATGATCGGCGTTGGAGCAATAACCGCTTTAATGACCTTTCTACCCCCATCACTACTCTCCTCTGATCGATTCAAGACTATGATGTTGGAACCGCCTACTTTAGGAGCCATGGATTGGTGCGAGCCGACGAAATGGAGTGGGTGCTCCTCACCGGTTTGATGTTAGGGCAAGCCACTAATATGTGACCGAACTTCTTGCATGCATAACAAAACCAGTCGTTAGTGCATTTGTGGATCGTGTGACCTCTCGCCGCACATTCATGACATTGAGCCATCTTCTTCGTTGAGTTTGGAGTTGCCGACGACGAAGATAGAGCTTTAGCAGCTTTCTTCTCAGCCACCTTCACTCTTTTGGGCTTAACCAAAACCCACTCTCCTTCGTCATTCTCCCTCTTTCTGATCGGCTCTCTCTCCGGCGATAACCCTCTCCTGCTTCGCTCTCCTCTTCTAGGGCCTTCATACCTTGGTCGAGTCACCTCTAAATATGACTTTCTATGGGTCGATGGACCTCGGTCCTTCATCGGTGAGTCACGACGCCCTTTCGAATCCCAAATTCTATTCCCACGATCCTCACCTCCTCTACTCAATTGACCTCGATGGTCAATACGAGTATCTCTATGCACTGTCGGACCTCTGCCTCTAGTGGGTTCGCCGTCGCCAAAACCTATCCTATCACCATGTTCTGGACGCCTCTTACCCTCTTCGTTCCTCCTTCTCTTAGTCATCGAGCGCTCAGAGTGGAAGTTAGTGACGGTGGAGTTTTTGGTTCTGGTCGCCTTTCATTTCTCTTTAGACATTGTTCCTTTTGGAAAGTTAGTGACCGAAAGCTGACTGTTTTTTTTTATTTGACTATTAACTTTATCATTGAGTAACTATTCATTTTTCACCTGAACAAATTGTACAGGACATTACTTTTTGAAAGTATATTAAGAGTACCTCATATAATACCTTTAATTAAGATCAATCATGGCTTCTTTTACAATAATCTATAGAGTTTCTTAATAAGTGTAAAAAACATAAAATGACAGACATTTGAATTGCGATACTGAGCCGTCAAGATGTAAGAAAAGGCGCAGTTAAACAGCTAGAGAATTTTCATTTTGTAATAGAAAACTTGGAAAATAAATTAAGTATTACTCATGACAGATTCATATGCATATACTTCAACAAAACTTGAATGATTTTACTTATTGACTGGGTGCAACTTTCATGTCATTTTTCTTGACAGTTTCTCTTTTAAGCAAGTTGAATTTTTCAATGGAATTGTTGCTGTTTTTTGTGTGTGGTAGCAAACAAATGACGTAAATTCTTTTCAAAACAATAAAAACAAGTGATCTTTTAGTCTTTGCCAATATTGACTATTTTCAACTGATCTTGACTCATGAATCTGATTCGTTTGAACCGTTGAATATGATCTGGATGGTAATTGTTACCGCTGAATCTGGTGTGGGGGTAAACAGATAGAATTTGTAGGTTCGTGGAAAAACCTGAATAGCAGCACCTAACCTGTTCCGCCGGAGTTTGTCCGCTGACTCCCGCCGTTCACCTGCAAGGAAGTGCGAGACACCGGGGTTGATCCCGGCGACGCACCCTCCGACGCTCTTGTCAGTAACCAGAAATGATTATGAAAGAGCGTTTAACTAGCAAAAGAGTGATTACCTTGTAACAGTGGTAGGTTGGAGGTATTTATAGTCGCCATGAGAGTAATTAGGAACCTGATTTCCTGTGTAACTGTCAGGAGAAAAATCCTCCCAATTTGTTTAGGAAACTGACCCCTGATTCCCGGTGAGAGCAAATCAGGCCCGTTGATTCGGTCAAATCAGTGACCCTGATTTTCCTCTTGCTGATCTGGGTTTGTCTTGGGTCGGGACCCGTACCCAGTTGGAGTGGATCCGTTTGTGGAGAGTTGGATCTGTTAGAAGGAGGCCCAGTACCCGTTTCGGACCCATTTGTATGTGAAATTACCGTTTTACCCCTGAGCTTCAAGATTCGTGCCCAATCTGGACGGTTCCGATTTAACCCCATTTTTAGCCATATCACGAGCCCCCCACTCCTAAAGACTGAGTGTGATCAGCCTTTGAGGAGTAGTTTAACTGTTTCAGTGGCTAGTGGAGTTGTATCGGAGTCTGAATAGAGGATTTTGAATTTTGAAGGGGGTAGTGAGGTAATTTTTTAAGCCGTGAGCTGTTCTGTAGCCTTGTTGAGTATTCGACGGCTTTTATCTATTTTTTCGGACTATCTATTTAATTTTGCGATGTGTTAACTAATCGTTCGGGGGCCTTAACAGTACATTCTAGGCAATAATTGTTCGTTCATGGGCTCAAAAATATCCCCCCCGAATTTTTAATTATTTTCTAGACTTTTTAGTTAATTTTCCCGAATTTTAAGCAAATTTTCGCAATTTTTAAATAAATAAAACGATTTAAATAAATAAAAATTAATTTTTAAATACTGATTTATGGCGTGGCGGGATCTGGACCCTTGATCAGTGCCGAGCGCGAATTTCTGAGTGATCAGACGATCCCTATTCCTCGGCAGGTAGTTTCTTCATGAACGAGGGTCGGCTCCTCGGTTCCTCGGCTCGGTAGGTAGTTTCTTCATTAACGAGGGTCAGCTCCTCGGTTCCTCGGCTCGTCAGCTCGTCTCCTCGGCTCCTCGGCTCGGAGTCAACCGAGGTACGTGGCATCATCTGGGCCGTCCATCTCAGCGCGGATCCCCAAAAAATGCTATCTTGTCATTTAGTGGACGTGGCGAGATCTGAGCCATCCATCATGACGAGCGCGCTTTTCGACAAGATCCAACGGCTGATATGGGTCGGCGTGTTTTTTCGCCATATACGAGGGTCGGTTCCTCGTCCCCTCGGCTCGGCAGGCTCTTTCGCCGTATAAGAGGGTTGGTTCCTCGTCCACTCGGCTCGGCAGGCTCTTTCGCCGCATAAGAGGGTCGGTTCCTCGTCCACTCGGCTCGGCTGGTCGGCACACGTAGGTCGGAGTCTACCGAGGTACGTGGCGAGATCTGGACCATCCGTCATGACGAGCACGCTCTTTGACAAGATCTGACGGTTGAGATGGGTCGACTCGTCCCCTCGGCTCGGAAGGTCGAGGCACCAATGGTTCGGGATCAGCCGAAGTACGTGGCGCGATCCTGGGCATCCATATCAGCGCAGATCCCCCAAAAACACTATCTTGTCGTTTAGTGGACGTGGCGAAATCTGAGCCGTCCATCATGCCGAGCGCGCTTTTTGACAAGATCTGACGGCTGAGGATGGTCGACACGTTTTTTTGCCATATACAAGGGTCGGTTCCTCGCCCCCTCGGCTCGGAAGATCGGTGCGGTTAGTCGAGGCACTGAGTTGGACATTTTGAAGGATGTGGCTTTGATGGGTCACTACCTTCTGAGCCCAGTAGCTCGGCTGCTTGGCCAAGCTGTTCGGTAGCTCGGTTAAGCAGGCCGGTGACAGGCAGTTCGAAAGGTGCACGTGGTCGGATCTGGTGCGTCCATCATGGTGCGAATCACGAGGATGGGGTTCAGATCACGAGAAAACGTTATCTTATCGTTTTGTGGGCATGGCGCGATCTGAACCGTCCATCGAATTCTGACACGAATTTTGGGGAGATCCGACGGTAATTTTGCCTCGGAAGGATTTTTCTCCATATACGAGGGTCGGTTCCTCGTCCTCTCGGCTCGGAAGCTCGGTGTCGTTGTCCGAGGTGTGGAGACTTAGTAGCTTGGAGCTGTTTTGAAGAGACTCAGTGGCTCGGTTGCCCAGTCAAGCTGTTTGATAGCTCGGTTAGGCACACCGGTGGCCGAATCGTGGACTTGGTGATTTGAGGATTCTCTGTTGTTGAAACTGAAACGTCGTAACGCTCCGCTTTGGCGTTTTGGCTTCTTAATGGGCTTTTTAGAATCCCAAGGCGGCCCAAACTCGCTTTTGGGGTTATAAAAGATCATTCTCCCACTCCCAAGCTCATTTCTCACTTTTACTCAAAAGATTTCACTTTTACTCTCTGCTCTCTGCTAGTGGCGATCTTTGCTCCAAGGCGGTTGCGCTAGCTGTCGCGTGGGCCAGGCGATTTCCTGCGAGCTCATTCCGACCGTGAACGTCACTTCAAAGGTCAGTCTACTAGCCTTAGCTTTTTTTATAAAGATGTCAAGAGTGAACTCGGGGAGTGAGGCCTCGTCCTCGGGCAATGATGGCGCCGAGGAGAGAAGGAAGGCGAAGATCCGAAGGAAGGGGAAACAGGTCGCCGAGCCGGCTGCGGCCGAGGCGAGGAAGGAGAAGAAGAAGAGGAGGGTGGTCACCCAATCTCCCGTGGTCGAGGTGATCGTGGAGAACCCGAAGCAGGCCCCCGAGATGGGACGATACCCTTTTGTACTGTCCGGGCATTCGGGGGTTAGGCAGTACGAAGGCGATCTTTTGAAGAAGGCGATCTTTGGCCAGTCGGAAGTTTACGAGGAACCCAATCCGGCACTTCCTACCGAGGCAGACGAGATCGGGTCGGTGCTATCCGAGAGGGATCTCCTTCGGATCAGAAAGGGGTTCGCCATCCCTCCAGAGTACAAGTTAATTGTCCCCGGCGCTGGGATGCGGGCGAATTCCAAACTATCGTCGTCGGATATGTGCATGTTCGACTTCGACTCCCTGAACGCCGGACTGCGTTTTCCGCTGCATCCCTTCGTTCTCCAAGTCCTCGGATGGTTCTGCCTCGCGCCGACCCAATTTATGCCAAACACATGGCATCATGTGAACGCCTTCCTGCTCCAGTGCCGCAACGCTAAAGTCGAGCCGAACTTGACGGTCTTCCAAGGCCTGTATCGAATAAACCGGATGCACAAGACCGAGCATCGGTACTACTTGGGGCCGAGGAAGGGTGTTAGGATCATAGAAAACCCAGACTCAATTAAAGGCTGGAAAGAAAAGTTCTTCATATTGAGGGGGGAACCGATGCTACAAATTCCGAGCTGGTGGAAGCCTGAGGTGCCCAAGTTTGCGAGAGTTGACCCCGTACTGACTGAGGCCGAGGAGGAGGTGGCGAGGAAGATCATGGCCATCCCCATGTTGAGTTGGAGGGAGTTGACGGAGGAGATGCTGTTCGGGTCTGGCCTTAGCCCGATCGACCCGAGTATGCTCCTGACATCTCGTTTATTTTGTTTTTCTTTCAAGTCTTTAGCTCGTCTTACTGATTCAGTTTGTGTTTCATTTGATGCAGAAGCGATGAAGATTGATTTCAACGCCATGATGGCCGATACATCCAAAGTGGCCGGCGGTAGGAAGAGGAAGAGGCCGACCGTGGCTGCCTCGTCAGCTCCGCAGCCCAAGGTCGCTCCGACTACCACTCCGCCTCCTTCGACCACTGAGGCGCCTTCGGCGGTGGTTGTTGCCGAGGAGCCCTCGGCGCCTGTGGCATCTGCCCCGGTTGGTGGGGCCTTCGATGTTAATGCGGCATTGTCGCTCGAGGCTTCGCCGTTGACCGATGCGGCCGAGGAGATCCTGACCGAGCAGCACAAGCAGCTGTTCGTGCCGAACTAGCGAGTGAAGAATCACGACGGATTCCTCGGAAACTTGCAGATGTCGGTGCAGGTCGTCAAGCACTTGGCGACCCCGAAGGATAGAGCCGCGCTGAAGGCGGGGACAGTCGGCGACGATACCTACGAAGTGGCTCGGTCGCTCGTATCGGTAAGTTTGTCATTGTGGATTTCTTCAAGCCTACTGCTCGGCCTGTATCTTGTGCTTATCGTTGTCTTCACAGGCCACCTGTCACTTCGGCCATCTCCTTGAGACGTTCGCCGCGCAAGAGAAAGAGCTGAAGGCCGCCAGCAACAAAGACAGGGCAGAGAAGATCAAGGCGGTTCGGCAACTCGAGGCCGAGCAGAGGCGAGTCGAGGCCTTGGAAGTCCGGGTTGCCGATCTTGTGTCCGACCTGGAAAGAGTCAAGGGGCGACTTGATGCGGAGTCTGCCAAAGCCGCAAAGGCTGCCGAGGAGCTGGCTGCGTCGGCGAAGTCTCTGGCCGATGTGAAGGCGGAGAAAAAGGTCCTGGCCACGCAGATTAGGGCCGAGGTCGAGGCCGAGGCCGAGGTAAAGAAGCACATGGCCAAGAACATGGAGATGTCCTATCAGAGGGCGCTCGACCATGTTCAGGACTGTGTCCCCGGCTTCGAGCGGGTCGGCTACAGGCTGTGGCCGGGGTCACCCTCAGGCGGCGAGGAGGAGGGAGGCGAAGGTGACGAGGGGAAGGTGACGACGAGGAGGAGGTGGAGGCCGACCCTTCGGTGGCAGACCCCCAGGTCGAGGGGAGAAACGAGGGGCCATCTGGCGACCCGCCTGTGGTCGAAGAGGCAACGCAGGTGGACCCCTGATCTCCTCGTAATTTTTGTAGTTTTTGTTTTTGTTTTTTTTTAAAAACAGTGTAATGCCCTTTGCAGACTGGCCACCGCTTTGATGATGAATGAAAAAGATTGTTTTGGTGTTTGGACTTGTCTAAGTGTTTGGTTCGGTCATGTAGTTCTTCAATGTTGTCCTTTTTTATTTCAGATCGCCGAGCAAACTCGTATCACCGTGGCAGCTCGGCGCCGTGCGGAGTTGTTTCAGCAGTCCTGGGAGGATTGCCTCGAGGGCGAGGTCCATCTGACGAGAAGAATACTCCATAACGTAGAGAAGAGAAACAGCGAGTTGTTGGCCGAATTGCACCATCTGCGGATAGTCGAGGCCGAACTCTCTGTGAAGGAGGAAGAGTTGGCCCGGGCTTTGGCCGAGCGAGATGATTTTGGAAGGAGGGTAGAGCAGCTGCAAAGGGTAACAGTCGACAAGAGTATCGAGGTGACCCATTTGCACCGTGTCATATCTAATAGCGCCGAGTATCCTGGTTCGGCGAAGCTTCCTCGGTTCAAGGTAATTGTGAGGGACGACACACTGAAGGACAGGATCGTTGAACTGGAGGAAGAGGTTGCTTGGCTTAAACCTCAGCCGGTGAGGGCTAATGTTCGAAGTACTTCGTGTACTCGCGAAGAGATTGACCGAGGGATTACGTTCTATCAACTCGCGGGCCGAACCCCCATCATAGGTCGGACAGCAGTCGACGCCCAAAGTGGAGTAGCGGTATCTTCAAGTGGTGCTTCGGTTGGAGCGACTGTCAGGGTCAGCGGCGAGGGGGCGTCTCGATTCGTCGGCTTAGAGACGAGCTCGGAGGCCAAGAAGCGCCGACCCCGGGTATCCCTGAACCGGAGCGCCCCCCTTCCGCGGAGGCACTAAACGGGTCGTATTGTATTTTTGGGTCTCCGGACTATCTTTTGTTGTAACCTTTTTGTAAATTTATCCGAGTTATATTAATGAAATTTGAGTTGGCTTGCTTGTTGTAATGCTGTAATTGCTTTAGCTAGAGTTGGCTTGAAATGAACCGCGAGAAGCGAGTGTTTGCTTCGTCGAGCACCTTGGCCACGAAACTCATGCTTTAGCCGTGGTCCTGACTCTTGCTCGGTACATACCGGTGCGGCTCGGTGCCTCGGCAGAGGTGTTACTGTTTCGAGGCTGGGGCCACGTGGCCTGATCTGGACGGTGGATCATGATCAGGGCGCGGATCACGAGAAGGGAGGCGCAAGTACCAAGAAAACACTATCTTGTCGTTTTGTGGACACGTGGCATGGTCAGGTCCGTTCATCACACTCTAGCACGCATTTTGAGATGATCTAACGGTGAAATCGGGTCGGCGTTATTTTTCTCCATATGTGGAGGTCGGTACCTCGTCCGCTCGGCTCGGTGACTCAGTAGTTCACCCTCTGCCCGTAGTAGCTCGGTGTAGTGGAGCTCGGAGTTCGGACAGCTCGAGTGTGAGGAGAAGCTCGGCGAGTTGATGAAGGGGATGGGTCGGCATATGGAAGAGGTGGTGCTCTCTTTGGTCTTGGAGATTTATGAAGAGGAGCTCCACTCCTTGGGGTGGAGAAGAGGTGCTAGGAAGATCCTCGTAAGAGCCATGGGAAGACCCATCCTTTGAAGTGAGTGCAAGGAGCAACTCTAGGGGAGAGTTGCGAGCTCCGAACTTGTTGAGAAGAGGTCCGCTTTGGAGGCGAGCGGAGTGAAGAGCTCGGCTCTAGGAGAGAGCGATCTGGAAGACGAGTTTGAGGAGCAACTCTAGGAGAGAGTTTGAGCTCCGAACTCATTTGAGAAGAGGTCCGCCTTGGAGGTGAGCGGAGTGAAGAGCTCGGCTCTGGGAGAGAGCGATCTGGAAGACGAGTTTGAGGAGCAACTCTAGGAGAGAGTTTGAGCTCCGAACTCGTTTGAGAAGAGGTCCGCCTTGGAGGTGAGCGGAGCAAAGAGCTCGGCATTTGAAGAGCCATTTGAGAGACAGGTTTGAGGAGGAACTCTAGGAGAGAGTTGTGCTCCGAACTCGTCGAGAAGAGCTCCGCTTTGGAGGCGTGCAGAGGGAAGAGCTCGGCATTTGAAGAGCCATTTGAGAGACAGATTTGAGGAGGAACTCTAGGAGAGAGTTGTGCTCCGAACTCGTCGAGAAGAGCTCCGCTTTGGAGGCGAGCGGAGGGAAGAGCTCGGCATTTGAAGAGCCATTTGAGAGACAGGTTTGAGGAGGAACTCTAGGAGAGAGTTGTGCTCCGAACTCGTCGAGAAGAGCTCCGCTTTGGAGGCGAGCGGGGGGAAGAGCTCGGCATTTGAAGAGCCATTTGAGAGACAGGTTTGAGAGGAACTCTAGGAGAGAGTTGTGCTCCGAACTCATTGAGAAGAGCTCCGCTTCGGAGGCGAGCGGAGTGAAGAGCTCGGCTCTGGGAGAGAGCGATCTGGAAGACGAGTTTGAGGAGCAACTCTAGGAGAGAGTTTGAGCTCCGAACTCGTTCGAGAAGAGGTCCGCCTTGGAGGCGAGCAGAGTGAAGAGCTCGGCTTCTAGGAGAGCCATCTGGAAGACGAGTTTGAGG
Source organism: Hemerocallis citrina (assembly GCA_017893485.1). Classification (NCBI taxonomy): domain Eukaryota; kingdom Viridiplantae; phylum Streptophyta; class Magnoliopsida; order Asparagales; family Asphodelaceae; genus Hemerocallis; species Hemerocallis citrina. The sequence continues at coordinate 180,893,194 of CM030368.1, read as the reverse complement.
AGCAACTCTAGGGGAGAGTTGTGCTCCGATCTTGTTGAGAAGATATCCGCTTCGGAGGCGAGCGGAGTGAAGAGCTCGGCTCTGGAAGAGAGCGATCTGGAAGACGAGTTTGAGGAGCAACTCTAGGAGAGAGTTTGGGCTCCGAACTCGTTTGAGAAGAGGTCCGCCTTGGAGGCGAGCAAAGTGAAGAGCTCGGCTTCTAGGAGAGCCATCTGGAAGACGAGTTTGAGGAGCAACTCTAGGGGAGAGTTGTGCTCCGATCGTGTTTGAGAAGATCTTCGTTTTGGAGGCGAACGGGGAGGAGCTCGGCTCTGGGAGAGAGCCATTTGTGAGACGAGTGTGAGGGGGAACTCTAGGTGAGAGTTGTGTCCGAACTCACTATTTAAATGACAGAATCAACGGTTGTGGGAGCAGTTCTGAATGGCGAACGACTTCTAACTCGCTGAAGAGCAAGTTATTTGAAGAGGAATCGAGCCAAGTGTTGGACTCCGAACTCGTCGTTAGAGGAATTCAACAGTTGTGGGAACAATTCCGAATGGCGAACCACTTCTAACCCGCTGAAGAGCAAGTTATTTGAAGAGGAATCGAGCCAAGTGTTGGACTCCGAACCATCGTTAGAGTTATTCAACGGTTGTGGGAGCAATTCCGAATGGCGAACCTCTTCTAACCCGCTGAAGAGCAAGTTATTTGAAGAGGAATCGAGCCAAGTGTTGGACTCCGAACCATCGTTGTTAAAGGTTAGTAAATTGCGGGAGCAGCCATGTAGAAGAAGCTGGACTCCGAACCCACCATTTAAGAGAGTCGTGACTCGGAGAGATAGAGAAGCAGGAGCAATAATTTTTAATGAAAAGATGTAAAGCTTGAAATAAACTAAGTGGCTGCTTCAATAGGGCGAGCCATTATTACATGCTATTGGCCGAGTTACAAGCATCAGCCTTATTGAAAATCAGGATCCTACTTCTACAATAAGGTGAAGACCTCTTGGGAGGAGCTAGGAGATTCTGAGTGTTGAAGCTTGGGGGGTTCTTCTGTTCGTTTGTAGGCTTCCTCAGGGGAGAAGCTCGGCGCCCTCTTTTTGGACGAACTTGATCAGGTGCCCCCGCTGTATGAGTTCTTCAATCTCCTCCTTGAGACCCCGACAATCATCCGTGTCATGGCCGTGGTCCCTGTGAAAGCGGCACCACTTATCCTTGTTCCTCTTCTTGCCAGGTGTATTCATTCTCGGGGGAGCGCGGAGGAGCCCTTCCTTGTCCACCTTCATAAGAACTTCTGATATATTGGCAATGAGAAGGGTGAACTTCTCAAACCGAGTCGAGCGATGCTGTCCATTGCCGATCTTCTGGGATTTTTGGGACCCCTCTTCGCTTGTGCTCTTCCGTTTGTTCTCGAAAGATGTCTCCTCAAAGCCCGGGAGATTCTCGGCTTCTTCAGCCCGAATGTACTTCTCGCTCCTAAGAAGGAGGTCGGCAAAATTATGTAGGGGCTTCTTGGCAAGGGAGGAGCGAAGGCTAGAGTTGAGGACGTTCGATTGGAAGGCGGCCGCTGCAACAGGCTCGTCAAGGGAAGCGATGGATCTCACTTCTGCAGTGAACCTCTTCACTTAGTCTCTCAACTTCTCTCCCTTCTCCTGGCGGAGCTGGAGTAACGAGATGTTGGTCTTCTCCGTGCGTCTGCTAGTCACAAAATGAGTGATGAAGAGGGTCTCGAATTGCTGGAAGGAGAATATGGAAGACGAGGCGAGGCAGGAGTACCACTCCCAAGCCGAACCCTTAAGAGTGGCGGGGAAGGTTTTGCACAGCAAAGCATCGGAAGCTTGGTGGATTAGCATGAGGGTCTTAAAGCTTTCGATGTGGTCCACGGGGTCCGACTCCCCCGAGTAAGTTTTGAACTGCGGGGGTTCGAAACCTCTTGGGATAGGAGCTTCCACGATGGTCCGGGAGAAAGGAGGTCTGCTCGGGCGGATGGTCCTTCCTCTTAACTCCTCATCCTTGTCTATTCGGCCAATGTGCCTCTCCATCTCGTGGAGACGGCGGTAGAGAGCATCATCCCTTTGACGATAGTCAAACGAGCCTCTGGACTCGTCTTCATAGGAAGGGGAGCGACGACGGTAGCTCTGGGAGCGGCGAGGGTTAGGCATATGCTGTTGGTTGCTAGGAGCCGGAGGAGGAGTTATGGACCGATGGCGAGGACTTTGGACCCGTGGAGGGGTAGGAGCCCTCTGAGCATTGTTATTGTTGGGTCGGAGGTTGAAGGCTTGCAACACCGTTGCTTGGAACTGCTGGAACTCGGCACGGGTGATGGGTGCCTCATCATTCCTCGGATGTTGTCGATCGGCAGGGGAATAAGGTCTTCTCCTATGGTGTTCGGGAGACTCTTTCATCCCTCTTCGGGTAGGGGACCTTCTGTAGTTTCGGCGGTGAGGAGATCGCTCATCCGGACACTGTTGGCGGGAGGCTCCCTCTCGGGCCCGCTTTTCGTCCAGACGGCGGCGAAGATCCTCATCCTTCTGCCGATTGAGGATGGTATTGCGGAGGTCGAAAACTCGAGGATTGTGGGAGGCCATGGAATTTGAAGAGGCATTGTGTACCGAAATGTGGTCCTGATGGAGGGGTTGCTTCTGCGGGTTGGGACGTGAAACCCTGCACCGGCATTTTGAGGACCGGCGGGACCCTTAGGGGGTTACTGATTCTGAAGAGGAGGCTGATCTTGTTGAAGAGGGTCTTCCGCTTGGAGAGGATGTTGTCCCTGCTGCTGAGCGGGTTGGATGGGGACTACCTCTTGCTGATCAACGGGATTGGGTCCACGATTGGACCCTCTAGATCTTACTTTCCGAGGAGGCATGGCTGGAGGAGATCTGACCAACGGGAAGAGGAGAGGCTGCTATTCGTATGTTTCCCACAGACGGCGCCAATCTGTTACCGCTGAATCTGGTGTGGGGGTAAACAGATAGAATTTGTGGGTTCGTGGAAAAACCTGAATAGCAGCACCTAACCTGTTCCGCCGGAGTTTGTCCGCTGACTCCCGCCGTTCACCTGCAAGGAAGCGCGAGACACCGGGGTTGATCCCGGCGACGCACCCTCCGACGCTCTTGTCAGTAACCAGAAATGATTATGAAAGAGCATTTAACTAGCAAAAGAGTGATTACCTTGTAACAGTGGTAGGTTGGAGGTATTTATAGTCGCCATGGGAGTAATTAGGGACCTGATTTCCTGTGTAACTGTCAGGAGAAAAATCCTCCCAATCTGTTTAGGAAACTGACCCCTGATTCCCGGTGAGAGCAAATCAGGCCCGTTGATTCGGTCAAATCAGTGATCCTGATTTTCCTCTTGCTGATCTGGGTTTGTCTTGGGTCGGGACCGGTACCCAGTTGGAGTGGATCCGTTTGTGGGGTGTTGGATCTGTTAGAAGGAGGCTCAGTACCCGTTTCGGACCCATTTGTATGTGAAATTACCGTTTTACCCCTGAGCTTCAAGATTCGTGCCCAATCTGGACGGTTCCGATTTAACCCCATTTTTAGCCATATCAGTAATGATTGCTCTGATTGAACTGCAAAAGTCTAAAACACCAGGGTTGACCCCGACGACAGACCCTCTGAAGCTCAAGTCAGAACTCAGAAAAGATATGAGAGCTTTTAGTAGAAAAATACTGATTACCTGGTTCTTGTGGAGGTCATGGGGTATTTATAGTCTCTTTGGGGGTCAGTTTTAAGATAATAATTTATCTGTGCATCCTAGTGTTTTGGATAGAGTTGGTTATCTCTTCTTCATGAAGTGATAAGAGCATGTGTGAAGATAGAGTTAAAACTCTTCTATTGATAAGATATATGGTTTTTGAATCGTTTCTTATGAATATTTATGAGTTTAAATCATATTTAAATAATTATGGTCTCCTTTATGTTTGACTGTTATGACCACCTAGTTTGACAAGTTCGTTTTGTGGGTCGTCGGGCTTAAAAGATGCCCAAATTCCCATTTACGAACCGGTTTCTAGTGAATACCTTCGAGGTCTTGGTTTGAGAATGTGATCAGAACCACCGAGCTCTTGGGAGGAGGAATGTTGAGGAGTTAGATAATCTCCCCCATATGTCCCCTATGGATGGAGTGGAATACCTTCATGCATCCCGAGCCTTGGGACTCAGAAGGCCTGTCTGATCGCTTGTTTGCTCCTCTTACAAGAGGAGATTCGGTATTGTTTCTTTGGGCGAACTTGGCGAGGTATTCTCGTCGGAGCAGGGCTTCGAGCTTGTCTTTGAGGGATCGACAGCCATTTGTGAGATGTCCTTGATCTTTGTGAAACACACACCACTTGTTTGTATCTCTTCTTCTACTTGAAGCGTTCATCTTAGGAGGAGGTTGAAGGAGTACATTCTTATCAACTTCCATGAGGATTGTAGATATGTTAGCATTAAACATGATGTACTTCTCAAAATGAGTCATTGGGGGTAGAAGATGCTTGCATGTGACATCCTTCTAGGTCTTCTTGGGTCCGTCTTCATTGGTGCTCTTCTGTTTGTTGCCGAATGAGGGCATCTTCTGTTCTTGGGATCGAATGACATCTTCCACTCGTATGGATTTCTTGAGTCTTTGGAGATAGTCAGAGAAGTCTCGAGAGGGTCTTTTGACAAGAGAAGCTTTGAGATAGTCATGATTCACATTGTACATGAAGGTAGTCGTGGTTATGGCTGAATCGAGTAAGGGGATGGATCGGAGCTCGGCTGTGAAACGCCAAACATAACTCTTGAGGGACTCCTCATCCCTTTGCTTTAAGTCAAGTAAGGAGGCGCTCGTCTTCTCTGTCTTGCAACTAGTGATGAAGTGTGTGAGGAAGAGTTCTTCAAGCAGATCGAATGAGAAGATGGACCCTGAAGAGAGAGAAAAGAACCACTCCCGTGCCGATCCCTTTAGGGTTGCTGAAAAAGTCTTGTAGAGGAGGGAGTCAGATGCTTATTAGATCATCATGAGAGTTTTGAAGCTCTTAATGTGGTCTACCGGGTCGGACTCTCCGTTGTACGACTCAAATGCTGGAATTTTGAAGTTGACTGGAACAGGTGCCTCAATGATTTTTCTCGAGAAGAGGGGTCGGATGGGGCAGTATGTTCCTTCATGTCTTTCCTTTTCTTGTTTCAGCAGTGCTAGACGGTCATCCATCTTTTGGAGGCATTGGAGGACAACATTATCTTGTTCTTCGGATCTAGTGGACCCATGAGACTCATTCCGTCGTGGAGGAGTGGAGCGGTGAAAGCTAGTTTGTCGGGTCCTGCTAGGAACGATGTTAAGAGTCTGGAGGATTTCGTCCTTGAAGTCCCGGAACTCTACCATGGTGATGGGTGCTTCTTCCTCTCTACCTCTCCTAGGGGCTGATCAGCTTGTTGGAGTTGGGGTCCTTCTCCCATGAGGAGGAGTTCTTTGTTATCCCCTTGGAGAGTGATGTCTTCTTCGCCCTCTAGGAGAGAGGGTTCTTCTACGTCCCCGCTTCGAGGAGAGGGGCCCTTTGTGTCTTTCTGGTGTATTGGAGGGGGGAGCTCGTCCTGGGCTTGCGGTCCTCGGTGGTCAGATCGCTGCTGTCTGGAGATTATGATTTGGCGAAGGTTTTGTTGTGCTTGAGGTGTAGACCAATCCTTTGTTCTCACTGATGCAGTGCATAGGGTGCTGACTTATTCATGATCCCCCCGGTGGAACCTCTTTGGAGGGGGTTGAGTAGGCTGTTGAGATTGTTCTGGGTGAAGAAGTTGATCCTGCTGAAAGGTAGGAGGGACGTCCTCATGAGGAGTTGGAGGAAGAGATTTGGCTCGTCGGTTTGAGGCCGTCGTCTTCCCTTTTCCCTTTGGTGTCATGGCTGAAAACTATTTTTACCGGCGAATTTTGGTTGGGTCGCTTTTTCTGTTCCCACGGACGGTGTCAATCTGTTGCTGCTTTTTTCTATGTGGGAGCAAACAGATGATGTGAATTCTTTTTAAAAAATAAAAGCAATTGACCTTTAGTTTTCATCGATATGGACTATTTCCAACTGATCTGAATTCTTTTTTAAACAATAAAAGCAACTGACCTTTAGTCTTCACCGATATTGACTATTTCCAACTGATCTTGACTCATGAATCTGACTTGTTTGAACCGTTGAATCTGATCTGGATGGTGACGATTGCTCTGATTGACCAACAGAAGTCTAAAATACTAAGGTTGACCCCGACAATAGACCCTCCGACGCTCAAGTCAGAATTCAGAAAAGATATGAGAGCTTTTAGTGGCAAAATACTGATTACTTGGTTTTTGTGGAGGTCATGGGGTATTTATAGTCTCTTTGGGGGTGAGCTTCAAGATAATGAGTTATCTCTATTTTCCAGTGTTTTAGATAAATTTGGTTATCTCTAACTCTTTTCTTGATAAGATATATGATTTTTGAACCGTCTGTTATGGATAATTATGAATTTAAATCATATTTAAATAATTAGAGCATCTGTAGTCATTGGCTATTTATCCATTTTTTTTGCAAAAAAAAAGGGAAAAAATCTGCTGCAGTCGTTGGTTATATACCCAAAATTTGGGTTGGGGATGAACAGTGGTTTGCTATATTTGGCAGGCGAAATAGGATTTTGCAAAATATAGCCGACGAAAGATGATTTTCCTCCGTTCAACGCGACGAAAGATCATCTTCCGTCCCATTAATTTTTATTTTTTTTAATACATCAGACGGGAAATGAGGGAAATGATTTCCCGTCTGATTTTTTTTATTTTAAATATTGGACAGGAATTCATTCCCCGTCTGTCGATTAAAAAAATAATAATAATAAATTTGGTGGGACAGGAGATGATCTCCCGTCCCAAACCCAAATTGAAAAAAGAAAAAAAAGTTAAAGAAGTTGGCCTACACAAATTATTATGGGTATATTTCCATCGTTTTTATTATTAATTTAAAAAATTAGACGGACGGGAAATGATTTACCATCCATTCGATTTTTTTTTATTTACGTGAGACGGAGAATGATTTCCCGTCTGTCGATTTTTAAATTTGAAAATCCAAAATTTGGGTTTGAACAACTGGAGCACAAACTCAAAATTCATATTCCTATATGCCAAATACCCAAATTTTGGCATTCAACGACTATAGATGCTCTTATGGACTCATTTATGTTAGACTGTTATGACAACCCAGTTTGACAATTCCGTTTTGGCTCGTCGGGCTTAAAAGAGGCCAAATTCCGTTTACGAACTCGTTTTTAGTGAAATTTACCGTTTTACCCCTGAGAGGTTTAAGATTCGTGCCAAATTTGAACAGTCTCAATTTAGTCCTATTTTTATCCGTATCAGGAATATATTTCTTTCACAACAAATAATTTATAAGGAATTTAAACAATAAATAATACCTATTACTCATTTATAAGGAATTTGAATCCATGTGATATGATCCAAAAAAATTGACCGTATACGATGTGACCAAACATCTGATCATCCATCTAAGCTGACCAAAAAGCTTGGTATCGGCAAAATTGAAGCAAACAACAAGAAGCAAGAACAATACAATTTCTGTTATCAGAACCATCGGCAATGTCATTGTATTCTAATTTTGGATGCATCGCATTCTTGCTGCCGGCAATTTCTCGTCATACTATCAAAAGCCAAAAGCCAACTCTTTCCATATAAAAGCTAGTAGAGCCACCATTTAGAGTAGCTAGTTAGCTTATCAGAAGATGGAGTGCACTCTCATGTACTCTGGAATATTGGTCATAATAACTATCTTGACATTGCTCATTTCAAAACTTTACCTACGACCCTCTGGCTGCCGCCGTCTCCCACCAAGTCCTCGCTCATTCCCGATCGTTGGTCATCTGCACCTCCTGTCATCACCTGCCCACCAAACTCTTGCTCGAATCTCTGAAACCTTTGGCCCTGTCATACTACTCTGGTTTGGCTCGCGTTCAGTTCTCCTTGTAAGCTCCCCTTCTGCGGCTGAAGAATGCTTCACCAAGAATGACATTGTGTTTGCTAATCGACCACACTCCTTGGCCATGGATCATCTATCGTATAATTACTCAAATCTTGGGTCCGCCTGTTATGGTCCCCTATGGCGAAGCCTCCGCCGGTTTTCAATGTTAGAGATATTCTCTTCTGCCAGAACGACCGCCGTAGCAGCTCTACGTGAAGGAGAGGTTAGGGCCCTCTTGCGGCAACTCTTTTGCGCTTCTGTTGAAGGGTTCCAACAGGTGGCGATGAAGTCTAAATTTTTTGAACTAACAACTAACATGATAATGCAAATGCTCGTCGGGAAAAGGTATATTTATTTGTTTTTAGGGCAAAAGCCAAAGTACCCCCAACGTTTGGCCCGAGTACAAAATGTCCATACAACGTTTGAAAAAGTACAATAAACACATTCTTCCGTTAACTTAACCATTTCCGTTAAGTTATAATTATTAAATTACTTTTTTATCATTACCCTTTCATATTCAATCTCTTTCTTCCCTTTCTTCAGTCCTTTTTTCTTCCTCAATTTTGTATGGGTTTTGTACTATACTCAATTTCATGCTCCATGAGTTACTACTCACTTTAATGGAAATAGGCATTTAGTTTATGAGCCAACTAAATCAACTAAGTTAGCATAATAATAAACAGCGTTACTGTTACCTGACTTAGTTGATTTAGTTGATTTAAGAAGTCAGGTTATTTAGTTGATTTATGATGTAGTTCTTTCGGTATCATACCTGACTTACCTGACGTAGTTGATTTAGTTGATTTATGAAGTCAGGTTAATGGAAATAGGCATTTAATTGATGAAGCCAGATTAGTTGATTTATGATTTATGAAATAGGCATTTAATTTATGAAGTCAGATTTATGAAGTCAGCGTTACTGTTACCCGGGCATATCTTAAATCAATTATATGAAGTCAGGTAACAGTAACGCTGTTTATTATTATGCTAACTTAGTTGATTTAGTTGGCTCATAAACTAAATGCCTATTTCTATTGAAGTGAGTAGTAACTCATGGAGCACGAAATTGAGTATAGTACAAAACCCATACAAAATTAAGGAAGAAAAAAGGAATAAATAAAGGGAAGAAAGAGATTGAATATGAAAGGATAAGGGTAAAAAAGTAATTTAACAATTATAACTTAACGAAAAGGGTTAAGTTAACGGAAAAATGGGTTTAGTGTACTTTTTCAAATGTTGTATGGGCATTTTGTACTTGGGCCAAACGTTGGGGGGGTACTTTGGCTTTTGCCCTTGTTTTTATTCATTCATTTCTTTTAATGATCAATTTCTCTAATATTATAATGGGAGAAAGCTTAGTGTCATTTGTCATTTTCATTTTGTCATTCTACCAACATGTGCAACGCACGTACATAATTAATATAAAAGAGATTTCCATTGAAATCCTCCCTACGTCAGACTTCTTATTTTTATTTTTTGAAATTATCAAATCGCGCATCCCACGTGTGAATGATTAGTGATATATAGTTGAAATTTATTTGAGTATATCACTAGCATATAGCATATATATCCCTGCGCAATATTGTACAGACTTCTTTTAAAAGTAAGATATTTTTTAATTAATTACCTAAATTATTCTTAAAAGATATATATACAAAGATCATTCTTAAATTAAAGATGGTAACGGAAAGGTGCGGTTGCGTTTGTTTTGATATTTTGAATTGAGTATTCTAAATATGATATTCTGAATATGATATTCTGAATAGAGATATTCTGAATATGGGTCTAAAAGCTGTTTGTTTAGCCTATATTCTGAATATTGATATTCTGAAAGCTGTTTATCTGAAAAAGAGAGTTTGGAAGCTGTTCGGTTATATTTCTTGCTGAAAACTGTTATGTGAAAGCTGTTTTTCTGAAAAAACGAGTTTAAAAGCTGTTCTATTATAATTTGTGCTGAAAACTGTTATCTGAAAGCTGTTTTTCTGAAAAAAAGAGTTTAAAAGCTGTTCGGTTATATTTCTTGCTGAAACCTGTTATCTGGAAGCTGTTTTTCTGAAAAAACGAGTTTAAAAGCTGTTCGGTTATATTTCTAGCTGAACACTGTTATCTGAAAGCTGTTTTTCTGTAAAAACGAGTTAAATAGCTGTTCGGTTATATTTCTAGCTGAAAACTATTACTTGAAAGCTGTTTTTTCTGAAAAAGACAGTTTAAAAGCTGTTCTGTTATATTTCTTGCTGAAAACTGTTATCTGATAGCTGTTTTTATGAAAAAACGAGTTGAAAAGCTGTTCGGTTATATTTCTAGCTGAAAACTATTACCTGAAAGCTGTTTTTCTGAAAAAACGAGTTTAAAAGCTGTTCGGTTATATTTCTTGCTGAAAACTATTATGTGAAAGCTGTTTTTTCTGAAAAAACGAGTTCAAAAGCTGTTCTGTTATATTTCTAGCTGAAAACTGTTACCTGAAAGCTGTTTTTCTGAAAAAACGAGTTTAAAAGCTGTTCTATTATAATTTGTGCTGAAACATGTTATCTGAAAGCTGTTATTCCTGAAAAAGGTAGTTCAAAAGATGTTCTGTTATATTTCTTGCTGAAAACTATTATGTGAAAGCTGTTTTTCTGAATAAACGAGTTTAAAAGCTGTTCTGTTATATTTGTAGCTGAAAACTGTTATCTGAAAGCTGTTTTCCTGAAAAATCGAGTTCAAAAGCTGTTAGGATTATATTTTTTGCTGAAAACTGTTATCTGAAAGCTGTTTTCCTGAAAAATCGAGTTCAAAAGCTGTTCTGTTATATTTCTTGCTGAAAACTGTTATCTGAAAGCTGTTTTTATGAAAAAACGAGTTTATAAGCTGTTCGGTTATATTTCTAGCTGAAAACTATTACCTGAAAGCTGTTTTCCTGAAAAAACGAGTTTAAAAGCTGTTCGGTTATATTTCTTGCTGAAAACTATTATGTGAAAGCTGTTTTTCTGAAAAAACGAGTTCAAAAGCTGTTCTGTTATATTTCTAGCTGAAAACTGTTACCTGAAAGCTGTTTTTCTGAAAAAACGAGTTTAAAAGCTGTTCTATTATAATTTGTGCTGAAACATGTTATCTGAAAGCTGTTATTCCTGAAAAAGGTAGTTCAAAAGATGTTCTGTTATATTTCTTGCTGAAAACTATTATGTGAAAGCTGTTTTTCTGAATAAACGAGTTTAAAAGGTGTTCTGTTATATTTGTAGCTGAAACCTGTTATCTGAAAGCTGTTTTCCTGAAAAATCGAGTTCAAAAGCTGTTAGGATTATATTTTTTGCTGAAAACTGTTATCTGAAAGCTGTTTTCCTGAAAAATCGAGTTCAAAAGCTGTTCTGTTATATTTCTTGCTGAAAACTGTTATCTGAAAGCTGTTTTTATGGAAAAACGAGTTTATAAGCTGTTCGGTTATATTTCTAGCTGAAAACTATTACCTGAAAGCTGTTTTCCTGAAAAAACGAGTTTAAAAGCTGTTCGGTTATATTTCTTGCTGAAAACTATTATGTGAAAGCTGTTTTTCTGAAAAAACGAGTTCAAAAGCTGTTCTGTTATATTTCTAGCTGAAAACTGTTACCTGAAAGTTGTTTTTCTGAAAAAACGAGTTTAAAAGCTGTTCTATTATAATTTGTGCTGAAACATGTTATCTGAAAGCTGTTATTCCTGAAAAAGGTAGTTCAAAAGATGTTCTGTTATATTTCTTGCTGAAAACTATTATGTGAAAGCTGTTTTTCTGAGTAAACGAGTTTAAAAGCTGTTCTGTTATATTTGTAGCTAAAAACTGTTATCTGAAAGCTGTTTTCCTGAAAAATCGAGTTCAAAAGCTGTTCTGTTATATTTCTTGCTGAAAACTGTTATCTGAAAGCTGTTTTTATGAAAAAACGAGTTGAAAAGCTGTTCTGTTATATTTGTTCAGAATTTTTGAAATCAATTTGCATTCATCACCTGCTAACATTTTTTTAATTGTTGGAGTTAGATTGCAATGTTGTACAAGTACTAGAAGGGGAAACTTGAGCATCATGTGAATTTCTGAAAAATCAGACACCATCATCTCCAAGATTGATTCGTCACATTAGGGAAGAAAGTTAAAAGAAGCTCTTGTGTTTGTGAAGCAGCTAATCTCAGTTCATGCATAAGTTTTGATTCTTGGATAAATGTTTTGAGATTTCTTGGATAGCGTCCAGTGTTTGGTTAACTCATAATTCATCCGGATAGACTGGTGTTGCTCAACTTGTTCTGTTATATTTATAGCTGAAAACTGTATTCTGAAATATGTTTATTTGTAACTCGAAACACTCAAGTGTAACACATAATGATAGAATTGAAATTGTTGTCTATATAGAATTGAATTAAAATTGTTAACTATACTCAAATGATTACAATTTACAACCAATCTACTATATATGCTTATATTTTACAATTTGAAATTACAGGTTTCTGACTTTTTGTAACACTGTTTATGTTTGCAGGCCTCATCTGAGTCATCTCAACTCTCAAGCACACCAGAACAATTGAAGAAGCAAATAAATAATCAGTACACACAAATAAATGAAGCTCCTGATTCAATGGGAAAAAAGCAAATAAATAAACCCATGAGTTGACGATGGCAAACAAGAAACTATGGTTTAGTTGAAATATAAGATGGCAAACGGTCAAAAGACAACAAGGGTACTACTACAACAGAAGGCAACCAAAATGAAAAGAGCATATGCAGGAGAAGAGAAGAATAACGATCCTGATTCAATGGTATTTGCACCAGCATGAGTTTAATCTATTCGTCGTTAAGTAACAGTTCTTCTGATTTGAATGTAATAATGTGTCTGAATACAAAGTGATGGTTCAAATAAGTTGATCGTTTCCCCTCTGTTACTAGTACAACAACAACGAAAGCACAAAGTGTCGGATGGGATTCTAGGGGAGTATAGCAAGACAAAGACAAGGACCAAACGAGAAGCTTTTGCTGTTGATTTTGTGTCATTTTTTTGGCTCTGAAGGAATTGAGCTTTGTCCCTGAGTTCTTGCATTGCTCGTATTGTTTCCACCTCGAAACAACCTGCACTATTTGCTCATCATTTCCAGACAACAGGTTTAGCTTTTATGTTTGCGATCATTATATAAATTGGGGAGTGATGTTGATTGTATCAAAAGGAATTTACCTTATGTACTCTGAAGGCAAATCTCAAGTTCGTGAAGTCCTTTAAAGACCCTGTGACTGTTTTTAGGAAAATCACTACACACAAATAAATAATCAGAACAATAACAATTGTACAGATAGCAAAACTTAAAAGGTGTGAAAAATTATACCTTAGGGGGAATTCCTTTAAAGACCCTGTGACTTGCTCTGCCAGACTGCCAGTGGTTGAGTCGGTTACCTACAATTAGACATTCACAACCTACCAAAGAACAATACTTACTAGTACCCATCTGAGTATTGTAGGAGTAACTTTCAGATTAAAATAAATCTTACTCCATCGCCACCCATTCTCCTAGTTGTGGATGCAGTATAATATGCTCCATTAGGGCCACCATAAGTCACACTTCAGAAACATAATCAACCTCATCAACACTAAAAACCAACGAAGATAAATAAAGCTCAGCTAGGATTAATTCATCACAAGTCACTCCTACAAATCATTATATAAATGATTCGTAGTGTGCAACTTCAGAAACATAATCCATCTCATCATCACTTAAAACCATAGTTAGAAAAACAAAGCTCAGTTAGGTTTAATTCATCACAAGTTGTGACTAATATATAAACCATCAGTTTTGCCTTAAAAATCTCTCACCATGTTCTGACCAGTATACCAACCATTGGTATGCCTTAAAAAATCACCAGTATCAACCATCAGAAATCTCAGAAACCAGATGAAATCAGCAACATTGTGGATATATAAATCAAATAAACCATTGGCTTACCAGATAGAGAGGACTCAATCAAACTGTAACCCTGGAACTTTACAATAATACACAAAGTTATGAAATTATTTTGTTTTTACTTTCTAATTTAGTTTATACCACTATCAACCAAACAAATGTCATATAGATTAATATCTTCATGTATAATTACTGAGATGATATGTAATACAAAAACTACTCAGATCACGAAAAAGTGCAACTAGGGCCTTAACAATCAAAATTTACAGCTTATGCAATCCGAGATTTTAATAAATTTTTGTAATTGTAATATCTGCCTTCTATTGGAGTAATATAATAGCTCGTTGAGAATGGAAATAATCAGAAAACTAATTGATAGATAGAAAACTTCTCACAGGTTATTCAAGGATTCACCACACTCTGATGAGAAGCAGAGGCAGCAGCTGAGTAAGCAGCTAGGCCTTTCTACACAGCAAATCAAGTTCTGCTTCCAAAACCGAAGAAGACAGATTAAGGTACAGAACTATCAATACGAAATAATTTACGTATATCGTTTGAAATAATATAAAAGCTTCTTACATTATACTATTATACAGTTTTTTTAAGGTATATTATATAGGATACTGCAGTTTCAGTATACTATATGATTATATAGTATATTATTCACAAACCTTATATGGTCGACACTGAATACATAAATTGCAGGCGATACAAGAGCGCCATGAGAACTCACTGCTCAAGTCAGAGATAGACAAAATCCGGGAGGAAAATCATTGCTTGAGAGAGAATATCAAGAAGGTTTGCTGTCCTAACTGTGGCTTTTCTACTGTGAGTAAAGATACTGCCATTCCCAGTGAAGTGCATAAATTGCGAACTGAGAATGCAAGGCTCAAAGCAGAGGTGGGATAAATTTGAAGATAGATGAGATGGGTCTATTTGAACTGAGATTAATAATTCCTGTAATTTCCTAGGATATTATGCAGTTTCCTACAAATTACTGTCAGTTCCTACATTTTGGTTCATATATCAGAGGCAAAAATATTTTTTTTGGGATGAGATCAGAGGCAAATTTAGCCTGAAATATTCTGTCACAGAGTAATAAAAAATGAAAATTTGCACATAGTGAAAAATTGAAGTTTTTTATTGTAAAACTCTACTGGCCTGGTCAAGATCCATATGAGAGTTGATGTAGTAGTGACTCATTCCCTTTGCCTGTAGCTGTACAGCTCTCAAAAAAAATTCAGGAGATTAGTAAATTTATCTCAATTTTAATTGAGAAATTTGATGACCATTATTTGTTTCATCAACATTAAAACCATACCAGTCACAAAATATTAATTCATAAACAAGGCTAGAATGACCATCATATCATTTCTTGAATTTCCTCTCTTTCATTTACTGAAAAGAAAGAATATTAAGACAAGTGTGTAGTAGTATTTGTAATGATCAAGGCTTCAAGACAATAGAATATGTCTCCAGAAACAAAGTAGAAACCATGAGCAGCCAAAGATAAACCATGAGCACCCACAGGCAAAGTTGAAACCATTTAAGATTTGTATTTATCAAGGACGTACTGAGGTGAAATGGGAAACCAAAACAAAATTGAAACCATAAGTAGTGAAAATGCATGAAGCTGTATACAGAAACAAAGTAGAACCATGCTCAGTTCCAAAATTTGTGGCATGAAACAAAGTAGAAACAAAATTTGTGCCTGAAACAAAGTACCTGAAACAAATTTTGAACCTGAAACAATGTACAGACATCTGTATATATCAAGCATTGCTGGCAATGCATATGAAGGTGTCAAGCATGAAAGTGTTGGTATCATCATAACCATTTCTCAGAAACGGATAACCGGGTAAGTGCTCAAAGCCTGAGCACCCAAGTAAAAACCAACAGACCAACCATTAAAACTCTTCCAGATTATGGTATGGTATTTCTATGTCTATAACTCAAAGCAATATAGATCAAACCTGATTCATGACATCTCAAATTCAGATGAATATGTGCTCCAGGAGCTTCTAAGTGTAGTATGATGCATCTAAGTGGTTGATCATCACAGCCATAATATCCAAAGGATAACCAAAAGCATGACTTTAATCATTAAGGAATATTAATGATAATATCCAAAGGATAAACCAGGAGTTGGCGTTTGTCCCACCAGAACTTCTGTTTGGAAAAACTATAAAAAACAAATTCAGGGCTACAACGACATCATCTTCGTACGGTTTAAAAAACAAATTCAAGGCTAGGCCAAGGCTGAAAACTCTAAATTCATCACGTAAATAAATGATTCATAGTGTGCAACTTCAAAACATAATCCATCTCATCATCACTTAACACCAACGAAGTTAAATAAAGCTCAGTTAGGATTAATTCATCACAAGTCATTCCTACAAAGCATTATATAAATGACACTCACAGTGTGCAACTTCAGAAACATAATCCATCTCATCATCACTCAAAACCAAAGAGGATAAATAAAGCTCAGTTAGGATTATTTCATCACCAGTCACTCCTACAAAGCATTATATAAATGATTCATAGTGTGCAACTTCAGAAACATAATCCATCTCATCATCACTCAAAACCAAAATTAACAAATAAAGCTCAGATAGGATTAATTCATCACAAGTCGCTCCTTCGAAGCATTATATAAATGATACTCATAGTGTGCAACTTCAGAAAGTTAATCCATCTCATCATCACTCAAAACCAACAAGGAAAAATAAAGCTCAGATAGGATTAATTCATCACAAGTCACTCCTACAAAGCATTATATAAACGGTTCATAGTGTGCAACTTCAGAAACAAGCTCCATCTCATCATAACTCAAAACCAACGAGAAAAAATAAAGCTCAGTTAGGATAAATTCATCACCAGTCACTCCTACAAATCATTCAATAAATGATTCATAGTGTGCAACCTCAGAAACAAAATCCATCTCATCATAACTCAAAACCTACGAGGGAGAATAATGTGCAACACCTGTACAACAATGAAGTGCTTGGTAAAGACAACATCTCAAAAAAATGAATAAAAAGCTTAAAGGAAGATCTGCATGCTGAGAATTGGTTATGATGATACCCACACTGATCATACTTCACACCTTAAAAACTGTCTGATGCACATTAGTTCTAAAATCCTGGGCTGTGATGTACCGGGTCTGATATAGCTGAGCTTTGAATTCCTGATTTGCACAGATACTGTCTGTTTCTTTGGCTGTTATGGTTTACGGATACTGAGAAATATCTTTGGCTGCTCATGGTTCCAAACAATTGTTTCTGGAGTCAATTTGACTTGTCTTGATTCGATAATCATTGGTAATATCCTGAGTTTATTGGTAAAAGTAGTCACAGTCTCAGATTCATAGTGCTCATTCATAAAAACTCCATACTAGAGCTGCATTTTTGCCAATGCCACGCCCACTAGTACAAAGCAATGTTCTTGAAAATCCGATCATCATCGACTGTAACGACATCAACTTCGTTATGTTTGTATGGTTGGGAGGACGACCGAATGCATAACCAGATCTGGGGATTGAGGAGAGAGAGAGAGGTCGAGAGAGAGAGAGCCCGTGAGTATGGTTGGGAATATCGAATTGAAGGGATATCAATATTCTGAATATGGAGCTCAGAGTACGCTCAAAACAAACGGGTATTCTGAGTTAGATATTCAGAAGATGTAACTCAGAATACCAAAACAAACAGTGCATATCAGGAATTCAAAGCTCAGCATGTCAGACATGGTACATCACAGCCCTGGATTTAAGAAATATTGTGCATGAATTGTTTTTAAGGTGTGAAGTATGATCAGTGTGGGTATCATCATCATAACCAATGATGAAGGATTCAAGACAATTCAAGTTGACTCCAGAAAACAATTGTTTGAAACCATGAACAGCCAATGGTATTTCCCAGTATCCGTAAACCATGAACAGCCCAAAAAACAGACAGTATCTGTGCAAATCAGGAATTCAAAGCTCAGCTATATCAGACCCGGTACATCACAGCCCAGGATTTTAGAACTAATGTGCATCAGACAGTTTTTAAGGTGTGAAGTATGATCAGTGTGGGTATCATCATAACCAATGATCAAGGATTCAAGACAAATCAAATTGACTCCATAAAACAATTGTTTGAAACCATGACAAGCCAAAGATATTTCTCAGTATCCATAAATCATGAACAGCCAACGAAACAGACAGTATCAGTGTATATCAGGAATTCAAAGCTCAGGGTGTCAGACCTGGTACATCACAGCCCAGAAATTTAGAACTAATGTGCATCAATTAGTTTTTAAGGTCTGAAGTATGATCAGTGTGGGCATCATCTTAACCAATGATCAAGGATTCAAGACAAATCAAATTGACTCCATAAAACAATTGTTTGAAACCATGACAAGCCAAAGATATTTCTCAGTATCCATAAATCATGAACAGCCAAAGAAACAGACAGTATCAGTGTATATCAGGAATTCAAAGCTCAGGGTGTCAGACCTGGTACATCACAGCCCAGAAATTTAGAACTAATGTGCATCAATTAGTTTTTAAGGTCTGAAGTATGATCAGTGTGGGCATCATCTTAACCAATGATCAAGGATTCAAGACAATTCAAATTGACTCCAGAAACAATTCTTTGAAACCATGAACAGTCACAGCTATTTATCAGTATCCATAAACCATGAACAGCCCCAAAAAAAGACAGTATCTGTGCATATCAGGAATTCAAAGCTCAGCATATCAGACCTGGTACATCACATCCCTGGATTTATACTCAATCTCAGGCTAGAAGCATGATATTCTTAGGATAGACAATGGCCAACAATAACCATCAAGGAATAAACTCGGGATGTTTGTAATGATCAGGGATCCAAGACTATTCAAATAGACTCCAGAAAACAATAGTTTGAAACCATGAGCAGCCAAAGTTATTTATCAGTATCCATAAACTATGAACAGCCAAAGAAACATACAACAGTATTTGTATATATCAGAATAAAAGCTCAGCATATCAAACCTGGTACATCACAGCCCAGGATTACTATAACAATTGCGATGTTATAGTGACACAAAGTAGCCAGATTGCAGCGATCCCTTTATTAGTAACTAATTCCTTGCTATCTTCCATCACAACCTACCATAGAACAATAATTAGAACCAATCTAAGATATTGTAGGAGTTAACTTTTACAGTAAAATAAACTTACTCCATCGCCACCCATTCTCCTTGTTGTGGATGCAGTATAATATGGTCCATCAAGGCTGGCATAACTCAAACTTTGGGCAGATATGAACATAAGATTCATAGTGTGCAGCCTCAGAAACAAAATCCATCTCATCATAACTCAAAACCAACGAGGAAGAATAAAGTTCAGTTAGGATTAATTCATCACCAGCCACTCCTACAAATCATTCGATAAACGGTTCATAGTGTGCAGCCTCAGAAACAAAATCCATCTCATCATAACTCAAAACCAACGAGGAAGAATAAAGTTCAGTTAGGATTAATTCATCACCAGCCACTCCTACAAATCATTCGATAAACGGTTCATAGTGTGCAGCCTCAGAAACAAAATCCATCTCATCATAACTCAAAACCAACGAGGAAGAATAAAGTTCAGTTAGGATTAATTCATCACCAGCCACTCCTACAAATCATTCGATAAACGGTTCATAGTGTGCAGCCTCAGAAACAAAATCCATCTCATCATAACTCAAAACCAACGAGGAAAAATAAAGTTCAGTTAGGATTAATTCATCACCAGCCACTCCTACAAATCATTCGATAAATGATTCATAGTGTGCAGCCTCAGAAACAAAATCCATCTCATCATAACTCAAAACCAACGAGGAAAAATAAAGTTCAGTTTGGATTAATTCATCACCAGCCACTCCTACAAATCATTCGATAAATGATTCATAGTGTGCAGCCTCAGAAACAAAATCCATCTCATCATAACTCAAAACCAACGAGGAAGAATAATGTGCAACACCTGTAAAACAATGAAGTGCTTGGTAAAGACGGCATCTCAAAAAAAATGAGTAAAAAGCTTAAAGGAAGATCTGCATGCTGATTATTTATATTAGTAATATTGCAAAGATACAAACATATCCAAATGACATCGATGCCTCGCATCCCAGCTACGAATCAGTTCGAGAAATGGATATGCTGAAAATGTGTACAATCAAAATACATTACTGTATAGCATTCCACATTGCTAGGGCGATTTCATCTCTTTTGCTATTCATATGTCTCAATTGGGAAGATGATAAATCCAAATCTTGCGATGTGGAAGCTGCATCTTCGGTGTGTTGGTGATGTACTATTGTTTCGCCACCGAGTTCCACTAAAAATGGATCGTTTCGTGAGTGCAGGCATATAAAATTATGAAGTGCACAACAGGCTGTGACCATCATAACTTGTCTGGTATAATAATAGTTTGGCATGTTCTCGAAGATGGTAAACCTCTTCTTGAATACACCGAACGTTCTCTCAATCACATTCCTTAACCTAGCATGTTGTTTGTTAAATAGTTGTCTGGAATGGGTTGGTGCATGGTTGGCCCCTTGATAGTCCTGTAAATGGTATGGCTCACCACGGTACGGTGCCAAAAACCCGGGCATATTGGTATAACCACAATCCACTAAGTAGTACCTCTCGTTCGGTGGGATTGGCAACAGTTTTTGTGCTAATGCAGTATGCATTACACGGGAGTCGTTGGCACTGCCTTCCCATCCGCGTAAACAAATGTGAACATCATGTCAAAATCACATGCTGCCAATACATTTTGACTTACAATACCCTTGCGAGAGCGACAAGCGTTGGTTCGGCTAGCGGGAACTGTAGCTTTTATTAATGTCCCATCAGCAGCACCAATAGCTCCCTGCAGATTAATAATTCGAATAATACATATCCCAAATCCAAACTTGGAAAACAATTTAATAAGACTTGATGCAATCAGGGTGGCACTTTACCTGAAACCACGGGTAAAAATCCTCTGATCCACTGATTCTGTGATGTACGGTTGTATAATCAGGAGGTTTGATAAGGAGTGTGGCTGCTCTTGCCATACCGTTCAGGACAATACTAAAGTGCTTTTGGATTGTTTGGGTTGAGTGGTTAAACGCGGTACGAACTAGTCGCATTCTTGCACTATGACCGACAATAAACAGAAAAATAGCCACGCTTTCCTCGAAAGTAACTCGCTTATGGCTTGAAGACTCCGCTGTTCCCTCGTAGAGGTTCCTTTCTCGCAGGAAAGCACACAAGGTCATAAAACAATCCTGGTTCATACGGAATATATCATGAAAGTCGGCCTGGGAACCCGCTAACATATTTTCCAGATATTCACGTCCCGTTTGCTTTTTATTAGTGGACCTTGTACGGTCAGGTTCTTCAGGTTCTTCTATTTCTTCACATAAATAGTCAGCTATCAACACTGCAGTCATCACCTCTTCGACCTCGTCACTACTGGATGAAGAAATATCCATAACAGAGGATGCAATTCCAGTAGTGACTCACTATCAAGAAGAAGATAGAAATTAGTTTGGGGCATTCCAATATCAAGTGCACACAGTATTAATAATACGAATGTATGTAACGAGATTTACAGAATCACAAAACAACATATTCAGAGATGGCAGGATTCCACAAGCCTGTGCAATTGAATTAAGATAACAAGGTATACTACTACTAGCAGATCTATTCCAGGAATTATTTTTAAAATATAACATTACAAATTTAAATTAAATTATGTAAGCAATTTGTTCATCCTAAAAGCCGTCATATTACAATCAACCGCAAACAAATATGGAAATAATGTTAAGAAAAGTTCTAAAACATGATTTATTCAACCCATTACGCTGAATGGGATTACTACAGGGTGGCCCAATAACGGACCGCCGCCTCCTGCCGGGCTCGAGACATACGAAGGAAACCATGAGCAAAGTTGGGATTTTGAAAGAGGTAGGTTGAAGCTCTTACGGCTACAATCGGATCAAGCCCTGTCATCGATTCAATTATATCTTGGCATTGATCCTGTTCGGGGAATACAGGGTTACTTGAGGGAGTGCTTTCCACTTCATTTTTATTCATGTACCTCCCTCTTTTTTCCGTTTGAGCTTGCTTAGCTACATCAAGATATTCCGACATCTTGGACAACATTGATTCGCGGCCACTTGATGCAGTAGATTTTCTTTTGCGTGAACCGGACCCCGTACCTATTGGGACATCATCAGACTCATCAATCACATTTACGTGTGATTGTTGGGGGTGGCCAAACTGTGCATTCATCCGCCGCGCCTCCACATCCTCGAACCCCCCTTGTGTGGAGGCCCTTGCCACATTGCCCTGGGCTACCGATTCCTCGAATATTTTGGTCAATGCATCATAATGTGGCAACCCCTTATTTTTGAATTTTTCTGCAGCAGGATGCATCTATTCACAGAATATGTTGTTACTATGCAAGTATATCAATAAATGATTAAGTATAATAAACAGGATTCACAACCAACAAATCAAATTTTGAGATTATATATATTAACCTGAATATATTGTTTCCAAACCGGATCCTCACAAGTAACGGTTTGGTTGGCTTCATCCCAACCGAAACCACTCTGTTGCCTCATTTTGTGAAACACCCCCCATTCTGATTTAAGCCGTCCATATTTCGACCTCAGTTGTTTCACCGAGAATGTACGCCCAGACGTAGAATTCATTATTTGCTCAAAATTAGACCAGGTTTTACCATCGAATGTGGTGCTCCTTAACAAACCATTGTCAACTGCCCCCTCCATAAGGCTGATAAAATCAGCTGTAATACGAGAAGTCCACAGCCCATAATCTTCCTCCACTGCCTTCCCCTTTCCCCTATCCGCATTACTCATCTAGTATGAACAAACATCCAAACAAAAAAAAAAGAAAATGCCAAATTCCTTCAATTAGTTTAACAGCTGATCGGGTAACCCTAGTTTGCAAATAGCAACCGATTACACCCTAAAAACTCTCAACAGTGAATTCGGCTAGTTTGTGTGCAGTGTGCACCTCAATCCCAAAAGCTGTTCCGGTACCAAATGCAATTAAAAAGCACAGTAAATTGGTAAAGAAAACCAACCAAATAAATAGTACAATCGCTGTCTTCATACCTTTGATTGGATTTGGAGAAGGATGAAATTGTCAGCACAGGATTCAACCTTGCGTAGTGCTTTGATTCTCCTTGCCCTTCGATCCCTAGCTTTTTTCCGATAGGCAGCACGGGTGGTGCAAACCATTAACCCGCTACCCAAACCCCTCAACCCCTCACCAAGTCGACCGCAAAAACCAGTCCGGTAGCGAAGTCGCCGGCGGCGCACTCACACTTTTCCGTTCGATTTCACAGCAGATCGTTCGGGAATTCGTTGATTTGGGGTTGGGGGGGGGGGGGGGGGGGGGTAATTAGATCAGATCTGGAATCTTCGAAGGAGGGAGGAGACAATGGAGTCGACGAGCTCTCCTGGGTGAGTAGAGAGAGAGAGCATCTGAGTGAGAAGAGAGGAGAGATGGGTTGGAATCAACACTGTTTGGAAGAGATCTGAAGGTAGAGGACGACCGAATGGCCAGATCTGTGGAGCGAGGAGACGGAGAGAGGTCGTGAGAGAGATGGAAGAGATCTGAATATGGAGGACGACCAGATGGATAGACCTGGAGAGCGAGGAGAGAGGGAGAGGTCGTGAGAGAGATGGAAGAGATCTGAAGATAGAAGACGAAAACTGTTTTGGGGAGCGAGGAGAGAGAGAGAGGTCGAACTCAGAGAAGAGCCCGTGACTATAGTTGGGGATATCGAGAGAGAGAGCCCGTGCATATTCTGAATATGGAACTCAGAATACCCCCAAAACAAACGGGTATTCTGAGTTGCATATTCAGAATATGCAACTCAGAATATGAAAACAAACATGCCGTATACATTCTACATTTTTTTAGAAAGTTGGGCAGAGCCTCACCTATACTATATATAAAGGTTTCTTTCTTATTATATAATAAAAAAAATAAGCAGAAATAAACTCACAATATTCTATATATAATAGAAAAATAAACTCACAATATTCTATATATTATGGAAAAAGAGAATTGTCTTCTACATATAATAAATGATATCTTCGGCCTAATAGTTTTAGTTTACTAAATTTTGTATGTACATTTGTACACCATTTTTCCATGATCTCCACCCCTAAGATATGAAGCATATATTTGTATGCCTATGATCGGATGCTAAATCAAGCAAATAACAATCCGACATCAGATAAAATACTACTATAATAATAGGAAGAAAAATAAGCTAATTATATACGCAATGAGACGATCCAAACATAGCACAAAAACCCAATTAATATAGTAACTCATGATGGTTGAGCTAGAGCAAGAAGAGCAGCAGTGCCAGATAGCTGCAAGCCTACAAGGGAGATTAGGGCTACAATAATCGGCCTTTTTGAAACAATCAATTAGATTTCAAGAAATAATAATAATAATAATAATAATAATAATAATATGAAGGAGGTATAGAAGAAAAAGAGGAATTTTTTTTTTCTTGCTAAAAAAAACTCTTGAACCTAAGATGAAAAGATGAAGAAAATTGTCAAAACCATCCGACCAAGGCATCTACTATCTAAACTCTACCACCATTACCATGCCTAGTCCAATCTGAGTGAGAGAGAGGAAGAGCGCATGCCAGAGAGGTAGAGAGAAATGGGAGGGAGAGGAAAGAAAGATAGGAGATTTTCTTTTTAATTTTTTTAGAATAGAAGCAAGAGAAATTTGAGAGTGAGGAGAAAATAATGGGTTTCATAACACAAATTGTGCTTATAAATCTGAGGTATAATTTTCTAAAGAGATTTTAGACAAGTCAATATTATGTACTATAAGCAATTCCGCAATTTCCTTATCCTTTCACTCCCTTTTAAATTTTGGAGCCTATTATCATACTTTTTCTCCTCTTGCTTCATTTTGAGAAAGAATTGAGGGGTAGACCTTATAGTTAAATTCGAAAACAATTTTACAAACTCACCCCTCACCACAATTCCAGCAAAAAAATCTTACTGACCAAAAAAATCTCACTCACCTTCGGAGTTCAATTCCAGCAAAAAAACCTCACTGACCTTCGGAGTTCTGGTACACAACGAGTCTTTTACATGATATCATAGAGATTCTGAATCCCCACTAGGTCCATAGGTTAATTAGGTAAATATTGTTTAGGGCCCCAGCTTTACACTAAATTTCAGTTGGGTCCTTTCAGTTTTTCAACTCTTTTATAAACACCTCAAATAATATATAGTGAATAACAATCGTACAACAATCTCATAACAATACATAATAATATGCACTAATGATGCGGTTTGTTTTTGGAGAACGTGTGGATGCACCAGGCGTGAGTTCTTACTCGATTTGTATTGAAGGAAGAGACACCTATGCAGACGACCCTTGGCTGGACGAACGGTACTGAGGTAGGCAGTATTGAGGTGGAGGCTGATGCTCGGCTCGGATCTTTGAAGCTCGGATCCGAGGGTCTCGTGTACCTGCAGACGGTCTCGGACCACCGGGGTTGGTCCCGGTGGCAGACCCTCCGACGATCTAGTCAGTCACTAAGTGAAAGTAACAGTAACTAGGATTTTGGTGGGAAAGGATTGATTACCTGGAGAAGGAGTAGGGGCCTGGTATTTATAGAAGATGCCAACCGGGTCTGGACCCGTTTGGGACCGGGTCTGGACCCGATTGCCCGTGTGGCTGAAGCGGTGGAAACCCGGGCAGTTTTAGGGCTGACGTGGCAGATGCCCTGACGGTTCCCGGGCTGACGTGGCAGCGGTCCGGGCGGTTTTCCGACACTGACGTGGCTGATCTGGAGGATCAGGTGGTGCGCGCATCCTGAGGGGATCCTATGGCCCAGGATGGGCCACGTCGTTCCTAACCCATATCACAAGCCCCACACTCCTGTAGGGCTGGGTGAACTAGCCTTGTAGGAGTGATTCTTCGCCTCCGTAGGAAGAGCAGGGTGGATGTTGGGGTGAGAAAGTAGGATCTGTTATCTTCCGAAGAGGCCAGGGGGTAGGAGGAATGGATCCCTCATTGGAGTTTGCGCGGGAGGCTGTGTAGAGGAGGAGGAGAGCCAGAGCGATGCTTGCCGAGGCTTGGGGGTCGGCAGATGAGCCCATGGGGTGGGCGGACGAGCTTATTGGGTCGGTGGACGAGCTCCTCGCTAGTTGGAAGAGCGAGGGGGAGGCGAGGTCTTCTTCTGGGCAGATGAGCCCATGGGGTCGACAGACGAGCTCATTGGGTCGGTGGACGATCTCCACGCTAGTTGGAAGAGCGAGGGGGAAGCGAGATCTTCTTCTGGGGCTCGGTTTGTCGAGCACTAGGGATCGGCAGACGAGTCCCTCGTGACAATAGGAGGGCTCATGGGGCTCGCGGTGCTATCCGAGCTCCGAGCCCTTCTGAACAAAGGAGGATATTTTGGGGCTCACGGTGCTATCCGAGCGCCGAGCTCCCCCGGAGTAAAGGAGGGTAGCTGGGGCTCGCGGTGCTATCCGAGCTCCGAGCCCCTCTGAATCAAAGGAAGGCAGTTTGGGCTCGCGATGCTATCCGAGCGTCGAGCCCCTCCGAGGTAAAGGGGGCTAGCTGGGGCTCGCGGTGCTATCCGAGCTCCGAGCCCCTCTGCATCAAAGGACGGCAGTTGGGGCTCGCAGTGCTATCCGAGCGCCGAGCCCCTCCGAGGTAAAGGGGGCTAGCTGGGGCTCGCGGTGCTATCCGAGCTCCGAGCCCCTCTGCATTAAAGGAAGGCAGTTGGGGCTCGCGATACTATCCGAGCGTTGACCGTTCTGTGAAATTAGAAGGGGAATTATTGGCTCACGCTTCTATCCGAGCGTCGACCCTTCTGTGAAAATAGAAGGGAAATTATCGGCTCGCGCTTCCATCCGAGTGTCGACCCTTCTGTGAAATTAGAAGAGGAATTATTGGCTCGCGCTTCCATCTGAGCGTTGACCTTTCTGTGAAATTAGAAGAGGAATTATTGGCTCGCGCTTCTCTCCGAGCGTCGACCCTTCTGTGAAATAGAAGGGGAATTATCGGCTCACACTTCCATCCGAGTGTCGACCCTTCTGTGAAATTAGAAGAGGAATTATTGGCTCGCGCTTCCATCCGAGCGTCGACCCTTCTGTGAAATTAGAAGAGGAATTATTGGCTCGTGCTTCTATCCGAGCGTCGACCCTTCTGTGAAAATAGAAGGGGAATTATTGGCTCGCGCTTCCATCCGAGTGTCGATGCTTCTGACTTGGCGTAAAAAAGCCTTTTGTATAGAAAATGTGGAGGGGCAGTGGGGTAATTTTATGCCTATTGCTAACATCATGGGCGCAAAGATCAAAGCGTTTCCAGATCTTGGTGGCCACTAGATCTTGTCAGTTAAGATCCAACGGCCAGATCTTTTTTGCGAGAATCGAGGAGTCGCTTTTGCTCTTTAAAACCCCATCCCCCTCCCTCATTTCTTCATCTTCACTTTATTACTCACTTTCCAATTTTTGACAAGAGCGGGAATTTTACTTGCTGTCGGCAGATTTTTCGGTGACCGTAACTTTCTATGCTCCAGGTTAGTATTTTTCTTTTTAGTAATGTCGCAAACTCAGTCCGGCTCCGAGGCTAGCTCGTCAGGCCGTTCCGCGGAGGAATCCGAGCAG
Organism: Hemerocallis citrina; assembly: GCA_017893485.1. NCBI lineage: Eukaryota > Viridiplantae > Streptophyta > Magnoliopsida > Asparagales > Asphodelaceae > Hemerocallis > Hemerocallis citrina. The sequence goes on along the minus strand of CM030368.1, from coordinate 180,865,696 downwards.
GAAACGTCCTCGTCTTTGAGCAAGTATAAGGTGAAGGAGGAGGTTTTGACCGACCCTGGGTCGGACGATGGGGACGATGTTGTCTTTGTGGTGTCCCCGTTGAGGTCCAGAAGGCCGGGGAAGGAGCCCATGGATGAGGGTGACGAGGATGAGGGGGACGGCGAGGATGAGGAGGAACAGGATCAAGAGGATGATGATGAAGAGGGGGAAGGGACCGAGGTTGAGTAGGACGAAGATGAGCAAGGAGCCGAGGGTGACGATGAAGACGAGGAGGATGAGGTCGACGGACAGGAGGCTGCCCAAGGAGAGGTTGGCCAAAGCACGGCTGGAGGGCCGACTGGGGTTGGAGAAGATCTTCCACCACTTCCCCCTTTGTCGACGCCGTCTCCCGAGCGTAAGGCTCATCTTCGTCGGAAAAAGAAAGTCATGACCATCCCACACAGTCCTTCCTCACCCGATGAGTACGCACCGAGACCGGGTCTCGAGTTTCCCCGGGTTTCCTTCAAGAATCCAGGGTCGATTCGGATGTATCCCGATGATATTAAGGACATCGAACCGATCCCTCCAGTGCCGGGTGAAGACACTCGGGTGAAGATCCGCGTTGATAGCATCCCGAGAATTCTGAAGGCGGAGTACCATAACATTATCAGGGCCGCCTACTATATTCTGCGGGAGTTCGAGATCTTCCTTCCGAGCCCCGGTATTCGGCCCACCACGGCTCTGGTGCCGGGGTACTGTATGTTTCCTGAGGACGCCTTCCTCTCGGGGCTGAGGCTGTCCCTGCATCCTTTCATGAAGAGGGTCCTGAACTGGGCGAAGCTGTGTCCCATGCAGTACGGTCCGAACTCCTGGAAGCATTTAGTCTGCTTCATACTGAAGTGTCAAGCGAAGGGAGTGAAGCCGAGGCTGACATTCTTCCGAGCTATTTTTGGGATTAGTTCGCTCGGAGATCAGGAGGGGATTTTTTACTTTTCGTCGAGGCCGCATAAGAAGGTTATGCATGGTCATCCGGACTCTATAAAGGGGTGGAAAGAAAAATATTTTGCAGTTCGGACTGAGGGGTCTTGGGGAATTCCGACTAGGTGGAACTTCGTCAAGCCGTAGCACAAGCCTCTGAGGAAGAGTGACTTGACTGCCAGGGAGTGGAAGAGGGTGGAGAAGATAGTCGGGGGGCACAGCATTGCGTGGCCTCGAGTGACCGAGATACACCTCGCCCGGGCCGGACTGAGTCCTGCCGACCCTAGTATGTCTCTTTCCGATTATGTTCATTTTCCTGCTTTCGTGTTAACGTTAGCTTTTCTTCTGTGTTTTTGTAGGGATGACAACTCAACAGGCGAACGCGAAGAAGTTATTGCTTACTGTCGCCGAGAAGGCGAGGGTAGAGAAGAGGAAGAAAGCCGAGCAGGATAGAATAGCGGCCGAGAAGTAGAAGCTGGCCGCACAGACCGGGGCGTCCTCCCAGGTGTCGGCACCGGCGGCCGAGGAACCTTCCCCGGCAAAGAGGGCTAAGAGGCAGCACTCCCAGTCCTCCCATTCGTCGAGGGGGGCTCGGGATGCTGCGGGTGGTTCGGGCAAGACCGTGAATGCCCCGGAAAAAGGACTCCCCCCTCTCCGGCCGTCCGCCGCGAAGATGGTGAGCAAGCATGGCACTCTGCCGTTTGCCCCTGATTGGCCGATCGTGCGGGGCAATTCTCTGCTTGATGGGCCTGTGGCGGCCGAGTTCGTCTCGAAGGCCGCCACCGAGCGCGATCGGATGCCCCTGGCGGCGCAGATGGCGGATCAGGCCTACATGCGGTGGTCTCAGGAAACCCTCTTGGTAAGTTGGTTCGGCTGGCGTTTTACTTAAATGACTTGGAGTTTTTTTTTCTGATCTTTCTTTCTTCGGACAGGCGATGCTCCATGGCCAGCACTTCCACAAGTGCTTGGAGAAGGAGATATTCATCGAGAGGTAGAATGCGGAGAAGTACCTCCGCGACCTGAACAAGGCCACGGATGATCTGAAAGAAGCCCGGGCGATGGTGGCCGTCCACGAGGCCCAGGTAGAGTCGCTCTTCAAGATCCACAAGCAGGACCGAGAGGACCTTGAGGTGAAGATCGCGGCCGAGGCAGCAAAGGGGAAGAAGGCACTGCAGGAGATGGAGTCGGCCTTGGGGGAGACCATCATTGTGGTGCAGGACGAGGCGTACGAACAAGCCAAGTCCCATTTTAAACATATCTACCCCGAGCAGAACGTGGATCATCTCTGCTACGGATGGGCGCCAAGCCTTCCTCCCACCCCGGGGGGCGACGATGCGGGGGGCAATCAGGTCGATGAAGAGGTGCCAAACCCCCCTCAAGAATAGATGTCTTTTTTCTTTTTTCTCATTTTTGATGTAAATGCCTTAAGCGGACTGGCCACCGCGGCTTTTGTATCAAACTTTTTGAAAGAAATGAAATTTACTTTTTTGGGCCGATCCTTCCAGACTTGTGTTTTTTGTGATGTTTGTTCTCGTCTTTTGATAGACGCACGGGACCTATGTCGCCCTCCCCGTTGTTGCCGAGGTACCTCTAGACCGAGCGGGGGAGGAGGCCGCGGAGGCAGCTTTGCTTCGTCAACAGAAGCAAGCTCGGGACCGAGCCGCCGCCGTTAATTATTTTCTGAACAGGTCCAGGGAGCTCGGTTTGGAGTTGGCGCGCCTAAAGAAGGCCGTAGCCGACCGGGACTGGTGGGTTATCGAGACAGGCTAGTCCCTCTCGAATGCTTCGAGCGGGGGGTCGGCTTCGGAGTCTTTCCTTCGTGAGGCTGTAGTCGAGAAGGAGCTGGAGATCCACAGACTGAAGCTGGTGTTAGGCGCTGGTCTGATAGAAGGGGCCAGCAACGCGACCCCAGGGCGGTCTCCGATATTTCTACTGGATGGGGCGCAGCCCGAAGATGCAGGAAGCTCGGTGGCGGGAGTGTCTTCCCGGGCCGGTCCGGTCGAGCGTGATATGAACCCCGAATTCGAGTTTCCGGCCGAGTGTGAGTGAGTTGTGAGCTTTTTCCTTATATTTCTACCGACGTTCATTGAGTTGTAAGCAATGAGTAATGAATAAGAACATTTGATTTTCCACTCTCTGATCATCTTGGTTGTTAGGGACAGTTGTCGGGCTAGTTGCGCAGGGGTCGTCTCCGAGGTGACTTATTGCAACGGGCGCGGCGGTCGCGGCGTTTTAGCTTTTCAATAAGCAATAACTGGCAACGTTTCGCATTCCCATGAGCATTTATGGCGACATTTCGCCTTCCGTCATTTCGCATTTCCAGATGCAATAAATGAGGGCCTCAGGGGGCTATATAATCCCCCACTCCCCTTGTTTGTTGTCAGGCAGTGAGCCGTCTGACTCAGGTGTCTGCCAAAGGCGAGCGCCCAGAGAATATAATATTTCCAACTACTCCGGATCGGAGGCACACCGATCACCCTCAGACTATTCAGGGTTCAGGCCGTTAGGGCCGTGAGACCCCGGGTTGTTCGTTGGTGAGCAGTGGGCCGACCGATTGGCTCGGTGGTTTGGAGATAGCCGAAGTGTGGTGGCTCTTCTGTCGTCTTCGAACAGTTCGGGATTTTGGGCTCGTAAGGGTCGTAAACCCCGAGTTGTTCGGGGCGAGAGAAGGGTCAGTTAAACAGCTCGAATGCTCAGAGTGTTAGTCCTGGGACGGAGAGAGCAGCGAGTCGATGGCCCCCCTGCCATCCTCGAACAGTTCGGGGTTTAGGCTGGTAAAAGCCGTAAACCCCGAGTTGTTCGTGGGTGAGAGGGTGGTCCGTAACTCGACTCGAGGCTCGGGGCGTCTGCCGAAGGTGGATGCTCTAAATCTTAATAAAATTTTGTTAACACACGGTTGGGGCTCGTAATCGAGCGTGGTGGCCGAGCAGTTTTGAAGAAACCTGCGGCCTTGCTTCGGTTCGTCGAGTACTTTCTTTTGTGAGAGAACCAGTCGCAAGAGTGACGAGGTCTCCACCAAGCGTCGAGGTCGCGGTGCCTTGGAGAAGGCACCCGCCTTGCTCAGGGTGGACGCCGAGCTCCTGCACATGTCCTCGGGGAGAGATGGTGCGAGCGTGGCTGGCGAATGTCGCCTCATACATAGGCTGATGAGCTTCAAGAAGCCCAAACCGAGCAAGGGACGGATGCCGAGCCCCCATACCAGTGAGAAAGACAACTGCGGGCGTAGCAGAGGGTCGCCGCCGAGCATCAAGGTGGCGGTGCCTTGGAGAAGGCACCCGCCTTGCTCGGGGTCGACGCCGAGCTCCTGCACATGTTCTCAGGGAGAGACGGTGCGAGCGTGGCTGGCGGATGTCGCCTCATACATAGGTTGATGAGCTTCAAGAAGCCCAAACCGAGCGAGGAACGGATGCCGAGCCCCCATACCGGTGAGAAAGACAACTGCGGGCGTAGCAGAGGGTCGCCGCCGAGCGTCAAGGTCGCGGTGCCTTGGATACGGCACCCGCCTTGCTCGGGGTCGACGCCGAGCTCCTGCACATGTTCTCAGGGAGAGACGGTGCGGGCGTGGCTGGCGGATGTCGCCTCGTACATAGGTTGATGAGCTTCAAGAAGCCCAAACCGAGCGAGGGACGGATGCCGAACCCCATACCGGTGAGAAAGACAACTGCGGGCGTAGCAGAGGGTCACCGCCGAGCGTCAAGGTCGCGGTGCCTTGGAGACGGCACCCGCCTTGCTTGGGGTCGATGCTGAGCTCCTGCACATGTTCTCAGGGAGATACGGTACGGGCGTGGCTGGCGGATGTCGCCTCGTACATAGGTTGATGAGTTTCAAGAAGCCCAAACCGAGCGAGGGACGGATGCCGAGCCCCCATACCGGTGAGAAAGACAACTGCGGGCGTAGCAGAGGGTCGCCGCCGAGCGTCAAGGTCGCGGTGCCTTGGAGAAGGCACCCGCCTTGCTCGGGGTCAACGCCGAGCTCCTGCACATGTTCTCAGGGAGAGACGGTACGGGCGTGACTGGCGGATGTCGCTTCGTACATAGGTTGATGAGCTTCAAGAAGCCCAAACCGAGCGAGGGATGGATGCCGAGCCCCCATACCGGTGAGAAAGACAACTGCGGGCGTAGCATAGGGTCGCCGCCGAGCGTCAAGGTCGCGGTGCCTTGGAGCAGGCATCCGTCTTGCTCGGGATCGATGCCGAGCTCCTGCACATGTTCTCAGGGAGAGACGGTGCGAGCGTGGCTGGTGAATGTCGCCTCGTACATAGGTTGATGAGCTTCAAGAAGCCCAAACCGAGCGAGGAACGGATGCTGAGCCCCCATACCGGTGAGAGACAACTGCGGACGTAGCATAGGGTCGCCGCCGAGCGTCAAAGTCACGGTGCCTTGGAGAAGGCACCCGCCTTGCTCGGGGTCGACGCCGAGCTCCTGCACATGTTCTCAGGGAGAGACGGTGCGGGCGTGACTGGCAGATGTTGCCTCGTACATAGGAAGCAGAGTTGTTTGATTGGATGCATGTTACCAAAAAAACCAATCAGGTCGAGCCGCCAGGGTGCTGAGCCCCAAGCTTGTACGAGAAGCTTTTTGGGCTCGCGCTGTTATCCGAGCGCCGATCTCCAAGCTTGTAAGAGAAGCTTTTTGGGCTCGCGCTGTTATCCGGGCGCCGAGCCCCAAGCTTGTAAGAGAAGCTTTTTTGGGCTCGTGCTGAGCCCCGAGCTTGTAAGAGAAGCTTTTTGGGCTCGCGCTGTTATCCGAGCGCCGAACCCCAAGCTTGTAATAGAAGCTTTTTGGGCTCGCACTGTTATCCGAGCACCGAGCTCGGGATATGTTCTTTATATGTTACAAAATATGAAGCCATGGGCTTGTTTTAAGAAAGCTGGCATATTTACAATATATTTGAACCTTACAAAAGATTAGGCACGACGTGCCGGTTACAATCATGACAATTTACATGGAGGCTACTCTCCTCCTAAGAACTTGATTAAGTGTTCCGTGTTCCAAGGCCTCTTGATGGGCTTGCTTTCGGCACTGGTCAGGCGGTACGTGCCTGGGCGCACGACTTCAGATACTTTGTACGGACCCTCCCAATTTGGTGCCAACTTTCTTTTCTGACCGGGATTGGATACTGCCAGCTTTCAGAGAACAAGATCTCCGAGTTTGATGTCAGTTGGCGCACCTTCTTGTTGTAGAACTTCTCAATTCTTTGCTGGTAGATGTTTCTTCTAAGGGCGGACTTTTCCCTGACCTCGTCTATGAGGTCCAGGTCGGCCCGCAGCTGTTGGGAGTTGGCGGCCTCGTCGAAAGCCATGATTCGGGGTGAAGGGATCCCGATCTCTAAAGGAATGACGGCTTCTGCACCGTATGTCAGATTGAAAGGGGATTCTCCCGTGGGGATTCTCTTTGTCGTTCGGTGGGCCCAGAGAACACTGGGTAGCTCGTCGACCCATAACCCCTTGGAAGAGTTATCGAGTCGTTTCTTGAGGCCGTCGAGGATTTGGCGGTTCGCGTTCTCGGCCTAACCGTTAGACTGGGGATGACACACTGAGGAGAAACGCTGCTGGATCCCAAGGTCTTCGCAGAACTTGCCAAAATGCTTGCCCGCGAATTCAGTCCCATTGTCCGTGATGAGTACCTGCGGAATCCCGAACCGATAGACGATATGTTTCCAAAAAACTGCTGAGTCTGTCGTTCGGTGATCGTTGCTAATGGCTCGGCCTCGATCAACTTGGTGAAATAGTCGATCGCCACAATGAGAAACTTTTGCTGGCCCGTTGCTTTCGGAAATGGGCCTACCAAATCCATCCCCCATATTGCAAAGGGGGTCAGACTGGCCATGGATCGGAGGTTCGCCTGAGGAGCCCTCTTCACTTGGGAGAATCGTTGGCAGGGGCCACACTTCTTCACTAGGGCGAGGGCATTTTGCAGCATAGTGGGCCAGTAGTACCCGTGATTTAGCGCCTTCCGTGCTAGTGAACGGCTTTCCATGTGACATCTGCCGATCCCCTCGTGTAGCTCCTTGAGGGCGTACTTGGCTTTGTCTGGGCTTAGGCAGCGGAGGTAGGGTCTGCCATCTGTTGTTGTATAGGACCTTTTGAAGAGGGTGGTATTGATGACCGTGAACCTTTCAGATCGGACCCTGATCCGCCTTGCTTCAGCTCGGTCTTCGGGGAGCTCTCCCTTGACTAGAAAATTTTTGATAAGAGTGGTCCAGTCGTCTGGAGGAGTTCCGTCTTCGACGCACAGAACCTCCGGGGTGTCTGTACTTGGCTTCAACAGGACTTCAATCAGGACCGTGCGGTTGGCCTGGGCGTTCAGCTCCCGGGGGATTCTTATGACAGCTGATTCTTCGAAGGACGATAATAGGCATTGGACGATGGCCCGGTACCTGATCATCCGATCGTCACGGGCCTCGTAATCCCCGGTGATCTGGCTGACTACCAGCTGAGAGTTGCTAAAGGCCTGGATGTGCTTGGCACCGGCTTGATGAGCCAGGTTAAGTCCGGCGATCATCGCCTCGTATTCAGCCTCGTTGTTAGAGGCCGGGAAGTTGAGGCGGTGACAATACTGGAGGAGGAAGCCATCCGGACCTCGAAGAATGATGCCCGCACCACTCCCCGTCTCGCAAGAGGAGCCGTCGACATAAACTTCCCACGTCTGGTCGGCTTCTTTGTTTGCGGATTGCTCGGAGATGGTGCATTCTGTAATGAATTCGGCGAGGGACTGCCCTTTGATGGATGTTCCTGGTTGATAGCCGATGTCGTATTGGCTGAGTTCGATCGACCATTTCACTAGTCGACCGGAGCTCTCGGGTTTGTAGAGCACGGACTTCAAGGGTTGATCCGTTAGTACCTGGATCGAATGCGCCTGGAAGTAAGGACGAAGCTTCTGCGCAGCTATGATCAAGGCATACGCCACTTTCTCCATTCTGGAATATCGGGTCTCGACGTCGAGCAGGACCTTACTCACATAGTAGAGGGGCTTTTGAACCCCTTCCTCTTTTCGGACGAGGACGGCACTGAGCACGTTCTCCGAGGCAGATAGGTAGAGCCAGAGTGGCTCCCCTGGTTCGGGCTTGCTGAGGAAAGGAGGGTTGGCGAGGTACTCCTTCAACTGTGCAAAGGCCTCTTGCTGTTGAGTACCTCACTCGAACCTTCCAGTGCCGCGCAGTGCCTTGAAGAACGGGAGTGACTTCTTTCCGGATTTGGAGAAGAAACGGCCGATGGCCGCCAGTCGCCCCGTTAGCCTCTGGACTTCTTTGGCATTCTTGGGAGGGGCCATGTCTATTATGGCCTGAATTTTTTCGGGGTTCGCCTCGATGCCATGCTGGCTAATGATGAACCCTAAGAACTTCCCCGAGGAGACGTCGAAGGCACACTTCGCCTGATTGAGCCTCATGTTGTGGGTTCGAAGGACCCCAAAGGCTTCTTCCAGGTCGGCAACGTGGTGCTGTTCTTGCTAAATTTTGACGAGCATGTCGTCGACGTATACCTCCATGTTACGCCCGATTTGATCTTTAAAGACTCGGTTGACGAGCCTCTGGTAGGTGGCGCCGGCGTTCTTCAGCCCGAAGGGCATGACCCGGTAGCAATACAGTCCCTGGTCGGTGACGAAGGATATCTTGGCGATGTCCGGAGGAAACATCCGGATTTGGTTATAGCCTGAGAAGGCATCCATGAAGGAGAGGAGCTCGTGACCCGAGGTAGCATCGATCAGGGCATCAATGCTGAGGAGAGGGAACGGATCCTTGGGGCATGCTTTGTTGAGGTCGGTAAAATCTATGCAGATCCTCCAACTCCCGCTCGCCTTCTTCACCATGACGACGTTCGCTAGCCACTCTGGGTAGCTGACCTCTTGTACAAAGCGCGCAAACAAGAGCTTGTCCATTTCTGCGTTTACTGCCTGTTGTCGCTCAGGAGCGAACTTGTGCTGCTTTTGGACGACTGGCTTCGACCCGGGAATCACGCTGAGTTTGTGCATGATGAGATCTTCGGAGATGTCGGGCATGTCAGAGGACTTCCAGGCAGAGAGGTCGACATTGCGCCGAATGCAGGCGATTAACGCGGACTTGAGGTCCGGGGCGAGGGAGCAGCTTACACGAAAGTGCTTCGACGCATCCCCTGTCTCGAACGAGACATCTTGCAGCTCGTCCGCCGGCTCTGGCTCTGGCTGGGTCCTTTCGGGCATCAGCTCGACGGCATCGAGGGGAAACACACCGCTTCCGATCGCTGTCATGTAGCACGAACATGCTGCTTCCTGATTCCCGCGGACAACTCCGACGCCAGTATTGGTAGGGAATTTCATCTTCTGATGGTAAGCCGAGGGAACCGCCTAGAGGGAGCAGAGCCCCGGGCGGCCGAGGATAGCGTTGTAGGCTGCTTTTACATTCACAACCATGAAGTCCATGGACTCGGTCCTTCTGTTGGGCTTTGTGCTTGCCGTGACATCCAGGGTGACGATCCCCTCTATAGTCACGGGGACGCCGGAGAATCCATGTAGGGTATACCCGGCAGGCTTTAGTTTCTCACGGGAGAGCTTTAGGTTCTCGAATGCTTCGAGGAACAGAATGTTGACCAAGCTCCCGTTGTCTACGAGGATTCTCCGGGCGTCGAAGTTCGCCATGCTGAGGTTGATGACGAGAGCGTCACAGTGAGGGAGCCGGACCCCCTCCAGATCCTCTCCTGAGAAGGAGACAGGGAGTTGCTGGACCGGTGGGGAGAGAGGGCCCTGGACGGTATTGACATCCCGGATGAAAGCCTTGCGGGAAGTGTTGGATTCGCCTCCCATAGGCCCTCCGTGGATGCAATGGAGGATCATTTGGCCCTCAGGCTCCTCGGGATCCGGATCCCGCTCGGGACTCTGTCGGTGCCCTCGAGGAGGAGGGGGATCCCTCCTGTTCCTGTTGTCCCTCGGTTCTCGGGTGCCTTCTCGTCTGAACTCTCGGAGGTATCCTCGTTGGATGAGGGCCTCAATTTCGTCCTTCAGGGCGCGGCAGTGATCTGTGTCGTGCCCATTGTCCTGGTGAAAATGGTAATAGAACCGTTGATCCCTCTTCTTGCTGGTGTTGTTGGACGGTCGAGGGGGGTACTGGACGAGGTCGCTGTCTTCAATCGTTATGAGGATTGTCGACACGTTGTGCATCAGTGGGGTGTACCTCTCGAAGCGGGGGATCGGCGGAACCTTCTTTGCGGAGCCTCCGTCTCTTGGAGCTTTTTTTGCCGGCTCAATCTCGTCGGCCTTGCGCTTCCCATTCTCGGGAGCTTCCTTCTGGTCCTCGGGATTGAGGGCCTCCTCGGCTTGGATATATTTTTCGACCCGGTTGAGGAGGTCAGGAAAGTCTATCGGCGGCTTCTTTGCCATGGAGGCCTTCAGCTGTCCATGTCGGACGTTGTGGCAGAAGACTGCCGAGGCAACACCGGGATCGAGGGATGAGACTGATCTCGCCTCGGTGGTGAACCTTCGAACAAACACTCGGAGGGGCTCCCCCTCCTTTTGCCGGAGTCCGAGTAGTGATGCACTCGTTCTTTCGGCCTTTCGGCTGGTTACGAAGTGGGTGAGGAAACTGCCTTCTAGCTAGTCGAAAGAATAGATGGAGCTGGGGGTGATCTTGGAGAACCATTCCCGAGCTGGACCCCGGAGTGTTGCGAGGAAGGCTCGGCATAGGAGGGGATCCGATGCGCTGTGAATCATCATGAGGGTTTTGAAGCCCTCCATGTGATCAGCAGGATCGCCCTCGCCGTCATATGTCTCGAACTGAGGCGGACGAAAATTGCGGGGTATCTCTGCCTGCAGGATGAGGGCGGAGAAAGGAGGACGAACCGGCATGTACCCCTGAGCTGCTCTGGGGTCGCCGTTACCAACGTGGTCGAGGCGCTCCTCCATTTCTTGGAGGCACTTCAAAATGTTCCCATCATGCTCTGGGGGGATTGTTGAGTGGCAAGACACGGTAGCCTCGGCCTGCGATCGTGTGTGGGAACGGCAGGCGTTCTCGTTGACAGGGACCCCTCGAAGGGCACCCAAGATTTCCCTTCGGAAATCCTGGAATTCCTGGTGTGTAACCGGGGCTCCTTCAGCCCGGTTCAGTTGGGCAGACGGTTGCCGACCGACCCGGCTGAGCGCAGGCTAGCGCCCTTGGGACGGGGGTCTTGGATGGTTCGGAGCCCCTTGGGACGGGGGTCTGGGATGGTTCGGAGCCGAGTTAGAAGCAGCTCCTCCCCTGCCACGGCTGGCCTGGAGGTTTGAGCTTACCACCCATAGGTCGCCCTGGATCGGGCGAGAGGCGTTCGGTTGGGGCCCGTGGCTGACCCTTTTGTTGTTTGGTCCCTAAGCATCGGCATCGATGCCTTGCGGAGGCACGTCGTGTCGGCGTGCGGAGGTAACAGCTTTTGCGGCTTTGGGCGCCATGTGAGCTCGGTTCGACGGGAATGCCGACGGGAGCGGAGCTCGGGTCGGCGTCTATTAGGTACCGTTGGAAGCGAGGCTCGGATTGGCGTCTACGATAGGCAGTTTCCCACAGACGGCGCCATCCTGATGCGGTTTGTTTCTGGGGAACGTGTGGATGCACCAGGCGTGAGTTCTTACTCGATTTGTATTGAAGAAGGAGACACATATGCAGACAACCCTTGACTGAACGAACGGTACTAAGGTAGGCGGTATTGAGGTGGAGGCTGATGCTCGGCTCGGATCTTTGAGGCTCGGATCCGAGGGTCTCGTGTACCTGCAGACGGTCTCGGAACACCGGGGTTGGTCCCGGTGGCAGACCCTCCGACGATTTAGTCAGTCACTAAGTAAAAGTAACAGTAACTAAGGTTTTGGTGGGAAATGATTGATTACCTGGAGAAGGAGTAGGGGCCTGGTATTTATAGAAGATGCCAACCGGGTCTGGACCCGTTGGGGGCCGGGTCTGGACCCGGTTGCCCGTGTGGCTGAAGCGGTGGAAACCCGGGCGGTTTTAGGGCTGACGTGGTAGATGCCCGGGCGGTTCCCGGGCTGACGTGGCAGCGGTCCGGGCGGTTTTCCGACGCTGACGTGGCTGATCTGGAGGATCAGGTGGTGCGCGCATCCCGAGGGGATCCTGTGGCCCAGGATGGGCCACGTCGTCCCTAACCCATATCAACTAATATGATCCCAAAAAAATGCGCTAATTTTTTTTTGTAGGTTAGTGACTGTTTGAGAGCTTTATAAGAGAGTTGAAAAGGTCAAAGGGCCTAACAGAAATTCCATGTCAAGCCAAGGACCTAAACTATATATACACTTTTTTTCAAACTCTAAGAAAATTGCTGAATTGCCGTCTAGGTTTCGGCCTACAATTTGTTAAACAAATAACGTGTTTCGTTGGACCATTTAGAGCATCTCTAATTATTTACTATTTTACCATTTTGGCAAAAAAATGAAAAAAGAACGCTGCAATCATTTGCTAATTTACTAAATTTTTGCAAACGAGAAACAATAGCTTCTCATATTTGAGAAACGAATTTGGCAATTGCCAAATATAGCAGACAGAACACCATATTTCGTCCTTTTTTTTAATTTTTAAACACATCGGACGAAACATGTTTCGTCCAATATTTTTTTAATATTTTTTTACTGCTTTAACAATCGGATGGAAGAACATGTTTCATCCTTATACACACAATCAGATGGAACAACATGTTTCATCCTTACACACACACACACACACACACACACACACACACACACACACACACACAGTAGATTTACCCATGGGCACGTGCCTACGGTACGTCTTCGGAATGATACAACATACGAAAAAGCCTTGTAAACAGTAAAACAACAATTATGTAGCTCAAATTTGAATAGAATAACAAAAATTGGTTGTAAATAAAAGTCCATGCTTTCATTAGTATATGTTGAAAAATAATTATAAATAGGGGTGTAAAATTCAACTTAGAATTTGAGGGTGGAAAATAATGAAATTTAACTGTTGATGAGATATTTACTATTTTCAGTGTAACATGAGCAACAAAAAAACATAAAAAATCTGAAAATTTACAAATCTAAATTTTAAAAATCTAAATTTCTAAGTAAATAAAGAGAGAATGAGAGAGAGAGAGAGAAAGGGAGAAATATGAAAAAATGAAGAGATGAGAGAGATAATAATAAAGTAATGAGTTTTTTAGTTTTGGGGAAAAAATTTTTGGAAGGAAAATATGTTTGCGAGAGTGAATCTGAACCATTGATTTTGTTTCAATTGAAGGGGAACCACTTGATAGCTTTTTTTTCAAATTGTCTTGTGTTTTATTATTTATATATATATATACTAGAAATGGTTTTAATTTTTAGATGTTGATCTCATTTGAATAGAGATGATTTGTTCAATTAATTGCAGTCTCTTCGGTCTCTAAACCAATCTTATATGCGAGCAATGGCATACTGAAAACTTGAAGTCTTCTCTTGATCCTATATATATGTGTGTGTGTGCGCACGCGCGTGTTTTGCGAGAGTGAATCTGAACCATTGATTTTGTTTCAATTGAAGGGGAACCACTTGATAGCTTTTTTTTCCAAATTGTCCTGTGTTTTATTATTTATATATATATATATATATATATATATATATATATATATATATATATATATATATATACTAGAAATGGTTTTAACTATTTGATGTTGATCTCATTTGAATTTAAATGATTTGTTCAATTAATTGCAGTCTCTTCGGTCTCTAAAGCCAATCTTATATGCGAGCAATGGCATACTGAAAACTTGAAGTCTTCACTTGATCCCACATATATATATATATATATATATATATATATATATATATATATATATATATATATATATTAGAGGTCCAGCAAATTAATTGAAGTAGGAAACATATTATATGAGGAAGTGGCATATCTACCTTCAAGCTCAACCATCGCCTTCTTGACTTATGTACCTGGAATGCATATAGTTTGTTAGAAACACTGCATTTTGTTTTTTTAACTTCAGCATCATTTTTAGATGTTTGTAATAGTTATGCAAGGACATGATTATATAGGTTTTATAGAGCTTACTCTAATCCCATAACCACTATGAGCATGTCTAAATACAATGGTAACCCAAGTACAGCTGTGAAGGTATCTACAATACCAATAATCTAAAAATTTGTTTGTCTGAAACTCAGTTTGCAATTGAAATACCTCTTATTATTATTTCAACCAAAATGTAATACATGAAGTTCTCAAAACTCTAATCCAAGCTAATCATTTCTTTTATCTCCACTTTGTCTCCCCATTGCACCTTTTTTAAAAAAAATTAAAATGGATCAATAACAAATTGACTTTAGCTATCTTTCTTGAGTAGAGAGTTTGCACCCTTCACTCGTAAATTCTAGTCATCCCAATCCTATATATCCAAACAGACACTAAAAGTTCTTATATGTTATGTTATCCATAGTTTCTAATAACAAGTGAAGGGAACACTTCACGATAGTATATTTGCCAAGTTAATGTTGCATCTAATAACCAGTAAAAAAATTAATGTTGCATATTTGCCAAGTTATTTTAGGTTGCTGATCAACTTACCTGTCCTGCTATGGTTTGGAAGCCCAAATTGAGGCTACCAAATAATCCATCTCTCACTTGCGTTACACTGTTCTAAAAATCGGTCTAGGCGGCCGCCTAGGCGCTAGGCAGTCCCCAGGCGACTCGTCTTGGCCCTAGGCGTTTGAAAAAATCGGTTTAGCCTATTGGGCCGGTCTAGGAGGGTCCAGGCGGGTCTAGGTGGATCTGGGCGGCCCAAGCGGATCCGGGTCATAAAATAGAGCTTAACCCGTTCTGACCCAATCCAGACCCGTTTAAAAATAATTTCCAGGTCTAGAAGGAGTTAGAGACTTTGTTCATATTAGTAGTAGTAGTAGTAGTAATAGTTCTTAGGTGGTGTCTTTTACTTGTAGTAGTAGGTGTGGTCTGGTTGTTTGTTTTTATCTTGAGGATTTAGCGTTATTATTCTGATATCAACTTATCAATGAAATGGGATGGCAACAATCTTCCTATATTCAAAAATATATATACTTAGCTACTACATATTTCGACAATAATCAGATTAGGAAAAGATGACTTCTTTATTTTTTCCCCAAAATTGTTTTCATAGAACACACAACCCAACATTACAAATTGTAAGTTAGAGTTAACTGAAAACCACTCGTACAACACTGTTTACCTCCAAGATAATCTACCGATGCTTTTGATTATGAAAAGATAAGTCAATCCATATTTCAAAAGAGATAGACTAGAACTAGTATCATGGTTTAATTTTTCGATATATCTAAGTAAGACATTAAAAATTATGATGGGAAGCAATACCTTATCCTGGCATATCATTGTTCTATCCAAATCTGTTACCAAAACCAACACCTTGATGCAATTGTGTCTTTTAGACTATCTAAAGCTCATCTTGCAATAGCAAGGAGAAAAATCAAGAGTAAAAATGAAGAGCAATAAAGAGCATGATAATGCATGATGGAACTATAAAACAAAACCAAAAGATAAATTGGGGCAAAAATAAACTGAACTAAAATAAATAAATAACGCCTAACGCCTAGCTTCCTAGGCCCCGCTTACAAGGTCTAGGCACTAGGCCCCCGTCGACCGCCCGACTACCGCCTAACGACTTTTAGAACATTGCTTGCATACACCTTAAATCAAAACCAATAAAAAAACTCATCAAATAAATCACCAAATTAAAAATTTTTAAATCAAAAAATAAAACAATAATACCTCTCTGAACATAGATCCCATACACACACAAAATTCGAGTCAACAAAAAACTGATTAATCCCCTGCACACACAAAATTAAAAATTAGAATGAGAATTCAGTTAATGAGATAAAATTAGAGTAGCCGCATCGCATGTAGAGAGTCTCGATTCGGTGGAGGGGAGTCGCCGATACGGAGTCGCTTGATATTCGCGCTCGATTTGGTGGAAGGGAGTCGCCGATACGAAATCATCAGCAGATCAGATATCGGCGACGACCTCTTGATTGGGGTTCGACACTGAATTTGAATTTGGATTTGGATTTGTTTTGAGATTCGCACTTGAGATGACGAATGAGGCATTGCCAATGGAATGGAAGCGGAGATTTAAGAAAATGGTTTTAGAGATTTGGAGTTAGCGGCTGAAAAACCCAAGGGGAGAGAGAAAAAGAGAAATTGAAGCTCTCTGGTTTGGCGAATAGTGGGAGCAAACTGATCTGAATATGTGAGAGAGAGAGAGAGAGAGAGAGAGAGAGAGAGAGAAATAATTAATTAATTAAATAAAGGAGTTGTTTTGGGGGGATTTGAATTTGAGTTTTGGGAGAAAACTTTTGGGGAAAAATGACTATTGGGAGCTTAAATATGGACCATTGATTTCCTTAGTATTGAGGGAGAGCCACTTGATAGCTTTTCTTTGGTATATATTGTCAACGTTGGACGGTATATATTGTACAGTCTGATGACAAAAAAAACAAAAGAAGTGGTCGGACGGAACAAAATGTTCCGTCCTTCTATTTCTTTGTTTTGAAAATTCTAATCCACGTCCAAGTAAATCCATTTTTTTCATAGATGGCCAAGTCTAAGTCAAACCAAGTTAAAAACAAATTACATCAAAGTCCAAGAGGCTCAAATTATTTTTGGGTTTTTAACATGTGTACCCCTAACAAATATGATAATATCATATATATCCCTCACAAATATATATTTTCATATATACCCCTAACAATTTGGACTTTATTTCATATTTACCCCTATGTTAGATATCGCTAAGTTAACTATAATTTTACCCTTACAAGACAAATAGAAATCAAATTAAAAGATCAGATTACACAATCAAATTATAAAAGATTTAAGAGTTTTAAGGAAAATAAATGAGAAAGTTTATTATCTATCATTAAAAACAAGATTGATGGCAATTTTGGAGAAGTAGCGTAAGGAAGAATATGTAGTTTTCAAAGATGCACTGTTAGTTTGTCAATTTATTGAAAAAAATAAAGAAATTTTGAGAAAAGTTAATGAGTCTCGACTAGATTAACAATTGCCCGAATTTACAAGGATGAAGAATATATAGTTTGAATGGTAAAGAAGAGAATATTTCAGTCATTTTTCATCATGTCCATTAAAAAAAAACTGAAGATTTTCCATCGTTTTGAGTTTTTTTAACTAGAGGGGTAATTAAGAGATGTGGTATATATTCTTGGGGACAAATATGAAAATACATATTTGTGAGGGGCATACATGATATTCATATATTTGTTAAGGGCATATATGTTAAAAACCCATTATTTTTTAAAAGTTATTTTGATTGGTTGGATGGAACAACATGTTCCGTCCGTCCATTTGTTTTTCTCATTTGCTATATTATAGTAAATGACGACGGCAATAAACCACTCGATTTGTGATTTGCTATTTTGCCAAGTTGTCAAAAGAGCAAAAACTATTGGAGATAGCAAAACGATTGGAGATGCTCTTAAAATGCATGGGCACTTGAGCTTTTGATAGTGTCTTAGAACACCTAACCCTCGCTTTAACTTCAGAGTTTTTGGTGCAGTATCAGAGAATCTTCAAACTGGTGTAGATGAAAAAGATAGAATATTTAAAAGAATATGTTTTTTCCTCCTCCTTTTTGGATCAGGTACTATGGAGAGAATGGGACTGTAGGGCAACAGGAAGGACAGAAATTCCAGAATATAATATTGGAAGCATTCTCTGTCAGCGCAGCAACCAACCCCGAGGATTTTCTGCCTTTCATACGATTTCTGGGATTGAACAAGTTCAAGAAGAGAGTAGTGAAACTAGCAAAGGAGATGGATGATTTGCTACAGGGTATGGTGGAAGAGCAGAGACGAACTCGTCTGACCAACGGCGCCAAGGAGGAAGAACTAAGGGAGAGGAAAACAATGATGGATGTCATGCTCTCTTTGCAAGAACAAGATGAAGACCACTTCTATACTGACGTACTCATCAAAGGAACAATGATGGTATCTTCCTTCATTCACATTATTCACCAAGTTTATCGTTCAAATCGTTGGAATTTTTACTCATAAATTGCACTTGACATGCAAAAATTACGATGCCAAATGTTAGTAATTGTGTGCACAGTGCACCGTCCTTCTATTTTATGTGCAGTGCATGATTGTGCTGAAATGCTCCATTTCCATCTCTGTAGGTTCTCATCACCGCAGGGACCGACACATCAGCAGGCACGCTAGAGTGGGCCCTCTCTCTCCTCCTGAACCACCCCGATTCCCTAAAGAAAGCTCAATTAGAGATTGACACCCAAGTGGGCCACGACCGCCTCATATCCGACTCAGACCTTCCCCGCCTCCCCTACCTTCACCTCATCCTCAAAGAAACGCTCCGACTCTTCCCTGCAGCCCCACTCCTAGTCCCACATGAGTCATCTGCCGAGGCACAGTAGCTGGCTACGACATTCCACGTGGCACAATGCTGTTGGTCAATGCCTATGCAATCCACAGGGACCCGGCCTTGTGGGACCAACCGACAAGGTTCATACCCGAGAGGTTCGAAGGGCGCGATGAATTGGTGAAGGGCGGGTGCAAACTGATGCCATTTGGTTTAGGGAGGAGAGGGTGCCCAGGGGAAGGAATGGCCATGAGAGTCATGGCACTGTGTTTAGGTGCTTTGATTCAATGCTTTGAATGGAACCGAGTTGGGGAAGAGCTAGTTGATATGACTGAAGGGCAGGGGATTAATTTGCCAAAGGTGGTGCCTTTGGAGGCAATGTATAAGCCCAGATCGGTTATGATGGATGTCTTACGTCAACTATAAGCTTCTTTTTTTTATGTACTGTATGCATCATATCATATCAGAACACCTGCATGCAGCATGCTCTGATTATATACACTCAGTTCGCAATCAGGGTGTCATCATAATGAGCTTTAAGAGCATCCACAGTCGTTTTTCTCATTTGTTAAAAAATGGCAGCTACAGTAATAGCAAATGGCGATGTTTGTTGCAGTGGTCGTTTGCTATATCTTTCTCATTTTTTTAGAAATAAGCGAGCGACGGTATATGATATACCGTCTCGTCGTTTAAAATAAATTAAAAAAAGTTAATTACTTATTAACTATTAAACTATATTAATTAACTAAATTAAATAATATACTAATAACTAAACCTACCTAACTAACTACCCAAACCTAATTAATGTAACTAAACCTATGTCAGTGCCATTAATTCTCCACTATTTGAGATCTTCACGGACGGGGTTTGATACCCCGGTCAGGGTATCATTCCCCGTCTGAGGGAAATTTAAAAAATATTTTTTTTTTTTAAGGGGAGAGACGGGGTATGTATCCCCGTCCGACCATTTTTTAAAAAAAAATAAATAATTAAAATTATTAAGACGGGATATGATCTTCCGTCTGAATCGATTAAATAATGATTAAATCGGAGGGACGGGTATCATATCCTGTCCTTTATAATTTGAGAAACTGCATTTCTCTCATATTTGAGAAATGAGAATAGAACGCTTGTCATAAAATGGCAAAATGAGAAACGATTGCAGCGCATCGTTTGCTATAATATGGCAAAATGGCAGATATAGAAAACGACTGTGGATGCTCTAATGAAAGCTGAATTTGGAGAAACAAGATGGTTCTTCCGTAAAAAGTTGTACTAATTTTCAATTGCAAAACAAAGGCATGAGGGATTCAGACTCAGGTCACTCAGCAGTTATTAACTGATACCTCATTTCTTAATAGCACCAAAATGAGAATGAAAAATATTGTACAATTACTATCATGTATGCTGAATCAGAATGGTCAAACCAATGAATAAAAACATGTAAGCTAACCTAAGCTTCGACTAGCCCTTGACTCTATGAAATTTTCTTTTTCTTCTCCTTCACAGCCTTGCGGGGGACCTCATCTTCTCCTTCCTCGATAATTTCAATCCTGGCGAACACTGGCTTCGGGTCTCCCATTACTTGGCCTGCTTTCAGTCCCCCCCATTTGGTATCGCTCTGCAAGATAAATACAGTAAAGGCTGTAAAGCTAAATTCAATAGCATGATTAAAAATTTAAGATTGACATTGCTGAAAAGGGTAACTTTCTAAAGCTAAGACTGACTTGTTTCTTTTCACTGCCAATCCTAAGCTAGGATAAGGAAAATTACGGTGTCTAGGTAGCTGTTGTTGTATGGTGTCAGGAAGCTGACAGCATAAAACTAAGTCTGATCAAAAAATGAACAGCAAGGAATAGATCCTTTTAGAAAGGTTGGATATTTGAATGGAATAAAAAGATTTATGTTGCCGACACGGATATTTGGGAGATAAGACTTCTTGTTTTTGTTTATGAAATTGATAATGCAAGACAATATACAAGCAAGCAAATCAAGTTCAAGAGGAAACCAAAAGGATTCATTATACATCATTCTTCCTCTTGATAGTGGGATTTGTGTGTGTGGATGTGTGCGTGTTTAAAAGTGAGCAAAGGAAGCCCACCATGTTCCATAAAAGAGTCGACAATAAAATAAGGATGATGCATAACTTGCATATTTTGTATATATCAGCTCAAGCCCACAAATTTATTGACAAGGCAGAAGCACTTTATTGACAATAACTGAAAAGACTTGAGAGCGACAAATTTTACCCATCTGACTGCTTCAAACTGATCCTTTGAAAAGCCAAGTTGTGTGTATATTCTTAGACATAAATTTGGAGCAACCGGAGATAAGGCAGCCGCAATAATCCTCATTGCTTCCAGAATGATCACAAGGTCCTGTATTTAAGATTAGTTTGGAAATAATCAGAAATGAGTATAACTATTTTTTTTAATTTTTTTTTTGGAACAAGGCCGTAGTCACACGCACACTTTTTCCCATAAAGGGAAATGATGCAAGTGAGATTAAAACTCCTGACCTTTCGCTTACTAGAGAACAGGCTGACCACTTGACCCTGGCGGCACTTGCAACAAAATGTTATACTCACTAAAATATTGATATCTAAAAGCTTTTGCTTGCTACTAAAATGTGTAAATTGAGACGTGAGTTAAGACATCAATCAGGTAACACCAAGATAATATGGTGTATTAAATGGACGGTATTGTTGTATCAAAGATCCAGGAAGCTAAAGAGTACGAAATTACTAACTAGGGAACTATTCCTTTTTATATTTTATTCTGACCATTTTTTGAATTTTTCACTTTTCTTTAAATAAATAAGTTGGAATATATCACGATGTAATGCAATCTATGGAACAATGGGAGGAAAAGTCAACTGAAGCAAAACAGAATTGATAAAATAAAGTATAGTTAGTTTTATTACATTACCTTCGCAGCAGATTCAGCACTAGCACCCCCTTTCTTAAAAAGGGACCATGGAGCATGTTCGTCCATGTACAAATTACCAGCATTGCCAATCTCTAACACCGATTCACAAGCTGAAGATAGTGAGAGATTTTCGTAATGATTCTTTGCTTTCTCCACCTATACCAGCATGATAAGAGATAAATCATTGATATTGTTATCATGCTTCCTACTTTGGCTTGTAGAGGAGAAAAGGTTGAGAATTTTCCAATTAGACAATTGAAAGTGAAAAGAATATTAATCTAATCAGAATGTAATAGGGTTTCTTTTACAATTATGTGAAAATTGATAGATGCATTTTACCAAGTTTTGTACGGTATCTTTGAAAAAAATTCCTTCGGCAGCAACATAGGAATCAATGGCTAATGTGGACTGGCAGTTTTTCTTCAAAAGTCCAAGAGTTCGGTTGAGAAGATTTCCTGTAGATATAAGCTACAATTACGTCTTCATTCAGAAATGCTGTAATGAAAAATACTCCAGCAAAAAAGAACAGTGTGAAGAGAAGTGATTTAACTGGAATTTTTACGGCAAGATTACTTTCCAAAAATAAAAAGTAGCTCTTCAGGTCTGGTGGGAAAAAAGGGGAACACCTATTTCTGACAAAAGTGTATTAAATCTAGCACATTTTGAGTTGCTTTTACTAAACACCTAGTTTAAGCCCAAAAGTGCTTTGAAGTCCAAAAGGTGCTTTTGGCCTCTTCATAAGCAACATCGGACATGGCTTACATAAAACATAAAAGAGGAAGGAAACCTCATACTTGTCTACGGTGATTTCCTCATATAGAGTGTGGTAAACACACAATGAGACTTATAATGGACGATCAGCATGTTCATATTGATTTACATGTCATAATATTTATTTTGTATAAAAATCAAATTGTTCGGATGTTTTTTATCATGTTTCAAGTGGTTGCAAAATGAACGTGCTGTAAACTTAACCCTAAATAGAGAATTTCCAATAATTTTAAAGGATTAAATTTACCAACATATAATGCAGATTACGTCAGAAATTAAAACTATTAATTGGTTTGATGGATTTTCAAGAATTGAATTAAATGTAACAAGCTCAATTAACGATTCAATTCTAACAATCAATAAGTATATACCTAAGCGTTCTTAGCAAGTAAAGGTGCAATAATGATTTGTACTCTAATAGGCAAGTAGAAGCACTCACTCTCAATATTTGTAGACGACAAATAAATCCAATAATATTATAGCGATGATAAAGCAGTAACACAAATATTTGAGAAGATAAAAGAGTTTACCGGGTTCGAAGAACATATTGCTATGTGTTCTGCTTCCCACACAAGGATCCAATCCTTTGCTCAAACACCCAACAACAACTAACAATCCAATCAAACCAAGATCAGATCCGAGGCCACGAGTGGTTGCGACGAAGTCGCAACCAAAAGAGACGGTCGACAGTAGTCAAGGGGATTGGGGCGAGGGTCTGGCAGTGGAGAAAACGTCACCGGGGGGGGGGGGAATGCAGGCAGCAGGGGGGACAGCGGGTGGCCGTCGGGATCAGGGTCGTCGATGGGGTTAGGGCAGCAAAAGTGGGGTGGAGTAGCGGGGATTTGGGGGCGGCTGTTGACGGGGGACGACGATGGGTTCAGGCGGACGGCGACGACCGTGAAGGGAGGCGTCGATTGGAGGGGGGGGGAGGGGGTTTGGGTCAACGAAGGAAAAGGAGAAGAGAGAAGGGGGGATGATGAGGAAGGTAGTGGGGGGTGGTTGATGAAGGGAGAGGGAAGTGGCAGCGGCGAGGGAAAGGGGTCTACGACGGCAGGGGTTTGTGGGTCGATGAAGGGCTTGATGGGGTGCGGAGGTGCACGTGCGGGGCAGCAAGGTGGTGGAGGGCGACGGGTGTTGGGGCTTCGGGGATGGGTTCGGAGGTTGAGCGGGGAAGAGAAGGCGATGGGGGGTGTTGGTTTCGAGGTAAGAGAAAGGGAAGAAGAAGAAGAAAGTTCTGGGAGATTTGGGGATTAGGGTTTTAACTTTGTAGTGGATTTGGGAATTAGAGTATAACTTAGGATTTCTTACAAACCCTAATTTTATCTCAATGTCTCACACAAAAAGAGATGAATGAAGAGCAAAAACTCAATCACAATAAATTTTTTAATCAATAATAGCATACTTTCTCATTATTCTCAAGGCCTATATATAGACTCAAAATAAATCTCAATATAAATCTCCAAAATATTCTAATGCACAAAATAAAGGGTGCAAATTGCAAAACTACTACACAGGGCTAAATATCAAAATAAAACAAAACGGAACGGATGTCCTCATCATTCTCTCCGGATGGGAGAGAGCTCGACCCAGTCGAGGATAAATCAGAGATCATGTCAGTGCTCCAAAAGATCTGGATCCAAGTGCTGGAGCTCTTCACGATCAATCCAAGTCTCCTCCGACTTCAGCTTGTTCTTTAATCTAATACCTATGAATACTACCATCTCTACTAGTAGAGATTATCTGATCATCTAAAATATTATCCAATTTGTCTGTCGGTGGGTAAGTAGTATCAGGTAAAGGGAAAAATGTGGGAATCTCACTATTAGGCTGCAAGGTAGGTTCATCTATAAGAAAATTTCTAGGGTTAAATTTTGAGCCTTCATAGAGTACTAGATCCTTAATATTGAAGTCTTATTTAAGTCAAAACCTTCACGAAGGTCAACGACATAGACATTATTATTGATTTTATGCAGACTTTTAAATGGGCTTGCAACACATGTTCAACTTCTTAACGGATCCAGCTGGAAACCGTTCCGGACGAATCCGAACCATCACTTCGTCACCAGCATCAAAAGTTTTAAATTTTCTTCTACTATCTGCTATTAACTTGTAGTTTAAATTATTCTCATTAATTTGCTTGAAATTTTCTCTATGCAAATCATGAATGCGGGATGCAAATGTGAATGCAGACTCTGACTCTATGATGTTTCTAACACATGGAAAAAATCTATAGGCTGCTAAGTGACTTGGAAAGGAATAGGTGACTCAGGTACATTCAATGAAGGTGATTGGATCGACCGAATATAGTGGAGGGGCTGGTCATCCTCTTCTTCACCGAAGACATCACTTATATGAGGTTTATAGGTAAACATATTGTCAGACTCATCAGCAATGACAGTGGTACCTTCTACAATGTTGATTCTACTGAGACTGAGACAGTTGCCAGCAACATTGTCGTATCCCTTGCATTTATAGCACTTAGTGAGATGATCAATCTTAGAATAGTCTCTTTCAGTGTTCTTACCGGTGTTGTCATGTCTAAGTAAATAGGAATTTGAAGTAGGCTTACTTGGGTAAGATTTATTGGGGTGCTGAGAAGAGGGGGGCTCAGATCTAGAGGGCTCAGTAGAGGTCATTCTAGGTCATTCTAGAGGAATGATCTCTCGAATCACTGAAGTTGTAAGGAGAACTTGCCATAAGAGAATCCATATCGAGGACAAGGGTATAAGCTGCTGCCAATGAATCCACATTTCTATGAATTAGCTCGTTCCTAAGATCGGCTTGTAGTCCGGCCCTATCCCTAGAGTGAATTTGTTTTTCGCTCTCTTTACCTAAGGCATTGCACCGAATGAGAAAGTCGAACTTATCCACATACTCTTTGGTGAATTTTCTCCCCTGATAGAGTTGATTCCACGAATCAAGCATTCGGGTGTGGAAAGATTGGGGCACATCTCACAGTGAGCTTCTCTTTCATGGCCTCCCAAGTGGCTATGGGTGCCAGGCCTCGGCCTCTACGGGCGTGTTCAAGATTGGTCCAATGTTGTTAAGCTTTACTAGTCAATTTTATAGTGGTAAATTTAACCTTCAGGACTTTGCTCATGTCAAACCACACGAAGTAGTGGTCCATGGCACGGATCCAATCGAGATAAGCTTGGGGTTCCATACGGCCTTCAACGTGGGGAACCTCAGCCTTAACGTTCTTCTTGTATTATTCGTCAGGGTCACGATCTTGACGTCGATCGTCACGATCATTCCCTTGCGAGATCTGACGACGAAGCTCAGGGACAACATTTTGATTCAATCCCACTTTCTCAAGCCTCTGATTGATATTGGCAAAAGTTGCTTGAATGACAGCGAGGGTAGTGAAAATATCAGAGTTGTCCATCTCAGTTCGGGGAGGGGCTGACGGGATTCTAGGATCATGGGGTGGTTTGGGAGGAACAAAAAAGGCTCTTCGGAATTTGTGATGGTGCTGCGAAGACGCTTTCACCAAGGGTGAAAACTAGGGGTCGTGGAGATGTGTTTGCTGAAATTTGAGGAAATGTGTCCTAAATGCACTTAAGTTGTTTTTTTTTAATTTGAAATGATCTAAAAGAAAGGAAGATAAATAAAGAGACTCTAAAACGATCCTAAATGAATGCAAAAATTATGACTAAATGATGCAAGAACTAGAGTTTTAAAAACCTTTGCTCCGATACCAAAATGATGTAAACTTAACCCTAAATAGAGAATTTCCAAGAATTTTAAAGGATTAAATTTACCAACATGTAATACAGATTACGTCAGAAATTGAACTTATTAATTGGTTTGATAGATTTTCAAGAAATGAATTAAGTTTAACAAGCCCAATTAACGATTCAGTTCAAACTATCAATAAGTATATACCTAAGCGTTCTTAGCAAGTAAAAGATGCAATAATGATTTATACTCTAATAGGCAAGTAGAAGCACTCACTCTCAATATTTGTAGACGACAGATAAATCAAATAATACTATAGAGATGATAAAGCAGTAACACAAATATTTAAGAAGAGGAAATAGTTTACCGGATTCGAAGAACGTATTGCTATGTGTTCTGCTTCTCACACAATGATCCAATCCTTTGCTCAAACACCCAACAGCAACTGACAATCCAATCAAACCAAGAACAGATCTGAGGCCACGAGTGGTCGCGGCAATGTCGCAACCAGAAGAGACCATCGGCAGTAGTCGAGGGGAATGGGGCGAGAGTGGCGAAAACATCGCAGGAGGGGGGAGATGCAGGTAGTAGGGGGGACGGCGGAAGGCCGTCAAGATCGGGGTCATCGACGGGGTTAGGACAGCAAAGGTAAGGTGGAGTAGAGGGGATTTAGGGGAGGTTGTCGACGGGGGACGAAGGTGGGTTCGGGCGGACGGCGACAACGGTGAAGGGTGGGGTCGATGTTAGGGCTTTCGGATCGACGAAGGAAAAGGAGAAGGGAGAAGGGGGGATGATAAGGAAGGTAGTGGGGGATGGTCGATGAAGGGAGAGGGAAGCGACAGCGGCGAGGGAAAGGGGTCGACGATGGCGGGGGTTTGTGGGTCAACGAGGGGCTCGACGGGGTGACGAGGTGCAGGTGTGCGGGGTAGCAAGGTGGTGGAGGGCAACGGGGTGGAGCGATGTGTAACACCCTCTTATTTTATAATTTTAAAATAGTTATTGTAATTCTTTTATTGCTATCAGATATTATTATTGCTATTATTATGCATAAATATGAAATTATATTTTATATATATATTCCTTAATTTATTTATTCATCCGGTGGATTGGGTTTTATTAGATTTTATTATAAAATAGAATTATAAGGATATATAAATAATAAGATAGCATGGCAGGGGATTTATTATAAATTTTCCATTTCCTCCCCTCCCCCCCTGCCTCCTTCCGATTTCCCGTCCAGACCCCCTCCTTTCCTTCCATGGCCGACCATTTCTCTCCTTTTTTTTTCATTTCTTTAATTAGGGTTTTTCAATTTCCATCAATTCTAAATCATTTTAAGAAATTGTTAGGGGATTCTAGCTAATTTAAGGGTGCTCTTCAACATCCCGACATTGGTTTTTCGGATTAGCTTCTTGGAAGGAAGAAGGAGCAAGTTTGGGGAAAATCGCGGAGAGCTTTCATAGCCAATCTTCACGTTTCCTCAGGTGAGTATGATTATACTCGATATACTTTATGTTGGTAAATTTTTTAGACTTATCTAATATGATTGTGATAATTATGGCCGGATAATGAATTGTGGATAAATACGGAAGTTAGTTGAAATTGTGCTGATGTGGTGTTTTTGCATGATTTTTGAATATTTGGTGCTATTAGTGATATATTGGGTTTATATACGATGATATGAAGTGATTTGGGGCATGGTATAGGAATGACATGTGGGTAATAAATGAGAATTATATATGATAGAAATGAGATTAATGGCTTGGTATATGTATGATATGCAGGTGTTAAATTGAAAATTTATAGGATAATATGATGTGAGTGAATAACATGGTGTATGCATGATAAATGATAATGTAACAAGATACATATCTGTATTCATGACATGTGATAATATGACAAGATAAAATGTGATAAAATGATAAGATAAATAACGTGGTATATGTCGGATGTGCTAATATATATTGAGATAAAATGATGAGTTGATATGTGATAATGTGATGGTATAAAATGATGAGATGAAAATGATTATAAAAGTAAATGTTTGTTTATCAGTGCCTACAAAATCACGGAGGTTGGGCTAAACCTCCTAATACCCAAGTTATTGGCTTGGGGTGCAGTGTTTGCGTAAGATCCTTGGTGGGCAGCAATGTATGGCGTAAGACCCTTGGTGGGTAGCGATGCGTAAGACCCTTGGTGGGCAGTGAACAGATGCGTAAGACCCTTGGTGGGCAGCGATTTGTGTTTTGACTGAGCTATCGCCTTCAGTTTGGTGGTGACATAGCCACTGATCGACAAATTAATAAAATGGGTAAATATGAAAAGAAAATGAGAAAGTAAAGAAAGGGTATGACATGAAATGAGAATGATATAAGTAAAGAAAATGGGTTATGATAAGCATGAAAAGTACAGAAAGTGTGTTATGTATCATGTGAAGAAAAAGTGAAGAAATTGTGCTATGTGAACGAATATGAAAAGTGAAGAAAATGTGTTATAAGTATGTGAATGAATATGAGTAGTAAAGAAATTGTGTTGTGGGAATAAATATGATAAGTAAAGAAATTGTGTTATGTGAATACCAATTAAAAGAATTAAAAATGTGTTATGCATTATGTGAATGAAAAGTAAAGTAAGATGTATTATGAGAACGAAAAGTAAAATAAGGTGTAATATGTGCTGAAAATTTAAGTGATATTATGTGATGAGAATGGATATTAAAGTAAAAGTATGATATAACACGAGTTTGGTACACCTCGGAATTGTGTCCAGGAACTAACCGCCCGCTATTTAGCTGAAAATGGTGGGAACTACTTGCCTAGGCACAACTCCCAGGGTAGATAAGTGGAGTCTAGATATGATAGTTGTATTGTGAAATGAGAATGAAAAGTAAAGTAAGCTGTAATATGAAGATGAGAACAAAAAGTAAAGTATTACCAAAGCCATCGGCTTTGGGGTGCGGTGTATATTACCCAAATTATGTTTGGGGTGCGGTGTATATTACCCATACTATGTTTGGGGTGTGGTGTATTAACTGATGAGAATGAAAGTTAAAGTGAGTTGTAATATGCGATGTGAATGAATATGAAAGTAATATAAACCATCTAATAAGAATGAGAAGAAAAATAAGTTGTATGATGAGATGATAATGAAATATAAAGCAAGGTATATGATAAAATGAGAATGAGAATTGAAGTAAGCGGTATGATGAAATAAGAATAAAAAGGAAAGTAAACTGTAATATAAAAGGAGAATGAATGCTAATGTATTATGAGATGTTATAAGATTGAATAAAAGATAATATATTATTAAGTGTTATGAGACAAAATGAAAATGAATACAGTATAAGATGAGTAGGGATATTAAAGTAAAAACGAAATATAATATGAGCTTGATATGCCTTGGAATTGTGTCGAGGAACTACTCGCCCGCTATTTCCATGAAAATGGTGGGAATTATCTGCCGAGGCACAACTTCAAGGTAGAGTGAGTGGATGTTGATATGTAGATTGGTTGAAGGTTAAAAAAATTACTTTGTGCAATCCTTACTATGTTTATATGTTTAATTTCAGGTTAAATTTAATTATCACCATGTTCGTAAGTTCTTTTAATTTCTTTCATATTATTTATTTTAGTAACTAACCTAGTAGATTATACTTATACCAGTTTTGGCTGACCCCTGTTGTGTTTGAGGGGTCAGAGGAGTTCTTCCCTGAGGGTGGACGTCCCTAGACTTCCCTTTTGCAGGAATCGAGTAGCAGAGAGGCGAGACATGCGGCTTCTTTATTAGTTTTTGTAGTGTTATTTTCTTAGGAATTAATAAGTTTGTATATGTAGATATTGTTGAACTTCTATTAGTAAAAGTTTTATATAAATAGGGGTAGAGTATAGAATTCGTGTAATAAATTGTATTTTGGAAAATTATGTATGTATCTGTATGAGACGGTGATATGTAGTGATGAAATAAGTATGTTAAAACCCGTACCCACCTCGTTGTGGAGTATTGGGTTCTGTGTGTTGGTTTTTGAAGGTTTCTCTGTGGTTTTTCTAAAAATCTATTAT
Source organism: Hemerocallis citrina (assembly GCA_017893485.1). NCBI lineage: Eukaryota > Viridiplantae > Streptophyta > Magnoliopsida > Asparagales > Asphodelaceae > Hemerocallis > Hemerocallis citrina. The sequence continues at coordinate 180,835,965 of CM030368.1, read as the reverse complement.
GTTTTCAAACGAATTTTTAGTTTTTAATTTGTATCTTGCATACTATGATGAGATATGCACCCAGGGCCCTATATATATGTTGCTTGCTTTGGCCTGGGGAGGATTGATATTAAATGCCTGAGTTGCGATATATTTAATTGCTAGCAGAATTCCGTAAAGAATCGCTGCAAAAGGGCTAATATTTCAGAGGAGACTGCCGAAATTTTTATTAAAATCTCTATTAATGTTATAAAATAAAAATGAAGATTTGAGTATGTGACGTTTAAAAAAAATTCGGGTCGTCACCTAGGCAGTTAAAATCGGTTTTCAGAACTAATCGGTCTAGGAGCGATTAGTGACTAATCGGGTAATCGGGAAAAAAATCGGGGATAAAATCGGAAAAATCGTGTGTATATATATATATATATGGGAAAAAATAATTTATTATCTCTAGTATATATGATTAAGAATATCTTAAATTTAAATTATCGTGTATTTAGTATCTATTTGACTTTGTTAATAAAATGTATATTTTGTCATAATGCAGGTAATTGAAAAAAAGCTGGAATGAGAAGATTTGTAGTTGTCACAAACCAATATTTTGATAGTGGGAAATTTGCAATGACAGAAATGTGATTTTTTGTAAAAATACAATATAGTTTTTGGAGATATAAGTTATTATTTTTGTAAAACTACAATGTGTTGTATACTTGTATGACTTAATTATTACGAAATATGATCTGAGTTTAGCAAAATGTACCAGATGGAAAACTCATTTAATCAAAATGCACAACAGATGATGGATGCTTGAAGTTTGTTGTTATTCAAGCATCCAACAAGTGAAAATGTTCACTTGAAAATGTTCACTTGACAATGTGTTGGGAAACGATTGGGTAGAAGCTTCTCCTCCAATAGGTGGACCAATAGAACTTATTATTCTTCAAATAGTTTTACACTTTTACTGCTTGAATAAAAATAATGTATCATAAGCAACACAAGAACAAATTCATCAAGAATGGTAAAATGTAAAATGCAACAAGCAACAGCATCAAATTATCAACACAAGCATCAAATGATAAAAATAATGTATCATAAGCAACACAAGCAACACAAGAACAGCAAAAGCATGGTAAAATGTAAAATGCAAGGTAAAAGCAACAACAAATTCATCAACAGTGGAAAAAATTCATCAAGAACAGCAAAAGAATGGTAAATGCATCAAGAACAGTAACAGCAAAAGCATCAAATTATCAAGAACAGCAACAACAAAAAAATCAATAACAGCAACATCAAAAGCATGGGAAAAGCATCAAAAACAGCAACAGCAAAAAAATCATCTTGTAACAGTGGCAAAAATTGTTAACTAACAGGAAAGCATCAAGCATCTTGTAACAACAACAACATTCAGCAAATAAGTAAATGGTTCAATAGGGAATGAGGAGATTAAGTAAATACTAACTTAATGTGATGTAAAAAAAAAAAAAATTTAAAATCAAATGCAGAAGTTGAGTTACTGTGCTGAGTTGCCTGCCGCTGTCGCTGTCGCTGCCGCTGCCGAACGGTGCTGTCGCTACCGAACTGGAGGGGAGAGAGAGAGAGAAAGGAGCTGCCGCTGCTTCGGAGGCGTTGTCGATCGATTTGGAGGAGAGAGAAGTGAGGAGGCGCTGTCGACGATTTGGAGGAGAGAGAAGAGAGAAAGGCGCTGACGAACCTTTAGAAGAAAGAGAAGAGAGAGAGGCATTGTCGAGGTGGAGGGAGAGGCGCAGCTGTCGACGATTTTGGGAATTAGGTTAGAAACTTATTTGGGTTGAACTGGAGTGGAAGGGGAGAGATCGATTGAAGAGGGGGAGTTGCGAGTCGGGTTTAAGGTAAATTATACCCATTTTTAAAATGAAACGATTAATCGGGATATCAGACTATTTGCATATCGGCCGATTAGTACAAATATCGGCCGATAATAGCGATATTATCGCTGGAAGCCCATTTCGCAAATATCGCTACAAAAATAATCGGGGAACTTCCGATAACCGATTAATCGGAGATTAATCGCCGATTTTGACTGCCTAGGTCGTCACAGTTATGTAACACCCCGTATTTGTAGAGTATATAAGGAGAAATATTAAAGAGAAATATTGGAGATATATATGGATTATTGAAGTGGGCCTATAGGAATTCTATGGGCTATATGGATTAAGTAGATTAATTAAGAGGCCTACAGAAAGAGTATGGTGCTTATGAGATAATAGGCATTAAATGAAGAAATGAAAGAAAGAGAAAGAAAGGAGAAGTGGGTGGCTGCATGTGCTTGCTGACGTGGAGGTGTGGAAGTTGCATTAGTCCCACATCGTTGAATAAAAAGATAGAAAGAGAGTATTAATAGTAAATCGTATGATCAAGAGGAATCGAATAGTCCGGACACCTTTTGAGAGGCCAGCATGTGGTGGGCAGTGAATTAGGATTATTTGTATGCATACGAGTTGGGTACGGGACGTTACATGATAGGTGCTGGGGCTTCAGGGATGGGTTCGGAGGTTGAGTAGGGAAGAGAAGGCGATGGGGGGTGTTGGTTTCGGGGTAAGAGAAAGGGAAGAAGAAGAAGAAGAAGAAAGTTGTGGGAGATTTGGGGATTAGGGTTTTAACTTTGTAGTGGATTTGGGAATTATGGTATAACTTAGGATTTCTAACAAACCTTAATTTTATTTCAATGTTTCACACAAAAAGAGATGAATGAAGAGCAAAAACTCAATCACAATAATTTTTTAAATCAATAATAACATACTTATTCATTATTCTCAAGGCCTATATATAGGTTCAAAACAAATCTCAATACAAATCTCCAAAATATTCTAATCCATAAAATAAAGGGTGCAAATTGCAAAATTACTACATAGAGCTAAATCTAAAAATAAAACAAAACGGAATCGATGACCTTATCAGAACGTTATTTCAATAACATAAAAATTGGTACCATGCAATGCATGGGTAAGAAGCCTTCAAACGAGTTCAGTTTTACTACACCTGTGTTACAACAAAATGAACATGATGAACGGTGCACGGTGCAGATCACCTATAAAGAGTCCCATCGTGTGTGTACAACTACTTTATATGAGGGAATTTTCCTTAGTATGAGGCTCCATTTCCTTTAAAACTTAGTAAGACTTTAGAATACTGATGAGGACATCAATTCTATTTAATTTAGTATTTTATTTTAGTACCATATTTGTTTTTGGCAATTATAGCCAATAGTAATCTTCTTTATGCATTAGAATATTTTTGAGATTTTTTAGAATATTTTGAGATTTGTATCAAGATTTATTTTGAGCCTATTTATAGGCCCTGAAATTAATGAGAAAGAGATGTCATTCGTGATTAAAAAAATTATTGTGTTGAGTTTTGCTCTTCCTGCCTCTTTTTGTGTGACACAATTGAGATCCAATTATTAGGGTTTGTGATAAATCCTAATACAATTTTAGGATTAGTGATTAACTCTAAAATCTACCCCCAAATTAAAAATCCCCCAAATAAAATCAACCCAAACCCTAATCCCCTTCTCTCTCCATCGTCTTCTCCCCTGTTCAGCCCACTCCCAACTTCAAAACCCTACCTCCTGCTCGTCTTCTAGCTCCTGACCCCGCAACCCTCCGACCTCACCCCCCCTCGATGCCCTGGTCCCCGTCTTCCCTTCTTCTCCTTGCGACGCCGCAACACTCCAGATCCGCACCGTCGTCGCGCCACCCTGTGCGCAGCCGAACACCCAGTCGCGCCTCCTGCACCGCCCAGGCGTCCTCCCTGTCGTGACCCCACCGCAACACAGCCACCGGTGCTTCCCCTCCCCCCGAGCGCCGACGCCAACCTTTGATTTTGCTGCCAGTGCTCTTGAAGTTGTTGCTGCCATTGCTGTGCTCTTCCGAGATCTACGCTGAGTTCTTCGAACCCTCGGTATACTCTTTCCAACTTTCAAATATTTATGTTATACTGCTTTATCAATTATCATCTCTATTATATTATCTGATTTGCCTGTTACCCACAAAAATAATTGAGATTGAGTATTCCACTTGCTTGATTAGAGTACGAATTAATATTGAATCTTTTACTTGCTAAGAACACTTAGCGATTTAATTATTGATTGTAGAATTGAATTATTAATTGGGATTGTTAACGTGATTCAGTTCTTGAAAATCCATCAAACCGATCAACTGTTTAAAATTTCTAACTTTGATCCGCACTACGTGTTGGTAAAATTAATCCAATAAGAATCTTGGAAACTCTCTATCTTAGGGTTAGTTTTACATCATTTTGATATCAGAGCAAAGATTCTTAAAACCCTAGTTCTTGCATCATTTAGGCATCAATTTTTGCATTCATTTAGGATCGTGTAGTCTTTTAATTTTTTTTTCTTTCGTTATTTTAGATCATTTCATATTCATTTTTTTAAAAAAAATAGCACACACACGACCCCTAATTTTCTCCTTTTGGTGAATGCGTCTTCGCAGCACCATCACAGATCCTGACGAGCCTTTCTTTTCCCTTCCAAATCACCCAATTAGAAACCCTAGACCTTCCCAACCTGAAATGGACAACTCTGATATTTCCGCTACCCTAGCTGCCATTCAAGCAACTCTTGTCAATATCAATCAGAGGCTTGAGAAAGTAAAATTAAATCAAAATGTTGCCCCTGAGCATCATGCTAATCGTCAGATCCCTCAAGGGAATATTTGTGATGATCGACGTCAAGAACGTGACCCTGATGAACAATATAAGAAGACGTTACGGCTGATGTTCCCCATTTTGAAGGCCACATGGAACCCCAAGCTTATCTTGATTGGATCCGGCGATGGACCACTACTTTGTGTGGTTTGACATGAGCGAAGCCTGAAGGTAAATTTGCCACAATGAAATTGGCGGGTAAAGCTCAACAACACTGGACCAATCTTGAACACGCCCGCAGAGGCCGAGGCCTGGCACCCATAGCCACTTGGAAAGCCATGAAAGAGAAGCTCACTGAGAAATATGTACCGTTATCGTTCCACACTCGATTGCTAGATTCGTGGAACCAACTTTATCAAGAAAGTAAATCCACAACAGAATATGTTGATAAATTTGATGACTTCCTTATTCGGTGCAATCTTTAGGTAAAGAGAGTGAAGAACAAACTCTCTCTAGGTTCAGGGCTGGACTATGAGCCGATCTGAGGAACGAGCTAATTCATAGAAATGTGGATTCATTAGCGGCAGCTTATGCTCTAGTGCTCGATATGGATTCCCTTAAAGCAAGTTCCCATTACAAGTCTAGCGAGTTGATGGATCATTCCTCCAGAATGAATCCTTCTGATCCCTCTAGAACCTGAGCACTCATTTCCTCAGTACCCCTACAAGTCTTACCCAAACAAACATACTTCAAATTCCTATCCACTTAGAAATGGCCAACACGGGGTAAGAAACACTGAAAGGAGACTATTCTAAAATTGATCCTCTCACTAAGTGCTATAAATGTAAAGGATACGGCCATGTTGCTAGCAACTGTCCCAGCCCAAGTAGGATCAATATAGTAGAGGGCTACCGCAGTCTCGCTGATGAGCTCGACAATGAGTTCACCTATGAAACCTAATGTAAGTGATGACTTTGATGAAAAAAAAGGATGACCAGTCTCTCAATTATATTCTGTCTAGTCACCTCCATTGAGTGTACCTGAGTCCACCATCCCATCCCACGTCACTTAGCAGCCTATAGATTCTTATCCATGTGTTAGAATATCCTAGAGCCACAGAATCTGCACCACATTTGCATATCACATTCATGACTTGCATAGAGAAATTTCCAAGAACTTAATAAGAAATATTTACACTACAATTTAAATAATAGATACTTGAAGAAAAATTTACAACTTTTGATATTGGTGACGAAGTGATGGTTCGGATTCACTCCGAAATGGTTTCCAGTTGGACGTTAAGAACCTTGAACATACGTGCCGCAGACCCATTAAGATTCTACATACAACCAATGATAATACCTATGTCATTGACCTTCCTGAAGATTTTGGCACTAAGTAAGACTTTCACTATTGAGGATCTAGTACTTTATGAAGGCTCAAAATTCCACCCTAGAAA